>JAVJIX010000210.1:820000-1447500 GCA_036785185.1 Paratrypauchen microcephalus
TGTCCACATTGTTACTTGAGATATTTACACAGAAAGATGGTACACAAAAGGTTTTTTTTTATTCTAATTAATGTAAATACCGGTACATTCGAACAGCACCTACGGCAGAAACACAACGGCAGAAACACAGCAGAAACACAACGGCAGAAACACGGCAGAAAAACGCAGTAAAACAACTGTAAAATGGCCAGCCTGTAGCCTCATGCCAGCACAGAACCGCGCAGAACAAAATACCAAAACAGTGGGCTACACACACAAAGCATCAGGTAACAGCGGCAGACGTCAGCCCCATGCATTAAACAACTGCATTAAAATCATGGAAATCAATGCACAACCCAGCCATAATTAAAAACAAAAAGTGTCTTACTTTCATGCGAAGTGCGATCCGCAACCCGCGAGTCCGCAACCCGATCGATAACGTCGACTGTTTCCAGGTTCCACACATTTTTCACCCCCCCGACAGCAGTGCTCTCTTCAATTTTTCCCCTCTTTTTCTCCACTCCTCCCTTGTGTTATTTAGTGCCTCCTCCTCGATTCATTTTACTAAACTATAATGCTAAGTATCCGACCGTCCGTCTATCTCCTCTTATTAGGGTGACCACCGGCATTAAACAGGAAAGGAGGACACTTGTGTCCAAAAAGGAGGACAAAGGCCCTAAAGTGAGGACACCTTGTTTTTTGTTGTTGTTTTTTTTTCCCTCGGGGGTATTATTATTATTATTATTATTATTATTGTTATTATTATTATTATTATTATTATTATTATTATTATTATTATTATTATTAACGAGGTCCAACGTGCTCCATAAGCATAAGAATTCCAGGGTTCTCTACAAAGGCGAATGGTAAGTCACTCATTGCGATCATTTGTGCTCTTGGCTGTGTTCTCCTGGGCCTTCGCACTGTCAAGGGGCATTTTTTTGTCTCCTTTTCAAACTCTCCTGCAGCGTGAGCTGACTCGTCTTTGGCTGGGTTGCCTGTAACTCGCTGTATTGTGTCGGGTGTTTGTTTTTGAGGTGCCGTATCGGTTTGTTGTGTTAAATGTAGCCCTTGTAAATGTACCCCTTGCAATCCCAAGTTTACATATCCCACCATTTGCTATGGCAATGTTGTTGTCATCAACTTTATAGTATTTCCAGACCCAGACATACTCGCCAAACATTATAGCGTTCTTATAGCGCTCATTATAGCGCTCGTCTTATCTCTTCTCTGTACTCGCGCTTTGCGCGTCGAGCTACTTCCGTGTATTTAACCAATAGCGTGTCATGCCGCACGCGTTGATGTTTCTGTGTGAAGTCTCAGTCTGTGCCACCGCATAACCATAGATCTCATCTAGGATATGTTAAAAAATAATAAGAATACTTGGTACTAGCAAGTGTAAATAATGGGTGAGGATTTATGATGATTTATGCAACGGTGGGCGACGAGGGTCCGAAAGGAGGACAAAACGTAAAAAAGGAGGACACGTGACACACAGCTCTAAAACTGGACTGTCCGGACGAAATCCGGACGAAATCCGGACGAATGGTCACCCTACCTCTTATACTTTGACTAACTTGACCACACTACCACAATCTTCACCGTTCTATTAACTTTCTTTTTTTTAAGATTAAGATCAAGTCTTTATTTGGTCTCACACACAATGACACACGTGAAAAATTTGACTTCTGCATTTGACCCATCCTTTTTTTTCAGGAGCAGTGAGCAGCCATCTTTTTGGCGCCCAGGGGGCAGTACCGTGAAGGGTGTTGCCCAAGGACCCACACTGGCTAGCTCATTGCCGGGGGCGGGATTAGAACCCACATCCCCCCGCGGAAAGTCAGTGACTTACCAGTTGAGCTAGCCAGCCGGTGTAACTTTCATGAGAAACGCAACTAGTGCCATGATTGGTCAATTCTCCGGCCGTGGGAATTTCCCATAAGGCATTGCTTTACTTAAGTTGTCGCAAACAAATACAAAATACAGATATATTTGTTTTATTTCAAACTGTGCACATTTTTAACATCGTAGGAAGAAATATCCCGACAAAATAAAATAATGTAATACCTTAAACACAGGGCTCTCAAGTCTCACGCATTGAGAGTGTGACACACGCAATTCGACGTGTTCACACGCTCACACGCCACACGTGGCATTTCTCACGCTGAATTTTTTTTTTTTGTGGCCAGAAAATCGGTCTGTGTGGCTCAGTTTATGCAGGCACCGCGCGTTTTCAGTGAAAAAAAAACTCCCCCCTCCTCCCCGCCCCGCTCCCCAGAAAAAAAAATCTCAGTTTCAGCCAATCAGAAAATAGATTGTTCTGTTGTTGAGCTGACGGTGATGATAAAACAAACTGAGAACCATCAGGTAATAACTTCATTTATATAACTCTCATTAGTTGCTTTGTAGTTTAAGTTTGCTCTTTAGACAAATTCAACGCAATTCGATGCTCACACAGCATTTCTCACGCAATTCAAGCCCCCCCCCTCGCTCCTCGGAAATTACGCAGTCTCACGCACGACCCCTTGAGAGCCCTGTTAAACACATCATCATGGTGCTACCGTGACTGTAATATATACATAGTTTTAAGTTGTATAAATACCACGCGGTTCCTTTTAGTTATAGCAATAGGGCGGAAAATGCTGACACGTGCAGTGGAGCTAGGTTTACGCGCTACATTCGCTGTCTTGATAAAGAATGAATCCATACAGAAGAAAAATATTTTAGCAGGTGGCCATTCGAACTGGTCTTGGGGGCCCCCTGGTGGTGTGGGGGCCCTAAGTGGCCGCTTAGTTCGCTTATGCCTTGGGCCGGCCCTGTATATGCGCTTGTGGTATATAAAAATATATATTTATAGTCCTGCTCTGAAAGCTTGATGTGCTTATGAATTACAAAGTGAGGCCCACACAAACAGCAGGTAGTATACTAGGCACTGTAAACATGCACAGCACTGTTAGCATTGTGCAAACACATGTGTGGCCACAGTAAATATGCTAACATCTTGTCCGACTGCATGGTTATTATCATAACACTGACCAATCCATGGTGGTCATTATTAAGACAAAACAAAGTGCAAAAATGAAACTTCAGTCTCCATCCACCGTTGTAAACTAAGCTTAGAGGCTCATTTCATTTTAACAGCTTAAATGGTGATCTGACTACCAGAAACTCATCAATATTACTTACTGAACATGTGTGCTGTATGTGCAGTGGGGCAAAAAAGTATGTAGCCACCAATTGTGCAAGTTCTCCCACTTTAAAAGATGAGAGGCCTGTAATTTTCATCATAGGTACACTTCAACTATGAGAGACAGAATGGGGGGGAAAGAATCCAGAAAATCACATTGTAGGATTTTTAATGAATTAATTGGTAAATTTCTCAGTAAAATAAGTATTGGTCACCTACAAACAAGCAAGATTTGTGGCTCTCACAGATCTGTAACTTGTTCTTTAAGAGGCTCCTCTGGCCTTCACTCGTTCCCTGTATTAATGGCGCCTGTTTGAACTGATTATGAGTATAAAGGACACCTGTCCACAACCTCAAACACTCCAATTCCACTATGACCAAGACCAAAGAGCTGCCAAAGGACACCAGAAATAACATTGTAGACCTGCACCAGGCTGGGAAGACTGAATCTGCAAAAGGTAAACAGCTTGGTGTGAAGAAATCAACTGTGGGAGCAATTATTAGAAATTGGAAGACATACAAGACCACTGATAATCTCCCTCGATCTAGGGCTCAGCCCGTGGGGTCCGAACGGTGAGCAAAAATCCCAGAACCACATGGAGGGACCTAGAGAATGACCTGCAGAGAGCTGGGACCAGGCTACCACCAGTAACACACTACATCGTCAGGGACTCAAATCCTGCAGTGCCAGACGTGTCCCCCTGCTTAAGCCAGTGCATGTCCAGGCCCTTCTCAAGTTTGTTAGAGAGCATTTGGATGATCCTGAAGAGTACTTTGAGAATGTCCTACGGTCAGATAAAACCAAAATATAACTTTTTGGTAAAAACTCAACTTGTCGTGTTTGGAGGAGAAATAATGCTGAGTTGCATCCAAAGAACACCATACCCACTGTGAAGCATGGGGGTGGAAACATTATGCTTTGGGGCTGTTTTTCTGTAAAGGGACCAGGATGACTGATCCGTGTAAAGGAAAGAATGAATGGGGCCATGTATCATGAGGTTTTGAGTGAAAGCCTCCTTCCATCAGCGAAGACATTGAAGGTGAAATGTGGCTGGGTCTTTCAGCATGACAATGATCCCAAATACACCGCCCGGGCAATGAAGGAGTGGCTTTGTAAGAAGCATTTCAAGGTCCTGGAGTGGCCTAGCCAGTCTCCAGATCTCAACCCCATAGAAAATCTCTGTTGAAAGGGAGTTGAAAGTCCATGTTGCCCAGTAACAACCCCAAAACATCACTGCTCTAGAGATCTGCATGGAGGAATGGCCCAAAATACCAGCAACAGTGTGAAAACCTTGTGGAGACTTACAGAAAACGTTTGACCTGTGTCATTGCCAACAAAGGGTACAAAAAAGTATTGAGATGAACTTTTGCTACTGACCAAATACTTTTTTGCAAATTAATTCTTTAAAAATCAGACAGTGTGATTTTCTGGATTTTTTTTCTCATTTTGTCTCTCATAGTTGAGGTGTACCTGTGATGAAAATTACAGGCCTCTCTCATTTTTTTTTAAGTTGGAGAACTTGCACAATTGGTGGCTGACTAAATATTTATTTGCCCCACTGTATGTAGGTTATTCATGTACAGAGACAGCTCTTATGGCGTACATGGGGTTTAGTGGCCAGTGCATCCAGATGGCTTGTTCCTGTTCTGCACCAAGGTTGTGTTTGGAGCCTGGCAGAGTATAACGGGAGTCCCACTATAGCCCTGGTCCCAGCGGGTCACTGTCGTCCCCTTCTGTTAATAATGACATTGTGCTCTTGAGCCAGTTAATCAACAGCTGCAACTGAAAATAGATGTACTTCAGTGGAGCAGGGGAGGAGCAGAGATGAGTACAGTATGTAGCACAATGCAATGAATTCAATATGGAACTCATTGTCCACATGAGTAGGAGATGAGAGGAGGCTGGAGAAATCCCACGGCACTATTGTTGGAGAGAGTACAATCAGGCCAGCTTAAATATACAACCCAACAAGGAAAGGCATTATGGTGTGTGGAGGTGTCACAGCTTACATAACAGTATACAAACAGTTAGAAGCTATTCTTGTTGTATTAGATTTACCTGGCAATAGAAATACAGCATTCTATAGCCGATTTACCTGTTTACATCACACAGAGGTATGTAATGTGTTTGTGTCAAGGGGCTGCGGCCTACCAAAAGTCAAGGCCAGGGTTTCAAGGATTTTTTTGTGCTACTTGGTTTTATTTTTTTCATGTGTGATGCATTATTCAACATTTTAAAACGACTTTTGGAAACACCAGCATTGTTATTTCCTATATTAAAATTCAGAATAATAATAAAAAATAGGGAGGAAGAGAAGGAAGGCTCTGTCTCATACATGTAACATAGAATTACTTGCGAAATATTCTAGGCACAGCAACATGTATGAAGACGGACCCTCAAAAGAAAAGGTACTTTGTGCAAATGTGATCAGTAGAGGAGATTATAATTATGATTTGGCTACTTTGAGAACTGTTATGGAAATAGATATTCAGTCTTACCCCACCCGAGGTAACACAGATTCATATACTTGAATGACAGAGACATCAGTAGGTTTACAATTATTTATTAGTAATTTTGGTTTCAAGCTGGAGGCACACAGGACTATAAATTCACATAAGCAGTCTAAGAAACTGTCCAACTTCTGAAACTCTGTCCAACTACTGAAACTATTCAGGCTGGAGGGGAGGGTTTCCAAGTTCAATGCAACCAATGAGCGCATCGCCTGCTAAACGGCACCGGAAGTGAGAAGGAGACGGGTAGAAAGGGGGAGCTTCACCACTAGCAGTGGTCCAGCAACTCTGTCCATGATCACGGAGCTTGACACCTTTACAAAGTTTAAAAGTTCAAAGTTCAAATTGTACTTCATTGTCAATTCACTATGTAACAGACATTACACAGAGGACTGAAATTGCGTTTTACCAGATGCCAAATGTGCAATTTAACTAAACACGCACACACACACACACGTGCACGCACACAGCTACACTGATGACATACAGTAAAGTGTACACAGGCATCAACAATAAATAGACATAAAACATACAGGCAAGTGTATACTCTTCCAACAAGAAGGAAAGTTTGAGGTCGAATGAAATGTGCAATATGTAAGGTGCAAAAGTGAAGGTGCAATTTGTAAAGTGCAAGAGTGCTGAAAGCTGCATGGACATCAGTGTGTGTGTGAGATTGTTTTATGGATGTCATTAACAACAACAAAATGTTCATGGAATGTTCATGGAATTTTCTTCAGCGTGTTGATTAGCCTGAGTCTGTTTGTGTGGCACCCCATACTGCAGTACTGCTTCCCAGATGGTAGGAGGGAGAACAGTTTGTGTGCTGGATTGGGTAGTGCTGGATGGGTACCTTTACACAGCTACGGAGTGTAAAGGCCAAATTGTAGCCTGGGAATTCCCAGGCCGCTTCCGTTCGTTTCGAACTGGAAGGCGGCCTGGAAACTCGTCCAAACGAGAGTCCCAGATTTAGGGCCCCAATCAGAGAGCGGGGGAGGTGTGGCAAGACGGTGACGCGTACTACATGACAAACGGAAGCTTGTAGTTTGAACTGACAACTGACATGATTGGCTATGGACTTACGTACACGCTCAATGATAGACATTCATAACGCCCAATAAACGGCCGTTGGCAATCGCTAACCACACCTCCGCTACAGGATTTTTCGAAGCGAGTTTCCAGACCCATATCTCACTTGTGATATGGTCAGGTGTTAACCAGACTAGCCAAATTGTGCTCCTGGAGTGGATCTGGTGTGTGGCAGCTCGAGTGACGTGTGAGGGAGGCGGACAAAGCGAAGAAGCAACCTCTTACGTATAGGAAGTTTTGAGAAGTATGTCAACCCCATGCTACGAAGCAGTTCTGAAGTATACACTATAATTTCTGTAAATATTAAGAAAATGTTGCAGCCATAAACAGGTCGGGGGCTCGGAAACAAAACTACACATTACAATGATTAATAGTGAGATTTGTTCTCAGCACAAGCGATAGAGTCAGTGGGAGTTTGGGGAGATCAGCTGCCTGAGGGGAGCAACTGATATGCTGTAGTTTCAAAGTCATAATGACTAACTTATACTTATTTTATTGTTTATTGAATTCAGAATCAAAAGTTTTATCGCCACTGTCAGTGAACAAAACTCACAAACCAGAAACTTGCTTCAGCATTATGGTACAACATAAAACAAAGATTATACAACAGTTTGAAAATAAAAATAAGGTCATACATTAAAATAAGATAAATAATAAATATACTCTGACATACAATTACAAAATGTACAATATGGGCAGTCAGTGCACGTAGGTTGATTACAATTGCAGTTATTTACTTATTTTTGTACCACTGCTGTTTAGGTCTTAACCTGTTTTACCACGTTTATAAAGTATTAATGCCACATTTGTAGAAAAGGTATTTAGTAGTAAGTGCATCTGTAAGGTTTTATCCAACTATGTTAAAATCAAACCTGTGGTCCATGCTCCCCCGTGAAAAAAAAAAAAAGAAGTCTCACAGTAAAAGAGAATTCCTTGCAAAAGTGACTAATTTAAATCCCACTTGCCTCAGACTTTGGTGTCAGTTATTAAATCTTCACACTTGGTAATCTTGGCGCCATTGTTATTGATCTGCAACTCTATTATCTGTGTCCCCTTCTGGATATATTACTTAGCACCTGGAGCACTGGGGCAGTAAAATCAAACTTAACAAAACAGTTTCCAAAAGGTGAGTTGTTCCTTTAAAACCTAAAAAACGAATTAAATAACTCAGTGAGAGGTTCATGACTCAAAAGTGATTGCATTGGATTCACATGGTAGGTTACAGATGACTTCATTTGTCTCTCAGCTTATGGCACGTATAGCACATATACAACAACATCGCACAGATCCGTTCATTTTGTCTTCTTTTGTGCATTAACTTTTACCGCACCCCAAAGACAACATCCCAGAAGAACATAAATGGAGGACAATCTACAAGATCCAAAGTAAATCATGCAATAAATTATACATAGGGGAAACATGACAGGCATTTCATATTTGAAAAAAGGTACACAAAAACAAATGTGAAAGGGATCATGGAGACTCACCAGAACACAAAAAGACAAAGCAGAGCAGGAAATAAATTAAGTATACAGAACATTTAACATTCAGCTTTATTTTACTGTGAATTTTTCTGTGCATAAAATATCCCGAGTGATGTTGTTTGAGGCAGATGCTTTCTTCAGTGTATCTGTTGACAAGATAACTCCCAAACGTAATGTTATTATTGCATCTCCATTTAACAATACAGTTCTGGAAAAAATAAGAGACCACTCCATATTTTTTTTTCTGAAATCAGCATCTCTACATGTATTACAGCCATTCCATTCCAGCATCTGTTGAATTCCAACACAAACACAAAGCTACTTCAGTTCTTGCACCAGGATTGGAATAAAGTCACCCAAGAACAATGTGTGGGTACAGGTATCAGGAAAAGAGTTTTAATTATTTTTTCCTAATTGATGAAATGTATTACTGCCACTGTAAATTTTATGAATTGCATTTTTTTTAATGCTTTATGTTCATTGTTTGTAATGCTGTTTGTAATGGCTCAGGGACTGCAGATGGAAATTAGCTCCGAGAGCTAAAGTCTGGTACAAAGCATCTTTTCATTTTTGTGATTAATGCTCCTGTACATTGTCCTTGTCAAATAAATCAAATAAACTAAACATGTGAAAGACTTGTGGAGAACACGCCACGATGCATGAAAGCTGTGATTAAAAATAAGGGTTATTGCACCAAATATTGATTTCTGAACTCTTCTTAAGTGTAAACATTAGTATTATGTTGTTTTAAAATGAATTTGATCTTGTTTCTTTGCATTGTTTTAGGTCTGAAAACATGTATCTTTTTTGTTATTTTGACCATTTTTCATTTTCTACAAATAAATGCTCTAAATGATAATATTTTTATTTGGAATTTGGGGAAATGATGTCAGTGGACTCAAACAAAAATGTTTTTGCCCAAACGCATACCTATAAGTAGTAAAATCAGAAAAACTGATCATTTTTGCAATGGTCTCTTATTTTTTTCCAGAGCTGTATGTCTGCAGTATGAGTTTATACCCAAAATCACTAGAGAATCAATCAGGTGACATAGCCATAGCCACATACTGTATGTGTACATTTTGAGTATGTGCACTGATTCTAGCATTATACCATGTTGTTATGTGTACATTTGTGTATAATATACTAAGAAGACAGAGTATCCCACTGGCCATCTGAGGCAGTAACCAAGCTGCAGTTATGTCCAGTTCACAGGCAGGTGTGGGGGAGTGGAGCATAATGGGAAGGGGCAGAGGGGGCGGTGCTCATTTAAGAGTCTGAATGCCTGTGGGTGGAGGCTGTCAGACTGGAGCTTTTGGTAGGAGTAACACATACCTCTGGCTATAGGACAACAGGTGGAAATGGCATTGTGGTGGGCGTCTGTTCTATCACAGACAGAGCTAATCTCCCATGACTTTCCCAATCATTTTCGACGTGATGTCCAAATCCATCTTTCAAAAATGTAGCTGACAAAAAAAACCTGTATTATGCTGTAACATGGCAGTAGAAAATGACATGGTATCAGCAGTCATAATTCACACTCAGATAAACCCACTGAAGTTGATTTCAATATCCGGACTTCAGTATACAAATGAAAACTAATAGCTCCTTTGTAGAACGTCTGGTAAATATGCTAACCTGTGGCCTAACACTGTCTAGACTTATTGGGTGATAATTTGAGTGTTTGCTGTTTGATGTTGTCTTTTGTGAGAATGAAGTGTGAACATGACAGCTCTACTTTTTGCCTTGGCCCCTGACATTTACCACCTTGTCCGTCAAACATCCTCTTTGTAAAGAAAGATCTCATCTGCTTCACTTTCATAAAGAAATGCATTGATCTTTTCATATTTTGAGCAGAATCCTCAGATATGACTCAGGCTTCTATCCCCATAGCAGAATGTATAATAGCTCTATCTCAAAGAGCTAATATATGCATGCCTCTGAAACAATCAGTCTTGTTTATTTGGAGCCCTTGAACCTCCCGGATCAGAAAGTTTCTGCAATGAATTCAGATTCGCTAAATCCCTGTCCAATAGATTGCCTGCACTCTGAACACACATCAAAACAAGCGCAGATTTTTGTGCCACCAGCTGTTTGGGTGAGGAGAAAGGCTCAGGTAGATGTGGAGATTTAGGTATTTGTTTATTAACGTCTCTCTCTCTCACCCCCGCCTCCAGATACAACTCTTTGCATCTGCACTGCAGCACTCACGATCTGTGTGGGAACAGTGAAATGTGATGGAGAGCTCGCGGGGAGTCGAAGCAGGTGGAATCGGGTTCATTTCAAAGTTTTTTTCCTTCTCACCACATTCAGCTCCAGTGAAATGTGCCTCTGAGAGGGTGCAGGTGCGCCAGGTGACAGAGTGTGGGCTCAAAGCAGAATCCATCATTTGTACCGCTCACACAAACACATTTACCACATTGAAGCAGTCATGATTTAAAAGCCCAGTTTATGGACACTGTGCCCTTAGACATATTGAAACAGCAAGATGTGAAACTGATTCAGAGAGGTCACAGTTTGCTTTTGTCCAATCATTAAAAGTTCAAAGCCAGACATCTGCTCCGGTGTGATATGTTGGTGATGGGTTTACTGGAGACCTGTGCACTATTTCTATGAAACGCCTGTTCTTTGTTATTTACAGAATGTGTGGTGAGTAATCAAACACCAAGAGCTCACGCTATGTTAGAGTGGTCAATGAAACTGACCTTGTTCTTTGTTTATTTAATCCCTTTTTAACCAAGTTTAGACTTGGATTGTGTGCTCAGAATAGAGACAAAGTAATGTCTAGCTTAATGCAAGAGGCAAAAAAAATACAATTATATAGCCATTATGTCCTTCTCTGTGCAAAAGTAGACTGTTACGTGTTTAAATAATAAAATAAATAAATCAAATTAAACGCATTTTGAATTGTTTTGTGACAGTTTCTGTGCCATGTTGGTAATGGCAGTGGTTAGAATGCATTATAAGCTTTCATTTGATACACATTTTGCCCAAGTGTAATAATCCATATTGAACTCTTAATTACATCTTAACCTTTTTTTAATTTTCACACACAAATCCTTGTATTTTTATTAAATGTTATTACATATTTTTATTATATTGTTTACTTCTTCCCCTGCACTTTTGCAACACTTTTTTACCATGTACTATTATTGCATGTTATTAGTACTTCTGACTATCTTAGCAAATCAGCGGTTCTTCTGATCCTAAGCATTTCACTGCATTGTTGACCCTGTGTTGATTCTGCATATGACAAATAAACAATCTTGAATCTTGAATCTTGAATCTTGAATCAACTATAATTACTAGTCTATTATCTACCTACAAATGACCTGATTTTGTGACTGAAGGTGTTCTCCAATAGCACCTTTGACACATTAGCAGAGGGCAGTCTCTCTGTACTGTGCGTACAGAGAGACAGCAGGACAGGCACTGGCTGTGAAGTGACACTGCATATCATTCCATACTCAGCTCTCATATTACGCTTTTTAATCACATCTTCACTCCACAGGGGAATCAGGATCTGGGTCTCATTGCAATGACCCAGCGTTCCTGTAGGCTGTGTAGATTTCGCATTGGGATTTTCCAAAGACCATACAGTAGCTGCCCCCACACACTACGTAACAGCTTGAAGGGAGATGACCCGCCAGATGTTAGTAATCTCAGGCTGAGGAGCTTGGGACCAGGGCGCAATCAGATAAGGGACATAGGAAGGGATTATAAATGGTGACAGTGGGGAAAAGGCCATAACTTCCACCCATAATGGCAGATAGAAGTCCAAATATCCTCCAGTAACCCTAGCTGCTAATGTTATGTGTATTATATTTCAATGCTTTCACAGAAATTCCTGATTATGTCATTTCCGTTGTGAGAAAAGTGCAAGCTTATTTGAGTCAAGTACTCAGTTGATGGCAGGGGAAGGCATTGCTGCTCAGTGATTGTTCGGGTACTCCTACTTTGTGATTGGCAGCCACAGTTTCTAGTAAATAATAAGTGGGATAGTGGTCCAAGGAATGATTTACGTAAGATACAAATAAATAAAAAAGTTTACTAATGCAAGTGTTTTTTTTTTTTTTTTTTACTCAAATAGGAATAAAAGTATAGTGCTGGAAAACTACTCAGACAAGAACAATTTCTGTACGTAAGTACATATAAATCAATAATACCCACCACAGATTAACAATATCAGGATTGGAAAAACTGTACTATTGCATTTTGACTTTGCACCTGTACTATGTGTTCTTCTGTGTATTCCTGTACTGCATGTGTACTAACAGTGCCTTAAAGTCAGCTCATTTCTTCTATAGAATGTGTGATGGCCCATTGAGACAGTATGCTTGTGTAGGCAGGTTAATGGCATCACTTGGAGAGGAGTTTTTAATCACAAACTAATGCGTTGGACTAGACTTACTGCAGCAGTAAACAGCATCACAAGTTGGCAAAATGGGCACTACACCATATTCAACTTTACAGGAAAATAATTTTTATCCTAGTAGCCACATCACCTTGTCAATGACTGATCTTGTGATCTGGGAAGCATCGGTCCATACTGTTTTTGCATCTTTAAACAAGACACATCACCCACCTTGCCTAGAATGAATGTGGTTTGTCAAGATTTCAAGATTGTTTATTTGTCATATGCAGGATCAACACAAGGTCAACAATGCAATGAAATGCTTAGGATCAGAAGAACCGTTGACTCGCTAAGATAGTCGAGAAGTACTAATAACATGCAGTGAACAATGTAATAATAAAAATATGTAGTAAAATATATTAAAATACAAAGGTACAGTGATTGTCGGTGGTCGGAGTGACTCATGGTGCAGATTATCAGACTTGCTTTTGTCTGTCTTCCCCAGGGCAGCTGTGGCTACAGTAGTAATTTACCATCACAAGAATGGATTGAATACAACTTTGAGGGCTATATGCTACTACAGTAATGCATTAGTATTCTATTAGTGGGTTGGAAACAGAAAAAAATTTGAGTAAACTAACTTTTTGACTGAGGATCCATCACCTGCTTATTTTTATGGAGATGTCATTGCTCTGCAGGGAATGTTCAACAATATTAAACATTAGACAACTCTAACTTACATTTATATTTTTTTATAGCTCAAATATAAGCCTCTGACCCTGAGCGTGGTTGCCTCTCCACAGATCTGAGTTGTAACTTGGCCTGGTTTGGTCTTCGTGATGATGGAAAGGTTTAATGTCCTACTGTGAGACATTCCAGATAACATCTCCATGGAGACAAGTATTTGACGGACACTATAGCAGAAAAGTTACACAATACACCTTTAAGCATTATGCAGAACAGCCCGTTATTTTACAGTGAAGCAATGTTCATGTTCAATTATTGTGTCGTCTCCTCCCCGTCTGTCGCTCTGACCCTGTCCCTGGATTCCGGCTCCTCTGACTGCAGACTGACGCACAGATTTAGGTGAAGCTTGGTGACAAATCAGAACAGGAGCAGGTGGATTAGAGGAACTCATTCATATTTACCCTGAACTGCAGGGGAGTGTTCCTGTGGAGAGGCAGCAGGAGGTGACTGCGGTCAACAGAGGACATTCCAGCTTCAAAAAAACTTTAACCTGTACACGATTCCTGTGTTGTTTGAAATGTGTCCAAATCTTTTTTTCTATACCCATCAAGAAGTCTGGTATTAAAAAAAACAAAACATATTGCTGTGTGACTTGACTAACTACATGCATAATTGGTTCTATGGACATCAGCATGCTCACTGTGTCTTAAAGCTAACAGTCACTTTCATTAAAATCATAAAATATAAAATAAACAATGTATTAAAATTCAGATTAGTTTAAGTGATGACTACTCAATTTTTCAGCATAGACCAAACATTTTACTTTTTTCTCACCATTGTCCATGAAATCAAGCTGCCAAGAAATAAAGACATTTTTAAATAAATAATAAATGTTTCCTGTATTCTAATAGGTTTTAATATGCCCGGGGGATTGACATATTTTGTGTTAACAAGAATCTACTCTGGCGTTAAACAAGGGCTAGTTCCATCTGGTCCACAGTGTCCCTTTATAGCCTTTTGTCGCTATTATGGCTACTCCCTCAGACTCCTTTTGCGCCTCCCCTAAAAAAAACGTTTCTATTCACCTATAAAATTATTCACAGTAAAGCAGCTATATGGGAAGTTGGATCCTCGTGCCTGGGAACCTAAGCTGACAGAGGTGCGGGGAACAGATGCTTCCAGCTCTTAGCACAGAAACATGTTGCACTCCATTAGAAAGTGAAAATTGGAAGCATGGAAGTGTAAAGAATTGGACATCAGTCGCCTGGAGTCCCCCGAGGTACATCAGTCTGCCAGGTTTCTCCTGTTAAGAGCGTGATCGGCTTGTTAAAGATGGCCAGCGTTAATGCTACATGTTTCACAGCAGCTTACGGTCCTGCGGTTAGCTCAGCAGGGCTCTGGAAGTGCACTGGTCGAGACAAAGACCTGATCACGTTCCAATGGCCCAGACTCATCTCCAGAGATAATCCAGCACATGTGAGGGAAATGAGGGATCTGGATCAGACTATGCACCGACATGCTTTCAATTTAGCAAATGGTATAGTGTTGTCAGTTGGAACTAACTAGAACTTATTCTGAATTAGCTACTGCGTCCAGATAATTTTCCTTGTTGATCATAAATGTTTGTCCAAGTCTAAATGAAAACACATTATTTAGACAACTGTTCCATAATGTTAACTTTATAAACATCAGCATTTCTTCCAACCACTCACTTATATTCATGTATTTTTCATATGTTTATGACTATTAATTCAGAATTCTCTGTTCAGTGTACACCGTATTTGGGAAAGATGTATATTCTGTTATAGTATTCTTTCACAGTTTTACAGAAAGGCATGCACGGATTGAAAATACAGAACTAAATTATAAATAATGAAAGACACTAATGTTGACCATATGGGTGTCTGGTGTGGCCATGCGGTTGGGCCTGTAAACTTCCTCTTGCAGCAGATAAGATTATGCTCATCACCACTAGCAGACTTTCATTTGTGATGGACAGAGTTGTGCTTGATCCTGGGAAAATGCACTTGAGATTTAAATATACTGTTGGCAAGTCTAGCTATTTTTATGCAACATTTGGTTCGATCCAGATTATAAAAATATAAAATGGCCTTAAGTGAAAAGCCATTGTCAGCGGTATATAAAAAGCTTTATAGTTTTTTTAATCATATTAGGCTGGATTATAATGTATACTCATTTATACAAACTTCCATGAGGTATATACATCCAAATCCTATTGGCTATCGGCCTAATCTACTGCACAAGCCCGGCAGCTCACGGTGTGTCCTGGCGAGCCCCGGAAATGAGCATACGCACTGCATTCAGTTGTCTGAATTAGGATTGCCAGTCTACATTCTTAAATCCAGGCATGACTGAGAAATAATGTGCTGCTCAACCCACGTGAATGGTTCATGAGATTACCAGTGGTGAATTATACAGCCCACCTCCCTGCCAGCCATCACTCTGCTCGGCATTATTACAGAACATAACAAGGGGAAAACTAAGGCAGCTCTGAAACACTATCGCTGGCTATTGATTTCATGCCCACGCTTCATTCATTTTAATACCGGTAAATATTAAGATACTAACAGGGCTTGATAACCCCTTTCCACTGAGTAAAAGCTTCTACTCATACCCACTTTCATCGAAAACACGTAAAGATTATCTGTTAGAGGCATCGCCTGGACTGGTTTCAATGTAGCTATGATCCTTGTCTGTTAAAAGAGGATCAGGGGAAAAGATGTTGTTGTTAATATGCTAGCACAGGGCTCTCGGGAGCGCCGGCCAATACAGCTGCAGTCTGATCCTGGTGATGCTTTGTGGAGTTTGATTTCAGTGTCAGCCCTGATCATTCAAAACCTTTTTACAACTAAACAGACAAGCTTGAATCATAGCCATGCTTTAATTCTTGCTGTTTTTTTTTGTTTTGTTTATTTAAAGGTGCACTGTGTAACGTTTCTGCTTCCTGGTCAAATCTGTGGAGTGGCAACGCTACTCTAGCTATAAAACCACCTGTTATTGAATAAATGTGAAGAAGTGCTGTTTGATGTCATACAGTGGAACATTCCAGGCAGAGCAACAATATTATCCACAGAAACAAGCAGATGACAGACCCCAAAACAAAACATTACGCAGTGCGCCTTTAAATACGCTTTCAGTCCTCCACATTTGCAAGTCTTCTGCATAGATAACGCCATGAGAGACTACTGATTACTGACTTTATACTTGCTGACATGTTTCCAGTATATATCTGTGAAAGGATTTATGTATAAATCACATTCAGTTGTTTGGGGGCTTACAGGTAATTGTGGATCTTAAAAGAGTAAAACTTAGACAATAGTTGGGTGATTCTCCAACTACAGTCAAATTTCGTCATGATATTTTTCAGAAAATCCAACACATATTTTTAGAAATATTTTTTAGAAATATTTTGATTTGTTCTACTTCATCACAATGTGTAGAAACATTAACTGAGAGTGGTTGTAATCAAATTACATAAATATTAAATCAATAATAAACAATAACAATAAATAAAGTGATGGAAATGACTGTTGTGGAAATGACAATGTTTAGCATTTCTTTTAAAATCTCATGACAATAATAATAATAATAATAATAATAATAATAATAATAATAATAATAATACAGTGGTACCTCACCTTACGAAATTAATTCTTTCCAGAAGTGGTTTCGTAACATGAATTTTTTGTAAGTTGAGTAGCTATTTCAATGGAAAAGGCCTCATTCGTTCCAAGTTTTTTTTTTTTTTTTTTTTATAGTGTAACATTTTTTTATAGTGTAACACTGTGTCCTGCGTAGAGACTGTAGACCCAGGACTAAATGTGGACTATACCAGTCTAGACCAAGGTCTAGACCTGGACTAAACCAGGACTGGACCAGGACTAAACCTGGACTAAACCAGGTGGATTAAAGCGCCGCGTGCGGGTCTATTTCCTGGTTTCGTTTTGAGTCACGGCTGAGGCGACCAGCGAGGACTCCCCTCGGGACCGCACGCAGTCTGAGCGCATGAATGAACGCATGCAAGAGCCGCGGTGGTCTAATCCTGGTTTAGACCTGGTTCAGACCTGGTTTAGACCTGGTTTAGACCTGGCACGGTTTGAGCACGCCCCGCGCCGGGTCATGCTGCGCTATCACACACGTGTCCGCGCGCACACACACCGCCCTCCCCCTTCCCCCCACACATCACTATTAATACATTTTGTTGAAAATCTATGAAAGTTTGAGTGTTTAAACGAGAGAGAAATGTGAGAAAAGTTTAAATCCAGTCTGAGAAAAGCGTATAATGTGTGTGGCTGAGCGCGCATTATTTGAATTTTTGAGATTTCGCGTTTCGTAACTTGAATGTTCTTTCGTATCTAGAGACCAAAATTTAACGTGAAGCCGTTTCGTAACTTGAAATTTTCGTTTGTTGGGTCTTTCGTAAGGTGAGGTACCACTGTAATAATAATAATAATAATAATAATAATAATAATAATAATAAATAATAATAATAAATAATAATAATAATAATACATTTTATTTTTTAGGCCGCCTTTCTGGACACTCAAGGTCGCCTTACAACAAGTATAATATACATTATAGGCTGTTAAAAGCAGCATATTAGCATGCAAATCTCTGTTTTAGAGTTAGCATAAAATATACCCCCCCTCTCACTCCTACCAAACTTCAAAACTTGAGAGGTCTGCAATATAAAATGGTATTTTTCTCATTATTTGTACATTCAAAGGAAATATGAGGTGTTTGGAAATGATGACCAATAAACCTACTCTTGGTTTTGCAAAACTTTACCTTGATTTTGTTCTTGTTTCCCTTCCTTCCATGGAGCTAACGCTGCTGTCCTGCCATGAGCTCCTGTCACATCACAACTGATGTGGTTCAAGTAGACAAAGGTTTTAAAAAAAAGTTAAAAGTTACATTTTGTGTTGGGTGGTGGAAATGACAGTGATCCCTGGGGACAGGGGTTCTTTTTATGAAAAATAAATAAAATACTAATATATCTTTCAAGCACATGACATTTTTCATTAAAATTCTGTGCCATTTGTCAATGAAGTTACTGTTGAATTAAATTTAATTTCAGTGTTATGAAGGACTGAGAGTCCAAAACCTGGACAATATAAAATCATATTTTATTTAATAAAAATAGTAATTTATCTATCATACATTTTTGTAAGTTCATCTTTGTGTCTAGTAAATGCAGCATGAATAAAAAAAGACAAATGTGTTTTTGTTTTTCTTATTTCTGCCTAGGACACAAATTCTTTGATACTTGGAGAATCACCCAGTTACAAGTGAATACATTTCTAAAAGTTAAGTTAAAAAAGCTTAAAAAAACAGAATGGATTGGGATGGATGGAGAAATTGTGGAGTCACATTGGCGCTGTCGCTTGTATAGTAATCATAAAGGAGTACGTAATTCTTTTAATGGGGTTAAATCAACACAGATACATTTATTGATAAAGCAAAAAGAAGAACCTATTTTTATTTTTCATTTAAATATCAGTTTAGTGAGTTTAGTGATTTGCTCAATGATTCTACAGAAATCTGCTTTGCTTTACTCTATGATATTTTTTCCTTTTTTCCCTCTTGTTGTATCAGCAGTCATATTTCTTTTGATACGGATGGATCACGCGTGTCCACCTGTCAACCACGTCCATCTGAATTTGGTGAGATAAACGTCAACTCAGATCATGTACTTGGAGAATTGTAGAAGTGTGTATTCTGAATCCCAGGCAATGCTAAACAATGGAATTTGGCATACTTAAGGGCATAGAATGGCCCATTGTTGTTCATGCTTTGGCTTTGCTTCTCTAAAACTAAGAATAGAGTCAAATTTGCAAAAGTAGCTGCCAAGCTGACAGTCCCCCATACAAAGCATGACATTTGGGTCCACTTTGGGCTCTGACAGGGAGGAAAAGAAACAGCACCTGTACAGTGTGAAGGATGGTCAGACATGATGGAGAGGGTGCAGTGGTGTGTGCGCTGGAGCCATCCCAGATCTCATCAACACCAGGTGATGGATAACACACACTTTTGGACCAAACCTTTGAGCTCCCAAACTTGTAAATACTGGTTGGATACTTTTAAAGGAACATAGTATTCAGAATAATCTCTTAACCATAATACTGGAGGTGCCCTCTGTATGTTGACTTTGCAGTGTGATCGAGTCATTTTCTTTTGCTGTATTTATTTTAAATATTGTAACTTTTATTGAAAGTATTATTAAAATGTATTTAATATACTTCACCTCACTTTTAGGTAAGCATATGCTATTTGGTGCCGATTGTGAGATTGTTTAAAGTAACTTTTCTTTCCCATATCATGAACATTCTAAAAAGTGTTTTGTGTAGTTGATCATGAGTAAGAGAGGGACTTTTGGATTGTTGGCAATAATAGAATAATGCTGTATGGTATAAAGCAGAACTGCCTCTGTCTCTATGATCTATTTCTCTATAAATTGTACCTTCAAATAAAAAAACAACAACAAACTATCTATCTAACTAAGTAACTAACCAACTGAGTTCTTTTATGTGGAGAAAATATAGATTTCATCCATTGCTTTTGTCTGATTTGGTTCACTCTCATTTATGTGCTCATTGCCAACACTATGCTTAACTGACTCAAACACTTTTTGATTATTTGAGAGGCTGCTGTTTGAAGATAGTTAAGGCATAAATTATCTCTCAAGCATTTGCCTGGTGAAAAAGGTGAGCGCAAGTGGGATATGAAGCAAATGACAAAAATAAATAGAAGAGCTGGGTGTGATCGGAGCGATGGTGTTTAGTATGCAGAAGGGAAGGCAAACACTTTTAGTCTGGGACTGCTGTGTACCACAGCTCTCTCATATAAGCTTCTGCCCCCAACCACCAAGTCAAAATTTCAGTCACATTCACCCACGCTCAGGAAAATTCCTTATCACTGATGATCAAAGGTGGATGTTTTCTACAAGAAACATGGCAAAAGGAGAAATTCAATTTGTCAACTGGACAAAAGTTTATTTGGTCGAATACCTTTCGCATGCCTGGTCAGACGCTGGTGGATACTGCCTATATACCTGAAGGAAGAAGCTAACCACAATGAAATTACTTTGAAACTACCCTACCTATTTGTTTACAGTTTCTGTTAGTTAGGTAGGCCTATTCAATATGCAGTTAGAGTGGGGGGTCTTGTTAGCGGAACCATTCAGGGCCATAATGGATGTTTTCACTTGCCTGGAAGAATTCATGACTCATCGCTGTACCAGTGGATGAGTCTGGTAACGCTTGATCCAGAATGCGCTGCTGTTGCGCTTAGACAGACAGCTAAGTGAACCAATCAGAGATTGCGCCATCTTGATTCAAAACTGAGGAGGAACTTCCGCTGCCTAAGAGTGACTTTGCAGGCAAAGGCGGGTGCACTGACGTCACCATCTTTGAACGAATCAGAATCGCGGAGTCCGTTTTTAACCGGAGGAGCGAGGGTGGAGCGAGGGTGTCCAAATGGTATCGCGCTGTATAGGAAATACAGAGAGATATCATTTGGCTGGCCAGGTAATGTTTTCACACCTCTGGACCTGACCTGGCTAGTCCTATTGTTTTCTTTGTTTTGATTTAGGTTTGAGGATAGAGTTACAGATGGGAGACAAATGATGTCTGAGACCTCCATTTTTGTTCAAGGAGGGATTCTCTTTCTTGATTTAAAAAAAAAAAAAAAAAAAAAAAAGCCTATTTAAATATTAACTTTTTTTTTTTTTACAATCTGAACCTTATTTCGGTAATAAAACACATTGATTTACTCACCCATATCACTTTAGTAACATTTGGAGCAGTTCCGTAGATTTGGTAGGTTAGGATATCCGGGTAACGTGAGTGCTCGTGTGTCCAAATAACACAAACTTTAGCACTTTTCAAATCACAGACGCTCGCTGTGTCAGCGTAGACTTTAAGTGGAGTCCAAAGCGGCCTGAAACCCGATATCCAGCTATATTTTCATTTGATGACGTCATCACACAGGACAGCGCGCATATGCAAATTCCCCACCTGATCCAGACACGGTGAGAACATGCAAACTCCACATAGAAAGGGCCGGGCGACCCCTGACCCAGAACCTTCTTGCTGTGAAGCGTGAGTGCTAGCCACTCAGCCACCATGCCGTTTGTTTCTTAGCTCTCTTGGTTTTATTGAAAGCCAATTTTAGATAGCCACAAACCAAGAGGGCTTTCTGCACATGTTGTTCTTATTTCTACTTTACCTTTGTGTTTGTAGAAGTAAAGCACAGAGGTAAAGAATAACTCCTCCAAGTTTATGCTGCAGTGGGTGGTGTGAATCAAAAAGGAGGTATTAGTCAGTGTGTGTGGACTTCCTGAAGACCTCTACTTGGAGACGCCAGTCTTCTCCTATTGTTACTGCACAATCTAAGAAAGGCAATGTGTTATCCTTGGCATCTTCACAAGTGAATTTGGTGTTTGGATCTATAGATAGGAGGATACGAGGCCAAGGCACTCTGTTGTGACAGAAGCAACTTATTACCAAGGCTTTGCAGAAAAAAGCACCAGAACCAGGGCATAGAGCAGCCAGGTTAATCCCAGCATTACCTGGTGTGATAGTTTCAGTGTAATTTCATTGGAGTTAGCTCCTCCCTTCAGGCAAATATACCAACGTCTGACCAGAACTGAAGAAGCAGTTTGGATGAGCTGCGAAACGTTTTCGACCAAATAAACTTTTGTCCAGTTGACAAATTTAATTTCTCCTCTTGCCATGGATTCTGCCTGAACGACTGAGGGATTTTACATACAAGAGAAATAGAGTGTGTGCCTGAATTAGCATTATCTAGTTGAGGGGGTTAATTGAGAGAGTAATTGTATATGTAGATAAGAGCAAAAAAGTATGATTGGTTACCATAGACTGTATGTATAAATCAGTGCTTCTCAAATAGTGGGGCGGGCCCCCCTGGGGGGGCGCAATGTGATGCCAAGGGGGGCGTGTGTGACCCTGGGAATGCTTTTTTGCCGTACTGTACTAGAACTAAGTGTAATTGCACATCAACAACAGTAGTTGGCAGTAGAGCTCTCATTGTTGCTCTGGGGCAGGGGTCGGCAACCTTAAATATGCGCTATACAGAACAGACTCACCATCAGCAGAACATCCTCTGTCACAAAAAAAACACGTATATTCCACTGAGTCGTGTCGTTTAGTCCAACAGAAGCTGACGCATCAGAGGCACAAGGAGAGAGATTTTTTTTTTCAGTGCTTTTAAAACCACATGGCTTATTTGCATAAACTAAGTTTCGTTTCTGTAAAACGTAAACAAATGTGTGCAAATCTGCATTAAAACACATTGATATTTGAGTCCTCAGTGCAAAAAGACAGTGCAATCTTTGTTGGAAGTTTCTTTCTTTTTTGTTTTTAATGTTAATAAAGGATACAGTTTTATGCAGAGGTGTACTAAAAATTTGCTAGACAAATAATGCTATTAATAGTATCCTAGGGAAGGGGCGTCACAGAAAATAATTGAGAAGCACTGGTATAAATGGACATAGCTAACCTGCTAGCTTCCTGCCCAATAAGAAGTGAACAGGATAGCGCTTCCAGCTCCATCGATGCATTGAAACATTGTTTATTTGTAACTGCTGTCGTGAGCTTCCTCATTTTGGTCTTAAAATGTTTAAGCCGCTTTTCATAATTCTAGTGTTTTTATTTTGCTATTCCTATTCCTAATACGGACCTTGGCTACAAATTTGCTCCTATAACTGCTAGCCTTGTGAGGTTCATTAGCCTGGAGCCAAACTAATATCAATCATAACCGCTTCAATTAATTTTGAGTAGATTACAGTTTAGCGTATTAGATAACTTGAGGATAGCAATTAGCAATTCAAAACAGGAAGTTGTAACCCATGAATAAGCCCACACATAACATCTGCCCCAATCTGTTTTCCTCGCTTAATATCTTCATCATCAGGCAAAACACTTTTTACATTAGTAAAATTATAGGCTACGACTTTCTTCTTGTCATTAAATCCCTGCTTGTTTTTGCATGCAACTCTGAGTAAACATTTAAAAGTAATACGTTAATATTAAAGCAATTTAATTGCCTGATGTCATGCGATACCAATGTTTTGTTTGAAATTATTTTTACACCATGCCCAGAAGCAATTATCAGCTAGTTTACATTAGCATAGTGTCCTTGCCTTTCTCATAGCCTCTTTTACAACAAAGTACTTTTAACTTGGGGTTAATAATTTATGTTGATTTTTTTTTGTTTCTGAATTAATTAGATAACAATTCTGATGTTTTATTCGGGTTTTACATATTTTCCATTTGGTATTTCTCACTATGTCTTCATTGCTTGAACAACTCTTGCACCAAAATGGCAGCTGTTATTGCATAAGGCACATTTGGTTGGGTACATAGAGTCTGCTAGAATTGCTTTTGACATAAAATGACAATTTGAGAAACACAACAAAGTGCACTGTTTTGGAGTTTAGTGAAAGTATTACTTTTTACCGCCCTTATCTTTCCCATCGCCCGAAGATATTTGAATCCCTGCCAAGATGCTAATCCGTTCTTCATGTGGACCCTCAGTGCAGATGGAGGCAGTATAATTAGCTTCACTTTTCGGTGGTGTGTGGGGGAGTTGAAGAGGTGTTAAATGCTCCCTTGGTGGGGGTAAGGTTGGCGTTGTCAGGTTGAGGAGACTAGAGTGGATGTCCAGCAGAAGGCCAGGGCTGCAGGTCAGGCTTGTTGAGACCACTAAATGAAGATGAATGTGATATTTGGAGAGAATCGAGACTAGCAGATGGCCAGAGGTGGTTCCATTGGGGAACCACTTGATGGAAGAGCAGCTGACCGACCATTTTGGGAAAAAAAAAAAAAACAAAAAAAAAAAACAAAAACATGCAACAAACAGATATAATGTATTATATATATCAGGCATTACATTGTGAAGCAGATAATTGAAAGTGGGTTGTTTTTTTGTTGGATTTAACTGTTGTTTTTGCTGTTAAAGGTGCAAACTTTCTGAAGGATTGTCTGCCACCTGCTTGTCTCGATGGCGATGCTACTGCTTTTCCCGCAGTGTTACAGTGTATGTGGTATTAACATATCTATAGCATTTATTTTATTATATTTATTTGTACAGATCCAAAATCCTTTGAAGAACATGCAATCTTACAGTGAGCAGGATCATCTCTACACAGATAACTTGACCTAATAGTACCACCTGCTTCTTAGATATTTCATTTAATGTCAGTGGCCCACCAGAAAAGTGATGCATTGCACCTTTGACACACTGCACGTTTATAGTTAATAAAGCGTTGAATTTCAGTGAAATTGTGAGAAAATGTAATATATATATATATATATATATATATATATATATATATATATATATATATATATATATATATATATATATATATATATATATATATACACACACACACACACTGCCTACCATTTTAATTAGTATCAAACAATTATGCAAAATAGGATCTTAACTTGTGTTAAAATGTTTCAAGTGTCTTAAAACAAGTGATTGGACAATAAAAGGTAACACTTGAAAATGTATGTGTGAAGGTTTGGGATCTATAATGTGTGAATGAATGTGTTGAGAGGGTGGATCTTTGTATCTCTCCAAATGTTCAAATGTTATTCAAGCTACAAGGCTCTGTGGTATCCTCTCAGTGTGAGTCTCACATCTACCGGCTTTGTTTTTGCCTCTGAAATGATAATCAAACTAATTTAAACTTATTGTCCTTGAAGTCTAGTCATTATACTTTTATTACAGGCTGTTTTAAGTCATGATTTCATGCAGGCAAATAATTTCAGACTAATATGGAAATTCCCTGTTATCCTCTGGGCTGGTTGCTGCTAGTCATTTTGGGACATCTCATAGCAACAAAGAAAAAAAATGTGGCAGTGTAACAGTGAAAACAATCTACACGTGTACATGAATTATTGTTATTGTTTTGCATGGAATGCTCCACAGTATGGCATTAAACCAATATGAACTATAGCATTTAGTCAAATTCAAAAGTTTTCATTATCAAAAAAATAAATAAAAAATTAACAATCTCAATAATCATGGTGAGCAGGGTCACTTCTCAAATCTAACCAGTAACAATAACCAAATTGATACCATGAAGACAGATGAAGTTTAATGCCATATTGTCGAACATTCCAGGCAACACGATACGACAGCAGTCATTTAGTCTCACAGATATTCACCATGGAGACATGACCCAATAAATCCATTCAGCTAAGTCTAAGTATCTGTAAACACATCCTTGGTAAAAGACGAAGGTTATGGCTTCCAGGCTAATTGAAAATATTATATATATATATAATTATTATTTATTAATATGAGCATCCTCTGTGTATTTTGGTTGTATAACAGGGACACGTGAATGCAAGCTCTCATGTGGCAGTGGGGGACAGGTAGTGGTGAGTGTTGATTTCTTCCCCAGATCAATATCTCCTCCTTTCCTCTTTTCCCCTTCAGCTTTGGCACTTCCAACAGCCACAATGAAAATCTCTTGTGGATTTGACACCAGTCCTTCTAATCCCTTCAGTTGTGTAAACTACAAAAGCCAGAGGTTTTTGTGAGGGTTCTTCATTCTGAGTAGATGTGTCTCCATTATCTTCAGGGCATCACTGTATCCACCACTCCTCTGACTATGTAGCATGACAAGGTGACATCTGCGAGCGAGCACCACTTTGTATTCAAATTTGATAGCGCATATATGGCATATCAAGAAAGCAAAACAGTACTTATTATGCAGCCTTGAGGGATTGTTTTGCACGCAAAGCCAAGGTTACATGCGAGGAGCTGGTTTTTGAAAATTCACCAAGGATTTTTGGCCCCCTGCTTAATAATGTACTCATATTTGCTTTTGTAACTTTGTGTGCCAAGTTCTTTTTATTGCTTCAAGCGCCATTATTGAGTGCAGTCATCATTTTCGACCAATAAAATTTCAACATCAAATGCATGTTGACAGTGATGTCGGCCTTGTGTTTTACAGGCTGGTCGGGTGTATGCATTGATTTGTTTGATCATCTAGAATGCCGTAGGAAATGCTATCTCTAACACTGTAATTACACAAGATCAAAAAGAGGCCTCCATAATATAATTACAGAGAAATAGGTTATGTGGAGTTCAGAGTTTGTTGACCAGTACATGATACGGTAATTACATCAGGGGTGAAAAGTGTAACGTTTGTGTGTCAGCAAAATGTTCCCGAACCGTGCAGCTGCTATTATGGTGTTATACATGAAGTTGGGGAATTGTAGTATATTTTTTCTTTTGATGGTATTACTGTCATCAGAGTGGTCACTGCAGTTACTCTAGTCTGAATGTTCAGTTTAAAAGCAACAGAAGGCATTACACATTTTTAGTTTCCCTATGTTTGTTTTAGTAAGAAAGTGATGTGTGCGTGAGCAGTGATGGTAGTCAGAGGTGGCAGCTTCGCTTAGGTCAGATTGCCCCAGGGCAGCTGTGGCTACAGTAGCTTACCATCACTGAATGTGGACTGAATAAAGAAAAGCACATTGGGTATCATGAAAGCTATATAAATCCAATTCATTCATTCATTATCCATGGGTTTCAGAGATTTGAAATTAGCACCATTGCCATAGCAATTAGCGATGCAAAACAAAATATACTGTTTTGAATAGTGAGAAATACTCAAAATGGCGGCAATAAACAGGAAGCTGCAACAGATGAATAAGCTGCCAGACCTCCACTAAAGCTCTGAAAAAGTCTAATACATTATATATTGAGAATCAACTTTCAGTATTCAGTTCTATTCTCCATTTGGCTCCATGTGATATTTGTGTCAACATAGACATTGGCAGATCTAAATGTGTTTTAGCTAATGAAACATATGAAGAGATGTATGTATTTTCAGAAAACACACAAGATGTACGAAATAAGAACTTTTATTCATAATATATTCATACTTGTACACAAGTAAAATAAAATGCATATCTATGGTTCCATTGCAATCTCCATAAACAAACTGACAGCATTTAATTTCCACAAATGCCATGAACCCTCTCTGTCATGAAAATAGAACTAAAACTGGGGAGGTAAAACATTTGCTTTCAAAAACATAAAAAAAACAAAAACAAAAAAACAAAAAAAAAACATAACATTACCCAACAAATGCATCACTTTGATTAAATAATGGGGAGGAGATCATTTAGAATCATCAAACAAAGCCAACATTCTTTGTGTGCTTTCTGCATTATTTGTGTGCTTTCTCGCTTGGATTTCCTGAAATTTTACCATTATTTTTTATTCTTTTTTTTTTTTGTCTCACTCATCCAGTGGTCTGTCTAAGCAGTAAAAGCTTTTGAGAAGGAAAAAGGGTGGAGTCTCCAAAGTGTAGCTTAGACACAGTACAATAAAGTACATAGAGAACAAACAATTTGGGCACCGATCATTATATACATTAGTTCTGTAGTGTTCTGTAAAGGCATCCATTTATTAAACTATCTTGTTATGGTTGTCTTCATTGGCCATATTGAGTCAGTGGAACTCCAGATATTGTTCAGTCTCTGTGTGCTGGAGATGTCACTGCGTCTTCTGTGTCATTGTCGTGAGCATCAACAATCTTAGTCCAGAGTTCACAATGAGATCAGAAAGTCCTAAGACATGGCTAGAGATATCCAGATGCTAGGAATGAGAAGAAACCGCAGAACTTTCAAAGATGAACCCTGGCCTTTGATGCACTGGGCGTCTGATTTGGGTTTTTTCAAACACTTCTTTTTCTTTTTATTTGATGCTGTTGAGGATTCTGGATTGTCTATAAACTCTGGGTTGAGGTTGGAGGAGTTTTCCAGCGTGTTGGACAACGTTCCCAGTGGTCCATCATTTTGCTTGTGCTGGGATTCATTTTTTGTTCGCTCTGGCTCTCCTACTTTCGGTTTAGACATGTTCCCCTTATCCTTCACTGGGTTGTTGTGGTGGGATTTTCCAGACAAGATGGAGGACTTGTCATTATCTCCAAGACAACACCTTGGAATAGTGTCCCCAATAGGAATTTCGCTAGGGAATTTTCCCGACTGGATTTTGGTGCTGAAGAGATCGGTCTGGATTTGAAACTTCTTCACACAACCCTCCAAGTCTTCGCTCTTTAAAGTTTTCAGGTCCTCTTGTGCCAAATATTCCGGTACATAACATTCCAATTCTGAGCTGGAGCCTTTGAACCGCTTGAACCATTCCCACAAGGTCCTTGCGCGGCAATCACAAATCCACTGGTTTCCGTTAAGTCTTAGATATTGTAGAGAAACAAGAGGCTCCATAGTCTCTCCTGTTAAGACGGTAAGATTGTTGAAGAACAAATAGAGGGTTTGCAGCTTACCAAGATCACTAAAAGCCCTTGGTTCAACATAGATAACGCGATTCTGGTGCAGCAGCAGTCGATCAAGATTAATTAACCCTCGGAACATATTATCTGTGACTATCTTTATCTTGTTATTGTGAAGGTAGAGATACGTAAGATTGGCAAGGTCCAGAAAGGTATCGTCATGCAGTGTGAGGATGTTGTTATCCTGCAGGTAAAGTTGTTGAAGGGAAAACATTCCACGGAAAACTCCGACGGGGAGCTCGGACAAACCGCACCTATGCAACTGAAGTGTGTGCAGCTTGGTGAGACCTCGGAATGCCGTGGTGCTGATGGTGCGGAGGTTGCTATTGTCCCCAATGTCCAGCTCCTCGAGTTTTTCCAAGCCGTAAAAGGCCCCGGCGTCGATGTAGCTTATGTTATTAGAGTAGAGCCAGAGAACAGTGAGATTATGGCAGGAGCTGAAGCTGGTGGATCGGACCTCCGTCAGCTTGTTGCTCTGGAGGAATATCCGCTGGCTGCGCACAGGAATCTCAGTGGGGATGTAGAACAGTCCTTGTTGTTGGCAGGCCACGGTGGGCTTGGGCTCGCTGTAGCACATACACTTGGCAGGGCAGCTGTCTGTCTGAGGCACAAGGTTCAGCCACATCACCAGGATCAGGAGGCGCCCCCCTGCACACACTGAAAAGAGAGAGAGAGAAAAATATTAGAGGCTATTTATAATAATAATAATAATACATTTTATTTATTAGGCGCCTTTCTGGACACTCAAGGTCGCCTTACAACAAGTATAATATAGTATATATATTGAAATACAGCATTTACAAAGGAAAATAAAACAACAACAGGTGACAGAATTATTTGCAGTTTTGTCAGTATATTGCTCAAAAAGTGACTAGGTTTGTGAGTAGATGTAGTCCATATAAATAGATTATCTTATCAGAATAAGCTTGAATAAGAATAAGCTTCTAAATAATAGATTTGAGATTGTGCCATATGCCACTGTTCTCCCCCCATTGTTGTTTAACAGCTTTATTTTTCCTTGATGAGTGAGGCCTGCAAACAAATGTAACATGCTAAACTATTAATAGTTGACAACCAGCTAAATTCTAAATAAATTATCTTTTATGTCTTATGTTCTCAGTAGCCATATATGGAATTATTACCAAACCATCTTGAGAATGTCCAATCTCATCTAACCACACTGGTCTACAATTTTTTGGACTCGATCTGCTTCCGAGATAAAAGAGGCTAAATCTCATTTATATTGATAAGATGAACTGAAAATCAATTGATAACTGTGCTGGTTAGCTAATGTATTCAAGATATTTAATGACATTGTTTTACATACTCTAGACCAGGGGTCACCAACCCTATGCCCGCGGGCACCCGGTCGCCCGTGAGCCCCATTTCAGTCGCCCGCAGAGCAGGTTCTAAAAATAGAACAGGTCGCCCTCGTACTTATATAAATAATAATGTTTTACAAAAATGCTGTGCCTTTATATGCACATATTTTAAAGTAGGCTAATAATAAAAACACTTACAGATTTTAAAATTTAAAATATATTGTTCGAGTTCAAAGTTCACTTATCTGCGCATGACAATGAACCTGTTTGATGCAGCTGGACTCATCAAAAAAAAAAAAAAAAAAAAAAAGACGAGACAGCATGGCGGAGAAGAGAAAGAAATCGTATGTTTTTAACACCGACTGGGAAGAAGAGTTATTTTTTACATGGACAAGAGAGAAGTGTGTATTTCTCATTTGTGGAGCTACAGTGGCGATTTCGAAACGGCACAATGTGGAAAGTCGCTACGAATCACGGCAGCTTCAACACAAACTTTCCCCTTAAGAGTGCACTTCGAGCTCAGAAAGCACGAGAGTTAAAGGCTGCTTTAGCCAAGCAGCAGTCTTTCTTCACTAGACCACTGAAAAAGGCTAAAAAGGCAACCGAGGCTTCTTTCAGGGCAACGAATTATTTGATAAAAAAACAAAAAGACGTTTTCAGATGGAGAAACTGTAAAAGGAGCGATGATGATAATTGCTGAGACAATTTTTAAAGATGAGAAAAATGGATCAGATGTCATCTCAACTCTGGCCGATGTACAACTTGGTGCGAGTACAGTGACAAGACGGGTGTCTGCTATTTCCGAAAACTTGAATGAGCAGCTGGACAAGGACTTAGGTGAATACAGGTGGTTCAGCATCCAGTGCAACGAGTCCGTGGACAACAGCAGTACGGCTCAGCTAATGGTGTTTATTATTATTATTATTATTATTTGAAATCATTCAGCCTGCTTCAATGTTGAAATTATAAGAGTTTGATTTGTTTAAAACAAAAAAAGGAGTTGAAATAATGTTAAATTTATTACTACATTACCACATTACTAGTATATTTTTGCTAATCTAATTGTGACATGTTCATTTGCACAAAATAAATGTCGCTTTGACAATGAAACACAAATGTGGTCATTTACACATAACTAATGCATGTATGCATACATTGTGATCAAATAAATAATAGTACAGCGTAAAAGTGGATTATTTAGACTTTTGAATTATCTTAATTGAGCTGGTAGCCCTTGTATTATTTGATGACCTTATGGTAGCCCTCGGCTTTGAAAACGTTGGTGACCCCTGCTCTAGACATATAAAAATGAATGTATTGGAATGTGCAGACAGGCTTTCAGATAGAACTGGTTGCTTGTAGACACACTGTACCTTCTGATAAACTACTGTTTTTGCCTTATTTTGCATAAATTTCCTATTTTGACCCAATACTATATCTTGGAAACTATAGCCAATCAGCACTTCTGACTTACTTTTTCTTTATTAGTGACCTAAACCAAGAAAAAATTTACTACTTTTGTTCCAGAAGCATTTTGCTTGTAGACCAGTGTCATCTAAGAAACTAAAGTAAGCCTGGTTAGCACTGAATGGTAAACTACAGAGAATACCACGTGCAGTAGTGGGGTTGCAATGGCTCTAGTGCATGTTGTCATTGTGTCATTGGGCAAGATGCTTCCCCTCCATGCCTCAAGTGTATGCTGGTGTATGAACAAGGGTATGCTTATGAGAGTGAATGCAGAACAAGGGGTGTTTACGTCATTTATATTATGTGTGTTCATTCACATGCACTGTCCTGACCAAATAAACATTATCCATGCTACAATTCCTGTTCAGCATCATCCCAAAAACAAAGCCACAATATCTCCACAACACCATTCACTCATAGCACAGACAGGATTATGTCTGATTGCAGTGATGTTGCACTAGATGTAACTGTCACACATTTCTTCCATGCTGCTTTACCAGATGTGAGAGCCCAAAAAAGCTGAGAAGCCGTGTGATACTGAAGTCATTACAAATGGGGTGCGTGGCTTTTCTGAGGAATTAGCTTATACTCTAAAAGGCCAGGCATAACTAATGGTGTTGCAGCATTCCCGAGGTTGACATTTAGCCTGACACTGGGAGATAAGACTTCATGCTAGGCTAAGAGATTGATGTCTGCAGGCCGAAGAGGAGAGGTGACTGTAATGCACCACTGGGTCTCCACTGAGCAGGTTTTTAAACAAAGATGAGATAGGCTGTTGAGAGGTGTGCTGCTGTTAGTCTTAAAAACATTCTTATGTGTTAGCCCTGGGCCATTCATATTTAAAGTATTTTCCATCTACAAATAAACCATGCTCTGTGAGATTAATAATAATAATAATAATAATGCACCCGTTTTATACAACACTTTTCTGGACACTCAAAGACACTTCACAAGACATTATTCATTCATTCCACACTTGGTGGTGGTAAGCTACTATTGCAGCCACAGCTGTCCTGGGGCAGACTGACGGAAGCGAGGCTGCCGTTGGTGTAAGATAACATACAGATGGTTGGTGTAAACAGGACACAAACAAAATTATTTATTGTGGTTACCATACTGATTTCTGAATTGCTGAATTGTTTATTGAACTAATTTGTTCAAAACATGTCCCGCAAATTAAACCATTCACTGCTATTTGGTGTGATGCTTTCAATGTGAATCAGTGTACCTACAGCGACAGTCAGTTTATTATGAGTCTGTTGATTTAAATAGGAAAGTCATTATCAGAGCAGCCACTGATGTTAGATTAAAAATAATAATAATAATAAACCTCTGCTTCTCTTATTGGTTATGGGTATGAATTAAGACCTACTGGCATTTCACAGTGGTACACAATACACAAATCTAAGAATACCATTTCATCTCCTTCACTTTCACATACAGATTAGGGGTCATGGGTGACTAACTATGTGCCTTATGTATGATGGTTCACCTGTACCCAGTACACCACAATACAATACTATAAATTAATTTAAAATAATAGAGTGAAAACCTCCAGCAACTTGCCAAGTGCTAACACAAAGTCTTCTGCCTCATTGATTCCCTCTATGAATATCAATCTTGTTTAATAAATAAGTTCCCTAAAGTTGTGATGCAGAACATGTGCCTACTGGGGCTTGACCTTGCTCCATACATAAATCAACGTGTCAAACTGTCACCCACACATTTGTATGAGAATTTAATCCAAGGCACTGCTTCAAATTTCTGAAATGTCGTCAGCCTCTATGATTGCCAAGGATTTCCAATCTTCCATGCACAGGTGAGGAATTCCGAGCTTACCGGGATGACAGGTGTAGCAGCTCTTCAGTAAAATGCATGTGCCTCACTCCCCCCTCTCCTCTCCCTCAGTTTCTCCATTCCCTGCTCATTCGCGGCGGTGTGTTGTGCAGCTCCTCATCGTGGGCCTTGTTAAACGGGGCTGTGGTGTGGCCTGACAGGGGCCCTCTGCTGCACTTTCAGTCCAATCTGGGAGCGGAGCCGTCAGACTGCCACCGAAAAGCTGTCAGGGCTCCCGGCTCTTTCTGCATCGTAGCACTTTTCCCTCAGCCCTGCCTAACAATAGCAATATATTTTATCGCATACCACGCTTCATGTATCTCCACCACTATCTTCCTACCCCCTCCTCTTTGCTCTGTTCATTAATGGGCTATTTCCTTCCATGTATTGCATGTCAGAGATGGGTTCCTCAACTATTGTATATGCTATTGGTTCTCAAAATTGTATCAATCATACTGTGAATTCAATTTAATCCAGATTCTTATTTTGTTTTGTTTTAATTTACAGCTATAATAGTCCAATTTTAGACCTGGTTTAGATCTAGTGGTACTCAGAAGGCCAAGCTGTTTCTTAAGTGGTAGTGTAAAAAGTTTGAGAACTGTGGGTATATGACATAATACGTTTCTACTGTCATCTGGAGCTATAAGTATAAGACCAATATAGAATCATCATCATATTCACGCTGTTAGATTGTCTTACTAACATCTCCACATCTTTACTGCAGTAATTACTAACAATATGTGGCAAACAGGTACATCTGGGTGCTGTCTTCTGCTGTGTTCATTCTTTCTCGCTAACCTTTACATGACTCCTCGCCAGACTTCTCACCTTCCACACTTGAGACTTTAGTCTATTCTCAGCTAATGCTAAATCTGTGTTAACACCAATAATTCACTGGAAAACACAACACAAAAATGCTCTCTTATCTTTTATCTTGCGTGTAGCTTGTTCTGTTCATCCAGTCAACACGTCATCAAATGTCACTGAGGGTGTTTGGAGTACGGCAGTATCTGAGTGATGTTACAAATAGATTTTTTAACTTAATGCGTTGTTTTATCATTATCTACTGTATGCACTGTATACACTATGTAATATGTATTTTGATGTTCTTGTACGTGACATCAAAAAAACAAAACAAACAAACAAAAAAAGGTATGCAGTGGGGTGTTAAAAGAAAATCTTTGAATGATTTGTTGGGATCTTGGGCAGATTAATCCCCAAATCATCCATTTTGGTGGGCATGGTCTTTTACAGTCTTTTTGCTGCTGGTACACGCCGCTACAGAGGGCACACAGGGACAGCTGGTAGCCCAGGCCCTGATTTATCATGGTGGCTTTACTCTGAAGGGCGGAGGACTGGGACGGGGCGGCGGATATGACAGTGTGATCCCATCGGCCCTCAATGGAAGTGATGTCTCTGTCAAATATGAATCAGCCCCTCTCCATAGGGACCTCCTGGCCTCCTTCTCAAAGCAGACATCATGTTGCTTAAGGCTAGTCATGATCTTTCCCTGTCAGGGCATGTATCCTGAATGAAAGAAGCTATGCATGTAATGTAGTAAATGAGTATAAGTAAGTAGGAGGTAGTAGGGCAGACAGCTCAGGTCATGGTACTCAGTTACATTTACTTGCAAGACCTACTTCTCATGTTTATTTTAGAAATATGTTTCTGAGTAAGAAAACACCACTAATTACAGGCAATAAATACAGTTACCATCTATCCATCCATCCATCTTCTTCTGCTTTTCCATTTCTGGGTCATTATTTAATTTATTTTACAATGATCAGGTTATTTCATGATAAATAAAATCATTGTTATGACAAATACATACTTTTAGAAGACATCGAGGCCCAGTGTGTGAAGAATCCTTCAGTCATCCAGGTAGAATCCATGGCAAAAGGAGAAATTCAATTTGTCAACTGGACAAAGTTTATTTGGTCGAATACGTTTCGCAGCTCATCCAAGATACTTCTTCATTTCTGGCTAGAGTGTTGGTGGACACTGCTTATAACTAGCTGCAGCTGTAGTTAGCTCCTCCCTGCAGACTGTTATAAGCAGTGTCCATCAGCACTCTAGCCAGAACTGAAGAAGTAGCTTGGATGAGCTGCGCAACGTATTTGACCAAATAAACTTTGTCCAGTTTGGCAAAAGGAATTTCTCCTTCTGCCATCTAGACCCAGTCTTTTCACACGTTCACTCTTATAAATTTTTCTTGGGTAAAGTGCTGCTTTTGGAGAGGTTAAATTACAGTAGCGAGTCCCCGCTCTTACACTGTCATGCAACATTTTCTTTCATAAGTTTGCTTTGAAGCTCCTCTTGCTCAGTAAAAAAGTTTCATTATAAGGGAAACATGTTCTTGACTTGTGAGAGCTCCTGTGAATTGCACACGATTGGCTGGTGGCAGATACTTTCATGGAAAAGGCTCTGGCCACAAGGACACTCCATGACAGTCATTTTTATGTGTATGAGAGGGATGCTCATGAGAACTAGCTCCTTCAACCTCCCCATTAAAATGTCTTAAAACCTCTATGCGAGTATAAAACCATACTAAGAATAGTGACCTGACAGTTGATTGTTATGGATTGTTTGTGGCATTTGTGATTATTTGTACTTGGTGTAAGTACTACTTACAAGTGATAAGTAAATGTGAAATATAATATTACTGAGAATAAATCTAAAGTACAGCTTCCAATCCCTATGGATGGACTTCTGAGGGATTACACAGACACCATATTGCTATATCATATGGATCTTCTACCCCATAGTTGCCATGTCTGCCTCTTAACAGCAACTTTGGGCAAATGTTGTAGAAATTTGCTTGCAATTTTGTTGTGATTTGCATTTTATTTTTTTATTTTTTATTTTTTTCTTAAATCTGAATGGAACTTCCACGTCCCAATGGCTGTTTTTAGTTAAAATACTTGGTTGAAAGGTTATGGGATTAAAATTAAGCATATACTGCATACAGCATAGGATGAAACACAATGATGAAATGTTCCTTTTGTGGGCTACTTTCTAAAAGGCTTGGTTGCTTGATTCGGCCAATCCTGTTATAACCATTCAGTTAGAGCAAAAGCACTTAGGTGACTGTAATAGCCTGATAAAATATTTGTATTAACCCATCATCGATCCATCAAACACTGACCATGTCTACATTCACACCAAAAATCTGATCATTATCGGATTTCATATTCTGATTTCTTTTTGATCGAACATTCAATACTAAACTCCTTGTACTTTGTTTTTAGCAGCCATGTAAATGTGTTTCTGATCCACTGAAACGGCTGTAATTTTCCATCAGTGGAGCCTTGACCTGACCCAAACAGACTGCAGAGTTTGAATCACACTGAAGTATTGCCAAAGACATCCTGTGCTGCAACAAAATCCAGTGAAGTTTATCTTGGTCCTGTTGTGTCTCTTTCAAACCTCTGCCAGACAAGCTGAGAACAAACCAGCAGACAGACACATCACTACAACTTTTATGAGGCAGCTGCTGTGATCTTAAATAAAGATGCATGCATCAGATCAAACAGGATTTTTAGGACATGAGCTGCTGTCTGTCTCATGGAGTCCTGGAGGTTTTGGGGACACTAGGGGGCAGTGAGGAGAGTGATTGGGGAGTATGTGAGGTCCTTTCTCTCATACATCTGACACAGCACCATCCCCGACAGATGGCTCATGAATAACTCAGAGGTCGATGGGCAGCAGCTCCAAAGTGCGCGTGCTATGGGTACACAAGTTAAATCAACTGTTGTAATTTTGTGAGATCTATGGTTTGGAACTTCAAGTCACCAATACCATAAACACATCATGCACTTTTGAATTGAAGATGTTATTACTTTGCCTGTAACATCATAACTTCATCATAACTTCATCTTAAAAACATGTAGTTCCACAGATAAGACTTGTAACTTGGCCTGGCAGCACCACTTGTTTGTCTCCAAAGTGATAAATAATAATAATAATAATTCATAGCATTTATATAGCGCCTTTCATGACACCCAAAGCGCTTTACAGTTCATTGTTCATTCACTCCACACTTGGTGGTGGTAAGCTACTTTCTGTAGCCACAGCTGCCCTGGGGCAGACTGACGGAAGCGAGGCTGCCAATCTGCGCCATCGGCCCCTCCGACCACCTCCAACACTCCACACACTCCACTTTCATACTAGGCAAATGTGGGTAAAGTGTCTTGCCTAAGGACACAGCGACAGTTTTTTTTGCAACTGGCGCCCCACTGTGGCACCTGGAATTCCCAGCGGTCTCCCATCCAAGTACTAACCAGGCCCTGCCTTGCTTAGCTTCTGAGATCTGACGGGATCAGGCTTTGACAGGCAGGTATGGCCACATAAATAAGTTTAATGCCAGAATGAGGAACAGCAATAACAAAGCAATAGCGTTTCCAAGGAGATAGGCAAGTGCAGGACCTTCCAACACAAAGGTTACATAGTGCACCTATAAAAATAGACAAACATACAGCAATCAATAAGACACTAATTGGAAATGGCAGGATAGTTATTGAGTATTGAGCAAAGTATGCTATTAGCAGAGATACTTCAAGATAGGAAAATTCTGTATTAACGGCAGCCCTCTCCTGACAGTGGGTGAATGAGCTCGGAATCGCGGGGTTGTCAGATCGACTCCCTTCGATCAATGCAGAGAGAGGGAAAGAGAGTGGGAGGAAGAGAGGATATCTTTTTTTTTTTTTTTTTTTGCTGGGATTACCATCGGCCTCAAGAGTGCCTCAAGTCCAGCTTCTGAACTGCATTCAGGCCCCTCCCTCCACCTTTACACATCACAGATTAAGAAAGTCATTTGCTCTTCTGTGTGTCAACTAGTCATTGTGACAAATATAGCTTCTTTTTCTCTTGCTGGAACATTTTGTATCTGTGCACGTCAGGTTGTCACGTTGCTATTTCAATCCTTTTCATTCAGTTATTATTCATTCATATTAAATCACTTCTCTGTAGCATACGTTGTGTGGCTAATTGCACATAACAGACAACCATTCATGTGAAATCCAATTATAATAGTCAGATGCCTCGTAAGCTGAAACCACCGCTCACATACAAGCAACCTATTAACAATTACTATTTCTTTTCAAATTCAGAAATCGAGGCTTAGAATAGCAAAGATGTATAGTGTATTATTCCCTCTTTAAGCATATCCCTAATAGAGTTGGCGGTGGTGAAATGGCACTGCATGGATGACTTGTATCATGGTGGCTCGGTGCCATTGGATTGGGGGCAGAAATGTCTCCTTCCTCTCGTCTATTGTACAGCGGGCGGTGTGCCAAGTGGTGCTGCCGAGGCTCCCATCCAAAAGGGGCGTTGAGAGTCCAATCTATCCATGAACCTTCACTGCCCGGCCCTGTCCCGCCTCCACGCCTCTCAGACAGGGACAATTTGTGCATGTGTGTGAACTGAAGCCGTGTCAAATGTATAATTCATGTAATGTAAGCTGGAAATAATGCAAGCCTTCAGAGGACATGTCCGGATGCGCTCCTAAAGCCACAGACAAGGGGAAAAAAAAAACAATTTGGAAAGGGCTACTTTGTATTTCACATTCTTTGGCAGTAGTTTTTGCTTAACCAAGTGCTCGAGGCCTTATCTTATCTCCACATGGCTGCATTGGGAGCACATGAGGGGGCCCATTGTCACAGTGAGTCGCTCTCAGGCAGGCATCAGCACAGGTGTTAACATTTGAGGAGCCATTCTTCTCTTGTCTAAAACAGAGAGTGTCATCCCTTTTGGAGCACTAAGTAGGAAATACAGACAGAAAATAAGGAAAAATGTAGTAAAGTGTGTGATGTGGATGAGATTAAAGTCATGCACAAACTACACAAGTCGTTTGAAGACTAGCTAAATATTAAAATCTTCTAATTAAATAAGTGCTATTGATAATTCAGAAGGTAAAGGGGTTAAAAGGCAAGACTTGTACCTATCTGTGTGGAGTAATGGCTACTTTTCCTGTGCTATGTTTTCCTCTTACCTGTTATGATAATTCATGTATTTTGTCTTAAAGTAGACATACTATGCAAATATACTTTTCAGAGCTAACCATGTTATATATTTTTTTACCCTTTCAAAGTTGTATTTGGAGTGACTCGTGTGTTTGAACAATCCTTAATCACTTAAAGCTCTGGAAAAAAATAAGAGACCACTGCATTTTTTTCTGAAATCAGCATCTCTACATGTATTACAGCCATTCCATTCCAGCGTCTGTTGAATTCCAACACAAACACAAAGCTGAGCTACTTCAGTTCTTGCACCAGGAGTGGAATAAAGTCACCCAAGAACAATGTGAAAAACATGCCAAGATGCATGAAAGCTGTGATTAAAAATAAGGGTTATTGCAGCAAATATTGATTTCTGTACTCTTCTTAAGTGTAAACATTAGTATTATGTTGTTTTAAAATGAATTTGATCTTGTTTCTTTGCATTGTTTGAGGTTTGAAAACATGTATGTTTTTGTTATTTTGACCATTTGTCATTTTCTGCAAATAAATGCTCTAAACGATAATATTTTTATTTGGAATTTGGGGGAAATGTTTTCATCTATAGACTGAAACAAAGATGTTCCTTTTGCCCAAACACAGTAGTAAAATCAGAAAAAAATGATAATTTTGCAGTGGTCTCTTATTTTTTTTCCAGAGCTGTATTATGCAAATATACTTTTCAGAGCCAACCATGTTAGTTTTTCTTACCCTCTCAAAGTTTATTTTGACTCATGTGTGTTTGAACAATCCTTAATCACTTATTTTCAAGATGCCATAATTCACCCACTGGTCTGTACTTACTTCAATGTTGTTTTCCTACTTGGTGATAAGCATAGGATGTGACAGTCTTGCATAGTCATTTTGGTATGAGTGAAAAACTAGCATGATCTGTAGCTATCCATTGGAGGTGCTGATATCTTCACAGCTCTTTGCTTTGATGCCGTTTACGATAATGTCTGCTCCCATTGGGCACCACAGTCTTCTAAATCATGGACATGTTTCCTTTTGTTGTATTAGATGAATATTGTGATTTAAAATGTCCAAATTATAACATAATGATCCATGAGTTTAGATTATAACTATATAGAAGACACATACACAATATGTCTTCTTTAAGAAGAAGAAGAAGAAGAAGAAGAAGAAGAAGAAGAAGACAGACTTTATTCATCCCCGTAGGGAAATTATTTCTCTGCATTTGACCCATCCTTCAGGAGCAGTGGGCAGCTCGTCTGTCAGGCGCCCGGGGACCCATCTCCATGATCTCATTGCTCGGCTTGATCAGGACCTAAGCTGGAGGATTTTACCTAAAAACTATTCACTTGTTTTTCATGAACATGTTTTAGCACAATATCTCCTTCACTAGATGCAATTCTTTTATTAGGATATTTGGTTGCAGTCAAGGGAGTACAAATATGCCAATACTTATGGAAATGAAATAAACATATATTGTAACTACACTACTTCGTATATAATAACTGACTTTTGACCATGTTAGATAAATCACCAAACCAGTGTTTTCGATGAACATTTAATTGAATAGGATTTTAATATTTGCGTTTTTGCTCAGCCATGTTACATATTTTGACCCTTACTGAGATCTGCCTGGGGTGATTGACCGTGGTGCACTTGGGAAAATCCGGGCTAATTGCCATGCATGTGACGTTGCCAGATAAGTCTTTGGAGAATAATGGATTTCTATCTCATGGACACATCAAATCCCAGCCCATATGGATTTGTTTATATTTGTGTGTATATCGTGACATACGGACATCCTATGGCTTCACACTTTTGGCGAAGACGAGTGAGATGACGTTTTGTGGTCATTTAAAGTAATATTCCTGGTACATAGGCCTATCACAATAAGATATTTTGAAGCACTATATATTGCTACAGAGAAATATAAAGATCAATTATAATACTGAAATGACTTTACCGCTGACACAATAACAAGAGAGCAAATCTATTTTTAAAGGGCCTATATTATACTATTTTCTGGTCTATGTTATAATGGTGTTTCCTCATCACACACATACCTGGAGTTGTATTTTGTTTCATTCATTCACTGCCTTGTGAGGTCATTTAGTAATACAGTAAGTGCTTCACTGGTTTTTTTTTTTAACTTCATACACCTTCACTAGAATCATTTGGATGATTTCAGCCCTGGAATTGGCAATCTCTACTGAACTAAAGGTAAAAGGTAGCTGTTAACTTAAAAACTACAGCTTCATGTCATCATAACATGGAACAGAGCATACTGATCTTTGAAAATGTAGACAGACTAATAATAAAGGATTGCTCAAACATGTGTGAATGAAACACACTGACTAAAAGCTCATAAGAGTCAATTTTGCGTTATATTGGACCTTTAAAGGGACAGTGTGTAAGATTTTTACCCGTTAATTACTGAAATTGAAGATACCCATTCAAAAATACAGTGTTTTCCAAGCTTTTTCACTTCCATCATGAAATCAAAGTATTCTGTTGGACTTAGATATACCTGCATAAAAGGGGGATCTTCCCCATGTGGAGGCAGTCATTTTGATTACAGAGCCGCAGAAGGACATTTGGGCTCCGCCTTCGCCGGTTTCTTTATACAGTAGTTGTCGGCAAGGGCTCGTGGTTTTCACACAATGAGATAGTACGCGTTTGGATAAACGATGACAAGCATGTTTCCGGATCACACTTACTCCGCACATACATCGCAGGAGCAAGCACCTTCATCTAAGAGGAAAAGAAGAAGGACATAGTACCTACCGCGGCTGGGGCTTTGTTGCAGCGCGGGCCCGCACCCCGGGTTCAGACCGCCCTCCGCCCTCCACGGTCCGGTTCCCGATTCCCCCCACCCGCGCACAGTGCCGGGTGCGCTTCACGCATGCGTGCGGTTAGTGCGCGACTGCTGGTGAACCCACCTCCGGGTACGCCGAGCTGTCCGTGTTACGTCGCGCCTGGGTGACCCTCGAGGTCTGCCGTAGTTAGAACCGGAATTGCAATACCCATCATCCACCAATGCGCCACCAATCCTACACACTGTCCCTTTAAATATACTGTATAATAAAAGGCCTTAGCTCCAACAAATAAATGAATGCACTAATTGTTAGCCATGAAAGTGCTATGCAGCTCAAATCATATTGTATTTCAACAAAAATAGGAAAACTATCCCATTATTGCAAAGAAACTGTACACATGATAAATATTGACCACAAAAATGTATTGTTCCAACTATATTGAATGGTAAGTCGATATCGTAATTATCGTGACAGGCCTACTGGTACATATCTCTGATGGCTAACCCAGCCTAACTTGTAACTCAGTTTGTACGAGACATATTCCCAGCTCTGCACAGTCAGCTGGTCATTCTAGCAGAGTGCAATATTGCTGAAAGAGGAGATGTCTAAGGAGGGTTAGATGACACATTATGGCAGTAAAAAGGGTGTCAGTGATGATTTTGTCTTGTGAAGGATTCCAAGGTTAGAATTTCACTGCTCTGATAGGCCCCTCCGGCACTGTAGATCCAGAAGCTGTCATCCCCTGTGCTTTGAACATGAATGACGAATGGCTGGAGTCAAAATACCACTGTACGTTCACCTGAGCTCCACCTGGAATGGCTAATGTGCACGCAGTTAGATATAGCTATCCACGCACAAGGGCTTCACAAGGTTAGGCCCGGTTTTGATATTATGAGTACAAGAAGGCTGCTCATCTTTTAAAAACCCTCTGACATTGTTTTTACCACAGCAGCTATTAATCAAGGTTGACCAGGTTAGTTTGTATTGTGTAGTTGATGGAATACTACATAAACTTTGGCTTATACCTGATGGCAACTTTTAATGATGAATTGTGAGTAGGAAATATGTGGTAGTTGGGCCAGTGTTAGAACATTATTGGACTTAATGTAACTTCTCGGGTGGGGGGTCTCCATGGATATGTTTTTGCTCTGACTGAAATCTTGAAACACAACATCAGATAAAAATATAGCAGTGTTGGCAGAGATATAGACGTATTGGGTGTTCCTCCCCCCGCACCTCCCCCCAAACCATCACCCGCTCCAGCATTCCCGCTAACATTCACATCATTCCCCCATCCCCACCGTCATTACCCTTCTCCCAAACCAAGCACCGTCACTCTATAAAAATGCATATGCACATTCATCCTGTCATGAATGAATATAAAATCAGTCACCAAGCCAAACACATTCACTCTAAAAATACCCCCCCCAAACGACAACTACAAGGGTCCATATCGTTCCAGGCAATCACCTACTGTATCTTCTCTGGTTGTTAAGTAGCTTTGTAGATATGCGGATGAAGTAGTGCTTATAACAGTTGTGCTTGCACAGAGGAAGCCTAAATCTCCTTCCAGAATTGAGGAGGACGTATTCACCGTTCAGTACATGAGCACTGTCGTCAAGAAATGCATTTGCCTGCCTCAAGGTTATTGATTGCAATAAATAACCAAATAACAATAAAATAAAATCAAAAAGCTGTAACATGACCTGGCAGTGTCCATGAAGATGAGCAGATGCTGTGCTCTACACAACTATAGTACACCTACACCATGTCCAATAAATGTTTATTGATTGTACACTGATAGATAACCAAGCTGTCCTTTACTACCCCATAATACCCTGTAATTATTTTCTTCTATCTTCTTTTGTATTTTTATTTTATTTTTAAATCTGTTAATACGGTATAATATTTAATATTGGCTATCAAAGTTCATGGGCAAATACTTAATTTAACCACAGCACTCTCCTTTGCAGTTCTAAAGCATAAGTCCTCATGTATTAATTTAAATCATCACCGACCACAGTGGTTAGTGGTGCTTAAAAGGGCCATATGAAAATAGTGAAACTGACAAACGTCCCAACATTCCTTTGGTAAACTTTTTTTCACTGCTTTTGCCAAAATGTCAAAATGTTTTGTTTTATTTTGATTGATTTCCTTTTCTTTAGTTGTTACTTGCTCTGAGCAAAACTTAATTCACTTCACATTTCTCCAACACGATTTCCAGTGCAAGAGGGCACTACCAACTGCAGTATTCTGGTAATGAAGCTGTCAGAGCATTGTGCAGTGTACAGGCAATTCTTTGAGAGTTAAAACATGCCTTCAGAGAGACAGACTACAACGTCATCCACACATCTAGCCCCTCATTACAAGTTGTTTGTGCCTGGTCCTCTTGTTTTCCTCATTCTCAGTCCTCAACACTGCAGTCCTCAAAGCTCTGATGATAATGAAACTATTGCTTTTCACTAAGGATGGCCTACTTTAACAGTGAGGGAGAGTGGACTTATGCTGCTGCATGCTCTTTCATCTCAAGTCTTTTAACATTTCCATCTGTTGACCCCACATTCAATCCTGAGTCACACTTGATCATTGTGATTCATGTTGTGTGTGGTAGAAACAGGATAATGTGAATTCCCACACTTGGTATTATAATGTTAGTCATTCAGCCCATCTTCTTTTTGCAAGGTCCAGGGCACAAAGCCTGGGTAGAGCATTTGTTCCTGCCAATTCAAACACCACATGCCCTTTGACAACAAGGCATTGCCTCAGAACCAATGCTAAAAATGTTGCTGAAAAAAGTTCAAATTACATAACGTTAATTGTGTTTGGTATAATGAAAATTTGGCAAAGGCTTATTGACTTAAAAATATATATATACTGAGGAGCTTCAAGCTACTCCTTTTGCGCACTAACAATGATACCAGCATATGTACATGTCTATCTTTGTGTACCTTATACCGGCATGTTACTCTGGAATATGGTAGAGGGCATTTATGTGTAAGCACACTACTTATGAGAATTGTACAATTGTATTTGTGAAACTTATAAATGATGAACTAGAGATCATAAAGAGGAGGAGATGATGTGTGATATGAAATTTGTGGTATTGTCGTGTGTTTTGGATGCTGAGATAATAATAATAATAATAATAATAATAATAATAATAATAATAATAATAATAATAATAATAAATTAGTATTATTATTATTATTATTATTATTATTATTATTATTGTTATTATTATATATTGTTATTATTATTATTATTATTATTATTATTATTATTATTATTATTATTATTATTAGGTGCATGTAGGCCTCAGCATGTATTATCGTTTTGTCATGACAGCCAATCAAACGCTACGTTATAAGCAGAAAAGTTATACAGGGTCTAACAGGGTCTGACAGACTCAGAAACAGGGTTTAACAGGGTCTAACAAGGTTTAACAGGGTCTGACAGGGTCTAACAGAGTCTGACAGGGTCTAACAGAGTCTGACAGGGTCTAACAGGGTCTGACAGGGTCTAACAGAATCTGACCCTGACAGGGTCTAACAGAGTCTGACAGGGTCTAACAGGGTCTGACAGGGTCTAACAGAATCTGACCCTGACAGGGTCTAACAGAGTCTGACAGGGTCTAACAGGGTCTGACAGGGTCTAACAAGGTCTGACAGGGTCTAACAGGGTCTGACAGGGTCTAACAGAGTCTGACAGGGTCTAACAGAGTCTGACAGGGTCTAACAGGGTCTGACAGGGTCTAACAGAATCTGACCCTGACAGGGTCTAACAGAGTCTGACAGGGTCTGACAGAGTCTAACAAGGTCTAACAGGGTTTAACAGATCAACGACACATCAAAGACAGATCAAAGGTTGCTAGGTGTGTTGCCTATCAACGCAGAAATTTCCTGAAAATTCCTACAAATTTGACCTGCTGGTGGCACTAGACGGTTGGGTGTGGGGGCCTATAAATTGCTGTGGGTAATGAGGAGACTGGCTGGAATGTGCAGGCAAAATTTCACAACTTTTTACCAGACGGTTCTAGGGGTTGCCATAGACTTCCATGATGAGTAACATAATGTATAATAAGAATCAGAAGAAACACTATGGTGCCTAGCACCTTCGGTGCTTGGCCCCAATAATAATAATAATAATACCCAGCCCTGCTTAGCTTATGAGATCGGGCTTTGACAAACCGAGATACTTGTATGTGGGTGCTCTCCTGTGCTCTCATGTTCCAAAAAAAGAAACTTAAAATGAACTTACTAACTTGCTGAAGAATAGGGCTGCGATGGTATGGTGTGCAATTTCAATTGTAAATGTGTGAAATAATCCCTATGCATATCATATATATGTACAGTGAACCCTCGCTGTATCGCGGTTCACTCTTCGCGGCCTCGCTGTTTCGCGGAATTTTTTTTCCATTTTTTTTTTTTTTTTTTTTTTTTTTTTTTAATAGTGTAACTTTTTTTTTACAGTGTAACATTCTGTCCTGCGCCCTGATTAGCTAAGAGACTAGACCAGGACTAAACCAGGTCTAAAGCAGGTCTAAACCAGGACTAAACCAGGTCTAAACCAGGACTAAACCAGGTCTAGACCAGGGATGGTAGGGACAGAGTCTCAGATGTCCTTCACGAGAGCGCCTGGGTGACAGGAGGTGTGGCCTTTGTTTAAGATAAGATAAGATATGCCTTTATTAGTCCCCCAGTGGGGAAATTCCAGTGCCGCAACGCACAGATCAAGAACAGCACGAAAAAGTAACGTCGGCCTCTGCGCGTCCTCCATAGGAGCTCCTCCACACATAGCAACGCACATAGCAACGGTGAAAAAGTTAAAATCCAGAGAAAATAGAGGTTGAAATGGAGCAGAAACATCGCGTATCTGAAGCACTTAGCCTTATACACATAATCTTCAAAGTGTGCAAACGAACAAGCAGGTAAGAGCAGAAAAAAAGTTGGAAAATAAGGGAGCGCGTTGCAACCAGCTCCGGCTCTCGCCGCGCCAGATCAAGTACTTGCACGAGCCATGGAAGAGAGTGTGAGCCGGACCATGGAAGAGCCAAGAATCAACACGGACAGGCCTGGCCCGGACGCCGCGCGGCGTCCGGGGGAGCCGCAGCGGGGAGAGGACACTCGTGCGCACAGAGGAGACAGTGGCTCTTCCCGAACCCCGTCCTAGAGAACTGTGGAGTATTGGCGACGCATTGATAGCGGTCTGATTTTGGAGCCGGGGTGAAATGCAGCCAACTCTTGTGAGCGCAGGTTGGTCTTACCTGGTGTTGTGGTGCTCAGAGGCGTCTGTTAGCGGTTTGGCACTGTTAGCAGTGGCTTGAGTCTTGCCCAAAATGATATCCAGGTCGCTTTCCACTCGACTTTCGCACATGGCATGGATATGTGGTACCAAAACAAACACACGTGTCCCCCACTATTAATATATTTTAATGAAAATCTACAAAAGTTTGAGTGTTTAAACAAGAGAAAAATGTTAATACCAGTCTCAGAAAGGTGTATAATGTGTCTGGTGAAGCGTTTTCAGCCTTAAAACAGAATAATTGTAAAATATAAAATTGTCCTACTTCGCGGATTTCACTTATTGCGGGCTATTTCTGGAACCTAACCCCCGCGATAAACGAGGGTTCACTGTATTGTAATAGAAAAATGCATATTCATTTTTGTCATACAATGCATATGATATATATCCTATATATGCATTGTCATACAAAAATGCATATTCAAAATCTCACAACCTTACAGTCTCCACCATCAAAGACAAAAATGTGAAAATTAAATCAAGTAGGCACAGAGAAATACGTGACCAAATCCTTTATGTGCCCCTGCATATATTACTTTCCAATTTATTTTGTAATTGGCAAAGTGCGGGACTGTGCAGTGTAAGCCCTCAGTCACTGCCGTCACAAATGGGTTTAGACATTCCCATATGTAGTCAGAGAGCTGCACACTGCCAGGGAGCTGCTCCAATACAATGGAACTTGATTTCAATATAGTGTGCTTATAGAATGACATTATGAATTTGTACACAAATACATGCTTAATTACCAGCAATGCACATGTCCACTTGACATTTCATACAAGTTCTACGAAAACACACTAGACATTATGCAAATGTGTAAATACTAAATGAGCAGTTATATAGTAAAAATGTTATTTGTTGAGTAGTTTGAGAACTAGGAGCTGTCCTGATTGGTGGTGCTGAAGTGTTATTTGTGTTTATCCTAGAATGGATGAGGATAAGGGAGGGCATCTGGCATGAACAAAATGCTAAACTAAATGTTTTTCCATATTATCAGCAATCATGAATGTGAAATGTAAATTTAACCTGGCACACAATATTTCCTGCTCTTTCTTTCTTTATTACCCATCTTACCTGACCATCACCAGCCAATCAGATCGCGATGGTTTGGCCATTCAGCCAATCACCACTCAAGGGTTTGATTTAAGGCACTTTCTGCACTTTCTGTCATCTTCCTGATATCAGCTACATACAACCCTCTGATCCACCGCAGCAGCAGAACCAACAGCCAGCCCATATTTCCATCCTCTTCACTACTACTGTCTAGACCCCAGGAGGGCAAATTTCTGCTAATCTGATGATGAATATTTATGTTCTGATTTGTGTGTATTGTGATTTTAATGTCTTTCTTATTCTGCACTTTGAATTACAAATTGTGCTATACAAATAAACTGGTCTTGCCTCTTACAAATGCAGTACATTCCCCCATTGATATGCATGGTTATGTATCATAAACCACAACCAAATTATTCAATAATTCATCACACTTCACAGTCTGCTTGACTCCATGGAGAGGTGAGCGCTTTAACTGTAATGTTCCACAGCGCACTCATAAAATTGATCTTACTTTTGTTTTTTATGGCTAGAAAATACATGCATTCTTATTGTAAGTGGGGTTTTCTCTCCATATATTTTGCCTGTAACTCGTCTCCAGGGAGACAGAAATGTTTAATGCCATATTGTAGTACATTCTAGGCAAAACAATAACCTCTCCCTGGAGATAAGCACTGTGGTGTATACACTCCTTCAGGAAGGTTAGCACACCTTTAAGTCCCTCCTGGTTGAATTAATACTTTGTGTAAGTGTGTGTATATTGTAAACTGCAGAGTCTGCTATTTCCCCTTCCCCTTCAACACCACATGTCAAAACAGTGCAGCTGATAAAATGCACATGTTCCAAGTCATTTTGAGTGGAGGAATCATTTCTTACACTCAGAATGCAGACAGACACTGTCACAGCCCGTCACGGTATCCCATGGTGCAACGCTGTGCTCACCAAATAGCGATACGCAACTCAAAGTAATGCTAAGCTACACATGACATATGGAGAGACAGATGAAAAAAATCACATGGACAATATGGAGCAAGCCTATAGAAACACGATAATTAGATGTGACTGACTTCACAATGAGCTTTCTACCCATAGTGTCTTTGCAAAAACACAAAATGAGGGTGCTGTTCTGTTTCAGTTTCCTTCATCACCTAAGACATGCACAATACATTAATCCTGTAGCTAGGTCAAGATTCAAGAGCTCATTAATCAGGTTACCACTGTGGCTGAGGATGAGTCCAAGGAAGAAAGTCTTATTATAAACTTTCATAGACACATCATTTTCTATAATTCTCTTCTTCAAGTTTGCATTTATTTATTTATTTTTTGTTCATAGTTGACTTGCGGCTATGTGTCTGTTAACTTTAGAAAATCTTCTCACTTGATTAAACTTGATCAAAAGCATCTATTTCCTTTCAACGTGTCTGTTTGCAGCCTTGGGTTTACTTTCTTTACAATAATGATCAAAGTTAATTTTTCAGACATGATATCTATCTCTTGGAGTTTCAGCTTCTTCCAAGGTGATGTATGTAAAATAAACTTTTTTCATGTTACAATGGTGTTTCCTCATCACATGCCTATGAGTTTTATTTAGATTGATTCATGCATGTTTGTCTAATCCTGTAGTGTCCTGCATTCAAGGCACGGGGGCTCAGGAAACATCTGCTTTCACACAAATCCTCCCACTCTCCTCCCACTTCTCTGTACTTTGTAGGCTATGAAAATGTCATGGAGCTATTTTGAAACAATAAAAAAGTACATACATAATCTGCTTCTTGTTAAAGTGAAATACCACAGGGAAGATGCTGAGTGTCTGTTCTGCTGTTTTCCACAGAAATCCAAAGGATCTATTTCTATTATTCAGTAGTTTTAGATCAATATTGAAGATTACAATTAAAAATGTCTTCTTTAAAGCTGGTGGAGGGTCCATCAAATGTTTTCCTCCATGGACATGTTATTGCTTTGTCTGGAATGCTTCACAGTATGGTATTAAACCTTTCTGTCTGCATGGAGACCGAACCAGACCAAGTCAGTTCTGTGAATGAGAATGTCAGAATGGCTGTTTTTCTAGGTGATCCCTACTATGATCTTGATGATAAGGCATGTGCATTTTAACTGACAGCCCAATAGTCAATCATATGGCAGTAACAGCATGCCTTTTAACTCCTGACCAGGAGTTAAAAGCAGCCTGAGCCACAGCATCTCTTCGTCTCCTCACATGTTCACAAGTTTTGACTTTAACCTGCACAATATTTGACTAAAAGTCCAATGTGTCTCTCCCTCTTTGTCTGTGTGTGTCTGACCGCTCCCCCTCTTCTCTCAGCTCCTCACCTTTTCTCCTCTTTCTCTCCTCTGGTGCTTCTTATCATTATAATCCAAGTTATGGAAAGTAAACGACTATTTTCTCACTGTGAGTCAAACGTAAGACCTAATTTTTACATGTTTCTGTTGATAGCGGTAGTGTGTGCGTGCATGTGTTTCTGTCGCTAGCAGTAACACACGTATGCTTTTAGGTTTATTATATTGTATAAACTCATTCCAATCATTAAATGTGAATTCCTCTGGAAAATAAAATAAAAACTGTATTGATCGTGACACCCTGCTCTGTATGTCAACATGTCTGCTGTTTTTAATAGCATAACATGGAAGATGGAATCGAAAATCGAGATCAATCAATATTCAAGAGTTCACCCACATGAGATCTTGTAACTTTCCATTGCCACACCTTCTGTGATTCAATTAGTGCAGCTGCAATTGACACACACTCTTACGCTCTATCTGGTCATCATTAGTTATCTATTATCTCCTACAACGGCTGTTTAATTCCCTGTGTAGTTTTGGTGCATGACTCATCAGACATTCACAACCTTTCTCTGTGGGCAGGTGGAAGAGATCTGCAAAGGGATATTTCAGCCTGAGACTAGCCCCGTGTGAAGGTGATCAAATTAATACATTTTTCAGGAAGATTCAAATGGTCTGTGGCACTCCATAATTGGGGTGATACTGACTTGTAGATCTGTGTCTGTTTTACACAAGAGAAAAGGAGTCCTGCAGACATGTTGACCTGGATAAGGCAAACATCTGCATTCCTTTCATCTTTTAAGCCAATTTTCACAAGTATTAAGGCAGATAAGAGGAAGCACACAAAAATCAGATCAAGTGCTGCGGAGAAATGATATACTTCAATTGTTTGAATAGACAAAAGGTCCTATATTACACAAAATTTGCTCTTATGACCTTTTAAGCCATGTTGGAATGTTGTTGAATGTTGTTTTGTTGCATTCACACATGTTTGAGTAATCCTTTATTATTCGTCTGTCTCCATCTCCAAACCTCAAAATGCTCATTCATGACAACTCTTGTGTTGTTATGAATGTGAAGTTTTCAAGTTAACAGATAACTTTTAACTTTAGTTTAGTAGAGATTGGAAATTCCAGGGCTGAAATGATCCAAATGATTCTGGAGAAGGTGTATGGAGTTTTAAAACACAGTGATGCACTTGCTTTACCACACGACATCCTGAGGTGGAACAGTGGAACAGAGTGTTTTCTATTTGAGAGAAAAACTCAACCTAACTATGCAGGGTTTGTTTGTGTGTTAACCATGTGTGAATGAAACAAAAAAACAACTCCAGGTATATTTGTGATGAGGAAAGAACATTAGAACAGATCAAAACATTGTGTAATATCGTCTCTTTAAATACATTGTACTTGTTTAGTTTTCGTGTAACATTAATGAAAAAGCAGGAAGTTAGCAACCTGAATTAAAGGCACTGTTTTTAGTCTCTTAAATAGGAGAAAACTAGTAAAGCAGAACTAGTTCATTTGAATTGGTTTACAGTGGTCAAAAGTTATTCCGCACTTTCCCTAGCACATCCCTAGCATCCTAATTATTCTCTGTGATTAGTTCATAAGAGCTTTTCACAAGGTTCAGAGGCCAGAGTGTAGAGCTGCTGTCAGGGTAAATTAATGCTAACAACAGACAGCACACAGTGGTCTTATTTTGACCCTAACTGCTTTTACAATATACCTGTACTGTACTGGGGGCAAAACTAATCTTACTGTGCTTTCCTTAAAGGTCCCATGGCATGAAATTTTCACTTTCTGAGGTTTTTGAACGTTAATGTGAGCTCCCCTACCCTGTTTAGCCCCCCCATGGCTAAAAGTTGCGAAATGTCTAAACTGAGCATTTGCGGTCCTTTTCTGCGTTACACAAAACCAGTGTTCAAACGGGCGAGTTCGGACAAGGCACCTTATTGACGTCAGATCGGCAAATGCAGCTCCAGCCCCTCCCTCTGTCTCCGCTCAGCGTCCCTGTATATCCCGCCCATAGAGTTTGAACTGTGAATGCGCTACGCAATGCGAAATGCGTTTTTTTATTTGCCTGGAGGCACGTCCGAGTGTTTCTAGGCTCGGAAGTCCTTTATCTGAGCCTCTGGACCTTTGAACAGCAGTGGTTTCATTTTATTTTATGTGGAAATGTGTTTATTTTTCAATGGAACGCTTGAAATCTCTCCCCCCGTGCAAAAACAAGGAAATGGATCAGCTGAGAGCTAGAGCCGAGAGCGGAGACTTTGGCCATGCCCCCACCCTCTATTATTGGTCAGCTTTTTTCTCCTCATTTGCATTCAAGCAACAACTCCCATTATGACCTGTTCTGAGGGAGAAACTCTTTCTCATCTTATCTCTGTTTCTCATGCACTGAGTGTTGACTTTGAAGAAGGATTCATTTACAGTATTAGGGAACCATTGAGGAGCCATATAAAAGCATCAAGAAGTACCATGTCATGGGAACTTTAAAGCTCCTGTAGTCATTTTTGTCCGTGTATTTGAACAAAATGCTGCGTTGTAAATATCGTACTTAAATGTCTGCACTGAAGTGAGATGCTTTCAGTCTCATTATGAGTATGTATAATGTAAATGTACATATAAATAGTGACAATAAAAGGCATTCTATTCTATTCTATTCTATTCTAAAATGCGTCTTGGCCCCATACAGATTGTCCCATAACCAGAAAGTGCATAGTTAGCATGCTGGTTGTTGTTAGCATTATGAGAGCTCTGAAAGTTGTGACAAATGCTGAAACAACTCATTACGGTGAATAATTAGGATGCTCCAAATGAAGTGAGGAATAGTTCCTTTTTTTCACATTTTTAATCAGATACAGTAAATAAATAGTGTATTTTAAAAGGTGAAAGGTGCTATAGAAAAGCATGTAAACAGCAGTTGCAGAGGCTGACTTTTTATTTTTGTGTAGGTGGATATCTGACATTGGTGGGATATAGGATCTTACTTTATCTGTCGCCATATGTTTTTCTTTGGAGAGCACCATTTTGTTCTGGTCTGTAAAGGAAGACAATATAACGCTGTAGAGAGGAGCAACGACTGTTCAGGACTGTAATGGAAGGGCAAAAAGAGTATAGCGATGGTACTTGAGTGATAAAAGGGATGGAAATGGAAATGGAAGCAATGGAAGGAATGGAACATAACACAGAAAACATGTTTATGATTTAAAAAAAAGATACTTCAACAAACGTTTGGCACCGGAAATATCCACTGTACAGTCATGGTAAAGTATATGACTGCAGACTCCTTTCTACATTTCATCTCAAAATTAATTAATACAAAACCATAAACCAAACGCATACAATACAAACTCATTTTTAAGCAGTTATTTTCCTGAATTTTGGACAAATGGATGGCTGTTGGCTAAAACTAGCACTGAGAGCTGTCCATGGTGCTGAAATGCTTATGAATAATCCGCTTAGTTATTTTTTGTCTCCAAATATTGTGGTAAAATATGCTAAACTAAATTATGTAACTGGATAATTTTAATTGTGAGTGAGTATGAAAAAACATGAGCTGTACTTTATTTTTTGTTAATAAGGATTTGCATTTTGATCATGTCCCCAAGGGTTTTGTGAAAGTTTTTTTTTTTTAATTAAAGTATTACACTTTTTCTATACTATAAAGCACAAATAAAATAAAATGAAGTTCATTAAAGGGCATATATTATGATCTATGTTATAATGTTGTTTCCTCAACAAAATATACTCAGAGTTTTGTTTTGTTTCATTCACACTGGCACATAAACCCTGCATATTTAGCTTTCTTCTCTCAAACAGGAAACAGTTGCCCCACTGTGTTTTTTTTTAAATCAATACATCTTCACTAGAATCATTCACATTAATTTCGGATTAATTTCAGACCTAGAATTGTCAATCTCTACACAATATAGCTGTTAAGTTGAAAACTACAGCTTCATGACATCACAAGGTGGGACAGAGCATTTTGTGCTTTAGAGACATAGACAGACTAATAATAAAGGATTACTCAAACATGTGTGACTGAAACAAACAACACATCTGCAGGTATATTTTTTAGGCTTAAAGCTCACAAGAGTCAATTTCTCAGAATACAGGACCTTTAACGTATGCTAGTGCCATGCTATGCTATTAAGTATGCTAAATATAAAGAGCTGGTAGTAAGCTGCTTGTTGTCAGCCATTTTGTGTGAGACCCACAGCTCAGGTTTGCAGGATTCGTGCTGTTCACCTCACTAACGGCGCACTAAGCACCCCCGGGGGCTCTACGGGTCGTCAAATTGGATTCTTTTAGTTTGACTGTACGGGCTGGGGCACTGAGGCAGCTTGCTGTGGGTGTATTTTAAGGACATCTTAAATTTTGGCCCTAAAGGGAGGCAGAGATACAGCTCCAGACTAGTAGCTTTAATAAGGCTACTTCTGAGCGGGCCTTATAGGGAATGCCTCCTCTGTTAAAAGAATGAACGCAGGAAGACTTGAATTATTTACCAGATGCCTCGGTGCCACTGCGGCCTGCTGCAAGAGAATGGATTTTTCTGCAGAGGATTCAGAGTGTAGAAAGAGGATGGAGGGAGGGTGGAGGGGAGGAGTCGAGTCTAAAAACAGACAATGTTCCAATGCTGGGCTATAGTTCAGAAGGGAACATCACGCTTTTATTCGTATCTGTAAACTTTAGAAACTGCTCCACTTTGGGGGTCAGGCCATTTGATGAATCACTGCTGAAGAGAGCAACTGGAAAGGACTGGATGTTAGCTAAGAGTGTGAGAAAAGTGAGAAAAGCAGCAGTAATTCCTAAGCTGTTTCGTAAGTTATTTATGCATGATGCCTTGATTTTTTTAAAAGGTTACATTGCTCTGTACTCCATGTCGGGAGATCGGGTTGACGAGGCCTCTGCCTTCGACTGCCACTGGGCTGTGCCCAGCTGGGCCCCGTGGGGGAAGGCTCGGCCACCAGACACTCGCTGTTGAGTACCCTGGCTCCAGGGTGGGGCCCCGGTAACGCCAATCCGAGTGACGTAACTGGCCTTGCTGTGCTTTCTCATCATAAGGGCTTTGTTCTCGGACTCTGTTGTCAATGTAGCTGTGGTCGTAAGGTCTGTGGTGCCTGTCATGGCGGCAATCCCCGAACCTGGTGGTGGATACTTGAAGTAAGGGACCACCAATCTCCTGAAGTGATGTCGTGAAGAGGGAGCTGAGCCAAAAGGCAAAGCTCTCGATTCACCGGTCAGTCTACATTCCTACCCTCACCTACAGAACTTTGGGTAATGACCGAAAGGACGAGATCGCGGATACAAGCAGCTGAAATGAGTTTCTTCCACAGAGTGGCTGGGCGCTCCATTGGAGATAGGGTGAGGAGCTCAGTCACATGGGAGGGGCTCGGAGTAGAGCCGCTGCACTTCCACATCGAGAGGAGCCAGCTGAAGTGGCTCGGACATCTGTTCCGGATGCCTCCTGGAAGCCTCCCTCAGGAGGTGTTCCGGGCATGTCCCACCGGGAGAAGGCCCCAGGGAAGACCCAGGATGGATGGATGTTCTATACTACAAAAGAAAAGTACTACATGAATGCAACTGAAATCACTGATAAATGTTGCCTTTTTCATTACCTTAACTTCAAGGATACACTTAAACAATACAACTAGAAGCATTAGAAGCATCAGTACAGTTGGTTCAGAAATGGGAATACCACAGCGTACAAGCAATACTGTGAAAAAACGGTGACTCATTTGAACATGGAAGTGGCTTTAAAAGTGGACTATGTAACTTTTCTAGTAGAAGATTTTTGCCTTGCCTGGAATGTTCCAAAGTATACCATTAAACTATCTATCTTTATGGAGACTATACATTACACAATACTGTCTTTGGTGCTGATTAAAGGTCTTATGTTGCATAAAAATGATTCTTGTGAGCTCATATTATGTCAAGTCATGTTAGAATGTTGTTACCTCCTCAAAACTACATGTGTTTAGTTTAATTCACACAGGTTTGGGTAATCCTTTATTATTAGTCTGTTTACTCTTGTGATGTCATGATGCGGTAGTTTTCAAGTCATCAGCTACCTTTAACCCTAATAGAGCAGTAAAAGAGGTCTGTAGAGATCAGCATTGATCCAAATGAGTATAGTGAAGGTGTATGGAGTTTAAAGATCCCATGACATGGTACTTCTTGATGCTTTTATATGGCTCCTTAATGGTTCCCTAATACTGTAAATGAATCCTTCTTCAAAATCAACACTCAGTGCATGAGAAACAAAGATAAGCTGAAAAAGAGTCATTTTCCTCACTCAGAACACTCTATAATGGGCGTTGTTGCTTGAATGCAAATGAGGAGGAAAAAGCTGGCCAATTGTAGAAGGTGGGGGCGTGGCTAAACGCTCCGCTGTCTCTCTGTGCGCTCTCTGATCCATTTCCTTGTTTTTGCACGGGGGAGAGAGTTAGAGTGTTCCATTGAAAAATAAACACATTTCCACATAAAATAAAATTAAACCACTGCTGTTCAAAGGTCCAGAGGCTCAGATAAAGGACTTCCGAGCCTAGAAACACTCGCAGGTGCCTCCAGTCAAATAAAAAAAAACGCATTTCGCATTGCGTAGCGCAGTCACAGTCCAAACTCTATGGGCGGGATATACAGGGGCGCTGAGTGGAGACAGAGGGAGGGGCTGGAGCTGCATTTGCCGATCTGACGTCAAAAAGGTGCCTTGTCCGAACTCGCCCGTTTCAACACTGGTTTTGTGTAACGCAGAAAAGGATTGCAAATGCTCAGTTTAGACATTTCGCAACTTTTAGCAATGGGGGGGGGGGGCTAAACAGGGTAGGGGAGCTCACATTAATGTTCAAAAACCTCAGAAAGTGAAAATTTCATGCCATGGGACCTTTAAAAACACAGTGGAGAAATTCCTGTATTACCACATTACATCACAAGGTGGAACATAGTGTTTTCTTTTCGCGAGAAGAACTAAGTCTAAATATGGAGGATTTGTGCGCTAAACATGTGTGATATAGCATTATATGTCTTTAAATACAATTTACCCCCCAAAAAAGAAGATACAGGACACCCAATCATCTGAAATAACACAGCGTCTGAACAGTGAACCAGCTAGTTGAATCAAACCCATTAGAAGCATCCACACATCTGCTCAACATCAGTTACATGCAGTCACGCTGAGGCCTTTTCTTCCCCTATCTCCTGCTCTTTCTCACTGTCCACCTGATAAGGGCACCCCTCTACAGTAGCAGCCTCCACGGATCACTCACCTCCCTCACTGGAAAGGTCTCGCACTGCCCAAAGTTCACCTCATGTGGGAACCAATCATTCTTGCACTTTATCTCCCCTGCGAAAAATGATCCAAGTGTCACAACAGCACGGCCCTGCGTGACCTCTGACCCAGGGCATCATCCAGCATGTCAATGTGGCACTTTTTGACTTAAGAATGATCAGATAACAGCAGATCTACTAGGAGGAAGTACTCCAGAAGCTTGGTTATTTCGGAATGCATTTGATACTTGACCAAACCTGCTATCAGACGAAAGGATATATTTGTCATAAATGGGAGCTGTTTGACACTTCAGTAAAATACCTCCCTGAGAAATCTGTTCTCGTAACTTTTCTATATTGTCATTTTGGGAACACAATGGAGCCACTGTCCATGGAGCAGTTGCCGTGATAAATCTTACAGCTAGTGCAGAGTGTTCCCTTGTAAGAACAAAAGAAGGGGGTAGAGTTTAAACAGGTACTGCTCGTCTTATTAGGAAAGAACTGATTTATGGTGTATGAGATGTTATTCAAAGATGTAATTAACTGTAACTAAGAGTGTACAAATAAGGGTCTGCTCATTAAAATGAATGCTCACATGTTTAAAGACATACATTTTGATGACTTAAATTGTTTATACTTCGGCTGATGGCCAATGGGCTGCCTTTTTATATATTAATGAATCCAATGTTTGTTTTAAATAGCCTTGTAATCTTATTATAATAATAATAATAATAATAATAATAATAATAATAATAATAATAATAATAATAATAATAATAATAATAATAATAATAATAATAATTCATAGCATTTATATAGTGCCTTTCATGACACTCAAAGCGCTTTACAGTTCATTGTTCATTCACTCCACACTTGGTGGTGGTAAGCTACTTTCTGTAGCCACAGCTGCCCTGGGGCAGACTGACGGAAGCGAGGCTGCCAATCTGTGCCATTGGCCCCTCCGACCACCTCCAACATTCACGCACACTCCACTTTCATACTAGGCAATGTGGGTGAAGTGTCTTGCCTAAGGACACAACGACAGTGACTGGCACCCCACTTCAACCATCATGTACAAAAATCAACTGACATATGGCCTCTTATGGTAACCAGGAAAGTGTCATGAAGATTTCACTTTTAGAAATACAGGGGGTCCTCGGGTTACGACGTTGATCCGTTCTTAAGACGCGTCGTAACCCGAATTTCGTCGTAAACCGGATTTTGCCTTTGATCTTCCAACCAAAGCACCAATAACTTTTCCATCTCAATAATTAGACCACTACGCTGCTTGGTTATCACTGCCGCTTTCATAGGAGCAGATCAGAGCCCACATCAGGTACTTCCGCCCACATTGGGCACACACATGAGGCCGTCTTCTTCTCCCTACAACCACAACAGAGCGTATTCCTCCGCCGTGCGCCGCGCGCCGTTCACGTTTGTTTACATCTCTTACCACGCTAAACCGTGTAAGACGGAATGACGCGTAATATATACATATTTTTTTTTATGGGGGCGCGTTCGTAACCACGAAACGTCGTAACCCGAGACCGTCGTAACCCGAGGACCCCCTGTATTATTAACTATTTATCTGCATTATCATATCACATTATTTTCTTTCTTCTTGTTAACATACTCTAAGTAAATTTTGGAGTGGAAGGTCTGTCACCTGCTTGTCTCCATGGAAATCTCAAATGTTCTGCACTATGACATTAAACTTATCTTTCTCCATAGGGACACAAACAGGTCTGGCAACCATTCCTGGTTGCAGGTTTGATCTGCATGAAAAGAAATACTGCATGCTTTTTAACGGTAGTTTAACCATGTAGCGGACATCCGTAACTGAATAAACATTATTCCATTACAGATTTGCAGTTTAATGCCATACAGTTTATGGCCATACAATTGCCTCTTGTGAGCTTTAAGCCATGTTATAATGTTGTTACCTCATCAAAAACATACCCGGAGTTGTGTTTTGTTTCATTCACACATAAGCATAATATGGGCCCCTTAAGGCAATAACATGGAAACAAGCAAGTAAAAGCACCAGAAAAATTACCTAGTGCACCTTTAATAACATTACCACTTAAACCACTTACATTTTTTGCAAATAAATTTGAGTTTTATCACATCTCTTATCGCTGCTGTTCCGTGTACTGCTGTAGCCGTAGTAACTGATGCGCTGGCACAATTTGCGTGTCACTGTACTATGGGGTGACCCAACTGACAAGACTTCCTGCTTTGCTGCCTGGGTAATGAGTCATCCCAGCCCTGGAGAAAAACAATCTGGTATTTTTAAACTGCATCCTTCAGCTCTTCCTTTCTCCCTGGAGCTCTGAGCTTGTACAGATCCTGGTGCCTGGTAATATGGATGCCATTTCTGCTGCAAGTGTGCTAATGGGCCTGAGACAGTAAGAGGGAATAAGAAAGACATTAAAGGTGTGATTAAATAGGACTGCTGATCATTTGGGGCAAAACTGAGTGGTGCTTATTGGCTAACTACAAACTACAGACACTTGTGGTCAGGTTAAATCATAGGTTAAATGGAAGAGAAGGGGACTCATGGTAGATATGTGTTCTACTGCAAAATTATACATTTAATTAAATGATAAAGTCTACCTATAAATAAGTTATTGTTACATGCAGCAAAATGTGTACAGTTGTTAGAATTGTTTAACTAGTGATCATTGTTTACGAATGTATTGTAATATATTTGCTAGTACCATGGTACCAGTACAGTACAGACTCTACCGTAAGGAGAAATACAGTATTATGAAGTACTATACCAAATACAGTTTTCATATAATCAAGAGTCTTAGAAGTAATAATAGGAAACAAGAGGGTAGATAGCAGGTTTGGATATCAGGGAAAATGTACCAAGAGTGTCCAGAAATGGCCTTACAGCTCTAGAAAAAAATAAGAGACGACTACATTTTTTTTCTGAAATCAGCATCTCTACATGTATTACAGCCATTTCATTCCAGCTACTTCAGGAGTGGAATAAAGTCACTCGAGAGCAATGTGAAAGACTTGTGGAGAGCATCCCAAGACGCATGAAAGCTGTGATTAAAAATAAGGGTTATTGCACCAAATATTGATTTCTGAACTCTTTTTAAGTGTAAACATTAGTATTATGTTGTTTTAAAATGAATTTGATCTTGTTTGTTTGCATTGTTTGAGGTCTGAAAACATGTATCTTTTTTGTTATTTTGACCATTTGTCATTTTCTGCAAATAAATGCTCTAAACGATAATATTTTTATTTGGAATTTGGGGGAAATGTTGTCAGTAGTTTATAGACTCAAATAAAAATGTTTCTTTTGCCCAAACACATACCTATAAATAGTAAAATCAGAAAAAATGATACTTTTGCAGTGGTCTCTTATTTTTTTCCAGAGCTGTACATCATTATGGAATACATCTAGAATATACATTACTTTAATTATATATAGAACTACAATACTGTATAATACTTGCCTTATACGTACATCATTATAAGATATAAACTACTACACATACAACTACAATATAATACTTCTTTGCCTACAAAACTACTTTTACTAGAACATAAATAAAAATGCCAGTAGCATCCATCCTAACAAAAATTTAGCCATTTTCACTACAATATTAGAATACTGCACAAAATATTTTGCCGCCTCAACAACTTTCACTATACTACATAAACTTCCGTGAACAACTTTAGATAGTATAGTGTACGTAAATGGAGCCCCCATGGTTCTGTTACAGTCAGTGCTCAAGACAGAGGGGTGCTGGTGCTGGAGAACAGTCGAAACAGTCTAAGCTCAGCACATTTGGCCCCATCGCTGTCAGGTGATACACTAAACACTATCACTGCTCTTCAGCCAGGAAGAGGTGGATTTCCTGTGAGAACGGATCAGGCGGGATTATGGCCTTTTGCTCTCTTCTTTTTGTTGTTTTGCACTGGGGTTCTGTGTCAAACAGAGGCAGCAAACATGTGCATAATGTGAAGTAGCACGCACACATCAGCAGCTAATATGAATGCGGGGCACGGATACAGCGGCACCTCAGCCCTATATGTTACCACAACTAATCAATGCACAAGGATGAGCCTAAAAGAGGATTAGTGCTATGGATTTGAGAGTTTTTTTATGTGAGGATGTATCGATGCCAAGTTCACAGTGACTTCTAGACTGCGTAAGCCCATGGGGAAAAGGCCAAAGTGGTTAACAGTCATGGGTTTTCATTACATGCACATTACCATAAAGAATGTTCTGTTCCTTCAGACGCCACTATTTGGTCCATGTCAATAAATGTATGCAATAAATAAAACTAATACATATTGTACATACTGTTGATGCACTGCTTTTTTATACGAGTTGGGGCCTGTCATGACAATTACTATCGACTTATCGTTCAATATATGAAAGCTGGAACAATATATTTTTTGGCTCAGTATTTATCATGTCTTCATTTTCTTTGCACTACTGAGACATTTTTGGTTATTTTTTGGTTATATGATGAGATTTAAACCATAAAAGGTTGAATAATAACTTCTATGACTCATCAGAGTTGCAAACTAAGTACAAACAAACTTAAAGGAAAAGTAACGTTATTTTACAATCTGAGCCTTCTTTCGGTAATAAAACAAGTCGTTTGACTCACCCATAGCACGTTCGTGTCATTTGGAGCTGTTTGGTGAAAGTTATGTTGTAGCGTATCCGTTAACATGAGTATTCGGGGCATTACTTTGCGGTCTCCAAATAACACAAACTTTAGCAACTTTAACTTTGGTTTTCAAATCATAGAAGCCCATGTCTTAATGTAAGATTTTGTTTGAAGCAAAAGTGGCCTGTAATCCGAGATTTAGCCATAGTTTTGAGTAGATGAGGAGGCCAGTGCGCATGCGCGGACTGTGCTCTCAGCTCCCGGGACACAAACATGAAACGCAAAGCTGAAAACTATGGATAAATCTCGGATTACAGGCCACTTTTGCTTCAAACGAAATCTTACATTAAGACATCGGGCTTCTATGATTTGAAAAGTGCTAAAGTTTGTGTTATTTGGAGACGGCAAAGTAATGCCCCGAATACTCATGTTAACAAATACGCTACAACATAACTTTCACCAAACAGCTCCAAATGACACGAACGTGATATGGGTGAGTCAAACGATTTGTTTTATTACCGAAAGAAGGCTCAGATTGTAAAATAACGTTACTTTTCCTTTAAGTGTTTCATTCTGCTGTTTAGTATTATTAGAAGTATTATTGTTTCCGCACCTTTTTTTTCATTGGCCTTTACTCCGAGTTAGGAAGAGACACCTTGGCACCTTCTTGCTGTTGATGTTGTTGTTGTTTTATTATTATTATTATTTTATTATTGTCACCATTGTTATTATTGTTGTTATTTTAACTCTATCTGATTTTATGTCACCTTTAATGTTGTTCAGCACTTTGGTAAGCTTTGGCTGTTTTAAATGTGCTATATAAATAAAATTGATTGATTGATTGGTTTATTTAATGCAGCTCATTGTTGTTGTTTTTTTTAACAAGATTTTAGATTTGGAATAGTTTTTGTTTTTAAAGCTGCTTGTTATTGTGTCGGTTGCATAAATTGGTTTCAATATGATCATTTATCATCTATATTTACTGCAGCAATACACTTCAAAATTTGTTATAGTGACAGGCCTTTCCCCTCTTACCTCTTGCACGTTGTTGAGTCTCAGCAAATGCCCATGCAGGACTATAGTCATGGTGATGAAATGAGTTACTTACATCAGTAACTCATTGTATCATGACCGACATCCTGTGTCAGGATCTGGAGATGGGTCCTGAGCACTGCACTGTCACCCACAGCTCTTGACAGGTTGCCCTGAGGCACTGGTTGAAGGATAAAAAAAAGTCAAACTTATTTTTACTAGACAATATCTGTACAAATTCAAATAATGGTATATTGCACCTGAATGTATCTATCAACTTGATAGAGCAGCCGCAGTTAAGTTATTAAAGTCATATTTTCAGAGATCTGAAAATACATTAATTTCAACACTGGAGGCAAAATTTTAATGTTTAATATTCCTATTTCCATTGTAATACCACTTGCATAGGGTTTGAAAGTAGCCATAGTTTTACATGAACTCTTCCTCCTCAGATCACAGACCCCTCTATAGACACACGTGAGGTGAATGTGGTGTCGGATGCTCTTGTGTCCTCTCCAAGGATCAAATCATCTCTGTCAGAGGTGATACAGAATGACAGAGCAAGGTCACTGTGGTGATGGTGGGAGTTCTAGTGAGGCTAATGCCCCACAGACAGAAGCTTCACAGGTAACAGCACATGACTACAGGCGCAGACACGGACCAGCTGCAGAGCTTAAACAATAGACCATGTGTTGTCTTTGCTCATATCTATGGCAAATCGCCCACACATCCACTGAGTAAACAGCAAAATGGAGCCAAAGCAACAAATCTCACTCCCATGGATTATCATTAGCCTCTGCAGACAGGGACTCTGCTGGTGAGGAGGGAAAGAAGATTGGCCATAACAATGCCCCACTTCAACTAAATGTCAACAGTGCAGTGGGACAAAAGACTCTGGGACACATGTTGTTTTACAGATTCTATAATTTCAAGATTTTATGTTTAAGCAAAAACAGCAATTGGGCTACACAGCTGATGTCAACCCTACCCAAAAAACCCACTTGCTATAAAGTTTTAATTGTACACATTTAGTTGTACATTGTAATTCATATTCTTGCCAAATTAAGCCATCCTCTAGGCTTTCAGCATTAACTAATAGGCACATCTCCATACTGTTTATCTTTAGCCTTTAGAGATTCGACTTTCAAAACAGAAACTCTGCAATTTCTGAAGCTAATGAAAGCTCAGAGTGCCTCCATACTTCTCCGCATACATGCCTTACCATTTATGATTAATGGCATTACTGGCTGGGCCAAGATAAGAGCTCAATTAGCTGTGTGGGCAAGGACCTTGACTCTATCTCCAATGACTAATCCTGCAGCTTTTGTTATGATTAGCCAAAGAGAAGAGTTTAATCTTCTTCTGGCTTCTGAGAGTCTGGCATCAGCCCAAGCACAACTGGTTCATTAGCAGTTAAAATGCACTTCATCTACGAGTGCCACCATTTACCACTGCAAGATACAGCCCAGTCACGACTGTCCCATAAACGCCACCAGCCAGTCAGAGCCACGTGCATAATTCTGTAATAATATCTGACAAGGAATTAATTGCAGTCTAAATAGAATGAATTGTGGCACCATTTGGCTTGACTGGTGGTTCCTCTTGAGTGTTATCATGATCTTGGGACAGACTTTTTCCAAATTGTTTTTCTAAGCACGACTCAACAAGTGTCTTTTGGAGTGAGAACCAAGAAAAGAGGCTCTTAATAATCCAACACCTAACATTTGCCAGTCAAGTGCTAAGTAAACCATGTTTGGAATTTGAAAAATATTCAAAAGGATTATTGAGACTGAGATTGAGTTTGATTTTAACTCAGTAATAAGGTCAGTTTTTGCAAATGGAGCAGCTGAATTACTATATAATCATCTCTTACTATGTATTTATCTCTTTACAAAAATGTTCCGAGGTTCCGAGCAGAGGTGAAATTGTGTAGTTTTGCAGAGATGTTAATGCTTTCTTTGGAATGTTCCACGGGATGTCTTTAAGCATATCTCAGTGCTGACAAGCAGGTGACAGCATCAGGCCAAGTTACAGGGCAAATCTGTGGAGAGTGGCCGGTTGTCACGATAGTAAAAACACCAGTAATTTAATAACTGAAACATACAGCTCTGGAAAAAAAATAAGAGACCACTGCAAAATTATCAGGAACATTTTTGTTTGAGTCTATAAACTACTGACAACATTTCCCCCCAAATTCCAAATAAAAATATTACTGTTTAGAGCATTTATTTGCAGAAAATGACAAATGGTCAAAATAACAAAAAAGATGCATGTTTTCCGACCTCAAACAATGCAAAGAAACAAGATCAAATTCATTTTAAAACAACACAATACTAATGTTTACACTTAAGAAGAGTTCAGAAATCAATATTTGGTGCAACGGACGGATTGACAAACTGATCCGTAAAGCTGGTCACGTGATCGGCTGTGAGCTGGAGACATTTGTCACAGTGAGGGACAGGAGGACACTGGACAAACTGCTCTCCTTCATGGACACTCCTTCTCACCCACTGTACCAGACCATAGAGGGACAGAGGAGCTCATTCTCCAACAGGCTACATTCATACCATACGCCATGCAACTGTACAACAACTCACCCTTGTGTAACAGATAATACTCCATACAACTGTATAAAGCTGGTACTGAACATCATATTTGATACTGTATTTTATATTGACTACTACTTTTTTATTTAAATCTGATTGTACATATCTATTACCATTATCTTATGTATATAATTGTGTCTCATCTGACACAGGTCTATTGCTCTTTGGTTGCTATTCTATCTATTTTTCTTCTTGTTCTTTCACCCTCTGTTTTTATATTGTATATTATATTGATGAGTGAGCTACTGTACCCAAAGCTTTCATGCGTCTTGACATGCTCTCCACAAGTCTTTCACATTGTTATTGGGTGACTTTATTCCACTCCTGGTGCAAGAACTGAAGTAGCTCAGCTTTGTGTTTGTGTTGGAATTCAACAGATGCTGGAATGGAATGTCTGTAATACATGTAGAGATGCTGATGTCAGAAAAGAATGCAGTGGTGTCTTATTTTTTTTCCAGAGCTGTATGTTTCCCATGGTATATTTTAATTACTAGCTCAATGTAGAAATCCATGCATGCCTTAGTGCACTTTCAATATTTATGAATTGCACACTGTATATCGGTCTTTGCTGCTGCACTTGTTTATGCAGAAAAAAAGCAATCTTGCTTTTCCTTCACAGAGCAGCCCTGACTCTCGGCAGGGGTAACCGTAGCATGCCATCTGTTCCTGGATCATCGGCAACCCAACAAGATCCCAATGTACACAGAGCTACAGAGAGCCTGACTGAAGCACGCACCGGCACCAGCAAAGCATTGTGGGTAACGGCAAGGCAGCTACAGGGGACGCCAGCTTGCTAAATGTAGGATGAAAGCGTCATCAGCTCCTAGGATTTGATCAGGAGCCCCTAGCTGACATGCTGCAGCCCGGAGAATGATGCAAATTGAAGTTGACGCAGCAAAGAAGCCCAGACTGTTGGTAATGAGCGAGCAGAGGCAGAGGAGAGGGAGAGAAAGCGCAAGAATTTAGCCTCTGCTTATTGAGAGAGATAGGGAAGAGAGTGAAAGTGAATAGAGAGTGAAATGTAAGGACTGTGTATCCGAAGAGACTGCTATAACAACATGAACGCGAGGCAGAGGAGGAGAAGAGTGGAGGGAACAGGAGGGCAAATACATACATTTTTAATCAGGAATGCCAGAGGTTTAACAACTTGCTCAGAATGGTGAAAGAACAGGCCTGAAGGGTGTGCCGAGCGGATTAGGATGCAAGCACGCAGCCCGGTTCTGACATGGCCACCCCCAAATACAAAACTATCAGTCGTGTGGGTTGAGTCTGTCACACCACACACCAGTGCACACAGACTGTAATTGCCTAAATATGCTCAAGACAAGTGACAAAGGGATAAGCCTGCCCCCTCGTGGTTAACAGAGCCTCTGAAAAGATCTCCGACGGTGAAAGACAAAGACAAAGCTTTCATTGTTTTCTGAATCTGAGAAATCAACAAAACAGAATCACAGTATGAGATAGCATCAATTCAACCACATAAAAGGAGGAAATATATAGCTCAGAACTTTATATAACAACAACAAAAATCCCTTATATAATAGTACGACATTTTGAGCATGTCAGGCTAAACCAATGTAAAACTATTAACTATTTTGACTGTCTTATTTTTTTATTTTTTTGCCATGTATCAATACCTAGACAAATCAGTGTCTAGTTTATTATTGATTATAATCTGAGTGTTATTTTGTGACAACCCTATCTGTCATAAATATGTCAGAGTATTATTATTATTATTATTATTATCAATCCATATTTTTTTGTGAATGTGAAATGTTCCTTAAAGGTGCATTGCGCAACTTTTCTGGTGGAGTGTTTGTCACCCAGATATGATTGCTTTGTCTAGGGTGTTCCATGGTATGACATTAAACACATCTAGTATTTATTCATTACGGGTGTTTTTATTGCTCAAAAATACAATAATTCTCTTTGTGAATAAGGGCGACTCTCCACAGATCTGGACCTGTAATGTAGCCTATAGTTGTCACGCTTGTGATTGATAGATTTCATTTCTACTGTGGAACATTCTAGACAAAGCAATAAGATCTCCATGAAGACAAGCAGCCGACGGACCCTCCACCAGAAAAGCTGAGCAATGTACCTTTAAGCATTGCTTTGGAGATTTCCTGTGTCAATGTGAGTCATGAAATTGTTTCTCTTAGCACATGGCATATTTTGTGTATTTTTCAGGTAACAGTCGATCACTTCTTTCAGTGATTTCACTGTTCTACAAGCAAAATGCTTCCGGGAACAAATGTAGTGAAACTTTTCTTGGTTTAGGTCACTAATAAAGAAAAAGTAAGTCAGAAGTGCTGATTAGCTATAGTTTCCAAGATATACTGTAGTATTGGGTCAAAATAGGACATTTATGCAAAATAAGGCAGGTTTATCAGAAGGTACAGTGTGTCTACAAGCAACCAGTTCTATCTGAAAGCCTGTCTGCACGTTCCAATACATTAATTTTAATATGTCTAGAGTTTTAACATACATCAATATATATAATATATATATTGTTATTATTATATCATTACATATCTTTAATACATTAGCTAACCAGCACAGTTATCAATTGATTTTCAGTTCATCTTACCAATATAAATGTTTTTTTGTTTGTTTTTTTGTTTTTATCTTGGAAGCAAATTGAGTCCAAAAACTTGTAGACCAGTGTTTCAGTTGAACAGTTCTATAATTATGCATTATGCAGTTTCAGCCCTTATAATCAATGGCATGGGTATTGGTATGTTCTGTGTGTGTGTGAGAAGTTGTTGACAGATCTATGCAGTAGCTTGAGGCTGATTAAATAATAAATTGCACCGGTCTCTTATGTACGGCTCATTTCATTGTTTTCATCACTTCGTCATCACATAATTACATTACAGCAGAGGTATTATTAATTCCACAGTACAGAGATGGCATTGAGTTTTCTATATGTGTTCTATATGTTCAAAAGGATATTCCATTTGAAAGGCAGTGGGAGTGCACCGTATAATGAAGCAGAGATCTGTCTAGCATCAAACGGAGGGCTACACGTGCATGCCACAGTGTGAACAAAGCCCCGCCATGGTAAAGGAGGAGACAGCTTTCTGACTAATGTTGGAGATGCCCGCGGATCATCACATCAAAGTGCACCCTACACTCAAGGAAGGATTCATTATCGGGGAGATAGAAAAACCTACGTGGGGCATTAATGGGACCTTCTGTAGCTCAACGCAGGAAATTCTCCATTTTGTATCGCCAGCAGCAGGTGTGATTTAATAATGTGCAGTGATTTGACAGGGAAATTGCAGTTGGTTAAAAAAAAAAAGGGACAATTATTTATAAATGTACATCCTATGTGGTCAGGAAGTTGTTTCATGAGATTGGATTGAGACCTAAGATGAGCGTCTCAGTTAATTATGCTCTTGAGATTACAGTGATTTCCACATGCAGTAACAGAAGGGCAGGGACAGTGCAAGGACCAAATGGGAAAAACAAATACATTTATAACTCTTAATTTAATTATCAAGCTAGGCTAACAGGCGCATTATGTAACTTTTCAGAAGGTAGAGGCTTCGTCAAATGCTTTTCTTCATGGAGATGTAATTTCTTTGTCTGGAATGTTTCACAGTATGACATTAAACATTTTTATCTTCATGGAGACAAAGTTACTGGTCAGCTCTGTGAAGAGGTGACCCCCGCTCACAGTTAGAATGCTTGTTTTGTAGGTATTTTTAAACGATAAAACCACTTGTTAGAAAGAAGAATTAGAATTCCAGTTCTGCCTTTCACCCATCCTGTTATTAGGAGCAGTGGGCAGCACATTACTGCGCCCGGGGACCATCTCCATGATCTTCTTGCTTCGGCTTGGTCAGGACCTAAGCTTCGGCTTGGTCAGGACCTAAGTTGGAGGATTTAACTATGGTGCATGTTTTGGGTTGGTGGGGGAAACCGGAGTGCCCAGAGGAAACCCACCCAGACACGGGGAGAACATGCAAACTCCACACAGAAAGGCCCAGGCGACCGAACCCAGACCATGCATGCAAACTCCACACAGAGCACACATAGAAAGGCCTGGGGATCGAACCCGGAACCTTCTTCCTGTAAAGCGTGAGCGCTACCCACTCAGCCACCGTGCTGCCAATGAATAAATGTAAGGTAGCGCTGTATAATGTCATACTGTGGAACATTCCAGGCAGCACAGTGACAGAAACAAGTAGACTAATCCTCAACCCAAAAGTTACTAGTGGAGGGTCCGCCACCTTCTTGTCTCCCTGGAGATGTTACAGCTTTGCCTGAAATGTATCACAGTAAGGCTTTAAAAGCGTTGAACTCATTATAGGCATTTTTATTGCTCAAAAATACCTTTAAAACATACAGCTCTGGAAAAAAATAACTAGACCACTGCAAAATTATCAGTTTTTCTGATTTTATAACTTATGTGTATGTGTATGTGTATGTGTTTGGGCAAAAGGAACATTTTTGTTTGAGTCTATAACCTACTGAAATCATTTCCCCCAAATTCCAAATAAAAATATTATCGTTTAGAGTATTTATTTGCAGAAAATGACAAATGGTCAAAATAACAAAAAAGATACATGTTTTCAGACCTCAAACAATGCAAAGAACCAAGATCAAATTCATTTTAAAACAACATAATACTAATGTTTACACTTAAGAAGAGTTCAGAAATCAACATTTTGGTGCAATAACCCTTATTTTTAATCACAGCTTTCATGCGTCTTGGCCATGCTCTCCACAAGCCTTTCACATTGTTCTTGGGTGACTTTATTCCACTCCTGGTGCAAGAACTGAAGTAGCTCAGCTTTGTGTTTGTGTTGGAATTCAACAGACGCTGGAATGGAATGGAATGGCTGTAATACATGTAGAGATGCTGATTTCAGAAAAAAATGCAGTGGTCTCTTATTTTTTTTTCCAGAGCTGTACATTCTTACTGTGAGCAGGAAAGCCTCTCCACCTATAACTTTGCCTGGTGACACCGCCTGCTGTTTCCATGGAAAGAGATAAGTTAAATGCCATACTGTGGAACATTTAGGCAAAGCAATAACCTCACCATAGAGAAAAAAAATGTAAATGTAGTTACAAGAACAAAATGTGCAGTTCTTAAATGTATCCTTACTGAAATATAACAAATCATTCAGAGAAATTATTAAAAAATAGCTGAAGTAAATACAATTTGCTGCTATTTCTTATATGTTTATTTTTCCCTCAAAACCATATTATTTACCATTACATAAATAATTCTAGCAGTTCTCCAGTTGTGCAAAGGTCTTAAAGTGTAACCAACCATGAAATTACTTCCAGCAACTATAGTTTACAGAAGATGTCTAAGATCTCATGTTGTCAAAAGTTGTTTATCTTGTAGTTTGCTGAAGCTTTGGTGAGAATTCTTCAGTCAGGTGTTGCTAAATCATCCCTTTTTAGAACTAATTCTGACACAATCCCCAAACGCGTCACCACGTAACAAATTCTCCCCTCAAATTTTCGTTTTTACTCAAATCCATTCCTTGTTGTCATCTGTCGAAGCAACATCTGTGTTTGTGTCTAAGTGAAAAGAGGAGATTTATGTCAGGCCACGTCAAGTGATGCCCATGTGTTCATATCTGGTAATGGAGGGAAGTGCTCCACTGTTTTGTCTCTTCCATCTGTTTGTACGGGAAGTAAAGCATTGCATTCTGACAGCTCATATCCCAGAACCCTCAAGCAAAGACGTCCTACTAAAGAAAATCACTGCACCAGCCTGCTGTCATTATTTTATCAATCAAGCATTTCTTTAAGCAAAGTCATTTCTTTCTTTCATACCTCAGTCTCTTGTCGTTTTTCCCTGAATTCCCCAAATGTTTTTTTTTTTTTGGTGCATAGCTAAAATCCCATTGAAATGAAAGAAAATGTAATGTGTCATGCAAAAAGCTTCGAAACATTCATCCTCGTCAATTCAGGGTTTGAGAAATGATCTACTCTGCCAACCTTTACTGTCTTAAAAAGGCCCAATTTTGCCCATATGGAGCACGGTTTCTCAAACTGTGGTACATTATTGAATTTAAAATGTTATGCTAATTTAGAACTGTACTTTATTAAAGGTGTAGCACCATTTTAGACTTGGTTTAGTGATTTCAGACCTTGATTACCCCTCCTTTAGATCTCATAAAGTCAGAGTTAAGATCTAGTGGTATTCAGAAAGCCAAATATTATCTTTTGTGGTACTTGTGGTGTGAAAATTTGAGAACCACTTGAACCACTTGAGAACCGCTCTCTTTATTTTGCATACAGAACCAAACCCAATCACGCTCTGAGATATTTTTTTTTCAATGACACATTTGAAATGAAGCTCATTGGACACCTATCATTTACAAATAAATTGAAAATTCTCTCACCTCAGATGAACAGAGTCTAGTGCTTTGCTCAATGATTCTGCAGAAATCTGATATGGACAGATAATGCGTGCCACTGATCAGCTAATCCACCTGTCTGTTACACTTATTTTACAATCATTTTTTTTCTTATCCCAGTACAGACATAAATGCAGCTCTTATTGTGAAAAAGAGAGAACTATCTGCTGTCTACATCTAATCATAAAGCGTTTTAATGTCTCACAGGAAGGAAGTGCACTGTTGGCATGCTAGTTATTGTTAGCTTTAGTCCACTCTTCTCTGGCAAAGGGAGAAATTCTTCAGTTCAGAACAGCTTGGATAAGCTGGATAAGCTGCGAGATCTACAGTATTTGACCAAATAAAATGTGTCCATTTGACAAATTGAATTTCTCCTTTTGCCATGGATTCTACCTGAACGGCTGAGGGTTTCTACACACACCCACCCACTCTTTTCTGTCGTGAAACGGGCTTATGGTGAATAATTTGGATGCTTGATAGCATTTGGACCACTGCAAATGGATTAAAATGAACTAGCTCTGTTTTTCACGTTGTTAAAAGAGTAGAATTCAGGTCCAGCACTTTCTGTGTGGCAAAGAGTACACAAGTGCCTTCTTCTATTTTCTAGACCTTGCAGCTAGTCTTGGCGGAACAAATTGGTCGCACAACTTTACTTACACTGCGCGAGATACAAGAGGGGAAAGGTGCCGGAAAAGAAATCGCCAGGTTTCTGATAGAACGACAAGGCTTTTATTGGTTTCTTTCAGTGCGTTTTCTGAAGCTTAAAGACTCTGGGGCTTGTTCTACTGCAAAGCCATATTCACTAGACATAGAAGGGGACATGGAGGTTATGACCCAATGACTGTGAAGCGAGGCAGGCTGGTCCAAAGATCCAATATGGACAAGATAACCACCTGGTCGATGGAGGTGAAGAAGTTCATTACGCAGGATTGGTTCTTATGTGGAAGCTTGCACTCTCGGTTAGCAGGGCTTAGCAAGAAAGTGCAAAGCCATCACTTTATTTGTAGCACAGAAGAGTCTTGTGGATTACAATTTTAATAATATTTCTTTTCTAAAATGAATATCACAGACAAAGTGAGAGGATTAGAAAACAAGACAAATCCGCTTGTACTTTCAAAAGTACTGTGAGGCGTTGCATATGTTTGAAATCGGCTCATAACTGCCATTTAGGGAATAGAAATAGAAATATAAAAGGAATAGATACCAATATGCCTTCTGATCAAGATGACGGTAAAGCCAAGGTTAATTAAATGTCATGAACACTGTTAATATGTGACCAAAAAGAATAACAATGGTGAAAAACTTGATAATAATTTAATTAACACTGGTAAAAACATGTACACACCACAAGTACACATGCATTTAGGGGTTAAAATATTCATTCATTCATTCTCTTCCGCTTTTTCCATTTTCTGGGTTGCGGGGGCAGCAGTCCAAGCAGTGTTCTGCTGCCCAGAACACAATGCACCAGCCCCCATGAATCCTTCCGCGGGTGGTGGGTCCACAGGAGGACGGCTCACGTCACAACAGGCCTTGATGTACTTCTGGGGGCTACCAGTGTCCACTGGCACTGGGGGCGAGGTGGGGTTAAGTGTCTTGCCCAAGGACACAACGGCAGCGCTCATCTGTGGGAGCTGGGATCACATGCGGTCAACCCGTCAAGAGCGGGATTTGAATCACCAACCCCTGGATCACAAGGCATATGCTCTACCAACTGAGCTACTGCCGCCCCAGGGTTAAAATATTACATTTCTTAATATGTTATGTCTTTAAATGTTTACTATTTTGAATTTGGTCTTAGATTATTGATACTTTACTAGCTGTAAAGTATCAATAATCTAAGACCAAATTCATCAACATTCCCTGAGGGTATGAAACGAACTGAAAGCATCATTCTGTCTGAAGCTCTGTTACTCAAATTCAAATTATCCAAGCTATATTTTAACACAATCTGCCCAGAAAAGGCTGATTTAAAATTCTGAGTTTAAAGTTTTGTGATTGGGGTTAGATTAGAGTGGTATTGCTACCACTTAATACTATAACACCTTAATAAGAATGAACAGTTTATTGAGACTCAGGCTTAGAAACTGCCTAATTAAGGGGTTAGAGTTAGGAGTCATACTTCACTCCCTTTTTGGCAGTAAATCGATGTACAGGTACTGTCAACTGCTGTGTTGTAGATCACAATGTTCTATAGGGCAATGATGTTTAATATTGATGGGAGGCAGGTAAAATTAATATTGTTGAAATGCAGATTTTTGTTGTAATACAGTGAGTTCTTGGATGTAGTCACTAATAGAAATGATCAGGTTCAACATTTGTGAATTTACCTTTTAGATATTTCATGGCAAATACAATGTTTTTTTTTTTTTTGTCAACTAGAGCTCTATAGCCTGTGCATGTAGATTCAGATCATTCTGTCCATCCTCTGTGACATATACACAGCCCTCTCCAATCACACCTGGACGCCTCATCTGATGGGCCTTCCTCTTCCTCTGACAGTCTGAACAACACCATTTGGACTGCAGTTCCTCACAGACTCACGAGCCAAGAGACAAGTCACACTCCAAAAAAAAGAGTCAATAAAGTGTGTGCCCATCACAAGAACATGACAGCATGAGAGATGTGGAAGCATCAATCATGCCCTCTCCACCAGCCATTTTCTGTCTCAGATGGAACAGGGCGCTCAGACTGGCAGCTCCTTAAATAGGCACCCAAAGGAGTCAACCAGGGACCCTCTCCATCACACTTATCTGGACAGAGGTCACGAGGTCGTTAAATGCTTCACTGATAGAGGGGATTTTGCTCAAGTGGTGGGGGAGAACCAGACGTGTTGCATTCTCGTTACAAAATTGGTCTGTTCTTTTGAGGGTATTTCTTTGTGTGTTCGTGTGAATGACAGGGAACTACAAATACCTGTTGGTCTTTGTATTTCTTTGTCAGCCCTCAAATATGAAAATTGTCATTTGAGCATTCATAACAGTGTCTAACAGGCTAACGTCTGTAAAAGATGATGAAACAAAAGTGTTTGACAAACGGCAAGTTTTTATTTGTGCTGATTTTGGCTCTTACAATGCTTGGGCCCCATGTAACCTTGTACTGACTACTAGATATTGGGATAGTATTGTTCTTTTGTGCAAATCACATTTTATCCCTGAATTTGACTATTTCGCTGCCTTGACAAACAATGTAACAAAAGATTTTGAAATATCTCTGTGTGTGTGTGTGTGTGTGTTTGTTTATTCCTTAGAAAGAGTCTTGGACATTCAAAGATATTACTAGTGAGCTGAATGTTAAATTGAGTATCCAGTACAAATACAAATAGCAGACTTTTGTAAAGTCTTCATCCACTAGGTATGGATAATAATGTCTCGTCAAAAGTCTCACATTAGCGCTGTGGGCTGTCACAGTTGATCACAAGCTCCTTTGGCTAAATGTGCTGTACTACAGGGACAGGTAAAAACAGAGGGAACTACAGAGACCATGATTCTGTGCTCTGCTTCAGTGCAGACAGCATGATTTTTATTTTATTTTATTTTTATACAGTATGTAGTTAATACATTGATTTCTATTGTAACATGACAGCAATGACAGCTCTAAAGGAATTGGAAAAAGTAGCATTTCTGCAATTCAGATAGCATCTTCAAAATAATACAATAAATATCATCCTGTGAGATAAACATTATAATAATATCATACTGTGCAATTCAGATGTTTTTACTTCCCTATTAACCACAAGAGAGTTTTGGTTCAACCTCATGTTATGCCAGGATTAGCTAAGAAAAATATACAGGGAATTGTCTCCCATGGGTGACGTGGGTGCATCGAGTCAGAACCCCACATCTGTTGGCATCTGGCACCTGTTGAGGTCCATGTCACTCCAGTGCGTGAACTTCTTTGGAGGTTTTAAGCTTACATTTTGCTTTGAAGTTCAGCATTGGTGGTAGAATGTGCTCAGACAGGCAAGGTGTCCGCTCGGGTTCATACTTCTCTCCAAGTCGTATTTTGACATTTTCTGTGTGACAGAAGGCCGCAGTTAAACATTGCCATTTGGCATTTGACAAAAGTCAGGTCACATCTGTTCTTTGCACCATTGTGTCCTGGAGTTTTCAAAGGCTGCAGAGGTGAGTTGTCGCAGCATTTTTACAATGGGGAAAAATGCCTCAGAATTGTTGCTTTCATGTGTGGCATCAACAAAGTGCCAAAGACATCCTTTTCTGTACAAGACAGAGGTTAAATAGGCCAGTATTTCTTCTCTATTCTTCTCTTCTCTATTTCCATCTATTTTTCATAAACACAGTAGCAAAATTTAGAATTGCACACGTTTTGCTGTACAAAAATGTGTGCAAAAAGTGAAAAAAAGCAGTTGAAGGCTTCTGTACTCATATATAACTCATATTGTCTAGCAGTGTTTTCAAAAGCCCGATCAGTTTTAAAGTAATACACAATATGTTTTTATTTTATCCCTTCTTGAGAAAATCTGCTTAACTACATTGCAATTAATGATATGTGTTTAAGATAGCAGTTAAAAAACAAACAATAAAGCAGAGATACATCTGTTTCTACAAATTAACTTCTCAAATGCAGATTGCTGCTTATTCTTGAATATCTTGAGCATTTACAAGTAATCCAGTGAGTGCAAAATGAACGATGTTAGAAAAATAAGAGAAGCTGCACTGAAGTGAGAGGAGCCTAATGAATGCAGAGTTCAAAAGTGAATGACGCTGGTGAGAAAGCTGCCAGTTAAATCAGTGTGCATGACTCTTAAGGCTTCCCGGAGCGCAAAGCAGCACATTAATCAAGGATACAAACGGTACAGTTAGAAACACTGACAGAAACAACAACAAGCTTGACTATGCTGTGTTCTCTTCTGTCCATCAAATGTGTTCACTGGTAACTGCTTGTTATCATGATTGTATGTGCAGTAATGGGCTTTCTGGGTCTTTGGCGTGGAGCAGGAATTCCTATGCTGTTGTTTTCAGTGATGCTGGCCTACTGGGAGATGCATGTAAAAATGTCCACTGCAGATATTGAGTTCTCAGACATGAAAACCTTGCCAGAAGACATTTTGAATATTTAAGGTTTAACGTGATGAACTCTACACCATGGTCCCAGATAGTTCAAAATACCTATCTCCAGGATTGCAAGGTAGTGATACGGTGTGTTTCTGTAGCTTCCGAGTGACTTCTTCTTCTTCTAGTGAGGTGTACGGCACCAGTTTATCTTATTATTGCTTTGCTAAGAATGTTCCACAATTTGGCATTTAAACTTAAATCTATCTTCTAAAATCTAGCCTTCCGCTTCCGTTCGTTTCGAACTGGAAGGCGGCCTGGAAACTCGTCCAAGCGAGAGTCCCAGATTTAGGGCCCCAATCAGAGAGCGGGGGAGGTGTGGCAAGATGGTGACGCGTACTACATGACAAACGGAAGCTTGTAGTTTGAACTGACAACTGACATGATTGGCTATGGACTTACGTATACGCTCAATGATAGACATTCATAACGCCCAATAAACGGCCGTTGGCAATCGCTAACCACACCTCCGCTACGGGATTTTTCGAAGCGAGTTTCCAGACCCATATCTCACTTGTGATATGGTCAGGTGTAAACCAGACTATCTAAAATCTATCTTGCATTTATTTGATTACACTGGTCTACACATTCTTGGACTCGATCTGAGATAAAAGTGGCTAAATCTCATTTATATTGATAAGATGAACTGAAAATCAATTGATAACTGTGCTGGTTAGCTAATGTATTCAAGATATTTAATGATATTGTTTTACATCAAAATCCCATCTGTTTATACAATAGATTTAGGCATTTTTGCTTAACCCTCCGGTCGTGTTCGCCTCCAGCCCCCTACTTTAGTGTTCCCGGTCAAAATTGACCGGTCTGTTTTAACTGCTCTTAAATTAGCACAATTTTTTTTTTTTCAACACCAATTTTTTTATTAAACATTTTTTAGTTGAGAACAATGTTTCAAAGTAGTGTCTAACAACAATTTATAGAAGTAAACATTAAATAACATCAGTTAAAATACAATTAGGCACTGAAAATGAACTACAATATGAACATATAATACAAAAAATAAATGGAAAACCAAACACCAAACTCAACAGGGTGTGTGTGTGTGTGTGTGTGTGTGTGTGTGTGTGTGTGTGTGTGTGTGTGTGTGTGTGTGTGTGTGTGTGTGTGTGTGTGTGTGTGTGTGTGTGTGTGTGTGTGTGTGTATTCATGCACATGAGTGGCATGTGACACTCAGGTCAGAGTGGGCCTTGCAAACATAAGCATGACATTAGCAGCATGTCAGGCTCGTTTTGATGTCTCTAGGGGCACAGAGGCCACAATGCTTCCTTTTCTGCCCATGTCTTTGTTGGGGGAGAGCAGCCAGGGCAGCGGCTGGAGCTTGCATGCTCCTAACCAGACTGGCGGAGGCTGGTGTGCGGGGAATGTGCTGGCGTCGCTGTATAAGAGGAGTCACCAAAGCGAGGAAAAGTCTCCTCTTGAAACTTTTCCCCTGATTCCAGGTTGGGTCGATTGCTGTCCACACCACATACGTGTTGAAAGCTGACACATCCAGGATGTTGTGGAACAGTGCCACAGGCCAGCGAGCCGTCATCCGCTTACAGGTGTATGTACCAGTAAGCTACAATAAAGGAATAATAAATAATAAGAGATTAGGAACAATATTCAATCTGTCGTACACAAAATGCTATGATTCACCTAGATAAAAATAAAATAAAATGCATGATGACACTTTACATTACCTTATCAAGGCAGTCAACGCCTCCCTTGTTCTTCTTGTAGTCCTGCATCATCAGGGGCTTCCTGTCCTCTGTGGTGCAGACAGCGGCGTCTTTGTGTACTGTGCTCATCAGGATGACATTTCTGTTCTTCTTGGGAACGTATGACACAAGAGTGTGAGTGTCAGTGAATGCAAATTGTGATGAGAGTGCCTGTCTTCCTCTGGTCGATACCAGCGCAGGGGGAAGTTCGGGCTTGTTCTTCCTCACTGCCCCTACCATGGTGAGCTTTCTTTTCAGTAGCTCCTGACCAAGAGCATGTGATGTGAGGAAGTTGTCACATGTGATATTATGTCCTTGGAGACCGGTCGTCATGTCCAGCACAACATGCATACCCTGGTTTGTATGTGTGTGTGTGTGTGTGAGAGAGAGAGAGTGAGTGAGTGAGTGTGTGTGTGTGAGAGAGAGTGAGTGAGCTGGGGCAGTGTGTATGGGGATGTTTTCTGTATGTTGAATGAATTTACTCTGGATACCCATTCATTTCCTATGGCGGTCACTTTTGACCGGGAACACCACAGGTGTAACAAGGTTGATTAAAACACTCAAAATTGAACGAAACAGGTGATCATCACTTTTATATGTTCAAGTCCACAGTGTGGAGGATATCATAAGATCTTGAGGTAATCAGATGAAAAACATAATATTTATGAATATTATAAGTTGTAAAACGGTCAGATTTGACCCGAACACGACAGGAGGGTTAAAAATAATATTTATATTTTAAAAATATTTAACTTCCACTTCTTTATCCGTCAAGAAATAAACAAGAAATATCTTAAGACATCAGGCGATTGAATATCTTATGAAAAACAAACTAAAGTTTCACATGTGTTACAACAATAATGTGGACCCCAGCTTTTGTCCTGATCTCCAACTTTGCAACCAAAGTAATGGTGGTTTGCCTTTTTAACCACTGCAGTTATGTTGCCCTTTTGTGATGCAAACGTCACTTCACCACAAACGTAACAGAGGTTATGTGGGTTGTTCACACAATTTCGAGGCATGTCTCTTATGTGAAATCAAAAACAGGCTTTCAGATAGAACTGGTTGCTTGTAGACACACTGTACTTTCTGATAAACTACTGTTTTTGCCTTATTTTGCATAAATTTCCTATTTTGACCCAATACTATATCTTGGAAACTATAGCCAATCAGCACTTCTGACTTTTTCTTTATTAGTGACCTAAACCAAGAAAAATGTCACTACTTTTGTTCTGGAAGCATTTTGCTTGTAGACCAGTGTTACGTGTGTTTTCTTGGTCAAAGATATGGTGTGAAACATGCTTTCTTATGGGAGCAACGACTCTTCACAGATCTCACCAGTAAGTAGGACTGGTGGTGCTTCTCGCCACAGACATAGATAAATTCATTCTTACTTTGAAACAGTCCAGGAAAAGAAATGAAATCTCCTGGGAAACCATATACATCTTGAGGGAAAAAAAAAAAAACTTGAAACATATTTTTCAAAAAGTTTATCTGGCTTTATGTCTCAGGTGTCCTAAAATTGCACTAGCACAACATCATCCTCATCCCCACTTCATTACCTTTTTATTACCATACTTACGACATTTCCCAGCATGCCATCTGGCTCCAACTCTTTCAATTATTTCTGTCTAAAGCCTGTCGCAATATGAAGCGTGCAGTATGGACATATGGGAGCCTGAATCGCGCCCTTTAAATCTCGGGGTGTGATCGGGCCACTATATTAGTCACTTTCGCACAGTTTCATCACCTCCCCTGTGATAGATAAGCCATTTAAAGTCATATACCGTGTTCATCCTGCCATCTATCTTCCCACTAACATCTTTGCTTCCATCATCCCTAAGTCAATTAGCCCAGTCAATGTACAGCTTCGAGTTATTGCCACATTATGCCATAGGTAAATGACTTCTACGGAACCTCTACAGGTCGACAGTGCGCTAATGCACTTATGAGGGGAAAGGAAGGGCTGGATTAATAGATGCAATCCAATGTTCAAGAGCTTGTGTCTAAATGGGAATATGGCAGGGGGCATCATTCTTTCAAAGTGTGGAGTTGGAAAGTTGAGATATTGAGATAGGGATGTCAGTTGGTCTGTCTTCTGTTATGAGGATTTATTGTACTCCTCTCGTGCTATAGCTACAAGCACTACAGCACTAAGAGATTAAGATTGGCAGTCTCAATAAAAGTGAAAACTATTGAGTTTCTGATGCCAAAATCCAACTTTCTTCACTTTCTTTCATTTTAGACATTTGATCCATCTCCATTATGATTTGTCTGCTATAGTAGTAATAGTAGTAAACCGTAATATTGTTCTAAACTCTACTATACATCACATCATAACCATACCTTTATTTAGGCTACGTTCAGACTGCAGCTTAAAGTGACCCAAATCTGATTTTTTTTTGCCTCTATGCGACCTGTATCTGATCTTCTAATGACAGTCTGAACGACACAGATACGATTTTTCAAATGCAATCCAGGCCACTTGGATATGTGGTCCTAAAACCGATAAATATCTGATCTTTTGGCATGCGACTTCAGTCTAAACGACCAAGTCGCATTCATCCGACCTGGGCGTGTTTCCTCCAGCAGGAGTGGTGCAAGTAGGCACTCACAAATGTACACAAACATTCTTCTCGTCATGCAAAAACGGTATATGACTCCATGTCACTGTAGCGGCAAAGCACATAGCAATCCCACCAGTCTTGGCTGTGACTCCGCATCCAGACCTTCCTTTCTACAGACGTTGCTGCGACTGCCCCACAAAATGCCGTGGCCAAAAACCTTCTCCTTCTCTTTCTCCATCTCCTCCTTAAAACAAATAAGCTGTACATGTTCTGGTTCCGGTATGACAGCAACTTTAGGCTACTTCCGTAAACACTGAGCACGCTCGCTGTATGTGACCTTGTCGTGTCCTCCAAGGCGCATGCGGGACACTTTTGGGCCGTTTAAAGCTCCCATGGCATGAAATTTTCACTTTCTGAGGTTTTTGAACGTTAATGTGAGCTCCCCTACCCTGTTTAGGGCCACCCCCATGGCTAAAAGTTGCGAAATGTGTAAACTGAGCATTTGCAATCCTTTTCCGCGTTTGAAAAAAAGACAGCCCAAACGGGTGATTCTGAACAAGGGAACTTTCTGACGTCACACTCGCGGAAAGGTTTCCACCCACCATCTCTGGAAATCACGCCCAGAGACTTTGGACCACAAACGAGCGACGAAATACGAAATGGGAGATGCTGTTTTTTATTTGCCTGAAGACACATGAGAGTCTCTCCAGGCTCGGATGTCCTTTATCCAAGCCTCCAAACCTCTGAAACAGCAGTGGTTTAATTTTATTTTCTGTGGAAATGTGTTTTTTTTAATGGAAAGCGTTTCATATCTTCCTCCACTCTTAAAACACAGAAGTGGGGTCAGCGCACCAGAGCACCGCTAATCCAGGAAACAGCGGCGTATTTGGCCACACCCCCACCCACTGCATTGGCCTGTTTTTTATTATTTTATTTATTCTTTATTTAATAGGGACCGTGCATATTAATGAACGTCTGCAGCATTGCAGTGTAAATATGCCAGATTATAGCAAGAATGCTAATTTCCATCTGTAGTCCGTAGGCAGGTGACACCACAGCAAAAACAATAAAAACAGTGACAACTGACAATAACGCCAACATTAAAACATTAAAACATTAAACATTAAAACATTTGTTTCTGTCCTCATTTGCATTCAAGCAACAATGCCCATAATAAAGTGTTCATATTTACGACTCTGACTGTCTTCATGAGGCTATCTCATGCACTGAGGCTTGATTTTGGAGAAGGATTCATTTACAGTATGAGGGAACCACTATAAGGCGCCATATAAAAGCATCAAGAAGTACCATATCGTGGGATCTTTAAAGTTCACACTAGCGATCACATACAAGTTGCATTTAATTGGAAATGTGAACGACCTCGAAAAAAATCGGATTTCACAAAAAAATTGGAATCAAGCATTAAGCCCTGCAGTCTGAAAGTAGCCTTAGGTAGCCATGGGAGGAGATATGAGATAAGTGCAGCGTAAATTTTAACGGTCCTATATTACACACAATTGATTTTTGCCTTGTTACAATGTTGTTACCTCATCAAAATCATAACAAATTGTGTTTTGTCTCATTCACACATGGCTGAGTAATCCTTTATTAGTCTGCCTCTCCAAATCTCAAAATACTCTGTTACTAGTATGAAAAAAATTACATTTTTATATACTTAATAAATTGAGTTCTGTTGGAAGATGACAGTAATGACAAGTCTAACGACATTAGAAAAAGTAGCATATTTACAATTCAGATGACCATTGTGATGTAATGTTCAAGAGCTTGTGTCTAAATGGAATACGGCAGGAAGTGTCGTTCCTTCAAAGTGTGGAGTTAGAAAGTTGAGATAATGAGATAAGGGATCTGACTTGGTCTGTCTTCTGTTATGACGATTTGCTCTAATGCTATAGCTATAAGTGCTAAAGCACAAAGGGATTAAGATTGACAGTTTCAATAAAAGTGAAATGGGACTTTCTGACAATTTCTTTAGTTCTTTAGCACTGATGGAGATATTTAACACATTTTGTCCATCTTAATGAAGACATATTATGATTTTGTCTGCCATAAAGTAGTAATCTTTCATATAGATCATTGTTTTATTTTGTAATATTTTACTGTCACCGACTTCCTAAACATCACATAATCACAACACAGAATTTATTTTGTATTCATTTATTTTTATATATTTTATTACCATTCTACTTGCTCTTCTTGTAACTGTTATTGCAATTTGTGAGCAAATGTGTCCAAGTAATTTCCCCAGTGGATAAATAACATTTGATGTCTGACCAGGTTGCCAGTTCCGCCTGTTCATAGTGGCATTTTTGCCTTTTTTTTGAGAGAGAAATGACAACATGTTTTAATGTTATTTTTTATTAAAAATTGTAAAATGTAATTTTTTGAAGGAGCAGAAATAAGCAGAAGAAGAACAGCAGTAAGAGGCTGTAGGAGGAGACATGAGATACGTGCAATGTCAGTTTTAAGAGCATTCAGGACAATGCAGTCTACATTCTGTTCAAATCCAAAAGGATCTGGAATCGGGCTATAGAGGGTTGAGATGATCCAATATGCAAGACATATATATATATATATATATATATATATATATATATATATATATATATATATATATATATATATATATATATATATATATATATATATAAATTAACTTCTTTTACCTGTGATTAATTAATTAATTGCATTTATATAGCGCCTTTTAAGACACCCAAAGCACTTTACAGTTCATTGTTCATTCACTTCATAATCAGTGGTGGCAAGCTACTATTGTAGCCACAGCTGTTCTGGGGCAGACTGACAGTGATAAATGATAGTTTGATGCTTCAATTGTTGTTTTTTGTAAAAATCCACACTGTTTCTCTGTCCCCTTTTTTTTAAACATGCAAACAGCCACGTTTGTTTTTGACTCAAATGGACCACGCCTGTCTATGATTGGTTAATCCACCTGTCAGTGTTGTCCAGAATTGAGGAGACGGGATATGGCTCCAGATCTACTTGTCTTTGTAAAGTTTTGTCAAAGAGTGTGGTTCTTGCTGGCCAGGTAATAATGATGAGGAAAGAAACATTATAGCATGGTTCTTAAAAGTTCACCTTTAGGTACTGCAGTGTCTGATGAAATACTTAGAATAGAAGAATAATACCACTCAGCAAAACATTTCCTGGTCAATAAAAGTATAATTGTTTCTTCACGTGCTTCTGCCATTTCTGTCTATTTACTGAGTCAAACAAAATTCGCCCCTGAAGTGATTTTTCTAATGAAGAACTGATGGTGTAATTTTGGTCTGGGAACATTAATTATATGCATTCTGGTTTGGAGGAAACAAATTAAAATTCTTGGAGACTTCTTACACATTAGTATGCAAACTTCCATTCACTCCCCAGTGTCTCTCGGCGCACACCCCTCTGCTGTAGTGTGTTCAATACAATCACAAGTCAGTGCAGCATCAGCTTCCCAAAGCCTTTACTCTAGTTTCATTTTAAACATGGCGTGTCGGCATGGTAACAGCAGTGGAGCTCCTGTCTTTTATTTGGGAATATTTGATCTCTAGCGTTATTTTATACACGACTTGGGAAGAAGAAAAAGTTGTGCTCTTACGGTGAGAACATGGTAGAAGGGGCTAGAGGGAAATGTAAACTCAACTCAAAAAAGAAAAGTGAATTGCAAAGTAAAGTAAAGTATGTGGCTAGAATTTCATAGTTGTTTTGACTGACATTTTTGGAGTTGTATGTTCAGGTATTTTTCATGAAGGATGTCTGTGTAATCCCTCAGTCATTTAGGTAGTTTCCATAACAAAAGAATATTCCATTCTGTCAACTGGCCAAAAGTTTTAGAGTGAACTGATAAGGCAGACATTGTGGGCTACTTACTACCTAAAAAACAAAAACAACATTATTGATCCTCCTGTGGACCCACCACCTGCGGGAGGATTCATGGGGGCTGGTGCATTGTGTTATGGGCAGCAGATCTGCTTGGACTCCTGCCCCCGCGACCCAGAAAATGGAAAAGCGGAACAAAATGAATGAATGAATGAACATTATTGATTCAAGTGGGTATCAATTTACTGGCAGCCCTGTAGATTATATATACAGCTCTAAGAGACCACTGCAAAATGATCAGTTTTTTCTGATTTTACTACTTATAGGTATATGTGTTTATATGTGCAAAAGGGACATTTTTGTTTCAGTCTATAAACTATTGACACCCTAAATTCCAAATAAAAAAAATTATTGTTATGACTATTTGCAGAAAATGACAAATGGTCAAAATAACAAAAAAGATACATGTTTTCAGACCTCAAACAATGCAAAGAAACAAGATCAAATTCATTTTAAAACAACATAATACTAATGTTTACACTTAAGAAGTATCTGGTGCAGTAACCCTTATTTTTAATCACAGCTTTCATGTGTCTTGGCATGCTCTCCACGCTGCTTTTTCACATTGTTCTTGGGTGACTTTATTCCACTCCTGGTGCAAGAACTGAAGTAGCTCAACTTTGTGTTTGTGTTGGAATTCAACAGATGCTGGAATGGAATGGCTGTAATACATGCAGTGTTGTATAGTAACGAAGTAATAATACTTCACTACTGTACTTAAGTACATTTTGGGAGACTTTGTACTTTACTTGAGTTTTAAAAAAATGATAACTTTTACTTTTACTTCACTACATTTCCGAATTTAATTGCATACTTTTACTCCAATACATTTTCAATGTGCCGTTTAGTTACTCGTTACAAAAAAAAAAACTCTACTGACAGCATAACATAGCATAGAAATTAACTTTGTGTGATATTGTTTCGGTTACACAAAGCATATTTGATGATGTTGGAGCTAACAGGCTACCTAGCTTTTTCGGCTCAAGGGAAGGCATAGCTGTAGGCTAAGTGTAACGAAGGAGAAAGGCGTTTCATGGATATCACCAAACCCAATATCTTCGACAGTGCTCCATATGACACAAAACTACCACGGGTGAGCCCAACATGGTGTTTTACAGTAGAATTACGGGCCCAATTGCAAAAAAAAAACCCTCTTCCTCCAAAAACACTCCTTCAATGGTGTTATGTATGCCTTATTTTCAGCACTGTTGTATAAAAAACAAACAAAGGTTTATTAAATTCAGACTGCCTTTGCTTGATACTTTTACTTGTACTTTTAATTACATTACTTGAGTACATTTATTTTTACATTACTTATCATACTTAAGTACAAGAAGTTTCAGATACTTTAAGACTTTTACTCAAGTAACATTTCAGTCAGTGACTTCAACTTTTACTAAAGTCATTTTTGGGAGGGGTACCTATACTTTTACTTGAGTTTGATTTTCCAGTACTTTATACAACACTGAATACATGTAGAGATGCTGATTCCAGAAAAAAAATGCAGTGGTCTCTTATTTTTTTTCCAGAGCTGTATGTGTACACAAATGCATGTGTCTGCCTGTACTCATTGACTTGTTCTTTGTTCTTTGTCAGTGTGTGTTTTTGTCACTATGTGGTGTCTTAAAACTTTAAGGCGAAAAACAAAATCAAGTTGGCTTAAATGGCCTAAATTAAAGTAAGGTTTAGGTAGTTGTCCCTGTAGGCAAATGTGTCCTCTGCATTTGACCCATCTTTCAATACCGCTGATAAGTCAAGTGCCTCTCCACAGATCTGACCTGTAACTTGGTCCGGTTTGGTCTCAGTGAAGATAGAGAGGTTTAATACTGCGTAACAATCCAGACAAAGCAATAACATCTACATGCACAAAAGTTACAAAATGCAGCTTTAAAATAATATAATAATAAATGAGTAGCTATTAAACGTCAGATAGGTGATGGTTCTAGCCTAAAGCTTGTTTAGTAAGAAATCACGCTTTGTATTTACAGCAAGTTGGCGTAATTCTGTTTAATTTCCAGAGTAGATTTGGATATGAGAATTGCCTCATCAGTAACTCATTTTATCCTGTGAGCGAGTGGGAACAGCTGCAGGTCCACATCCTTTGTTTCCGCCACAGAACAGTCATTAGGGTGGATACTTGGAGGGTTGCGGAGCCTGTTTTGCGTACCAATGAATCAACATTGTCACTTGGGAATGCGGCAAACTCAACCTCAGTAAATATTGAAGTTCTGTGTTATAAGGGCGTTAATAGGTTTAGTACCGGATGCAAACCAAAAAGATATTTCCCTGAACAAAACAACAATACATCCGTGTGCCTGTGTAAGTTTTTTTTTTCAGTGACAGGGTCTGGAGTCAAATAAGGTAAAAAAATAAATAAATTAAGATGTTTGCGAAATCCCTCAGTCGTCCAGTTAGGTTTAGTTTCAGAGTAGTTTCAGTGTAGTTAGCTCCTCCCTTCAGGCAGATATAGGCAGTGTCCACCAGCGTCTGACCAGAACTGAAAAAGCAGCTTGGATGAGCTGCAAAACATATTTGTAAATTTCTCCTTTGCTGTGTTTTTAAAGGTGCACTATACAGCTCTGGAAAAAAATAAGAGACCACTGCATTTTTTTTCTGAAATCAGCATCTCTACATGTATTACAGCCATTCAATTCCAGCGTCTGTTGAATTCCAACACAAACACAAAGCTGAGCTACTTCAGTTCTTGCACCAGGAGTGGAATAAAGTCACCCAAGAACAATGTGAAAGACTTGTGGAGAGCATGCCAAGACGCATGAAAGCTGTGATTAAAAATAAGGGTTATTGCACCAGATACTTCTTAAGTGTAAACATTAGTATTATGTTGTTTTAAAATGAAGTTGATCTTTGCATTGTTTGAGGTCTGAAAACATGTATCTTTTTTGTGATTTTGACCATTTGTCATTTTCTGCAAATAGTCATAACAATAATATTTTTATTTGGAATTTGGGGTGTCAATAGTTTATAGACTGAAACAAAAATGTTCCTTTTGCACATATACTGTGATTAAAAATAAGGGTTATTGCACCAAATGTTGATTTCTGAACTCTTCTTAAGTGTAAACATTAGTATTATGTTGTTTTAAAATGAATATGATCTTGTTTCTTTGCATTGTTTGAGGTCTGAAAACATATCCTTTTTGTTATTTTGACCATTTGTCATTTTCTGCAAATAAATGCTCTAAACGATAATATTTTTATTTGGAATTTGGAGGAAATGTTGTCAGTAGTTTATCGACTCAAACAAAAATGTTCCTTTTGCCCAAACACATACCTATAAGTAGTAAAATCAGAAAAACTGATAATTTTGCAGTGGTCTCTTATTTCTTTCCAGAGCTGTAACTTTCTGGTAGAGGGTCTGTAGAGGGGAGTCTCTTCATGAAGATGTGTTTTGCTTTTCTTGCATTGTTCCCCATTATGGCATTCATCTGTCTCCATGGAGACAAGGTAATACAGTGAACCCTCGTTTATCGCGGGGGTTAGGTTCCAGAAATAGCCCGCAATAAGTGAAATCCGCGAAGTAGGACAATTTTATATTTTACAATTATTCTACATGTTTTAAGGCTGAAAACGCTTCACCAGACACATTATACACCTTTCTGAGACTGGTATTAACATTTTCTCACATTTTTCTCTTGTTTAAACACTCAAACTTTTGTAGATTTTCATTAAAATATATTAATAGTGGGGCGGGGGCACGTGACACGCGGGCACGTGCGCGCGGACACGTGCGTTTGTTTTGGTACCACATATCCATGCCATGTGCGAAAGTCGAGTGGAAAGCGACCTGGATATCATTTTGGGCAAGACTCAAGCCAATGCTAACAGTGCCAAACCGCTAACAGACGCCTCTGAGCACCACAAGACCAGGTAAGACCAACCTGCGCTCACAAGAGTTGGTTGCATTTCACCCCGGCTCCAAAATCAGTCCGCTATCAATGCGTCGCCAATACTCCACAGCTCTCTAGGACGGGGTCGGGTTCGTCCTCTCGTCCTCTCACGGGGAAGAGCCACTGTCTCCTCTGTGCGCGCGAGTGTCCTCCCCCCGCTGCGGCTCCCCCGGACGCTCCATGTTGATTCTTGGCTCTTCCATGGTCCGGCTCGCACTCTCTTCCATGGCTCGTGCAAGTAAACAAAGGCCACACCTCCTGTCACCCAGGCGCTCTCGTGAAGGAAATCAGAGACTCTGTCCCTACCATCCCTGGTCTAGACCTGGTTTAGTCCTGGTTTAGACCTGGTTTAGTCCTGGTTTAGACCTGCTTTAGACCTGGTTTAGTCCTGGTCTAGTCTCTTAGCTAATCAGGGCGCAGGACAGAATGTTACACTGTAAAAAAAAAGTTACACTATAAAAAAAAAAAGAAAAAAAAAAAAAAATTGGAAAAAAAAATCCGCGAAACAGCGAGGCCGCGAAGAGTGAACCGCGATACAGCGAGGGTTCACTGTACCTCAGACCTAGGTCAGATCTGTGCAGAGGTAAGCCCCCTTGTGCAGGTAAGGTTTTTGAGCAAAGATATCGCCTGTAACTGAATAAGTCCAAGATAACTTTAAAGATATACTCTTTAAAAAAAAAACAATAACATCTCCATGGCGACAAGCAAGTGGCGTATGCTCGACCAGAAAAGTAACAAAGTGCACGTCTTAAAGCCTAAAATAAAAATTTTAATTGTCAATAAAGTCAGCAGCCTGATTTACTGAACTCCATTTAAATGTCTAGTATTGAGCAGACACAAAAACACCACATAATAGACATTGCGCTGCGGCAGTTAACAGTCCAGACGATCAATGAGGGAAATGGTTTAGGCTGAAACGCACAGGTCCACTGCGTAGACACAAATAATTCATGTTGAGTAACCAGGACCACAGCGATTACCCAATCTAATAACTGTTTTAACTTATACTGCAAACATCCTGAAAGCCAATACCGATCAGCTGCTTTAAAACAACTCAATCACCTAAAACTTCTGTAAGTAGACTGCATCTATACAGAGCCACAAAATAGAAAATAAAACAATAAAAACTTTGTAATACACACACTTTGGGATCAAGAAAGCATCTATTTGTCTATATCTATTAAGTTGTTGATTATTTTAGACATTATTACTGTGTGAGAGGCCAATTAATAATGCTAACACGAAAGATTAGCATACTTTCATAATAAAGTCTTAGTATGCCTGTTGCCTGTGGATATGGAATATAGCATGCCTTCAGACATGTCCTGGGTTGAGTCTTTTCTGGTTTAGTTCTGGGTTTTATCTTAGAGTTCCTCTTTTCATGTCATATTTTGGAGATTCAAATTTGAATACTTCCTTTATTAGGGAACCTGCCTATTTTAGGGAGACAAAAATTGGGTCCCTGGGATGTAAGTCCTATATTTTTGGATGAACAAAGTGGGTTATAGTTAAAATATGGGATAAAATAATATGTTTATCTTGATATTAGGCAAGTAGCAACTATGGTTAATTTTAGGATTTGTGTCCATTGTAATTCAGTGTAATTTCGCCCAAACATGTGTGTGTGCAACTGTGAACTCTGAATGCTTAATGCACCCTAATTTTCCTCCCCAAACAACACCTTCCGCTGTCACTGTCTCTGTTGCTTCTTCTCAGACATGTATTCGTGATCAGACACGTAAGACGAGGCATGATTACAGCCGCAGTCTCAGAGACAAGCTTTGTTTCCAAAGAAAGATTTTTCTCCTGGTAACTATTCTTCTTTTTCTCTTCGTGATGATAGAACAAAGGGCATCAAAGTCAAAGACTCACTAGAGACAAATATTCTGCAGTCACTATACTGTAGAGAACACATGGTGGTGGTTTTAAAAACGTGCATAACAAGATGATAGAGAGAGAAAGATTCAGAGAAAGTTCATTTTTGTTCATTTAAAAGTGCCCTATATGGGAAGAGTTTATACTTCACTCAATCCACTAGCTTACACATTTAAGGTAATATCACACCATTATAAAGATGAATAATACTGGAGATTGGGAGCACATAACATTATAACTGTGAAAATTAAACAGATAATTGACACCAGTATCATTATGGAGGTAATAATAAATAATAATAATAATAATACATTTAATTTATATAGCACTTTTCAAGACACTCAAAGACGCTTCACAAATCATAAAAGAATAAAATATCACAGAATTTACAACATAAGGTGAAATTGGAATGAGCAGCATTTTTAAAAATGAGAGGAAATGCATATCACACTCAGATGGCCGATGTCCACAACTTATTTTGAGATTATGTGGAGTGAAAAGTGGAGATCATAAGAACTTTTATTTTTTCTACCCCAAAGCAAGAAGAAAGAAACAACAAAGAGACATGAAACATAATCTCAGAGTGTGCTATGCATTTTTTTTTTTTCATTCATTCATCTTCTTCCGCTTTTCCATTTTCTGGGTCGCGGGGGCAGCAGTCCAAGCAGTGTTCTGCTGCCCAGAACACAATGCACCAGCCCCCATGAATCCTTCCGCGGGTGGTGGGTCCACAGGAGGATGGCTCACGTCACAACGGGCCTTGATGTATCTTCTGTCATGGGGGCTACCAGTGTCCACAGACACTGGGGGCGAGGTGGGGTTAAGTGTCTTGCCCAAGGACACAACGGCAGCGCTCATCTGTGGGAGCTGGGATCACATGCGGTCAACCGTCAAGAGTGGGATTTGAACCGCCAACCCCTGGATCACAAGGCATATGCTCTACCAACTGAGCTACTGCCGCATTTAAATGCATAGCACACTGAGATTATGTTTCAGGTCATTTCTTTCTTCTTGCTCAGAGAAATTTGCAGTGCTGCGAGTGCGAATTAAGTATTTCGTCTCTGGTCTGGCCAACATTTTAAAACTTATATCAGGTTATTCATCTTGTTTTCAGATTTATTATCTACTTACTAGTTCTGAGACTGCTTCATTCTAGTCTAGAGGTAGTTTATTTTAAGATACCTTGTCAAGTAAAATTATCTTGCTGCATGGACAGATACTTTCACTACTTTTAAGTACATTTCTGATAGTGTTTATATCTTAAATTTTGGACAAGCTTTTTGCAGTGAGGTTGCAGATGTCAACATGTTTTTATTAGATCACGTTTCACCATTGTTGCCTGCATCAGATCTTTTTACTTTGAAACTGTGAAGGAGCCGGTCACTAATGGAAGAGATCAAATCCAACATGTGTAGATTTTCCTTTTGGATATTTATTAAAGAAACGCCATTTAATCATCATCATCTCTTGCCTTCCGTCTGCAAGTATGACATTATCCCATTCTATCCTGTGAAAGCCTATTATTTACATGTATTCACCAAACCATAATTATAGAGGATGTTTTTCAGGTGAATCAGCTCTTATATTAAGTCTAAATGACAGGCGTATCAGCACCATAACCCTTGTCTTTCCTCTGGAGGCTCTTTTACATGTCACGCTGCGTCGTTAATACCCACTTAATTACTCTCATCTTGACCTGCCGCAGAAAGCAACAGTAGCCGCCCCTTCTTTCTTTATCTGTACCCAAATGCATTAGCGTGTTCCCCTCTTTAATGGCTTTAATTAGTTGGAAACAGAGCTGATTCTCCCGCTAAGTGGATGAAGAGTCGATATAGTAATACAGTCTGGATGCGGAGGTCCCGGCCTCCATCAGGGACATTGTTGAGGTGGGTTTAGAGGGCATGTAAGGAAACAATGCATAGGTGATTCTTGCAGTACATATTGTCCAATGGAATAAGAATAAAATATGGCCTTGGTAGAGCCTCATGAATTGTACATGAGAATTATACTGATCAAGAACAGCATGAATCTCCAAGCAACGTGATTAAAACTGTTATGAAGCGTCATGCTGATGCAGAGGTTCAGTTGGTAGACACGTTTTGCTCTCTAATCGACAGGTTGCTGGTTTGATCTTTGCTGCATACATGTGTTGTTGTCATTGGGCAAGACATGTGTCCCATCACACTTATACAGCTCTGGAAAAAAATAAGAGATCACTGCATTTTTTTTCTGAAATCAGCATTTCTACATGTATTACAGCCATTCCATTCCAGCGTCTGTTGAATTCCAACACAAACACAAACACAAAGCTGAGCTACTGCTTCAGTTCTTGCACCAGGATTGTAATAAGTTCACCCAAGAACAATGTGAAAGACTTGTAGAGAGCATGCCAAGACACATGAAAGCTGTGATTAAAAATAAGGGTTATTGCACCAAATATTGATATTGAACTCTTCTTAATTACGTGTAAACATTAGCATTATGTTGTTTAAAAAATGAATTTGATCTTGTTTCTTTGCAATGTTTGAGGTCTGAAAACATGTATCTTTTTTGTTATTTTGACCATTATGTCATTTTCTGCAAATAAATGCTCTAAACGATAATATTTTTATTTGGAATTTGGGGGAAATGTTGTCAGTAGTTTATAGACTCAAACAAAAATGTTCCTTTTGCCCAAACACATACCAAACACATAGTAAAATTAAAAAAACAAACGTATAATTTTGCATTGGTCTCTTATTTTTTTCCAGAGCTGTACATCACTCATACATCCCGACAATGATTTTTATTCAGATGTGACAAATATACAGATACATTGGTTTGGCATGACAGAACTGGCCCTCACAGACAGTTAATTTGTTTTCTGGTAGAGGGCCCTCCATCTGGATGTCTCGGAGAGCTGTTGCTGATTTGAATATTCCGTAATATTATTTTATGTTGCATTAATTCAATTACGGGCGTTTTTATGGTGTCACTGGCTTGTTTCTGTGGAATATTCCAGGCGAAAAATCACGTAACAGTAGGAACAGTAACAGTAGTTTAATTACCATAGTGTAAAATTATACTACATGAACAATACTAAAGACAGAGAGCTGTGTAAAGGTTTCAGTAGCAACAGCAGGCTAACACTTAGTTTTAACACTTAGAGTCAATATACAATGTGATAATGACTCACCCAACAGTATATTTCTGCACACAAAGAACGCCGCTGTTAAAAAATATGAGCTGTGACAAAATAAATAAAATATAAAAAACTGAAAATTAAACTATGGCAACTGAGGACACTGATCCAAAGCCCAATCACAAGAGGCAGAGAAAAAGAGGAATACAGCAGTCTCAAAGCAGGCACATATCAGGCAGCCTTCAGTCCAATACGGAAGAGGAAGATAATTAGAGGATTTTTGCTATTTTAACAAAGGGATCTTCGAGGTGCAAATGTCAATGTCAAGTTAACTACACAGGAAAAAGTTTTGACTGAAGCAGATTATCAAAGGGGCGTATTGTCAGCTCAAGGCACAAAATAAGCCCTGTGTCATAATAGCGAATCTTTGGAGAGTAAAATAAAAGCTAAGAAATACAGCAAACCAAATCGAGGCTCTTCTGCACCTGGCTGACAATATTTACCTAATAAAGCCTCAAATGCTGCGCAATCAGCCTGTTATGAAGGAGGGAACCTATTGTGCCATTGAAGCGTGTCTCTTTTCATGGCCATAACTTTCCACTGCTCCATTTGCTAAGTAATACACAATCCGGACAATGCGATGAGAACAGAGCTAATGGCTGTTTATGGGCTGCTAATGCATGAGGCCTACCCGTTTGGAATAGCACGTCTCTATTACATCGCCTGAGACAGTGATGGGAAATGCACAGGGAGAGCTCCTAGAATATCAAAATGTGTCCAGGCAGTTTAGTGAAGCGCTTTCGTAGGTCACCGTTAGATATGCGCACCTGTAGCCATAGAAGAGAAAGAGGAGACAACGTAGGTGGGAATTTTATGCTGATATTTGCACTAGAATAAGTAAAGCGTCCATATCACACAATTTTCTGATCAATGTTATAATGTTTCCTCATCAAAAACATACCCGGAGTTATGTTTTGTTTCATTAACACATGTTTAACGCACAACTCCTACATAATTTAGGTTGAGCCCTTCTCTCAAACAGAAAACACTCCTTCCTTCCACCTTGTGATGTCATGCGGTAATACAGGAAGTGCTTCACTATGTTTTTAAACGCCATACAACTTCACTAAAATCATTTGGATGATTTCAGCTTTGGAATTGCCAAACTCTACTGAATAAAAGATAAAAAGGTAGCTGTTAACTTGAAAATTACTGCTACACGGCATCACAAAGTGGAACCTTGTAGACAGACTAATAATAAAGGGTTAGTCAACATTATAGTCAGCATTAGTCAGCATTATAACATGGCTTACTTCTCACAAGAGTCTTTGGTGTAATATAGCCAATATGGACAATGGATTATTTTTATCTTAACCCTTATTTAATATATGTTGCAATGGTAAAATATAAAATAATAAGACCCTACTGACGTCACAATGGGAAAGAATCGACTTATGTTCATTTACTGACCCCTTGTGGAATATGTACCGTTATCTTCCCACGTTTTATAGTGATTTGCCCATTTTCAGTTTAAATGTTCACTGGTCAGATTTATATTATAGCACTCATATTGCTTTACATCAAGAAACCACTCAAGCATTCACACACACAGGCACTCAGGGCAAGGAGGCTTAAGTGTCTTGCCCAAGGACACAATTATAATACTCATCTGTGGGAGCTACACTGCCAACCTGTGGATCTGACCGCTCTACTGTCAACAGCGTTTATATCAGGAGCAGTCCAGTCAGAGGACAAGCATTCTTCCCACCAACTGAGCTACTAAAGTCCTGCAATTTTATGGTTTCCAATCTACATTATTATTGCTGTAAGACATAAGACATTCTGCGTTTTGCCTCTTGAAATACTGTACTTTCAACTACTTATACTGTATAAAATTGTAATATCTTTCTTCACGGGGCCCCACTCAGACAGAGGCACAATTGGTGCCACTATTTAACTAAAATACACTTCTCTTTTCATTTTTTATGCAGTGCTTGGCCAATATTTGAATCGGCCTATTTGAAAGTCCGCTTCAATAAGTAATAAAAAGAGCTTCAAACATAAACACCAAGTGAAAGACTTTCACTATATGGGCAATCCAGTTTCTCCTAATGCTGGAGAGACTTTATGGAACAGATATGAAATATTCAGATCTGCCTAAAGCTCATGTATCATTTATTTGCTGTATGTGGATGTACTTAAGACACATTTGTGGTAACAGGTTTTGACCCCTATCCCCTATAATCCAGACTGTTAAACATTACTGTATAGGGATTCTAGTTAATCCATTATATCTGCTGCACTGCATTCTGGGATATCTTTGGCTGTACATATTTACTGCTTACCACAATAGAAAGCTCCTCTCCTGACCTGTATACCGTCTAATTATATTTACAAAGCAAAATAACTCTCTATGGATCCATAACACTAATTATCATTCTATGTGTGGGCATATACATAGGCATCTGATGGTTGACTAATTAAAGAGAAAGCTGACATTAAAGGCCTCCTACAGCTCTGGGCTGTGTACTGTATATAGCATACAGCATGTTGTGTAAGATCTGACAGGTGAAAATGTGCTTGAAAAGTGGTACATGGTAACATGTGCTTGAAAAGCATATCGATCTGATCAGAACGAGATGACTTGTTTGGAACTACAACACTCTCAATTTTTTTAGTTGAAAGTCAAACACCTGAACAGGACCATGAATGTTTATATTGATCACAAGCTCATGAGTTGTTTAAAACCATATTGTATTTTTTCTTCAGTTTAGAACTTTTTAAACTAATGTATGCATTGTGTTACCAATGTAACCTCTGAACATTCCACTAGAGATGCATGTAGAACACCCCCGGCATGATGTCACTGTAAAGCAGGGCTCTCAAGTTTTGAAGTTTGGTTGGAGTGAGATTTCCGGCGAGCGGGGGGGGGCACGGTGCCTGCATAACTAACTCTTCTGAGCTACACAGACCGATTTTCTGGGCACAGAATTGCGCTTGAATTGCGTAACTAAATTTCAGCGTGAGAAATACCATGTGTGGCGTGTGAGCGTGTGAACACGTTGAATTGCGTGTGTCACACTCTCAAAGCGTGAGACTTGAGAGCGCTGCTGTAAAGAATAATAATAATAAATGTGTCTCACCCAAGAACACAATGTAAGAATCTAGTGATAGAATCACTACCACCTGAGCCACTGTTTTGAGACTCACACAAGAGCAAATCTCCATAGGAAAAATGTGTCACAAATGCTTACAATGGATGACAGCTTTGCATACATTAAATTTACAAACTGATTCATTAGTTTACAGATCTAATATATAACATTTAATTTGCAGACTGTCAGGCAAAAGTACACAAAATAGCTTAAAGGCTGTGCAAGAAATATCCCTCCTGTTTCCGAACATATGGAAACAAGCTTGTAAAATGCACTGTAATCTAATACACATACTTATGCTCATATTTTTCACTGAGGAATGCCTAATGGGGCAAAAATGCTTTAAGGGATGAAGTACACAGTCTGTAGCCTTGATTAAAAACCCTCAGAACTATTATAAGCCACGTAATGTAAAATAGTGACAGATGAGATTCATTTTGACCGCAGACATCTGAAGAAAATTGCATTAGTGGCTTGATTTGTTTTGTCATCACTCCCGTAGCACCGTGTCTTCTTGTCATTTGGAATGCTCAGTCAGATCCAACCGTCATGGAAGAGCAAGCAGCAATAAACAGCTAAATGTGGAGGGGGGGGTCAGGTGCATTTAACTTGGCCCACTCGCCATTTTTCATGGCTGTATTTTGTGAGCCTGACTGGGAAATGGGAATCCTGTTGGTTTCCACATGCACACTACAGCGGACTGTGTTTCACCTGAGCCTGTGAGTCAGCAAACAGCATGCAGGATCAGGTACGGCCGGGCTAATGCTAAAAGTGTATGGTCCGGCATGGAGGCAGGTAAGTACAAAGGTTTGGAGTTTCTGGTCCAAACTGAACCCTTCAAGATACATCGTGATACATTCACAATGTATCTTATCTGGTGGAGGTTCTGTCACCTGCTTGTCTCCATGGAGATGTGCCTAGAATGTTCCACTGTATGGCCATATGAATCTCCTTTGAGACTTGCGAGCCAAATTACAAATTAGATTGTGGAGAGGGACTCAGAGTAAGAATTATTTTTTTATTTTTTTTAGCAGTAAATAACACCTGTAGTTGAATACATATAAGACAGATACCATATTGTGGATGGTTTAAACCAAAGCATTAACATCTCCATGGAGATAAACCTGTCACAGACCCCCTCCAGAAAAGTTACACTGCACTTTTAAATGTAATTGTTGTACACTCTTTTTTTTTACATGCAAAAATACATAACTATGAAGATATGAAGCCATTTCCTATGGGGCGCCTACTTAAAATGTTATGGTGTAATCCTCATTTTTATATGACTGGTCAAATGTAGAGACAGTGTTCATTTGGACAATGTATTGAACATTTCGGTTCCCATCCAGAAGCCATTTTTAGTTTGATGGATCTGGCTTAAAACACTGGGTTTTATCCTAACCTAACCAATTTAATGTTTATCTGCCTGAACAAAATGTTCAATAAAATTTAAAGCTGCACATTGCAACTTGGCATGAGAGCTTACTGAACTGCCCCAAATGTTTCCATGTTCCACAGTATACCATCAAACTTTTGTTCATCCATGGAGAGCAACTACAGGTCAATTTGGTTTGAGTGGGAATCGATATTCTGATGGAGTTGGTGGATGAGAGGTTTAACCAAGGTTTACACATAAAAAGACTGTGGCTGCTGCATAATGCCCAAATCTAGACAAGTTATACAATATGACAATGTGTGTTAAATGCTTTAAATTGCCTTAAAATCTGAATTCTGTGATGGAAGGGTAGAAAACAGAACGTGTCAATTACCTGTGAGCAAATTGATTAAACTGATTGATTAAAAAGCAAGAGTCATATTTCTCAACACAAAAAGACTAAGTTGTGCAACAGATCAAAACAAAGATGCAGCAACAGCCTAATTACAGAACCATGCCGGTAAAATCAGACTCCACTGTGTTAATGCCAGCTAGTAGAAAGGCGTTTTATTTAAGTTAGTGACAACAGATGGTGCGATTGTGTCTTCATTGTTTACTGCTGAACATGAGAGTGCCACGTGGAACTTCAGGCCTCTAAATCACGTTAACGCACAAGCAAGATCTGTCCACAGTCATTTTCCGACCAGTGAAGTACACAGATTGTGGCTTGTTTGTGACTTTCCACTATAATGAAATCTGATTGTTCTTCCTGCTTGTTGACAGATCCAAACACACCACAGTTATTTTCAGTGTTTGAAATAGTATTAGACACATTAGCATAGAGTGAGCTAACATGAGTATGAGTAATAGTTTATTGCTCAGAAAGTATAGTGACAATATTGGATTGACATTTCATTGGTTTCAACTCACTGAGCACTTTTTTTTCCTACAAAATATCTCATATTTTGTTGGCAACAGCCCTGTATTTTCATTATTTTAAATCCATAGATAGAATAATTAAAATACAGGGCTGTTGCCATAAAACAAAATATGAGATATTTTGTAGAAGAAAAAAAAAAAACATAAATAGGCACGGCAGTAGTTCGGTAGCTCAGTTGGTAGAGCGTTCATCCACTGATCTCGACATAAAGTCATTGGCTGGGCGGTCAGATCCGCTGACCCACAGGTCAGGTACTAGAATTGTCGGAGTACAATTCCAGCTCCCACAGATGAATGCTGCCGTTGTGTCCTTGTGCAAAAGCACCTCACCTGCAGTGTCACTGGTAGCCCCCATGAGAGCAGATACGTCAAGGCCGGTTGTGTCAAGCAACGTGGGGCCATCCTCCCATGGTCCCACCACCCGCAGGAGGTGCACTGAGATCTGGGTGGCAGATCTGTTTGCTGCCCCGCGATCCGAAGACTCGGAGAAGCGGAAGGAAAATGAATTTATGAATAAAACCATAGATAGGGTTGTCAAAAAAATATAAATAAATGAAAATTCTAATTGATACTAAAACTAGTATTGAACCTAGACATAATTACTACAACTACATAATAATAACAACAGCATTTCCATTTATAAATCCAATAAACTGTCTACTCTCAATGCCTGACCAACTTTGTGCATTGCACCAGGGAGGGCATCTGACCTATTTACCATGACACCAGTGCAACCAAAAATCTCCCATCTAGAAATCATTTTGAATACAACCAATATTGTAGAAGACATTTCAAACAGAATTTCTACTACAGCCATCACCCGGGAGAACTGTACTAGAGAGCCTCTTTCCACTCAGCCCAGTTCTGCCCAGACCCTACCCATGAGCCTTTGCTGGCCCATCGCATACTCCAGTAAATCGTTGTGGGACTCTTTGCACAACTTTCCCCAATTTCCCAACTGCTCATCCAGACCCCCTCAGCCTAATTTGTTTACAGCTTGGAGATGGGGAGTTGGCAGTGCATCTCGGGCCCTCTCTGGAATAATTGCTGTGATGATAGACTTTAGCTGGGAACACGTACAGGCATGCAAACTAAACACTATTTTGATCAGAGCCAAACTGACACACAAGCGTGATTGCAACACGCAGCCACAATCTCTCCACTGATCAGATCAATTCCCCCTCTTTGTGCTTTGTGAGCCGCAATGTCAAAGGGAATGTCAAAAGGATTTTATGGATGCTTTTTCGCACAGGTTTGAAGCAGCGAATGTTAAAATCCGTCTCCGCAGGTTGTAGATAATTCCTTGTTCGAAATGATATGACGACCCTTAGATGCAATCACACTTTGAGATGAATGCGTGTCAACTGTTAGCATGCAACATTGTCTGATAGCATATTAAAAGAGTAAACATGTGCCTTTATTGGCTGTTTATAGGCATGGGGCTGAATCGTCAAAGCGAAATCCTCTGGGACAAAGGATGTGATCTATTTTGCAATAACAGCAGTAGCGGTGCTGGTGTGGTGATATAAATATAAAGGATGGCTTTATGATCACAAGCTGCTGCCAAATGGCTCAGTACTCAAAGACCACTCTGTGCACAGACCAAAATTATATTTGCAATGAGGAAGACAACAAATAAGTGGTAAAGAAAAATGTGGATATCAGGGAAACTTCACGTCATTGTTGTATCTCCCTGTTTTCAGATGGGCATTATTTACAGGTGGATTATGTGTAAAACCCCTCAGTCGTCCAGGTAGAATCCATGGCAAAAGGAGAAATTCAATTTATCAACTGGACAAAAGATTATTTGAAAAACAATAGGGCTAGCCAGGTCAGGTCCAGAGGTGTGAAAATCACCCATTATGGGCCTGAATGGTTCTGCTAACAAGATAACAAGATATTACTTGCCTTGCAAATCTAGAATGATCTCTTTGAATTTATTATTATTATTATTATTTTTATATATCACTCTGGTCCCCACACCCTCTATCACATCTCAAGCCCTGTCTAATGTGTAATCAGATTTCTTTGTTTCAGTGACGCATGTGAAACGACAGAGCTCATTGACCACCCATCATTTAGGCTACGTTTATATGATGACGGTCTGAACAGAAGACGCAAAAGTGGCATCGCGTCTTCACTTTTTATTCCGCGTTTAGACGAGCATTTTCGGGAGGAAATCTGCGCGCATACGGTGACGCAAAAGTGTGTGGAATTCGATTGGGTATGCATGCCAGGAGGCTAGGTGGTGCTGTGATACATTATCACTATGTCCGCGCACATGTGTAGAATCTTCCTTCTTCTCATCTGCGCCGCGAAAAGCAAAACAAAACATGGCTTCCGATAGCAAAAAAAAAAAGTGTGGTCAGACAAAGAAGTTCAACTATTGCTTCAGACCATGTTAGGCTACAAAGCAACGAAGGTGCAACAAGGTGTGGACTGGGAGTCTTGCCAAACAAAGTACACTGATATAGAGACCCATGTGACGTAAACGCGTACGCAACGTCAGCAGGTTTGACCAAGGTTTTGTGTAGATGGGCAGTGTAGACGAAAATGGGCAGTGGGCATACACATGGGCAGTGTAGACGAAAATGTTACGGCAGAGCATATTCAGGTTTTACACTTTGGAGGGCGGTTTCAGTTTCAGCCCCCCAAAACGCCGTCACACTTCTGATAAAATGTTTGGTCCTTTTTACCCGTAAGCATTCTCATGTAAACAGGCCCTTACAAATAAAATCTAATTTCTCTCACCTCAGATGAACAAAGTTTAGTGCTTTGCTCATTAATTCCCTAGAAATCAGTTTTTCAGTCCCCTGTGCTATTTTGTTTCCCTTTATTGTTTCCAATGTGTGTCCCTGATTGGCTAATCTACCTGTCAATCATCTGAAAATGGGCAGATTCACCAGTGACCAGACTTACATCTTCTTAAAATATTGAAGAAGTGTTTTCTGGGTCTCAGGCCATGATATTACAATTTGGGTGTAAAAATTGATACAGCAGTAAATTATTGGGAGTGGGGTGTTTTCCTTGCATTCACTTTGCTGATATATTAGGTGCATTCTGATACTGTTTTTGTGCAGTAACTCAAAACAGTGCAAAAGAGTAGACTGTACCGAGGAAGTGTGAGGAGTATTACATGATACTCCCAGAGGATGTTCCAGGACAATCTCAGATATCATTATGGTGGAAAAGAGACATTGCTCAACCACATACTGTTTCGATATGCACGGCTTTAGAGGACGCCGTTGACTGACAGCATATTTTAATCACATGTATTCCCTGAGGACAATTTACACAGTCCATTTGACCTTTGACTGGTCAGAGAAGGAAACGACATGGCCCAGTGTTGCATGCAAATGTTCTGTAATATATTACCATGTTTAATAAGACTTTAATTTGCCATTGTAACTACCATATATTGTATGTATAATTAAAGAGCCCATATCATGCTATTTTCTGATCTGATGGTATAATGTTGTTTCCTCATCAAAAACATACCTGTAGTTTTGTTCCATTCACACGTTTAACACTCAAAACCTGCTTATTTAAGCTGAGTTTTTCTTGCAAATAGAAAACACTCTGTTCTACCTTGTGATGCTGTGATAATACAGAAAGTGCCCCAGTGTGTTTTTAAACTCGATACAACTTCAATACACTTTGGATGCGTCCCATTTCTCTGTCTTACCCCTTCGTCTTACCCCTACCCCTTGGTTGTGCGCGTTCATGCGAGGGCAAGGGGTGTCCCGATTCTAATTTTGATCAAGGGCTCGGGCCACGAGCGAGGGCTACATACCCCTTGAAACGAAGTAAGCTCTCGATCAGACTTGGAACGAAGGGGTACGCCTACAAGCTCAGGCAGGTTTTGGGATCAGGATGACCAGCCAAGGAGTCTCCTAAATGTATTTTCAGCAGATGTAATTATCGATTAACAGTTTAGCATGGTTTCCAATTATGACACTAATCTTCTACGTTACTTTTCGTGAACTGTTGTTGCGGTTTTAATTGCAGCGATGCCTGTTTAGCCGACGTTATCGTTTTCATCGACCTTTCATGTATAAACAAGCTAGTTTTTTTGTCGCGCTAATGTACCCAATAATCCTAGACATTTGTTTACGTTTGTTTGCGTTAATTGTTGTCACCTCTGTAGACGTAGCAGCCAGGTAGAGGCGAGGGATGATGACGCAAACGGTAATACGGTGGTGTCCCATTTCTTAGGGGAGCATTCGTACCCCGAGGCCTTTCAGCTTGTTATCGAGGGGAGCGGAAAGAGGTAAGAGAAATGGGATGCAGCCTTTCACTTGCCAATTCAATTCAGTTGCCAGTCTCTACTAAACAAAAGATAAAAGGTAGCTGTTAACTTCCAAACTACCACTGCATGACATTTTGAAAGGATTAACCAAACATGTGTGAATAAAACAAAACACACCTCCAGGTATGTTTTTGGGGAGGCAACAGCATTATAACATGTCTAAAATCTGACAAGAGTCAATTTACGTATAATGGTTACTCACTATGTTTACATGTACTCCTACTCAGATTTCAACTGGATTTCCAAATGCTCGTACAGGCATAAAATAATTGTGCCTTTTACTTTGAAGACACATATTCAGGACTTTTACTATGTACTACCCATGCATACTTTAGAACTAACCACTTACCACTATATACTGTACATTATACTGTAGTTATATCATGTTTGACTTGGACAATTTTCAAAAGACTTCTACGATGCACTTTGAAGACATGAGATAAAGTAGGTCATTACAGTGGCGCTCATTTTCAATTTCCTCTTCCAGAAATAGATCGTAGCAAGTATTGATACTTTATTTATATTTAATCAGGCATGGCACTGACAAAATGTATACTCAGGTGCGTTTTAACTTTTCAAATTGGTGCAGTATTCTGTGCAGAAGTATTGAGAAACAGCACAAAATGGCAAACGATGCTTTGATTTCTGTAATTTATGATGACGCAAAAAAGACCCTCATCTATATCAGTGTAGGAAAATATGTATTACTGTGTGAATCCGAATGCTTCCACTCGGCTTCTAACACAAATATATGACCTCAGCCTCTGATGTTGTCCCATTGTTTAACAGCTTTCCGGTTGGTGGGAGTTAAATCCGTGCCCATATGGTGTTATGTTCAATCCAGGGCTCATCACCGGTGGAAATCCTCGTCGCTCTTGTCTACTGGCACTGTACTCCCTCTCCGTCCCAACATGGATGCCCTATTTCCTCCTCCCTTCCCCAGCCATGCATCCTTCCCCTGAGTCCAGCAGCAGATTACTGATATCATTATAATGGACATCCGGGCAGGCCAACTGTGGTCACATTTAATTTGCTGTGGTCCGATATCTACGCAAGATAATCTGCATTTACACCTGAGAGTGAAGACAGAGAGATGAGCCACCAGGTTTGTGTGTGTGGTCTATGGTGTAACAGAATTAGAGCATATGGCAAGAAAGACCAACGCAATGTAAAATGAAAAAAAGTGTTGTGTTTTTTTTTTCAAAGAATCGGCGAGATATGAATTCGGAGCACTACCCACTGGGACAAAGGAGCAATGAAGCGCACTTGTCATATTTGCATTTTAATAAGAATAGCCTACTTTTTGGGTCCCTGGGATGAGTGAGACCTGATTCTCCTGGACTTGACACAAAAGAAGGTCTTAAAGACATTTTTGTAAGGAGAGGCTTGTCAAATTATACACAGTTAAACAATGAAATGAGGATTAAGTAAAAAGTTAGTTAAACAGTGGAAGTTGGAGTAAGAATAGTGTAAGTAAAGACAGATGTGCAGTGCAGCGCTTGGGATAAAAAAACATTCAACACCAGATGGGAATAAATAGTGACACAATGCACAGATTAGAAAACACAGGCAAAAAACAAACAAACAAAACACTCTGGAAAAAATACAAAATGTATTCATTTTTTAAATAACATATTTTCATTTTGTTTTAATAAAAAAGGTGAGTGACTTAGTGATTATAGATGTAAAAGAGACTTGTTTAAGCGCACATATCATCTCACTTTAAAAAATTATAAATAAATTATTATAAATCAACTGTTAATTATAATAAATTATTTAGGTCGGATTGTGCTAAAATAAAGCTCAGATTAAGTCTAATTTGAATAACAGAGCGTCTAACAAAGCAATGCTTTCAGTTAGCTTCACAACCCAAGAGAATGTTGATGACATCAAGTTACAATTAATATTGAAATACTTCTCAGAGGGTAAAGTATAAAAAGTATTATATTATTGTATAAATAAAAATAAAATAAAAGGGTAAGTACTCAAGTAATCTGTCTAGATGTGTATTCTTTATGCAAAATCTTTACCCTGATCATACTAGTTGCACATGGCATGACAATTAGCAAGCTGTGAATAGCCTTTGTTTTTATTATATGGTTTGCTGAATAATCTGTGAAACTATGGCAAAGGTACTGGCTGCTACAGTAAATATTCCCTCTCACATTCTCAGACAAGGCAGAGCTCTTGATCCTGACAATGAGTGACAATGCCTCTACTGTGGGAATAAAACCAGAAATAGCCAACCCACTGATAACTTCAACACTTATTCAATATTTTTCAACAGGTCATTGAAACTCAGAGCTCTAATACACAGTGAAGGTTGCAGGGCATTTGTATTGTAACAGACTTCTGGGATCTGTATTGATTCCACTTTGCTGCTGGCGAGCATGTTTGGAAAGTCTTACTCTGCTCTTAGCACACTTGTGGGATTATACATTCTCTGCTCAACAAATCCTTTTTATTCACACCTGCCACTGAGGACACTGATTTGTGTATAAAAGCCACTTATCTCCAATTTAAATGAGGAATTCCTGTAAAAAAAAAAGTGGCAGGACAGGTATATATAAAATATTAGGTTAGCAATTTCAGCAAGGGACCTTCACATCTACAGTATAACAGATCAGTTTCCCTCGAGCAGCCCACTGACGACCTGTTTCCTTTGAAGAGTTTCCAATACAGACCCTTGCAACACAGACTAGCTGCTAAGAAGTGAAGCGCACAACTGCATGGGAAATTCAAAAGTTAGAACTCATGAGTTTTGTGTGTGCAGTCCACCGAGGATAGCAACCAAAAAGTGGGGCATGAGTACAAGGCGGTGTTAAAGGGCCCATATTATACTATTTTCTGATCTATGTTATAATGTATCATCAAAAATATATCTGCAATTGTATTTTGTTTAATTCGTACATGTTTAACACACAAATCCTGCATATTTAGGGCTGGGTTAGTCTCGAACAAAAAACACTCTGTGATGGCATGTGTTCCACTGTGTTTTTAAACTCCACACCCACCTTCACAAAAAAACAAAATGAAACAAACAAACAAAAAAGTACCTGTTAACTTGAAAACTAGCACTTCATGATGTCACAAAGTGGAACAAAGCATTTTGAGCTTTGAGATGTAGACTAATAATGCTGAATTACTCAAACAAAACACAACTTTGTGTATGTTTTTGAGGAGGAAACAACATTCTAACATGGCTTAAAGCTCAAAAGAGTCATTTTTATGTAATATAGGACCTTTAAAGATTCTTTTAAGGTAGGTTACTTGACAGAAAATGTTTAGTACTTGAGATGGGTCTGCATAATTCAGATTTTCTCCATACTGCCACTACGCCAAAATACAACTTAGCTCACAGAAACTGTTCTATTTAGATTGTACGGAAGCATAGTTTTGTATTACAATGTTGTGAGAGTATCTTGTGCATGATTTTAGTTCATGAAGACACGTTTGACATTACAACTGAGGCATTGTCCAACCAGTCAACCAAACAATGATGCAGACAAACAAATCAATAGCACTCTTGACCTGTAAAATTCTCTATGCCAGTGCCAGGAAGAGCCAGAGGAAAACACATTTGATTTTAAGACCCATAATAAAAATATCCTTATCTCAAATAATACACCGTCTGCATTCGCAAGCAATTTATAACAACATCAAGTTGAAATGACTTCTCTACAACTTTACTTTTATTTTAATCTTAGAGTGCAGTCCTTTGTCAAAAAGGTCAGAAATCAGCATGCAGTATTGTATGCATTCACACAAATACATTAGTACACACCAGTCAAGTATAGTATACGAGAAATGTGATGTGTACTTTTAGAGGAATTTTTAGAGGACGACAGTTTCAAAATCTGATACTCCTCTATTTTAACACTGAAAACAGATCATGCTCGTTGCTTTCCAATTGTGTCGATTATTAATGTATTCTATACTAAGTCATGGAATACTATACAGAAGCAAAGCAACCCCTCACACACACACACACGCATGCACGCATGTACGCATGTACGCACACACACACACACACACACACAGACCACATTCATACGTAGGCAAAGTGGGTGCATAGGTGAAGTGTCTTTCCTGAGGACAGAGCAACATTGATCTTCCATCTAAATCTAACCATGCCTAACCCATCTTAGCTTCTGAGTACACATATACATATATATATATATATATATATATATATATATATATATATATAAATATAAATATATAAAATGTGCTCCTCACCTTCCACGGTGGTTGGTCTCTCTCTCTCTCATCCAGCTCGGGTCCTCTACCAGAGGCCTGGGAGCTGCAGTATCTTTGCTGTTCCTAGTACCCCACTTTTCTGGACTGAGATGTCTGATGTTTTTCCTGGGATCTGTTGTAGCCACTCCTCCATTTTGGGGGTTACAGCCCCAAGTGCTCCGATCACCAAGGGCACCACTGATGCCTTCACCTTCCAGGCCTTCTCCTGGTATTTCTCTAGTTTCTCGTGTTCCTTTTTCCTGATGTTACCATCGCTTGGTATTGCAATGTCCAATACTGTTCTGTTGCTTATCCACCACCACTATGTCCAGTTGGTTCGCCATCACCATATCTCTCTCTCTCTCTCTCTCTCTCTCTCTCTCTCTATATATATATATATATATATATATATATATATATATTGATATATTGATAGATAGATAGATAGATAGATAGATAGATAGATAGATCACGTGTATCTCAATCCAGCTTGTGAGAAATTCATAAGAAGGTCACTGTTCGTTATGTTATCATTTTTTGTTTACTAAGAAGGGAAGGGTAGACCAGGCTTCATATCTCTACCTTTTACCCACATCCTTGTTACCATGGTGCCGCATGCTGCGCCAAGGTGACTCCCCACAGCAACAGTCGCCCTGTATTATAAAGTTACCTTCAAAATCAAATAGTTGTTTCATATAACACGTCCAAGTTGTGTTGATCATGGAATTACACTCTCTTTATCTCTGTGACAGGCATCCCAGTCCACACAAGGGTGGGCCAAGCAGGTTTTGACTTATAAGGCTGACAACGTCTCCATTCAAGCAGCTAATTTAAGAGCGGCTGCTGCTCTGTCTAATTAACAATTTACTAGGCCATCAGTCAGACGCCCCATTGTAGAGAATCAGCGTCACCATGTTCAGGCAGAGCATCTGCAGTACGACTACATATTTAACAGTCTGATATGGTAAAGAATAAGGCACACGCCCAAAGATGTTCTGTTTTATTGTTGACTGTTGCAAAAGAGAGAAATGATTAGGCAAAGTTTCATTTACCACCAACTGTGATATGTTATATAGGCTACAACTCTAATGATAAAGAGTTCCTTGTTTGTTGTCAAAAGTAATGCTGAAAGTCAGTATCCAAACTGAAAAGAAAAAAAAAAATGGGTTGCACTATCCCTCTTTGTTCAGTTTTTATGCTTTTGTTGTTTATTGTTGTAAGGTGACCTTGAGTGTCTTGAAAGGCACCTAATAAATAAAATATATTATTATTATGAAATTGCTTATGAAATAATAGTTGACTATTTTGGATAATCATTATCTGGACCATAAACAGCCAAGAAAACATGTTTTATCACACAAGCAGCATTAAAGGGAAAAAAATAATGCATATTTTCTATCAAAAAGCCTAAGTTCAGTATATTTAAAGGTTAAAATGGTTGCATTTTATATTTAAATACATCTCTCTCTTATACAGAATGAAATAATTGTTTGGCTAGTTGACTAATAGAAAAAATAACAATAGCTGACTTGTAATCACCTTAGAAAACCTACATTTATATCATTTGCCATGGAAATGACCAAACACTGTAAATAAAATAACTGCGGTGGAAAACAGGCCTTTCACTCCTATGTTAGTTGTAATCTCACTGAATTGTGGAACTTTTTCCCTGTTATCTTTGCACGATCCCCCCTTAAGATCCTAACCATTTCAAGTGTGAAAGCCGAGATTGAAAAATGAGTCTGCGCAGTGGAGTGAAAGAGGAAATGTGCTTTGCTAAATTAGCCCCCTGTGTTTGTGCGGGCTATGTGCTGCAGCCATATAATGTTATTGCCGTGTAAAGGGAAATCAGCTGATGTGTGCACAGGCCCCATGGGAGGCCTCTTCTCATGTTACTGAAAATTATACACGTTTCCCCCCAAAACAATACTGAAAGGACTTTGAGAATGTTGGTGGGTTTGATCTGCTTCTATGTTTTACACGATTATGAGAGACTGTCAGAGTGGATTTCAGTAAAAAAATAAAAACAAATTTTCCTATTATGACACCACCCGCCCCAGCCGCTCCAGGTTACATAACACAAGCGCTCCACCTGCTGCCCACACACTCTCCTCAAGTCTCACTTATTGTTTTGATCTTATTTATGGTTTAAGTCTGAGCTTGTACAGACAGACACTGGGGTCAGGAGTGCACCTGGCTTTGTCCTTCTGTTCACGTCCCAGACAGCACAATACTACAGAGAAAATCTTCAGTGAAAAAACTATCTCTAAAATAAATATAAAGTAAAGACCTCAAGGAAAATGTAATTTTTTGTAAGAATCAAATCAGAGTATACTGATACAATGTTACTACTACTACTACTACTACTACTACTACTACTACTACTACTACTACTACTACTACTACTACTACTGCTGCTGCTGCTGCTGCTACTACCACTACCACAATTAACATATCACCAATTTTCAATTTTCACTGAGTGTCATGGGTCCCTGGGGAGCTTCACCATTGTTTTTGACATCTTTCAAGGTGTAGGTGTTTCCCTACCCCAAAGACCACTTTCTTTTTTCCTACAGGCTTTCGGGTGATTTTCACCCGGCAACAGTGAAAGAGGAATGTAAGAAAGTAATGAATTTAATGTAAGAGGATGTAAAAAATAAGTAAGAGTGGTCCTGGAATGTGTATCTATCCTTATTTAGTGCAGTGGTTATGAATAAATATCACTAAGTGGTGATTTCAAAGGGAATATATTATGCTGAAAACAATAGTCAACTGGTCATTTTTACCCACTGAAAAAATACAATTTTTGTGTTACTCTTTCCTGCAACTGTTCGTGTGTCAAAGAGTCTGTGCTTCACCAGGGAAAAGTGGAATTGTTTGTACACCAGATGTGTTATGTAATCACTATGGAGACAGGAAGTCTGAGATCTGACTTCTTCTGAACCTGGCCAGAACAATAACAATTACTGGAAACAGAGCCGTTACAATGTCAAGCTGACCTGGTCTGTTTAAGAGATGTTTTGATAACTAAGTAACAAGTTATGAAACCAAAGGCGAGGAGCCAGAAGCCATTCCAAATATGGGCCTGAAGTGACGATGTGCTTGAAGGATAAAAACTGTAGGGGGAGAGCGCTCTGGGCTGATTTTTCTTCATTCCTGGGTCCGAGAAGGTCAGACCTTGTCATTTCCGTCTCCTCTCTATTCTTCCAAAAGTTCATTCACTAGCTAGGACCACGCCATCAACATAATGTGGGTGGGGGCTCCGTCTCAATCTTCGATTGGCCCAGCGGAACGGGACCCCCCCTTTAGGAGATGTCTTGTGGCTGAAAGACAAACGAGATAGGGGTGGGAGGGAGGGGTCGAGATAACCGAGACGAACTGGAATGAAGGGATGAGTGGCTATAAATGGCTCCGGGAAATTAGAGGTGTGGTTATGGTGAACTGTGATTCGCTGGTGAGGAGGAGAAGGTGGTTGAGGCGTGGTCCTGCTCCTGAATTTCAGTTAATCACATTAACTCCATATATAGGCTCACTATACTATAACATATTCTGTAATTTGTAATTGCGTGCACTATTTTTGAATAAATATCATTTACTTGAGTAACTCGGCCTCAGTGAACTTTTTGAAAAACCCACTACAGAAGTCTCACATGTCCCAGGTTTGTTTGTTTTTTTTGTTTTTTTTGTTACACATACCACAGTTGAAAATAAAAGAAAACCACTCTAATTTATCATGTGTTGTCATATTTTGAGCTATTTTTCATGACAAGTACTTTTTGTTGAGTATATGATATCAGGTAAAAACTACCCAGCAAAAAGTGATGGTGTTACTTTTTATAGCGAAAGTGTCCTAGGGTTAACCTAAAACATGCACGAAGAGCTAATCTCCCTGCCTGACACACAGACCTTGTTCGATATTTGGCGATGAATCTTTGTTATGACAATACAGTCGTCCCCTCCCTCTGGCAAATTGTTCCAACAGAATTGAATGATAGCTGCTCTTGTGGTCAAAATAAGTCAGGTGTGTTCTGATGGTGTCTCTTGAGAGTTGTGAAAGGTGCTTATAAACTCATTTCCAAGCAACATTTTAAAATACTATAAAATATCAATCTTAAAGGGCCTGTACCTGTACCCATGTACTACAATGCTTGGAATGCATAAAGTCCATCTGAACTATCTGAAATGAAGTAGTTTTCATGTTTTTAAGACAGTAAAAATGAAGTACAGCACCTTTAACCAAAGTTTTAAATGCCTGAACATTATCTGCTCAGTTTATCCACTTCCTATCTCTGTGTGAGGAAAGAGCGGGTGTGCTTCTGTGTGCACACAGCATAAACAAATGCACAGATCTAGTTGAAGGCGAGGCCAATTAGAGACGGGTCCTGAACGAGTGTAGTCATCAGGATGCACTGAGGAGAGGAGCTGATGCACCCTCAGATACAGGCACCAGTCTCTGCTGCTGCTGCTGCTGCTGCTGCTGCTGGAACTTTAAGTGCGCCTTAACCTTAATCTTAAAGAGCACACACTATTGATGTCCTTTGGAGCCACAGATAAGAAATATTAAAGTGCAATGATTGATACAAGTATGAATATGTGCCTATGGGTATCCAGGACGTTTTGAAAATGTAAGACTCTGAGATGAATGCCTTTATAATATAATGGTTCTGGATGCATAAGCAGAGGAATATTTTGGAAAAATAGTGCACTTCCACCTCATACTGTAGTAAGAAAGTTCCCGGTTTGATTGGTGAACCCTGTGGAGTCCTTTAATAGAGCATACTTTGGATATAGCTTTCTCCTATTTTTCAGGTGTAAATTCAATAGTGTCACTTCACAAGTAAAACTGATGACATTAAAGGTGGATTAAGTTTTCAGATGGAGGATTATTGTTTTTTTCTGGAAAGCTCACCAGTGTAGGATTAAACATATCTATCTCAATGAAACAAGCACCAGTCAGATCTTTGGGGAGACCTCACTGTTCAGTTATTATTTTCTTGCAAAATAAAACACCTGTAAGATACATATAATGCTCTGCTGCTATACTCCATATAATTAAAAATACACAGTACACCTTAAGTTAAGATGAAATGCAACCGATGCAACCAATTACATTTGAATCATAAATATAATATGTAATGAAATGTATTATAACCCAGCAGGCATGCATTGTGCTTGTTCTGGTCTTTGTTCTGTCGTCGCCTGGAGGTCTTGACCTCTAAGCCAGTGTTCATTTTTCAAAAGAATTTAATTTAAAAAAATGTGAGATAAGATTTAGCCCTTAGTTGTCACAAGTGGCTCAAAGGTATAATTATTACAAGTTAAGAATAGAGACGCTTTCTTCCCCTAAGACTTAATTTAAGATGACTGCTTATATTAAGAAGATTAAAAGGGTGTTACATTTCTATACAGTATATCAGTATGGCTGCTCAAAATGTAATCACCAATGGAAGCAGAAACACAGTTTTAGAGCAGTAATGGGGACAAAGGCAAACAGTTATTTAATGTCTTTTGTCACTATTACTTATGGACAGAGATGCTTTGTTTTAGCAGCACTCTCACAAAAGGCACTGTCATTAATTATAAACCTGCATACACCAAAACATTTAAATAGTTTATTCTAAAAAATATATGACAACGATTTCATCCTGATTAAATTCTAATAACTTTCCTCTCATTTGTCATTTTGGTGACTCACATACAGCTCTGGAAAAAAATAAGACCACTGCATTCTTTTCTGAAATCAGCATCTCTACATGTATTACAGCCGTTCCATTCCAGCGTCTGTTGAATTCCAACACAAACACAAAGCTGAGCTACTTCAGTTCTTGCACCAGGAGTGGAATAAAGTCACCCAAGAACAATGTCAAAGACTTGTGGAGAGCATGCCAAGACGCATGAAAGCTGTGATTAAAAATAAGGGTTATTGCACCAAATATTGATTTCTGAACTCCTCTTAAGTGTAAACATTAGTATTATGTTGTTTTAAAATGAATTTGATCTTGTTTCGTTGCATTGTTTGAGGTCTGAAAACATGTATCTTTTTTGTTACTTTGACCATTTGTTATTTTCTGCAAATAAATGCTCTAAACGATAATATTTTTATTTGGAATTTGGGGGAAATGTTGTCAGTAGTTTATAGACTCAAACAAAAATGTTCCTTTTGCCCAAACACATACCTATAAGTAGTCAAATCAGATAATTTTGCAGGGGTCTCTTTTTTTTTTCCCCAAAGCTGTATGTGTTTTTAAACGGATTCAATTAGATTGCTGCAGCTCAGACTGTCAATACCCAATCAAGGCCTCCAATACTGATCTGCAGGTGACCACACGTTACAGTAACATAAGCTTTAAGGGACAGAATGGACTGACAGATGTCCATGTAAACACTTTGTATCTATTGTTGGAAGAAATTAAAATTCAGTTCTGTAATGAAACCAGCGGTGGAAAATGTTCTCAATTTTGTTCAAATACCAGACCAAAAAAACACTCAAATAAAAGTATCACGTGAAAAAAATCTTAAGTAAAAGTATTAAAATACCCTTAGTGAAATAAAAGTTAAAAAATATCCACTTTTAAATGTATACTTGGCTGCATTGTATAACTTTTCTGGTGGAGGGTCCATCAAGTGCTTTTCTCCATGGTGATGTTATTGCTTTGTCTGGAATGTTTCACAGTATGGCATTAAACCTTTCTATGTTCATGGAGGCCAAACCAGACCAAGTTACAAGTCAGATCTGTGAAGAGGTAAACATTTTTGAGTTATAAAAACACCTGGAACTGAATAAATGTAAGATAGAGCTGTTTAATATCATACTGTGGAACATTCCAGGCAGAGCAAATATCCACAGGAAAAAAAAAGCAGTTGATGGATCCCTAAACAAAAGTTAAATTACTTTTTCCTTCATTATGTTCCACCCCTGATGTAGACACAGCTATTCCGACTATTGTCTCGCTATTTGTAAAGAAGAATTGGAAAGGAAATACATCTCCTTAGAGTGCCCTGACCCATACTTGCAGAGACAGATTTATTTTGATCCAAATTGTGAGGGGGGAAAAAAATCTGTTTTTCTCACGATATCAATGCTTGCAGCAAACAATAAAGCATACTGTCATGCATTGTTTGCACTGAGATACCGATGATATCTTGCCAACAAAATACAAATTTCAAGCCAAAACAAATTAAACAAACCACCAATGGATACCACGCCTGTTAAAAAGTGAGCTGTCCACCCCCAGTTCATTACAGAATCAAAAGCAGTGGGTACTTTATGCAAATCCTAACCCAATGCCATCCCAGGATCCTACTTTCTTTCATTTGTGCCTCATCTCCACAACTCTCTGTTACCGTGCCGATCTGCAGCACCAGTAATGAGCCTTATTATTTTCATACCTGAAAGCCATCCCTCACAGCTCTGGCTTCAATTGCTAAAGATTTCTTGGTGGAAAAGGGGAAACAAATGAGCCTGAAGCGACCAGGAGAGTGTAGATATAAAAACTAGAACTCTGACTCGTAATAGAATCAATATGACATCTGTATTGATTAAGCACCGTTTGCAGCTATACATAAATTTATGCACATTATGGAGATGTGAAAATTCAGTAAATTTCTCCTCGGGAAAGTGTGCTTTGATTGCATTTGCACGTTCTAACCTTGAGCTGAATAATGCGAAAAAGCCATCCATAACTTAGAGGAATGCTAACAGCACAATGTTAAAATGGGCTACAGCTACAAGTTGCATTTTATTTTGGCTGCATTATCAAGGCAGGTAAATGGTAAATGGTGACATCTTTATATAGCGCTTTTCCACCTTCAAGGCACCCAAAACGCTTTTACAACAAGGAACCAGTCACCCATTCACACACGCATTCACACACCAGTGTACGCAGACACTGGGAGCAAGGCGGGTTAAGTGTCTTGCCCAAGGACACAACGGCAGCATTCATCTGTGGGAGCTGGAATCACAACCTGCCAACCTGTGGGTCAGTGGATCTGACCGCTCAACCACTGATGTTGCTTATGTCAAGAGCGGGATTTGAACCGCCAACCTTTAGATCAGTGGACAAACGCTCTACCAACTGAGCTACTGCCGCCCACTAATAATAATAATAATAATAATAATAATAATAATAATAATAATAATAATAATAATAATAATAATAATAATAATAATAATAATAATAATAATAATAATAATAATAATAATACAACATTTTATATCACGATTTAAATTGTTGTTGTTGTTGTTGTTGTTTTTTCTTTTGCTAAATAACCCACATCCCCACAAAAACAAAACACTGGTTGTTTGTACCGCACACTCCTTACAGAGACAATGATGGCCCGAGCCCAAATACTCTTTCAAGAAATGGCAGCTACTGCGTCTCTTTGTCAGTTTATGGCGTAATGTCTGATCCCACCTAAAGCTTATATGCAAATCAGCTACTGTCGTTTTCTTCTTTCATGCTTTTTTAAGTCTTGATGCCTTTCCTAACAACTATCTGGCCACCACAGATTCTGCGTTGTGTGTGAGGAGGTTGCTTGAGCATGTGAGGAGCGCTTTTTAGTTCCACTATAATGACTTTATCCATTCATTTGGGTTTTATGGGCTTTGCCTGGCAGTAGACAGGGAGCAATGGCACCCCGGAGCCACAGCTTTTTTCCCACAAGAGGCATTAGATCATATACGGACTGGGCGGAAGGGCCGGTAAATTAAGCAGTGACACTTTAAACACACTGCATGATGGGCTGTATTTTCTCCAGCCAATCAGGAGCCCTCAATATGGCTCGCAATTAAAGTTCAGCCATTAGAAACACAAACAAAGGTGTGTGACCTGCAGCTTAATATAGACATGATGAGAATATGAAATAGGAGATGTCGTTCATGCTATAGTATAAAAGGCTATGTCCACACAATTCGGATTTGGTAAATACTGATACAGGCTCATCAAATATGAATAATCCAAAGAGGACCTGACATGTTCACATTCATGCTGTTATTAGTGAGTATTGTATAAGCAAGTTTGATGATGGTTTTCTGTTATAATTCTTAATTCTTAGACTGTAATGGGTTAAAATAATCTCTAAAAGCTGGTAAGAAGGATTTTGTGCATTTTGTACATAGAGTTCTGACATAAAGGTGAAAAAAACAAACAAACACATAATTTAATTGGGTTCTATGATACATGAGTATGGCCTAAAAGTGTCTATAATCTAGTAGTCTAGTAATATAATTATTACTAGTAATATAATAGTAATATAATTATCTGTCTACACAATCTATACATATGAGAGCTAATGTTGCATAACTCATACATATTTAAGTACGTTATTATGGACTCAAAGGAGGATTGTCAGCAGTGAAGAAACTAGAAAAGCCCTATACACAGTAAAAGAAAAAGATGACAAAAGTTGCATGAATAAATGTTTGCACACACAGGCAAAAATACAGGTGTATTCACACTTAACATAATGCTATCATAACAATACCAGAGTAAAGTACGCCTCAAGCTGTTGCTGAGAAGTCAAATCTCAGCACAATGGATGTTGAAAAGCTGCATGCGGGGCACCAGGGACCTGCAGCCATTCTGTGCCGAGCTGTGCCGAACTGAGCGGTGTGCACTTGAATCTGCATCACCGTGTGACATATCAAAGAGAATACACAAGTAGATCGTGCCGCTTTGATTTTTTTTCCTGGTGAAGAAATGCAGTTACTTGCTAGAGCCACAGTAATCTCAGGATTTCTTCCCATAATCCCACAGTTTTAGCAAAGTAATGAACGTGGAGGAAGAGCCAGCGGTAAGTACATTGCATAAGCAGGACTCCTTCTCTTCTGACTGTCTGTCTCTCTCAGTGTGGTCATGTATGAAGAGATGTTGACATGACTTCCTAACGAGAATGCCAGTGTGTCCTCCTTAAAGTACAGTGTAGGACAGCAATGGACAAATGCACAGAGGAAGTTATTATATTTGTACTCAGTATAAGTATAAGTACACAGTAACAAGGGAGTCTTATCCTGTTTGGACATTAAATGTACTCATAAAATGTTGATTGAAATAAGAGCCTGATGGATAACAGTACAATCAAGTCATTTTCAGCCTAGCATTGATGGCCAAGTTCATCTTCAAGTACACAATTACCTTCTGTGGAGCCTGATATCTGTATCCAACAGGATGTTTGCTCCATGCAGTTCACATATAAAAGTGTTTTTGAACGTTGCTAATGACTGTTCTTTAAAAGCTCTATCAGATCTTTCCTAATTCTAATCCTGTCGAAATATTACTCAGAGACTACCCATATGCTCATTACTGTGCTTTCACAGCAGGGAGCTTCTGCACTTAACGGTCCAATATTATGACTGTACTGTCCAGCGTCCACAAGGAAGCACGTGAGCGCGCACGTGCACGTGCAGGGTGTGTCGGGAGGAGATAGGTCTTTCCCACCATCTTTTCTTAACGGAACAAACTGGATGCGCACAATCTGATTCCCAGCACGCCATCTTTGCTGCTGCTGCTGCTGCTGCGTGTTTACAGGCATGAGAGAGAGCACGCGCACTGAGTCCAGGTGCGTCCTTCCTATCTCTCTACCTACACGAGCGCGTGCACACCCACACGCACGTGCACAAAGCTTTAAATTTAGAAAACAGTCCTCATTGGAACAGTAGAGAAAACTACACGGCGTAATTCCTATCACTTTGGCAGCGCCCTGAGTGGGACGATGCCACAAAATAGCAGCACCAATTCTATTCGCCAAAGAGCAGGAGGCTAGAGGGGTAGGAAGGCGCTACTGGGCAAGCCACAACACAACAGACAAGCCAAACACACCATCTGCAGCCTTCATCAAAGGCGCCGAGTGGAGACGCGGGTTAAGTTGCAATATCACGTAGAGAAAACTGACCACAGACACTCTCCCACACACAAAGTCACGAGCAAGAATCTGTCCCGAGACCGAAATTGCTTTGACATGTGGCTCAATTAAGTCAAGGTCGTTAAGTCAGCCAATAGAGCACAGAACCACTGAGAGTCGTGTTTTACGCACAGGGTGTGAGCTCCGTTAACAGAAAAGTGAACTCCAATTAGAGCATGTGATATGTGTGTTCAGAGAGAAGCTGGCCCATGTGGATTTACGCCGTGCGCAGTAACACAGGCGTCTCCTCCACTCAGTCTGCGTTAACTTTACCAAGAGCTTTTATAGCTTATACAGTATCCTACTCACCATCCATACTAGCGGTCTTCATGGTGCAGATGAGGGTTGTGAAGGCTGTTTAAATCCAAGTAGAATGAATCCAAGAAAGGGAACGGGATCGGGAATCCAGGATAGGGAGACGGACAGCTCCTCTGCAGACCGTCAAAGTTTAACCGTAGGTCTTCCCGAGTGGAGAACCGCGTCTCCAATGGCACCCGAGTCCAGTCATTCGGGCGAAAGGCTTTCGAAACCACACAATAGATAAATATCCAAATAGAGTCACCTCCGGGGGAAGGGAAAAAATGAAATGTAGCACGCGCCAACAAAGTGCTCCTCACGCAATCAGCGGCATAGGGGAAGTAAAAGCAGTACGGGATCCATAACGATACACGTATCCAGTCCCAGCCTGGCTTTACACTTGTCCTGAACACGTATTTCCACAAAAAGAAGGGGAAAAAAAGTGTCTGTTCAGATGTCGGCCACTCCGCTCTGGCGCGCGATAGTGTGCGTCTATACCGCGGGGTGGTGGGAGGCGAGGGGGCGATAGAAAGAGATAGAAAGCGAGGGGGAATAGAGAGAGGGAGAGAAAGAGAGGGTGGGATATGTGAGATATGGATGTTTTATGGATCTGTATCACGCTGCAAAAAATCTCCCTCTTTCTCAAAGTGGATTTTAGATCAATCAAAACCAAACAAGCGTCGTTAATCTGAAAAAAGGAACAGTAATGCGCTCCGATTAGTACTGGGCGTGCGTGTATGTATGTGTTTGCTTACAGTTATTTGCAGAGATCTCGCGCACTGATACGACAGCAACGTGATAAATAAGTTCTTTTGCTGGACCTGAAGCGAGCCGTGATGGTTTGTTCACGGAGACGTCTTTCGCAGAGCGCCCTAATGAATGTTTTATTGGCGAGGGAGCCGGGCCGAGGCGGTTGACGTGAGGGGAATCTATTTGAATCGCAAGCACGGACAAGGCACGCATATAGAGATAGAGAGAAAACTTAAGTCGGTATCCGGGCAGACTGGCTATAACAAAAACTGAAAAGTCAGACTCCAGACTGCATTGGGAATGAAGATAAATCGCCCACGTCTGCTTGTTTTATTTAGATGAAGTGTACAAAAGCGTTGCTTGTGTAAAGATGTGCGAGTAATGGTGAGCTGTGGGCTAGTGCGTGAGGAGAGGAGCAGCTCTATGTGGTCTGCAGCGGAGCCTGAGAGAAGAGCGTTCACAGCAATCCTCTTATCCTTTAGTAACACACGCCCCCTGCCGACAAATGTTAAAACACATTTCAGGACCATGGACAGAGGCAGAGAGGCAAACTCCCACATGCAACTCCGCTCTCTGCTAATACAGTATAGATGTGAAGCACTGTAACTCTATTCTGCACACATATTTTTAAAGGTACACAGTGTAACTTTTCTAGTGGAGGTCGTTCATCTTGTCTCCATGCAGAAACACTACACTTGCATAGAACGTTTAAAGGTCCCATGGCATGAAATTTTCACTTTCTGAGGTTTTTGAACATTAATGTGAGCTCCCCTACCCTGTTTAGGCCCCCCCCCAATGGCTAAAAGTTGCGAAATGTCTAAACTGAGCATTTGCGATCCTTTTCTGCGTTTGAAAAAAACACAGCTCAAATGGGCGATTCTGGACAAGGCACCTTATTGACGTCAGATCGGAAAAAGAAATGCAAATTCAGTTCCACCACCGTCTGGATCTCCACCTCCTGTCTCTGGAAATCACGCCCAGAGAGTTTGGACTGCGGAGGAGCTACGCAATGCGAAATGCGTTTTTTTATTTGCCTGGAGGCACATGCGAGTGTTTCTAGACTCGGAAGTCCTTTACCCAACCCTCTGGACCTCTGAAACAGCAGTAGTTTAATTTTATTTTCTGTGAAAATGTGTTTTTTTTTCATTGAAAAGGCTCTCCTTTCCTCCTTCGCGCTTACACACGCGGCACCGCTAACACAAGGAACCAGCGGCGCATTTGCCCCCCCCCCCACCCCCACCCGCTCCTCTAACCAATCTGTGTCCTTCTCATTTGCATTCAAGCAACAAGGCCCAGAATGAGTCATTCAGAGAGTTGACTCTGACTCTGCACATGTGTCTTTCTCATGCACTAAGTGTTGATTTTGAAGAAGGATTCATTTGCAGTATTAGGGAACCATTAAGGAGCCATATAAAAGCATCAAGAAGTACCATGTCATGGGATCTTTAACATATTACACATACAGCTCTGGAAAAAAAAGATTCAAGATTCAAAGCTTTTATTGTCATATGCACAGTAAAGAAACACATTTCCCTGTACAATGAAATTCTTACTTTGCTGCCCACACTGGATGCCAAGAGGATACAAAAAAAATTAAAATAGATAAATAAGATAAAGAGAAGTATGTAAATAATATAATCAAATAGAAACAATCTTTACAGAATATACACTATGAAAATATAGGCTAGGTGCTAAAAATAAGAGACCACTGCATTTTTTTCCTGAAATCAGCATCTCTACATGTATTACAGCCATTCCATTCCAGCGTCTGTTGAATTCCAACACAAACACAAAGCTGAGCTACTTCAGTTCTTGCACCAGGAGTGGAATAAAGTCACCCAAGAACAATGTGAAAGACTTGTGGAGAGCATGCCAAGACACATGAAAGCTGTGATAAAAAAAATAAGGGTTATTGCACCAAATATTGATTTCTGAACTCTTCTTAAGAGTATTATGTACATAATACATTAGTATTATGTTGTTTTAAAATGAATTTGATCTTGTTTCTTTGCATTGTTTGAGGTCTGAAAACATTTGTTACTTTGACCATTTGTCATTTTCTGCAAATAAATGCTCTAAACCAGGGGTCGGCAACCTTTACCACTCAAAGAGCCATTTGGACCCGTTTCACACGGTAAAGAAAACACTGGGAGCCACAAAACCCTTTGAAATTTAAAATGAAATAACACTGCATAAAATGTCTTTTTTGCCTTTGTGCCATAGAATTACATTTTGAAAATGAATGAACTAAAATAAAATACATTTTAATTAAATACAGTGGTCCCTTGCTATACTGTATCGTGGTTCACTTTTCGTGGCCTCGCTGTTTTGCAGATTTTTTTTATTCCATTTTTTTTAATAGTGTATCAACACGCATTTCTGCGTCCTGATTGGCTAAGGGACTGTAGACCTTTGCTGGTTAGTCAGTCATTCTCCTCCGTGTCTCCTGTACAGAATACGTTCAGTTTGCCAGATTTATATAAATGTTCGATCGCAGTGTGACTCTGAAGTGCTGTATGTTTGCAAGTTTTCTCCCCGACAAAACCCGCCACAGTGAAGCGGTCATAAGAACTGTGACATACACACAAAATACACTTTGGTTTCGTTCTATAACACTGCGCTTTTTTGTTGAAAATCTACGAACGTTTGAGTGTTTAAACAAGAGAGAAATGTGAGAAAACGTTAATTCCAGTCTGAGAAAAGTGTAGAACATGTGTGGTGAGGCATTTACAGCCTTAAACCATGGAGAATAATTGTAAAATATAAAGCTGACGAATACGTCAGATTTCGCTTGTCGTGGGTTATTTTTAGAACGTAACCCCCGTGATAAACGAGGGACCACTGTACTGAGCCGCATCAGAGGGATCAAAGAGCCGCATGTGGCTCCGGAGCCGTAGGTTGCCGACCCCTGATCTAAACGATAAGAAAAGTGCTCCAGAAAAGTTACGCAGTGTACCTTTAATCCAACAGCAAAGAGAAAAGTAGAGGAAGTACTATGAATTATATGGTAGCAAAGTATGTGAAAAAGTAACTTATATATTTTTTTTGTCATTCCAAATAGACAGTTATCATCAACATACACATACAGGTATTTGTTATACTGTAGAGAAGGTGTACTTTGACTAAGACTTAAGTAGACAGCCAAAAGTATTAATAGTACACAAAAAGTATTAATAGTACTAATAGTAATGTTTGTACTATCCATGGTACATTCTGAGTGCATTCACATCGCAGTACAAAGCCTTCTCTGTACAAATACTTTACAATGCAATGCTTATTTGCAGTAGACCATTAAAATTGTACTTTTTGTTGTTTTACTGTGAAAATTCATTGTACGCTTCAAGGTTTTTTCAAGATTCAAGATTCAAGATTGTTTATTTTTCATATGCAGGATCAACACAAGGTCAACAATGCAATGAAATGCTTAGGATCAGAAGAACCCTTGACTCGCTGAGATAGTCAAGAAGTACTAATAGCATACAGTAAAAATGCAAGGGGAAAAAGTAAACAATACAATTAAAATATGTAATAAAATATAATAAAATACAAAGGTACAGGTAGGATTAAATAAGGTGTAAGTAGAGTATTTCACAGGTGGTAATACTGCTCAAATGAATTTATTATTGCACATAATATAGTATAGTATAAGTATTGCACGTGGGTTATTGCACAGGTTATTGCACAGGTAACAGTAGCATTTACAGTGAGGTAGTGACATACAGGATACATTCATATAGCAACAGCAGTAAACATATTAAGCATTACAAAAAGTAGTTTAGTGCAGTATTATTGAGAGTTCAGTATTATTTAGAGTATTATCCAGAGTTCAGTAGTCTGACAGCTTGGGGGTAATAGCTGTCTTTGAGTCTTGAGGTTTAAAGATAATGTATCTAACCTAAATGAGGAAATTGTTAATTAATCACTAACCGGTGCTGGTTTATCATATTACTGCTGACGTAATACGGTCATGCATATGTCTGTGAGTGCACATGGACAAAAACAACAATTAGGAGCTTTTAGGAGAAATGAGATCCTCTTTAAAAGCACCTGATTAGAGCCATCTGATCTCAGCCAACAGAGCAGAAATGTTAAGCTCTGGAACATGAGACAAATTAACCCATACATGAGTGAAAGCATCTCAAATGAAGTTACAGACAACCTGTTAAGTTTTCTGTACACAATGAAAGGTTTCTGTGGCCTAAACTATATACAGTTGTTACCCAAAAAGAATGTTAAATATTTACAAATAAAATGTGGTATTTGTAATGCAGTCCGCTATGCATTTTTAATAGTTTAACACACACTTATAAATATTGTATTTGCTACAGAGGTGGACTATAGTTATAAATTCCGTTGTGTTGAAAAGTTTGTTTATTTCAGTAAAACAGTTTAGTCATATTGTTGTAAATTAGACTCATGTTTTATTAAATCTATATGTTATAGCATCACTGCACATGTTCCAACTTCTTATGCTATATATACTGTACAGTATGAACTATGATAAGATATGAACTTGCCCGCAACATTTGAATCTATTGGCATGCAAGTGTATAGCGAAAGGTGTTGTGCTATTAAAAATGCATGACATAGTGTGCTTCAGAGCTTACGTTTTATTCTAAACCCCTCCAGCTACTGCCTGTTCTCTTTAAAAGTAGCAGGGAAAGTTTCCAGATTTCCATAGTGTCTCACGTTGAAAAGCAGCTTATCAGTTAAACAGGATAGAGACATTCCAAGCCTTTTCTCTTATTTGCCTTGGCACTGAATCACTCGCTGGCGCTAATTGCAGCAACTTCGAGGAGGAAAAAGAAAGAGAATAAATGGGTAAATAATAGAAAGAGGCGTGCTGCATAGAGAAGACAACACAAAACAATGAAGTTCTTTGATATCTCCTCTATGATCACATTACATTACTATATCGTCGTAAATTGTTTCATATTGTTTGTACATTGCTGTATGTGTTGTTTTTTTTTATTGTTTTGCACCAAAGTAAGTTCCTACTGAATTTTGTTCATCGATAATAGAAACTGATTCTGACATATTTTGGCTCACCTTTAGCCATGTGACAATTTTATTACCTCATCAAAAACATACCCGGAGTTGTGTTTTGTTTTATTCACATGCTTGAGTAATTATTATTAGTCTGTCTACATCTGCAAAGCTGAAAATGTGCTGTTCCACCTTGTGATGTCATGAAGCAGTAGTTTTCAAGTTAACAACTGCTTTTTATTTTCCGTTCAGTAGAGATTGGCAATTCCAGAGCTGAAGTCGTCAGAGGGTTTTCATTTTGAGAGACGAACTCAGCCTAAATATGCAGGGTTTATGTGTTAAACATCTACATCATTCATTCATTCATTCATTCATTCATTTTCTTCCGCTTTATCCGAGTTCGGGTCGTGGAGGCAACAGTCCAAGCAGATCTGCCGCCCAGATCTCATCGCACCAGCCCCATGGATCCTCCTGTGGGTGGTGGGGCCACGGGAGGATGGACCCATGTCGCTTGATACAACCGACCTTGATGTATCTTCTGTCATGGGGACTACCATTGTACACAGACACTGGAGGCGAGGTGGGGTTAAGTCTCTTGCCAAAGGACATAATGGCAGCATTCATCTGTGGGAGCCGGAATCGTACCAACCTGCAGGTTTGTCGAGAGCGGGATTTGAACCGCCAACCCTTGGAGTGGACAAACGCTCTACCAACTGAGCTAGTGTCGCCCCTAAACATCTGCAAATGAAACAAAACACAACTCGAGGTATCTTTTTGATGAGGAAACACTATAACATAAATCAGAAAATAATGTAAAAAGGGCCCTTTACATGCAAATATTTTATTACATAATGATTTGGGTATTGATCATTCTACATAGATTCTGTTTGTTTATGTTTATCTCTGGAGTAATATGTTTACATTTTAACATATTATTTGGACACTGGTTCTGCAAATTAACACTAGAACAGTGGAGATTCCAGTGAGTACATGTGAGCCTGGTTAGAGCAGAGTGGATAGGAGAGGCTTACCCATGAGTAAAACAGCACTAATATTGAATCAAAATGAGGCAGCAGTCTTGTATTTGCTCAGTGTGCCGAGTGGAGAGGAGCCGAGAGGAGCAGAGGGGCCAGATGGTCTGTGGAGACGTGCTCCAGTGCCCGCTGTGAGAAGAGGTCAGCCGGGAAGGAGAGGGAGCGCTGTCACCTTCCACCCTCAGCTCTGTCCCTCATATGTCCCAGTGCATTTACAGAGGCTGGTGTGCATAATGTGCTCATGCATTTTCAGTGTGTGTCACCAGCCGATGGTTTTCACTGAGGAGAGAATGGACAAATCTGCTGTGGTCTTCAAAGGAGTCTAAAACAAACAAAATTGATGGCATAGTTAAATGCAAATGCAAAGTAAAGAAATTTAACCCTAGAACACTTTCGCTATAAAAAGTAACACCATCACTTTTGCTGGGTAATTTTTACTCGATATAATATACCCAACAAAAAGTACTTGTCATGAAAAAATAGATCAAAATATGACAACACATGATAAATTAGAGTGGTTTTCTTTTATTTTCAACTGTGGTATGTGTAACAAAATGAAAAAAATAAAAATTAAAAAAAATAAACATAGGCATACCCTAAAAACATGCTCCAAAATTACTGAAAAATTAGGAGTTTGGCAACAACAACAAAAATCGTAAAAAAATAAATAAATAAATAAAATAATAATAATAATAATTAAAAAAAAATTTGACTGGAAACTTGGTCTTTGGTCCACCCATTCCTGGGACATGTGAAACTTCCCTGATGACTCAAACTCATTGACACACAAACAGTTGCAGGAGAGAGGAACAAAAAATTGTATTTTTTCAGTGGGTAAAAATTACCAGTTGACTAAAATATTGTTTTCACCATAAGAATTCCCTTTGAAATCACCACTTTTTGATATTTTTTCATAACCACTGCACTAAATAAGGATAGACACACACATTCCAGAACCACTCTTACTTACCTATTCCTTACATCCTCTTAAAGGGACAGTGTGTAAGATTTTTACCTGTTAATTACTGAAATTGAAGATACCCATTCAAAAATACATTGTTTTCCAAGCCTTTTCACTTCCATCATGAAATCAAAGTATTCTTTTGGACTTAGATATAGTCACATAAAAGGGGGATCTTCCCCATATAGAGGCAGCCATTTTGAATACGAGAGCCGCAGAAGGACATTTGGGCTCATCCTTCGCCGAGGCTCCTGCTAGCAGCTGCTCAGCCGCGCTGCCTGAGGGAGCGGAGGAGCGAAGGAGAGAAGGGGAAGGGGAGGGGGGAAGGGGGGAGCCTCGTGTAAACAAGCATGCTGCTGTATCACACTCGTAATGGATCTAAGACGTATTTTGGACTAAATTGTTTTACTGGATTTTATTCGCTGGATCCTTATGGACAGATTGAGGCCAAGTTTATGGTGAAATACAGAGTTTGACCTGTGCAGAGCCTTCAAAGGTAAGCTAAGTAACAAACCTTGTTTTGTGCTTTTCTGTATAAAAGCCCCATGTGCTCGGGGAGTGATTGTTTTGCAGGGAAATGAATTGCATAGTCAAAAAGAGGAGACTGTAAGGTTTCATTTGATGTGTAGATTGTCATGAATCATGATCGGGATTGTGTGTTTTCATGCGAAAAAAAAAAAAAAAAAGTGAACGGGGCACCGCGTTTTATGTATACAGCGGCGCGCGGTTCGTGCGCGGGTACGCGAGCTGTCGGCGCTACGGCGCGCCCGGGTGACCCTCGAGGTCTGCCGTAGCCAAAAGAGGAAGTGCATGGTACCTACACCACCTATGCGCCACGAATCCTACACACTGTACCTTTAAGATAAGATAAGATAAGATAAGATAAGATAAGATAAGATAAGATAAGACTTTATTGATCTCACACAGGAGAAATTTACTTGCCACAGTAGCTCCAGGACATTTGAACAAGAAAGAAAGTGCATGCAGGCAGGAATGGGATAAAGTAAGTAATAATAAAAAATAATAAGTAATAATAAGTAATAATAAGTAATAATAAGTAATAATAAGTAATAAGTAATAATAATAATAATAATAATAATAATAATAATAATAATAATAATAATAATAACCATACAAGCATCAACATGGAAAAGAGGATATTGCACGTCTGGCCTATATATTAGAGTTGTACAGTCTGATGGCGGTGGGGATGAAGGATCTGCGGTAGCGCTCCTTCTTGCACTGGGGGTGCCTCAGTCCGCTGCTGAAGGAGCTGCTCAGCTCCTCTATAGTCCGGTGCAGAGGGTGAGAGGTGTCGTCCATGATGGACATGAATTTGGCCAGCACCCTCCTCTCAGCCACCTCCTCTACAGAGTCCAGAGGACAGCCTAGGACAGAGCTGGCCCTTCTGACCAGCTTCTTGAGTCTCTTCCTGTCCCGTTCTGTGCTGCTCGGGGCCCAGCAGACGACAGCGTAGAGGAGAGCAGAGGCCACCACAGAGTCATAAAAAGTCTTGAGCAGAGGCCTGCACACTCCAAAGGACCTCAGTCTCCTCAGGAGGTGGAGGCGACTTTGGCCCTTCTTGTACAGGGCGTCGGTGTTGTGGGACCAGTCCAGTTTATTGTTGAGGTGAACACCCAGGTACTTGAAACTGTCCACAGTCTCTATGTCCTGCCCCTGGATGTTCACCGGTGAGTGAGGTATTGGTCTCCTCCTGAAGTCGATCACCAGCTCCTTTGTCTTACTGGTGTTAAGGCACAGGTGGTTGTGCCCACACCAGTCCACAAAGTCACTGATGACCGAGCGGTACTCCAGCTCGTTCACCTCAGACACACAGCCCACAACGGCCGAGTCGTCAGAGAACTTCTGGAGATGGCAGCTGTCCGTGTTGTATGTGAAGTCCGAGGTGAAGATGGTGAAGAGGAAGGGTGAAAGGACAGTTCCCTGGGGGACCCCAGTGCTGCAGACTACCACCTCTGACTCACAGAGGTGGTAGTGCAGCCGCACGTTAAATTCATTAAGTTCATTACATTCTTACATTCCTCTTTCACTATTGCTGGGTGAAAATCAGCCAAAAGCCTGTAGAAAAAAGTGGGCTTTGGGGTAGGGAAACACCTACACCTTCAAAGATGTCAAAAACAGTGATGAAGCTCCCCAGGGACCCATGAGACTCAGAAAAATGCAGAGTTCTTCTCTCAAACTGAAAACACTCTGGTCCACCTTGTGATTTCCTGTGGTAATACAAAAAGTGCTCCAGAGCGTTTTCAACTCCATGCACAACACTAGAATGATTTGGACAAAGCAGCCCTGGAATTTCCAATCTCTACTAAACTAAAGGTAAAAGGTAGCTGTTAATGGGAAAACCACCGCTTCATGACATCACAAGGTGGAACAGAGCATTTTGAGCTTTAGAGATGTAGCCAGGCTAATAATAATGGATTACGCAAAATTGTGTGAATGAAACAAAACAAAACTCTAGGTATGTTTTTGATGAGGTAACAAAATTCCAACATAAAATCTCACAAGAGTCAATTGTGCGTAATATAAACTTTTAAAATGTACATTCATAATTTTTATATAAATCATTTGGGACACATTTATTTGAAATATAATCTAGTTCCAGATGTATTTCATTCACCATTTCATCTGACTACAGGCATGTCTTTTCGGGCTTGAATAAACTTAAGTTATTGTGGAAAAGTGTGTAGAACCCTTCAGTCATCCAGGTAGAATCCACAGCAAAAGGAGAAATTCAATTTGTCAGCTGGACAAAAGTTTATTTGGTCGAATATGTTTCGCAGCTCATCCATGCTGCTTCTTCAATTCTGGTCGGACGCTGGTGGACACTGCCTTATATCTGCCTGAAGGGAGGAGCTAACTATAATGAAATTACTCTGAAACTATCATACCTATTTGTTTTGAGTTTCTGTGTGGGGTCTTGTTAGCATAATCATTCAGGGCCATAATGGGTGTTTTCACACCCTGAATAACTATCCTGAATGACTATGATAGCAAGACAGAAACTCAAAACAAATAGGCTAGGTGTGATAGTTTCAGAGTAATTTCATTGCAGTTAGCTCCTCCCTGCAGCTATTTAAAAGCAGTGTCCACCAGCACTCTAGCCAGAACTGAAGAAGTAGCTTGGATGAGCTGCAAAATGTTTTTGAAATAAACTTTTGTCCAGTTGACAAACTGAATTCCTCCTTTTGCCATGGATTCTACCTGGATGACTGAGGGGTTCTTCACACATGTTTTGATTTAGGTTTGAGGCTAGAGTTATAGATGGGAGACAAATGATGTCTGAGGCCCATTCCCACTGCATATTGAATAGGCTAACTAACACAAACTGTAAACAAATAGGTGTGATAGTCCCAGAGTAATTTCATTGTAGTTAGCTCCTCCCTTCAGGCAGATATAAGGCAGTGTCCACCAGCATCTGACCAGAACTGAAGAAGCAGCTTGGATGAGCTGCGAAACATATTCGACCAAATAATCTTTTGTTCAGTTGACAAATTTAATTTCTCCTTTTACCACTTATTGTGGAAAAAAACCCTCATCTGCTTAGGAGGCATTGAACTTTGTGTTGTATATATACAGTATATATATTTTTTTTTTGTTTCATTTGGATAGGCCCAGTAATTACAGAGATATTAACCATAAACTAGAAATAAATCTGCAATGTAACAGTAAAACAGCAAATTCTATCACAGACTTCTGACCTGTGCTGCTGTTCAATTTTGTGATGATTGGAATCAGAGGTGTGGACTCGAGTTATGTGACTTCGACTCGAGTCAGACTCAAGTCATGAATTTGATAACTTTAGACTCGACTTGACAAAATGTACAAACACTTGCAACTCGACTTGGACTTCAATATCAATAACTCGTGACTTCACTTGGACTTAGGCCTTTTGACTTGTGATGACTTGCTACGTCCAATGAAAAAAAAAACTCTAAAAGTATGTTGATAAGGACCGCACTTGTTGTACTTGTGAATCTGCGAAAATGTATGCAAAGAGCATGTGCGCGCGGCTTGGACGCGACCGCATCCAAGGCAAATTGCACAAGAAATGATGCGGAAACAAGCATCCACGCGCCAGTTTGCAAAATGATGCCGAAGGTGATTTCGTTTGGTTATAAAAACTACGAAGTCAACAAAAAACGAACGGCACTATGCAGAATGTGCGGGTCAAAGATTACAGACGGAGCTTCCACAACGTCCAATTTTGTTCGGCACCTGAAGCTGCACAAAGACTGAAATCACTGTCATAAGTTTTAGGACCTTTATGTTCAGTATTTAGTAGAAACACCGCTTTGAGCTAATACAACCATGAGACTTTTTGGGAATATTATAACATGTTTTTCACACCTGGATCCTTTCAATTTTTTCTAATGTTATTTGATATGGTGTAAAAAGGTAAAATGAATACAGATCTTGCAGACATTATATGATTTGTAGAAAAGGGGACTCGAAATGACTCGAAACTAAAATGCTAGGACTTTGGACTCGACTTGAGACTTGTGAGCTTTGACTTCGGACTTGACTCGGCACTTGGATACTCTTGACTCGGGACTTCACTCGGACTTGAGGGCAAAGGACTTAGACTTACTTGGGACTTGCCCAGCAATGACTTTGTCCCACCTCTGATTGGAATAATACATTGTGATGTCAGGTGTTACAATGACCAAAAGGACTGCTTTTACACTTAACTGTCTCTTATGCAGATAAAAACACAACTTTTACTTCTACTGTATCACCAAGTACTTCTGCGATGTTTACATTACCAATAGTGCGTTCCTCTTCGACTGTAAAATGCAATATACACATTTGACCCACCACACCTGCTGAATTCATAGTTGTGATAAGATAGCAGTGCGAGTTCTGGAAAATTATGTTTTTAATAGTAATTTTGGGTCACCCCTGCTGCTTCCAAATGGCCATAACCATTCAGCAGCTCAATTTTACCCCCATAAAGAATAGAGCTTTGAAGCTGTGCTGCCGAATCCTGCCCTGGAGACGTGTTGACCGTAAAGAACCTATTTGTATGCATTCACTTCTCTAAAAGGCATCTTTATACACCGACATAGACTGAATATACATAACATTTTAATCAAGTCACGTAATGTCTGAACTCAAAGCGCATATGACAGGTTCTCACAATTTTCTAATTAGTACTTTCTTCATTGGAATAGTGCCTAGAAAATTTAATCATAGTTTTATATCAGGTAAGTGGCAGTTTGAGGGAGAAAAGAGCTGAGAAGAAATTTTCTCAAAGTAGCATTAATTTCTAAAATGGATTACCTCTACCTATGTCATCAGCACAGAAAATTCCATCCAAAATGCAGGGACAATTTATGCTACAGTTTAATTCATTGAACCAAATAAAGGCATTGTCACTTCCTTGTATTTGTTGAATCCTCACTATTGTCCTTGTTTTGCTCCTTCTTAACCGTAGATTGTCTCACAGGTTAGTACAGAATAAATGGGAAAAATTATGGTTCATCCGCAGAAACTTCAATGTTTTTTTGTTTGTTTTTTTTAAATTCACACCACAACCCAACAGTTTGAAGTGCAATATTTACAGTGCAGGATGCAGTTAAAAAGAAGTATTTACAGCAGAACTTACACAGAAACCCCCTCAGGCCGACACGCTGGTCGAGGGATGACGGGGCAACTAAGGGCACTCCGTCACAGACTGTATACAGATCTGGAAAAAAGTAAGAGACCACTGCATTTTTTTTCTGAAATCAGCATCTCTACATGTATTACAGCCATTCCATTCCAGCATCTGTTGAAATCCTGTCACCCCATGCTTGAGGAGCTGGTGAATACGTAGTAGGAAGTGTGGAACAGTCCTAAGTGAAAAATGTAGTGGCACAGCCAGGCTTCGCAGTACCACTGGATCACTGCAGTAGGGAGGTGAATCCTGCATGTCCCAGAGCAGAGGAGGATGTCTGCATACTTTACTTTACAGCAGTTTCATACTGAGAAAGTTATTGACAGACGTGTTCAAATATACAGCTCTGGAAAAAAATAAGAGACCACTGCATTTTTTTCTGAATTCAGCATCTCTACATGTATTACAGCCATTCCATTCCAGCATCTGTTGAATTCCAACACAAACACAAAGCTGAGCTACTTCAGTTCTTGCACCAGGAGTGGAATAAAGTCACCCAAGAACAATGTGAAAGACTTGTGGAGAGCATGGCAAGACGCATGAAAGCTGTGATTAAAAATAAGGGTTATTGCACCAAATATTGATTTCTGAACTCTTCTTAAGTGTAAACATTAGTATTATGTTGTTTTAAAATGGATTTGATCTTATTTCTTTGCATTGTTTGAGGTCTGAAAACATGTATCTTTTTGTTATTTTGACCATTTGTCATTTTCTGCAAATAAATGCTCTAAATGATAATATTATTTTATTTGGAATTTGGGGGAAATGTTGTCAGTAGTTTATAGACTCAAACAAAAATGTTCCTTTTGCCCAAACACATACCTATAAGTAGTAAAATCAGAAAAACTGATAATTTTGCAGTGGTCTCTTATTTTTTTCCAGAGCTGTACATCACTCATACATCCTGACAATGATTTTTATTTAGATGTGAAGAATACACAGATACATTGGTTTGGCATGACAGAACTGGCCCTCACAGACAGTTAATTTGTTTTCTGGTAGAGGGCCCGCCATCTGGATGTCTCGGAGAGCTGTTGCTGATTTGAATGTTCCGTAATATTATTTTATGTTGCATTTATTTAATTACAGGCGTTTTATGGTGTCACTGGCTTGTTTCTGTGGAATATTCCAGGCGAAAAATCACGTAACAGTAGGAACAGTAACAGTAGTTTAATTACCATAGTGTAAAATTATACTACATGAACAATACTAAAGACAGAGAGCTGTGTAAAGGTTTCAGTAGCAACAACAGGCTAACACTTAGTTTTAACACTTAGAGTCAATATACAATGTGATAATGACTCATCCAACAGTATATTTCTGCACACAAAGAAAGTACTTCATAGACTCAAACAAAAATGTTCCTTTTGCCCAAACACATACCTATAAGTAGTAATATCAGGAAAAAAAATATAATTTTGCAGTCGTCTTTTTTTCCAGAGCTGTATATAAATGGAAGTAGCTAACCTGCTTGTCGCCACGTGCCAAATAGGAAATGTTCTTTGGAGGCACTTCCGGCTCCATTGGCTTTGTTTCAATTGAATTTACATTGAGAAACTGGCTCCTATAACTGCTTTCACTGTGAGTTTCATTTGACTGGAGCTGAATATTATGCGTGACGTCACACTCACTTAGTCCACTTCTTTATATCAAATCAAGTCAAATCAAATCAAACTATATTTATAAGGCGCTTTTCATACAAAATTGTAGCACAAAGCGCCTTACAGTGGTCAAGGATTAGAAAATTGACCTTTATGGATCTCGCACAGGAGAAGTTGTTTCTATATTTGACCCAGGGATCATCCCCATGATTTTGTTTTGTTATTTAGGCTTGGTCAGGCCCTAAGCTGGAGGATTTTACCTATGGCGCATGTTTAGGTTGGTGGGGGAAACCGGAGTGCCCGGAGGAAACCCACCCAGACACGGGGAGAACATGCAGTCTCCGCACAGAAAGGCCCGGGCAACCGGAACCTTCTTACTGTGAAGCATGAGTGCTAGCCACTCAGCCACCGTGCTGCCAGAAAAAAAAAAAAAGATGAACAGACAAACAGATGGACAAACAAGCAAACAGACAAACAAGCAAACAGACAAACAAGCAGACGAACAAACAACAAACAGATATACAAGCAAACAAACAAAAGAACAAACAAAAGACAAGCAAACAGACGACCGAAGTCAATCAAAGGCCAGGCTAAACAGGTGAGTCTTGAGCCCACTCTTAAAAACATGAACGTTCTCTGCAGCCCTGAGGTCCTCCGGCAGGCAGTTCCATAGACGAGGGCCATAGTACTGAAAAGACGCCTCTCCGTGAGTGTGTGTCCTGACTTTGGGAATGACCAGGAGCCTGCTGCCGGAGGAGCGCAGGGCCCGTGAAGGTTCGTAAGGGGAAAGCAGTTCTGAAAGATAAGAAGGCCCAAGACCATTAAGACATTTAAAAACCAGTAAGAACTTTAAAATCTATCCTGAAACTCACAGGAAGCCAATGCAGAGATTTTAAGACCGGTGTAATGTGGTCCCGCCCTCTGGTCCTAGTCAATAATCTACAGCTCTGGAAAAAATAAGAGACCACTGCAAAATGATCAGTTTTTCTGATTTTACTACTTATAGGTACGTGTTTGGGCAAAAGGAACATTTTTATTTCAGTCTATAAACTACTGACACATTTCCCCATTTTCAACATTTTAAATAAAAATATTATCGTTTAGAGGTGATCAAAGGAATGGACGACTGAGGGACTTTTCATGCATTATCGTTTAGAGCATTTATTTAAAACAACATAATACTAATATTTACACTTAAGAAGACTTCATAAATCAGTATTTGGTGCAACAACCCTTATTTTTAATCACAGCTTTCATGCGTCTTGGCATGCTCTCCACAAGTCTTTCGCATGACTTAGGACAATGGATGTATTGAGCTAATTCCGGCATATTTACGCTGATGCTGTTTGTTGTCATGTTGATTAATATGCATTGTCCTAATTCAAATAAATAAATACATAAAATAAAAATAAACATTGTTCTTGGGTGACTTTATTCCACTCCTGGTGCAAGAACTGAAGTAGCTCAGCTTTGTGTTTGTGTTGGAATTCAACAGACGCTGGAATGGAATGGCTGTAATACATGTCGAGATGCTGATTTCAGAAAAAAAATGCAGTGGTCTCTTATTTTTTTGTTCTAATTATTAAGTAACGGTTATGGGAATTACTGCTATGTCAAAGCTGCTGCCTGTGTCCATCCAGGAACATAATGATAAACCAAATTTAAGATCAAACCTAGAAAAAAATGGTCTGGATTTTTTTGTACATTCTTAAATACTATTACGTTAACTACATTTTAGCGAAAATAGTAGTCTAACCTTTCATATGCATTGTAAACCTAGAGAGTCAATGGAGAATAGTCATTTCTAAATATATCCCTGAGAAAAACAACTGGGTGATTAAGCTGTCCTCTTGTTCCTGGAAGGGTGTTCTATACCTGATGGTGCGCCTGCCTCCAGCTCATTACGCAGCATGGACACTCGGCACGGTCCTTACTCTGTTAGGATACAGTGCATGACAATGATATGTGTGTGGAAAGGACACAGGTAAATTGTCATGGGAGCTTTGAGGGTTAGAAGCCTGACACAGAAACAGACTATAAATGAACTAGTGCGCGTTCCAATGCTAGTGGAAAAAATAAGTTAGATTGTGGATCTTTAATTCATCGTGGTAATGAAATGAGGCAAGCAGTTAGGTCTCCCAAGGCTGAGGGACTACTACTCTTTTCATCCAAAGTCAATAGATGAAAGTGGTAAGCAGTGAATTCTGTTAATGGAAAAGAAGTGTCCAAAAGACATTTCAGCACAGTGAAGCATCAGTCCTAATGTGTAAAAAAATATGCATATAAAAAGGTAGCAGATCATTATAGGATCTTTGAGGATATTGAAACTATTGCCTTTCACGTGCTTAATTGAACTCTTTTTAAATACTTTGGTAGATTTGCCTTAGACAAGTTGTAGTTAGACAAGTTGTAGACAAACTTTATTGATCACAAGGGAAATTGTTTTGGTACCTACTGTACCAATCAAATATATTATAACAGAGGGTAACAAAAATAGATGGAATAGCAACCAAAGAGCAATAGACAAATCAGAATTAAATAGAAAAGTAAGTAATAAAGTATAAAATACACTATCAAATAAGATGTCCAATCACAGTTACAGTTGTAGGGAGTATTATCTGTTACATCAGTGTTTCCCAACCAGGGGCACAAGTACCCCTAGGGGTACGCGAGCACACTGCAGGGGGTACTCAGCAGTGTCGCTGGGAGATTTTTTGGAATTTTTAAATTCTAATTTAAGTAAATTTGAGTTAAAGAAAACAGAGAAAATGTCTGAGAATTAAATTTTCAAATTAAGGAGATGAAATAAAATGATTTTCATTTAATAATCTGTTGTGTCACGTTCTACTTTTGGAGAATTATCAACACATATGAGTGAGGGGGTACTCGAGGTATGACAAAAAGGCTCAGGGGGTACACAAGACAAAAAAGGATGGGAAACACTGTGTTATATAAGGGTGAGTTGTTGTACAGTTGTATGGCGTATGATATGAATGTAGTCCTGTATCTTTCACTGTTTGAGCGGAGCTGTAGGAGCCTGTTGGAGAATGAGCTCCTCTGTCCCTCTATGGTTTGCTGCAGTGTGTGTGCAGGAGTGTCCATGATGGAGAGCAGTTTGTCCAGTGTCCTCCTGTCCCTCACTGTGACAAATGTCTCCAGCTCACAGCCGATCACATGACCAGCTTTATGGATCAAATTGTCAGTCCATCCAATCTCCCTTTTACTGGTGCTGCTCCCCCAGCAGACCACAGTGAACTACAGGGCGCTGGCCAACACAGACTGGTAGAAGATCTCCAGTACCTTGCTGCACACAGTAAAAGACCTGAGTTTTCTCAGGAAATAGCGTCTACTCATGCTCTTGTTGTACACAGCATTACAGTTGTCCCTCCAGTCCAGTCTGTTGTTCACATGGACGCTAAGGTACCTGTAGCAGTCCACGATCTCCACCTCATGATCCTGGATGGTAATGGGCTCCACTGGTGTCCTCTTCCTCCTGAAGTCAATCACCAGTTTGATTGGCACTGATACTGTGCAGTGACATCAAGTTGGAGGTGTTCTACATCTCTAATGATGGAACATTCAGGAGTTACCATGGTGACACAATTCACACATTAGCAAACATTGCCAAAAAGTTAAAAAAAAAAAAAAATAGATTTAAACAATACATTTTCAGGAGTCGGTGATTAATACGAGCTTTCATGGAAAACTATGACCTACTGCTAGCAAGCTTGTCACTGTAATGTAAATCCATTTATCACAGTAGTGTTAGAATATCTTTGAATGACCGCCAAATTGTGTATTCAGCATGTTAGCATCGCAATTGGTTTAACATTAGGCTAAATGGAAATTTTATGAGGTGTGACATCACAGTCCCAAGATCTTTACAGTAATATATCATCCTTATTTACTCTGTGTCAAATAATATGCTCAATGCTTGACAAATTATTTCATCAACCATTATTGTGTTATTACAAGAAAAAAAAACAACAACAAAAAACGCTTTGTCCGTTATATTAGGGAGTGCACGGTGTGACCCAGGCCTGGTTGATATGGCAACATAAGTAATGCCAATTTGTTTTCTCACATTGATTAATCACATTTGATGAATTAAGATTAAAATGTGATTAATTACACAGCCCTACTGTGAACACTGTGCAGTCAGTGCGTTTAATGTGTAGCTTCCTCACACTAACATTTATGTAAAGTAGATAACACAACCAGTCTGAACTGCACATTGTAAGAAGGTGACTGTGGGAGTGAATGGCGGTTTGTGATTGCCTCTCAGTATGTCCACCCCATCAGCCCACGGGAATTCATTTTAAAGCCATTGGAAACCAGTATATTCAAATCGCAGTAACGACATGGGTTAACCACTCGGTCTCCCATGGCAACATATTCTAGCCCTTTTTGTAATTCAAAATACACAGATCAAAACAATAGTACAGTGGCTTTTGTTAATCGAAAAATTGTGTCAAAGAGCTACACATCAGGGCAGTGGTTCTAATATAAAAGCTAAATAAACCTCTATGTACAAGAAGAGTCCTTTACAGCTCTGGAAAAAAAATAAGAGACCACTGAAAAATAATCATTTTTTTCTGATTTTACTACTTATAGATATGTGTTTGGGCAAAAGGAACATTTTTGTTTGAGTCTATAAACTACTGACAACATTTCCCCCAAATTCCAAATAAAAATATTATCGTTCAGAGCATTTATTTGCAGAAAATGACAAATGGTCAAAATAACAAAAAAGATACATGTTTTCAGACCTCAAACATTGCAAAGAAACAAGATCAAATTCATTTTTAAAACAACATAATACTAATGTTTACACTTAAGAAGAGTTCAATATCAATATTTGGTGCAATAACCCTTATTTTTAATCACTGCTTTCATGCGTCTTGGCATGCTCTCCACAAGTCTTTCACATTGTTCTTGGGTGACTTTATTCCACTCCTGGTGCAAGAACTGAAGTAGCTCAGCTTTGTGTTTGTGTTGGAATTCAACAGACGCTGGAATTTAATGGCTGTAATACATGTAGAGATCATGATTTAAGAAAAAAAAATGCAGTGGTCTCTTATTTTTTTCCAGAGCTGTATATTTGAACACGTCTGTCAATAACTTTCTCAATATGAAACTGCAAAGTATGCAGACATCCTCCTCTGCTCTGGGACATGCAGGATTCACCTCCCTACAGTGATCCAGTGGTACTGCGAAGCCTGGCTGTGCCACTACATTTTTCATTTAGGGCTGTTCCATACTTTTTACTACTTATTCACCAGCTCCTCAAGCATGGGTGACAGGAATAATATATGGAATGAAATGGATAAAGGAAGAGGAAATGTAAAAGAGAGGCGTATGCAAATGGCTCCTGGAGAGGGAATCCCTGCTCTGTGCTGCAGTGTGAGTGAGACCAAGATCATGCTGTCCTTCTCTTGCATCTTTAGTGTTGTGAAGAGCAACATAGATTAGTCTTAGATTTGAAAAATTAGTCTTAGATTTGTAACCAATCAGATCCTATTGTTTTGAAGTTGGGTTGATAGCGCTATGTTTAAAGTAGTGGTTTAAAAAAGGTATACATCTACTGTTTGCACAGTGTTTAATGTTTGCACAGTGTTTTGAAGTGGTTTGTAGTAGTAGATGGTAGGATATGCATGTTTAAGGGCTGATGACATGTTTATTTGTGATGTTGTGAAATTCTGTGTGCCAGTGTTTAAATGCTAAGTGGCTAAATGCTAACGGTCCAGTATTATTACAGAGCTATTATCCTTTGTGTCCAACAGGTTTGTTTAGTTGCATTATATATATATATATATATATATATATATATATATATATATATATATATATATATATATATATATATATATATATATATATATGTCCTTTGTCCCTTGGCCAGGTTTTGGACTCTCAGTCCCTCATAAGACTGAAATTGAATTTGATTCAACAGTAACTTCATTGACAAATGGCACAGAAATTCCTTATGTTATTGAAAAATATCATGTGCTTGAAAAATATTAGTATTTTATGTATTTTTCATAAAAAGAACACCTGTCCCTAGGGATCACTGTCATTTCCACCACCACAAAATGTAACTTTTAACTTTTTTTTAAACCTTTGTCTACTTGATCCACCTCAGTTGTGATGTGACAGGAGCTCATGGCAGGATAGCAGCGTTAGCTCCATGGAAGGAAGGGAAACAAGAACAAAATCGCTTTGTGGGCGCTTTGTGTTACAATTTTGTATGAAAAGCGCCTTATAAATATTGTTTGATTGATTGAAAATCAAGGTAAAGTTTTGCAAAACCAAGAGTAGGTTTATTGGTTGTCATTTCCAAACACCTCATATTTCCTTTGAATGTACAAATAATGAGAAAAATACCATTTTATATTGTGTATTTTGAGTATATTTTATGCTAACTCTAAAACAGAGAATAGCATGCTAATATGTCATGAGATTTTAAAAGAAATGCTAAACATTGTCATTTCCACAACAGTCATTTCCATCACTTTATTTATTGTTATTGTTTATTATTATTCATTTAATATTTATGTCATTTCATTACAACCGCTATCAGTTAATGTTTCTACACATTGTGATGAAGTAGAACAAATCAAAATATTTCTAAAAAATATGTGTTGAATTTTCTGAAAAATATCATGAACAAATTTGACTGTAGTTGGATATATATATACATATACATACAAACACACACAAAAAAACAAAAACATTGTGTGTGTGTGTGTGTGTGTGTCTGTGTGTTTGTTTGTATGTTTCAGAACCACACACACCCACACAACCACAGGCAATATATTTTCAGAAACTTACATCATCTCGTGGATTCTTGCTGATGCTCCCTGGAGGTCACAACAGTTAAAAGCCTCTAAGTACCTGTAAGTACCTCTCCTAAAAAACAAGTTCATAGTTTATTTGCACTATTTGGATTTCTCTTGATCTAAAACTAGTCTGAGTAATCCCTCATTTTCCTAGGAGTAGTCTAAAAAGGTAGTTTTCAGTGACTGAAAAGGCTTCCAGAATGAAAAATGGCACCCGGATGGCAGCCAAAATATCTTGATTTCAAAAACATTGTGAAGATGATTAATTTAGCAATCTTCTCTTGATGTAAAATGTACAATTGTAACTGTTCACTGAAATGTAGGTCAGGGTTGTCAAAAGTAAGTAAAGTAAGATACTAAAACTAACTAGATACTCATTTGAGCAAGTATTGATATAAAACAGTATAATAGTATAGTAGTATATATAGTAGTATATATAGTATAATAGTATAACAGTTTTAGTGTATTTCTGAGCTTTATCAAAACCAGTATACGATCTCATGGTAACATAAAGAAAGTACTATTATTTTGTGTATGAAAATGACATAAATTACATTCTAATACTAAAAAAAGAGCATGTTTTATCTTAATTATGGTATCATAATCAGTATTGAGTATCAAATCAGTTCCTTAGTGCAGAAAATGAGTTTCAAATTTAGCATTGTGACAACACTAGTTTAGATAATAATTTGGTCTGTATGAAGCACAGTACAGAACACTTTCAGCACAAGGTTGCATCATTTTCTGAAATACTGGGGGGAAAAAGTCATATCTTTCAAGTTATTCACTGCTAATCAAACTGTATTTGATTTATTTTGCCTTAATATACAGATTTGTATGGACATTTATACAGTGTACGACTTTCTAAGTAAAGTTCAAGGTAGCAAACTCATTTTAACAAGGATGTCTGTAACTTTTTATATGTTTATTTCTGAATTGATTTTATGTTTGCTATGAATAATATCTAATCCAAATCCATTTCTTTGGGTGTGATGTGTCCATGCCTCAGCATTGCTTGTTTGTATGGAGCCAGTTCAGCACACACCGTTCCCTCCCCCTCATGCCTGCTCATTAGACCTCACACTCACACATTAGTCCTGGCCTGGGAAAACCTCCTGAAGATCTGGTGACAGCTCATTTTCTTCTGTGGCCCATACGAGACAATAGCAGTGATGGAATTGTTTCTTTTCCTTGTTTGTAACCTCATTAACTCATTGCAATAAAGACTGGCCTTGTTTGCATTTAACTGTAATTATGCTGATTCATATCCTTTCTTTCTTTGTGGAGGCTCTTTCGAATTAGCGTTTTAATTAGCCTCTCCGCTGCTCGAACACTGACAATGCAGACAGGTTTGACTGGTAATTTAAGCTCCTAACCAATCACAGAGCCTGCGTGTTTTTATAGGGCCCATATTGCTTTATTTTCTGATCCTGGAGTTGTGTTTTGTTTAGGCCTGTCAGTTTAATGCATTAGATGAATTAATTACACTGCAAATTAACACGTTATAAAAATTAAGGCAATTAATTATGAGTGCCAATTCAATGAGTGTATTTTAAATTTGTCCCACTGAAGGACAAAGTCAACCTGCATCGCCAATCAAACAAATAAAGCCTGGAGGAAACTGACATGGACTCGACTCAGGGGGCGAGGCGAGCAAATCGCTGCCAGGGCCTTTGAACGGCAAGTTTATTTATAAAAAAAAACGAAGACGGGATGATCAACAAGAACGCGGTGATTTGTAGCTTTTGTAAAAAAAGAATTTTCAGATCACCGAAGCTGCTCCAGCCTGACGGATCATTTGAGCGACAAACACGTTCGGACAAGTTCCATTGTTACCAGTGATAGAGCGAGCGTGAGTGCACTTCAACAAACCAACAAACCACCAAACCACACTCGCAGAAATTGGTCTCGGTCTCCCTCTCACACACACAAGATTAAAATGTGATTAATTAGATTAAGTAATTACAAATCCTGTAATTAATTAGATTTTTTTTTTTTTTATCGCCTGAAAGCACTAGTTTTGTTTCATTCACTCATTAATACACAAACCCTGCATATTCTTCTCTCAAACAGAAAATACCCTGTTCCACCTTGTGATGTCACTCCACACATCCTCAGTAGAATCACTTGGATTATTTAAAGGGATATGCCACCCCCAAGTCAAATTTGGGCATCTCCCCACAGTCCAGAGACTAAAACAAGTGATGGAAAGCGTTTTCCTGGTCACCCAGCCATTGTCCGAGTCTGTCAGCACTGACCGCCGCGCGCAGCTGCTGCTCCTCCGTGTTAGACTGGAGGCAACGGCGCCAGAGAAAGATTTCGGCCAAAAGGAATTAATTTGCTTGATGCTTTTCCCAATTACTTTCTGTGTAGTGCGCATTCATATCGAGTGCAAATAAATGTACAAATCAACACGGAGAACTTGCCTTGGTCATTTTGGGTGGGAACTATTTTTCAGTGCGGAAAAAGAAAGCCGAAGCACGCAGCACGCAGCATAATGGGGGAACTCCCTTCCTGGTGCGTAAACAGGGATTCCCCTGTCTGCGTGGTGCGTGCTTCGTCTGTGGGCAGTCTGGGGCGCACCTGTGCACTGGTCATGATGTCGGATCGGCATCTTGATGTGGCGCACCTGTGAGGTGGGGTGGATTGTCTCGGCGGGGCAGAGGTGCTCGCTGTCACACATTTGGACAGATTTGTGAACAATGTTTGAGAGAAATGGTAGTGTTGTGTATCTGGAGTGAATTTTGGATCTTTGGGTCCATCTCAGGAAAAATGGGAGCAAAAACAAAAGTGTTGCGTTTATATTTTTGTTGAGTATATGTATTTGAGGAGGTAACAGCATTGTAACATGGCTTAAAGCTCCAAAGAGACAATGTTGTATAATATAGGACCTTTAAAGTATGCGGGACACGCTGGATGAGGACTCAAGAGTGAAAGAGAAAGACGGAAAGCCCAACATAAACACCACATATATACGTCTTCATAGTGATACATTACCTGGCTTGACAAGGCTACATTCTGCGAGACTGTCAGAGCGGTGGGGAGGACAAGTGTGTGGAAATTTATTCTCCAACAACTTCACATGCTTGCCGACCTGACCTTGATTTTCCCCTTCCTGTCTGTTTGAGATGTGGCCCGTGCAGGGTGCAGAGGAGACAAGGGAGAGGCACCCAGAGGAGAGGAGAGGACTGACGCTCCAGTGAACACTATAGCATCTGTGTCTGTGGGTTTAGGCTTTGTCCACTGGGTCAGAGCGTGTGTCAGTCAGGAGATTTAACCAGCTCTCTAGTTGGATGGTACAGATACATATGTAGCATTGTGAATATATACCTGTTTGGTCAGCTACGTTTGTGGAAGACATGTCCAAAGTCCAGCCTGGAGGACTCTCAAGGCTCGGTGCACAATACAAAATCAATTTTAATCTAACACTTGCATCAGGTTGTGGTGTGTATAATTTTCAAACATAACAGAAATGGTAGAGGCTAGCTGTAAACACACATTCACACACCAGTGTACACAGACGCTGGGGACAAGGTGGTTTAAGAGTCTTGCCCAAGAACACAGGAGCAAGATTTGAACTGTCGAGGTTCAGATCAGAGGACAAAGACTCTACCAACTGAGCTATTGTAGCACAATTTGGTATAAGTGACAATAATGATTATATAGCACTATATAGCACTATACAACTCGAGTCAAATGCATTGTGACAGTTTGGGATAAAAGCCACAGTGCATTATATGGGACACACAAAGCTGTATCTATCTCTGCATACTATGCAGTACACACTATGTAGGGCAACACTTTCATGCATATAATAAAATATTTAATATTTCCAGCTTTTTTATAAATGCGTTCACACTGAATGCAATAGTCATAACATCTGTGGGCTCCAAAACCATGTGACGTACTGTTTGTCACACTGGGCCCATTGCTCCCCATAGAGTATTTCTTTGTTTACAGCAAATATTGCCCTGTATTGAAGTGTTGAATAAATCACCTACTGTCGCTTATGAAAAGTCTCATAGCACTCAAGTTGACAAGAATAACTTGCCGTGAAATGCACACAGTAGCTCCCAATAGGTCCCCTTCCTCAGATTTGTGCCATAATACCCTATATAGCAGATAAAGCCGATTACACAGAGAATTAGGTAATTTGGCTCACTTTAATCAGTGTAATCTGAGCTGCCAACATTAATTCACCCTTACCTTTTCAGTCTGACTGTATCATCTAGAGCAGGAATGGAGTACAGGTAATACAAAGATTTTTGCATGAGCAGATAATATTCAAAACTTTATTCCAGGATTGAAACACAATTCGGATGTCTGGGGCTTGTGTTATAGCGGGTTTTATAGAAGCAGATCTCATTGTAGAAATGAATCAGATTGGATTGTAAACCTGGCATATATCCCTGCCTTCACTGTGTGAGTGTGAGAACAGCGCCATGAGAAGTGCAGGGTGCGGTGTGTTTCCTGGTGAAATCTGATTTGTTGTGTTCCTCAAGAAAATTACAGTCAAAAGTCATTCTTTCCTTTTGGGCCATATAACGTGACACAGCACTAGTTATTCCACTGTGTTTTCCCTATTGACAATCTTTGGATTCACTGCAGTCTAATATTGAAATTCAAACGGCATCCTGGGCTGCAGTTACAAGTTTATGATGTGAGATCATATAATGAGATCTGGATGTCCCTGGATACATAGATGCTATCAAACAGTAATGTTGCATGCATGTCTAACACAAGATGCCATCTCCATGCATGTTCCACTGCTAAATCTCTCAGATTAATACAGTTATCTGCGCAATATTAAGATTCTGTGAAAATACACAATCATCCCATCTCAATCTTTCCTTGAAGCTTACAAAAGCTGATAAGACATCCAGATTGAATTTGAGTAGCTCTACAAAGAATGACCGGAACACAATGTTGAACCATAAATTCTATATTTCTGCCAGTCCTGTCTCACTCACATCATTCATTGTCTGTCCGCCCTGACCACCAGGAAACTGAAAGCGTTTTGGAAGAACAAAGTATACACTGATTACTTCTATCATCAACATCATGTCTAGAGTGGGTTGAAAGCATCATTATATTTCATGGTTATCAAAGAGTGAAAATTAGCTACGCACCCCGAGCTGTCTTTTTAATCATTTATCTTGCTAAAATCTTTTTTTTTTTTTTTGCTCCTTTTTTGTGCCCTATTTCTCGCAATTAAAGTAGTTATAAAGTAAGTAAAGTAAGATACTAAAACTAACTAGATACTCATTTGAGCAAGTATTGATATAAAACAGTAGAACAGTATTTGAGCTTTCCTGAACAGTTTTAGTGATTTTTTTGAGCTTTATCAAAACCAGTATACGATCTCATGGTAACATAAAGAAAGTACTATTATTTTTGTGTATGAAAATGACACAAATTACATACTATTCCTAAAAAAGAGCATGTTTTATCTTAAATTATATCATATCTTATCTTAATTTTATCATAATTTAGTACAGAAAATGAGTTTCAAATTTAGCATTGTGACAACACTAGTTTAGATAATAGTTTGGTCTGTATGAAGCACAGTACAGAACACCTACACCGCAAGGTTGCATCATTTTCCGAAATACTGAAAAAAAAAAGGCATATCTTTCAAGTTATTCAACTGTATTTGATTTATTTTGCCTTATTACAGTGAACCCTCGCTGTATCGCGGTTCACTGTTCGCGGCCTCGCTGTTTCGCGGATTTTTTTTTCCCAATTTCTTTTTTTTTTTTTTTTTTCAATTTTTTTTATAGTGTAACTTTTTTTTACAGTGTAACATTCTGTCCTGCGCCCTGATTAGCTAAGAGACTAGACCAGGACTAAACCAGGTCTAAAGCAGGTCTAAACCAGGACTAAACCAGGTCTAAACCAGGACTAAACCAGGTCTAGACCAGGGATGGTAGGGACAGAGTCTCAGATGTCCTTCACGAGAGCGCCTGGGTGACAGGAGGTGTGGCCTTTGTTTACTTGCACGAGCCATGGAAGAGACTGAGTGCGAGCCGGACCATGGAAGAGCCAAGAATCAACATGGACGGGCCTGGCGCCTGGCCGCGCGGCGTCCGGGGGAGCCGCAGCGGGGAGAGCCGCATTCGAGGGAGCCCGCAGCGGGGGGAGGACACTCGCGCGCACAGAGGAGACAGTGGCTCTTCCCCATCACGCCGAGAGGACGAACCCGACCCCGTCCTAGAGAACTGTGGAGTATTGGCGACGCATTGATAGCGGTCTGATTTTGGAGCCGGGGTGAAATGCAACCAACTCTTGTGAGCGCAGGTTAGTCTTACCTGGTCTTGTGGTGAGGACTGGTGCTCAGAGGCGTCTGTTAGCGGTTTTGCACTGTTAGCATTGGCTTGAGTCTTGCCCAAAATGATATCCAGGTCGCTTTCCACTCGACTTTCGCACATGGCATGGATATGTGGTACCAAAGCAAACACACGTGTCCGCGCGCACGTGTCCGCGCGCACGTGTCCGCGTGTCACGTGTCCCCCCCCCACTATTAATATATTTTAATGAAAATCTACAAAAGTTTGAGTGTTTAAACAAGAGAAAAATGTTAATACCAGTCTCAGAAAGGTGTATAATGTGTCTGGTGAAGCGTTTTCAGCCTTAAAACATGTAGAATAATTGTAAAATATAAAATTGTCCTACTTCGCGGATTTCACTGATTGCGGGCTATTTCTGGAACCTAACCCCCGCGATAAATGAGGGTTCACTGTATACAGTGTATACATTTATACAGTTTATGACTTTCTAAGAAAAGTTCAAAGTAGCAAACTCATTTTAACAAGGATGTCTACACTGCCTGACAAAAGTATAAGGACGATTGTGTATTTCTGAACTTTCATAAATAATGATAACAAGACGTATTGGTAATGACAACAAATCAATTTATTGATATATTAAAGCAAATTTCATCATGTGTAAAGGCATATTATTGCAAAAATGGGGACTCATCGCAGTGTAGGTCTAACTCAGGTCTAAACCAGGACTAGACTAAGACTATTGTCAGGCAGTGTAGCTCATGGTTTGGAGATGGTTCCCCGGGTGTGGTGCTGCGGCACTGTTCCTGACAGGTTACCCCAGCAGCATTGAAAAACCGATTCGATTACATTAGATTAGATTCAACTTTATTGTCATTACACATGTATAAATACAGGTAAAGAAATGAGGTTTAGTGTCTAATCAGAAGTGCAGCGAGCAGCAAGTGCGATATATACAGTATATACAATATATAAAGTGTGGTTGTAGAATTATGTGCAGATAAATAGGGCAATATGAACATGTGGGAGTACTTTGTTGTTAGTCTATGTAGGGGATATAAACATAAACAAGTATACAGTAGAGCTATTAATATACAGTGCCGTGAAAAAGTATTTGCCCCCTTCCTGATTTCTGTGTTTTTTGCATATTTATCACTCAAAACATTGTCAGATCATCAAACCAATTTTAATATCACACAGAAACAACCCAAGGAAAGACAAAATTCAGTTTTTGAATGATGATTCCATTTATTAGTGCACAAAAAAAATCTAAACCTATCTGGCCCTATGTGAAAAAGTAATTGCCCCCTTAATCTAATAGCCAGTTGAGCCTCCTTTGACAGCAATAACTGTAACCAAACGTTTGCGATAATTGGTGATGAGTCTTTCACACCGCTGGGGAGGGATTTTGGCCCACTCTTCTATGCAGAATTGTTTCAATTCTGCCATATTGGAGGGTTTTCTTGTATGAACTGCCCGTTTAAGGTCACACCACAGCATCTCAATCGGATTTAAATCCGGACTTTGACTTGGCCACTCCAAAACCTTAATTTTGTTTTCTTTGAGCCATTCAGAGGTGGACTTGCTGGTGTGTTTTGGATCATTGTCCTGTTGCATGATCCAAGAGCGCTTGAGTTTGAGGGCACGAACTGATGGCCGGACATTCTCCTTCAGGATCTTCTGGTAAACAGCAGAATTCATTTTTCCGTCAATCACAGCAAGTTGTCCTGGTCCTGAGGCAGCAAAGCAGGCCCAGACCATCACACTGCCACCACCATGCTTTACTGTGGGCACCATGTTCTTTTTATCAAATGCTGTGCCATTTTTACGCCAGATGAAACGGGCTGCAGACCTTCCAAAAAGTTCAATTTTAGACTCATCGGTCCACAAAATGTTTCTCCAAAAGTCTTGAGGGTCATCAAGGTGCTTTTTGGCAAAGGTGAGACGAGCCTTTGTGTTCTTTTGTGAAAGCAGTGGTTTTCTCCTGGGAACTCTTCCATGGATGCCATTTTTGGCCAGTGTTTTTCTAATGGTGGAGTCATGAACACTGACCTTAACTGAGGCCAACGAGGCCTGTAGTTCTTTCGATGTGCGTCTAGGTTCTTTTGTGACTTCCTGAATGAGCCGTCGTCGCACTCTTGGAGTAATCTTAGTTGGTCGACCACTCCTGGGAAGGGTTGCAACTGTTCCCAGTTTCCTCCATTTTTGAATAATGGCTCTGACAGTGGTTCGCTGGAGCCCCAGAGCTTTGGGAATGGCTTTGTAACCTTTTCCTGAATTATAGACTTCTATCACTTTTTTTCTCATTTGTTCTTGAATTTCTTTGGATCGTGGCATGATGTGTTTGTTCTTGAGATGTTGTAGCCAACTTCACTTTGTTTGACAGGAACTATTTAAGTGATTTCTTGATTCAACACAGGTGGTGACAATCAGGTGTGGGTGTGGCATGTAGAACTGAACTAAGTTTTCTCAAAACTGTGGTTAGTCACAGTTAGTTTGTGATTTAACAAGGGGGGGCAATTACTTTTTCACATAGGGCCAGATAGGTTTAGATTTTTTTTGTGCACTAATAAATGGAATCATCATTCAAAAACTGAATTTTGTCTTTCCTTGGGTTGTTTCTGTGTGATATTAAAATTGGTTTGATGATCTGACAATGTTTTGAGTGATAAATATGCAAAAAACACAGAAATCAGGAAGGGGGCAAATACTTTTTCACGGCACTGTATATGATGAGATATGAACAAGTACACAGGTGTGCTCAAACAGCAAAGAAACAATGGCGTGGGTCCTGTTACAGTTTGTTTATATGAACTTTAAAATCGTTAATAATAATTTCACAGGTGCTGAAAATGTTTGTGAATGAGGAGTGATAAATACAGATCCCTGCAGCGTAAAAAAGGAAATAGAGAGAGGGAACCGATATGTGTGATCCCATGAGGCCTACTGATGGAAAACCACGAGGGGTTCTGTTGCCAAATTCAGTCTTTCTAATGGAATCTATGTTCTACAGACACATGCAAAAGCCACTGTTTACATCCAAATGAAGTCCCATACAGGCAGTCTTTATGGAGAATATAGTGTTTACTGCTTATTTTAACGAACAACGCCTTAGATCGTTTTCATTAGTCACAAAAAGACAGCTGTCGGCTTCACTGAGCTCGACAATACTGACGGAGTATCTTCCACAGTCTTTTGTCTCCTGCAACGTCACAAAAGCTCGGAAGAAGAATGAGTCATCAGTTGCTTGTTGTTTGCTTATGCTTTTATGTTCCAACGTTTCTGAGGGATGCCAAGTTTAGAAGATGCAGCTATTTTGAAACACATTATGCTGTCATGCAATCTGGAGATTTGTGTGACGTTTTGCACAAATTAATTGGGCTATATTTGTGTGTGTGTGTGTGTGTGTGTGTTTAGTTGGCGCACACTGATGATATGAACCATTTCAAAGTTTAAAGGTGAAAAAAAAATTAAGAAAATCTACTGTAGTTTCAGAAATTGTTGTTTGGGACCTTCCTTTTATGTCATTTCACATTTGACAGGTTTATACTTGGTGATTTCAGTAGTACCACATCATAACTGAAGGAAATTTTCTCCTTTATGATAACAGTTTAGTTGCATATATTTAAGTGCACTGTGAAATAATATTGTTTACAACACTCTCCCACTCCCCATTGTGTTCTCTTAAACATATCTGGTAGAACATGATGTCGTATTGATTTATTGTATGATCAATTCCTCACACATCATGTCAGCGGGAAAATCAGGTCTAATTCTCTCTATGTCCAGCACCGGGCAGAAGGGGGGAGCATGTGCCTTTGTTAGCCTATGTAGCTCAAGCTTAACTGACTGGAGAATTGCCATTGTTCAGTGTTCAGCAGGGTGTGGAAACCTGTCTCCAAGTGGACAAGATGAAGGATATAATGGTGGATTTCACAGATCAATTCAATGGATTGGTTCACAGGCACTGAAGCTATCTGACAGGTCTTGCATAGGCTTGACTGTCAGCCACTCTGTTACGTTTACTGGAGTAGTGCTTGTCAATGAAGTGCACTATAACGGTAGAGTGTGTAGTCTGTGTTGTTGAAGGTTTTCTACAATCACATCTAATCCTAGATTGCCAGAGTCTTAAGCTGCATTTGCATACATTTTTTTTCATTATCATAGGCCATGTCTCAAGTGAAAGCTCAGAGCCTACAAAATGAGCTGCAAAGGCTGAGCTAACACTGATTAATGATTGGTTGTAGAATTTAAGTTGAAGGATCTGACAGCTGAAAAGGGAGTTTTAAAGACATACAACAGAGCGCTGGGCATTTGACATGTTTTATATACGCTCTTATTTCACCTTTAAAGGTCCTATATTACACAAAATTGACTCTTGTGAGCTTTAAGCAATGTTAGAATGTTGTTACCTCACCAAAAACATACAAGTTGTGTTTTGTTTCATTCACCCATGTTGTGTAAATGAGTAATCCTGCATTATAAGGCTGTCTACATCTCCAAAGCTTAAAATGCTCTGTTCCGCTTTGGGATGTCATGAAGAGGTCGTTTTCAAGTTAACAGCTACCTTTTACATTTTTGTGCAGTAGAGGGCTGAAATTATTCAAATGATTCTAGTGAAGATGTAAGGAGTTTAAAAACACAGTGGAGCACTTCCTGTATCACTACATGGCATCACAAGGTAGAATAGAGTGCTTTTTTTTTGAGAGACTCTAAATATGCAGGATTTGTGTGTTAAACATCTGTGAATGAAACCAAACACAACTCCAGGTATTTGTGTGATGATTATAACGATCGATCAGAAAATAGCATAACATGGGCTTTTTAAACTAATCCTACGGCTTTGCATTCCTGGCCAAAATCCTGTTTCAGATCGGGAGGTTCTCTAGGTGTTGCACTGTGGTTACTTATGTCCTAAGTGCCCCAGTGGCATTGAAAGGTATCTTAAGAATATCTTCTTAGACTCTCCTTCTATGTGTTAAATCATTTGAATATTTTAATTAGTGTTTAATGATCAAAACACGTGATGTGGGAGCTTTAATTTCCAACAGGAATCCAAATGCTTGGGGCTGTCTCACCACTAGAGCATGCAGTTCTTTGGGCAGTGTCTCCTTTAGGGCTTTTTTCACTGTTGACTGTCTTGACTGCAGTTTCACCCTGTGGCTACAGGAATGAAGCAGTGATATGTTTTCTGAATGTTGATTTAAGGATGCTGCATGAACTTATAGAGTGGGAGCATATACTCCTTGATCATACTTTAAAATCAGAAGAATTATGATAAAAGGAGAAATTCAATTTGTCAACTGGACAAAGTTTGTTTGGTCGAAAACGTTTCGCCGCTCATCCGAGAGGCTTCGTCTGTAATAGTTGACGAAGCCTCTCGGATGAGCGGCGAAACGCTTTCGACCAAACAAACTTTGTCCAGTTGACAAATTGAATTTCTCCTTTTATCATGGATTCTACCTGGATGACTGAGGGACTCTTCATGCATCAGAAGAATTATGTTTATACTAAAGCAATAATTTTTAGCTGTGGCAATTATTCAAGTATCACAAATCAATCTGTAAACAAGGCAAGAGAGCGTGTGTGGTACTTTTACCGCCATAACAAATAGGGGTACAAATGGATGAATGACCTCTATACTAATTACAATAGTTCAGCTGTTTTTAAGGTTAACCTACAGTCTATTGTATTCACGACACCTGGGGGTAGCCAGTATTGTCAGGAGGACCAGGTGCCAGTGCACAGTGACCAGGGACCCATCTCTGAGTCTGGAGCAGGGTTTGGTCTGGACGACCTTACCAGGAGGTTTTACCTTTACAACCTCAGCCACTGTTGGGCACTGAGGGACTAGTGGCAAAATATCATGTTAAAGGGATAGTGCGTTTTTTTAAAAATGTTAATCTGTATCTGTATTCACCTTCAGCGGATGTCTACGCCGAAGTTTACAAGTGAACAGGCTGATAGAGTTAACATGGGCGTAGTGATACGAGTGGAGAGAGACAATACGCAAATGCGAAATACGCTGCTGGATGTTTCGTGGACAACTGTTTTGGATGCAAATATATCACCTTTCTAACAAATGTTTTGTTTTGAGAAGAAAAACAAGCTTTATTTCATGTTCCAGGGAAGTTACCGGAGCTCCCTACGTGGGCTCCAGAAAGCGAGCCGAACCGGGATCAGCTGAGACTGTCAGAGGTAACCCGGTGTCAACACACGTAACTTTTAGAAGGAAACCCATACAGATTAACATAAAAAAAACCAAAAAACAAACAACAACAAAAACGCACTATCCCTTTAAAGCTACATCACATCTCCTATAATGCCCAGATGCAGGTCTCTACTTTAAAGTAAGCATTTTTAAGCATTTTCTGCATTGGAAATAGTGGTTATCCAAGGTAATGCCTCCTAGCACCTTCATAAAATAATAGCGCTGGTTAAAGCTCCCATTTGTTAGTGATGGAGGTCATTTCCGAACTGAGTTATTAGACTTGCAGATTTCAGTCTCCTCTCTGTATAGCAGCTCCACCACTGGAATAAAAGCATAATTGTTCCACTAAAACCTGCTAAAATTACATTCAAAAGTTTGTGCTGATGAGTCATTTTCTTTGTATTTTAATGTAAAACTCTCCAGGCTTGAATAAAACTGATGTATACAGAATAATTCGATAAAGACATTTCAAATAAATGACACAGCAGTTTGGAATGCACAAACCAAGTTAAGAAGAATTAACTTATGTGCTTATTGTTTTTTGAGCTTTAGTGTATTCTTTAAACCACTGTATATTGTGAAGATGCTTTGAAATACCATATGGTTGGGAAGGAGACTGGTCTGAATAATTATGACAACCATTGCCAATGTAGATTTGCAATGTGTATGTTCATTCTAAATCCCTAAAAAAGCATTAACATTTGAGACAAGACTGAAACATGAACTGCTAAACTATAGAACATGCTTGTCTTCATTTAAATAATTGCAATCTTTTCTTATAATTTGTTACCATTCAAATTGTAATTTTCATTTTTAATTGTGATAAATATTGCTGCTGTAGAAGAAGGAGGATATCAAACTTCATGATGCTGTGTGCTGATGCAAAAAACGGTAACCTTACAAGATGAATGGAAAATAACGGAATAAAACGGAGTTACTGCAACATGTTTGAGGTTTTTTTTTTTGTTTTTTTTTGCTCAGGATTTGGAAATGTATAAGTTCCAAATTTCACTTCAAGTTTCATGAAGAAATTCCAGCTTCTGAGGATAAATGGAATGCCAAGGTTTAGTTTGACTTGCAAATTGAAATTGTATGACCTACTATTTCTTCTTGTGGCATCAAGTTATTACCTGGTTAAATAAACAACACCCAACCTTCATTTGAATCTGCACTACCAATTACTCCAGGACAGGATCAGTTAGTGCTTTTCACTGCAGCAGATCTGTTCTATTAATGACTGGAAGCTTTGGCAATGTTCAAAGAGCCTAAGATGGGATGATGCTGTTCAAAGAGGCTTCATGGGGAAGCAGGTGGGTGGGAGTGCTAATGCGGTGAATGCTATTCCTTCATAGTGTGTGTGTGTGTGTTTTTTCATTGCACATGTTACAGTTCACAGATTGTACCAAAACAGCATTACTGCGTTTGGTTGAATAGAGCTACAGTTTGTGCTAAACGGTGGATTTTAATGGTGCAGTGATCACAGGTGAAGCTAAATACAACATGACACGATGGAGGTTATCGCAGGTAGAGCGAGAGCAGAGCTGGCTGGAGCTGTAGTTTTAATCCCTTTGCTAACACAGCCACTTTGTCTCTCTGTAGGAGCATGGCCTGGGGCGAAGGCTATCTGCGCTAAAGGTCAGCGTGTACCCTCCGGGCTCATAAAGACAGGCCAATTAACACAGGCACACCAGGAAACAGCGTGCATTATTTATTTAAGATCCAGCTTTAGGAGCAGAATGAGCGAGGAGGCATAGGGGATATAGTGAGAAGACTAAGATCAATGCTAACTTTAATTACAGTGCGGTGCCAGGCAGTTCACGCTAAGTCTTTAGTAAAGGACTGATGTGTACTCTGACTGGGCTAGTTTTATCTTGGTGACAGTTTGCGATGAGACAGTTTCCACTCCCCAGACACTTCCTATGTGGAATCACTTATACTCTGCTCAGAAGAAACTGTTATTCAATATTACTAATATTAGTAATTATACAGAGGGAAAAGTATTCACTCTATGTAGTACAGCTTGTTGCCTCCATTGCTACATGCTGCCATAACTGTCATGGTTCATGTTTTGGAGTTATTGTTGTTGCAAGTTTTTTGTATCTTATTCCTTTAGTGTAGTGTGCCCTTAGTGTTTTATTTTGACATTTGTCCTGTCAGCTTGTTACTTTTAGTTTTAAGTCCTGTCTGTTTTCCCCACCCTAATGTGTTACGCCCAGTGTTGGGCACGTTACTTTGAAAAAGTAATTAGTTACAGTTACTAACCCCAAAAAGTAACTAGTTACCTTGGAAAGTAACTAATGCGTTACTTTTTTTTTAGTTAAAAAATGTCAAATTATTTGGATTTTTTTTACAGTGCATTATACAAGCCAGTTGCATAGAGTAAAGCAGCAAACAACAGATACCCATACAGAGGTTTTAATTTATTGCACCTCAACAGACCACAACTACAACTGTACTTCAAGTATTTTTTTCTTTACAAATGTAAGCAGTTAAACAATATGATGTGTTTTTAACTTGACATGCTGCAAATTAAATGAATCAAACCTTCACAGATTCAGACAACTGGTGGACCTCTACTTCAAAGTATTTTTTTTCTTCACAAAAGGAAACAGTTTAAGAACATGAAGTACTTTAAACTCGCTGTGCTCTAAATCAAAACTAATTTTAAAAACTTAAAACTTTCACAGCTTCAGACCACTAGTAGACAAACTGTACTTCAAGTATGTTCTTCTCCACAATCGTAAGCTTACAATTCCATTATTAAGCCTAGATCAAACAAACAGGGAAACAATAGGGTTAGCCAGGTCAGGGCCAGAGGTGTGAAAAAAGCAGGCGTGTAGGGATGAATAGGGATCGTTAAGCTAGACGCCAGAGAAACAAAAGACCGAAACCAATGAGATAGTTCCGGAAAGTAGTTAGCTAGGTAGCTCCTCCCTACAGCAAGATATAAGCAAGTGTCTTACCAGTATTCTTATTAGAGCTGACGAAGCCTCTCGGATGAGCGGCGAAACGTTTTCAACCAAACAAACTTGGTCCAGTTGACAAATTGAACTTCTCCTGTTATCACAATCGTAAACAGTTTAACAGTATAAGTTGAACAGAACAGTAACATCTTTTCACTGTGTACCCATCCATGTTCTACCTCAAACATTTACTTGTTCAGTAAATCGTAAATATTCACAAATCAAAATAGCATGGTGAAAATAAAAGCCATGAATGGGGATTGAGTTCTGATCAAGGTTTGACATTCTAGAAAAGTAGGTCTTTGGAATTTGTATAGTGCTCTTTTGCACAAATTGCTTTAAACTCTCATACAACTTAAGACAACAGGTGGACATACAGTGCTCCAAGTATGTTCTTAAAAAGAAAAGTAAACAGTTTAACAGAAGTGCCTTTACTGAAAAGTGTATATGACTTTTTTTTTTTTTAACAAATCCACCTTTGAATCCTATATGTTCATTCATTCACCTATGTATCCATATAATCCTTCCCAACACACATCCATCCATGCATGCATGCGATCAGTCATCCACCCAGCCAACCCAGTCATCTCACCATCTTAGCCATTAAACCAGTGATTGTACCTTAACAGTAGAAGCTTTTCAAACTTAAGGTCAGAGAGTCTGTTTCTCTTTGGAGTGAAGACAAGCTTCCCCAGGCTAAACAGTCTCTCTACGGGAGCACTGGATGGAGTGGCTGCATTGTATTTGAGTGAAACTGTCTTTATCAGTGGAAATCCATGAAGAGAGTCCATCTCTTGTCCTGCTGATTTGAAATAATCTGTAATTTGACTTTCAGCAGTAGCAGCAGTGGGATCCTCATCATCAAAGGCAAAGAACTCTTCCTCTATGGTTGAGTCAGTATGTGTTGGTGTGCTGGTAGTACCTGTCTGCTGGTCTTCCTCTCGTGCACTTTTACGGCATTCAGCCAGCAGACTTGCCTTAGCCTTGTCCTTCTTCTCTTGTGTCCGCAGCCAACGTAATTTAAACCTGGGCAGAGTCACAGCAGCCAAGATGGCCTTCTCGCTCTCCAGCACCTCCGCAAATCTTGTTTTAATCGCCTGAAATTACATATAATACAAAGAACATATTATACTGACTGTCTACACACACACACACACACGACATGAGCACAATTATATGCAATAATACATACACATAATATAAATTTTAAAAATGCATAATGTATCTATGTATTTAGCTTACTCAAAAATAAATCGGTCGTTCTCACCGTAACAATTACCTCTGGAAGGTCAAGGAGAATTTGCAGGCCACTCTTCAGCTCCATGGTCTTCAACATCAGTGTCTCCAGCGTGGGTAACAGAGTTCCATGATAACAGTTGTCCTCTCCCTGAAGAATGTCTAGGGCTACTGTTAGTGGCTTCATTGTCATGCAGTACTCCCTGAGGAACTGATACTCTCTTTCTGTAATGGCTTTCAACCCAAACTTGGAAGATATGGTGTTCAGTTCGACTATCGGGATCTCACAGATTCGAGCAAGGGCATCATAAAGAGTTCCATCTCGTAGTGCAAGGGACTACCAGCTTCCTTGCAAAAACATCATCCACAGTCTCTGCAGCCACTGTAGATCGGCTAGCCTTGTTCCACAGTGCTGTGCATTTCATCGTAGTACTTCTATATACTGCTTTTGTTTCTGGTCTGGTCAGAAGCCACTTATCAACATCACTACATGAAACAAGGTTTAATGTGTGTGATGCACACCTCTGATGTGGTGGCAAAGTAATCACAGCATCATCGTCATCATCGTCTCCAACACTATTTTGCAAGACATCATGAATGTTCATAAAAGTCACCTCGTCCTCATCCTCGGAGTCATCCTCCTCGACTGGCTGATACTTTCTGAAGGCCTTGACGAAATTAGAGCCGTTATCTGTGACAGTGGATGTTATTTTGTGGGAAATGCCATAAGATGAGGGAATATTATTAAGCTCAGATGCGATACTGTCATGGGTATGACGTCCCTTGAATCGCCTGCATGCCAGGGCAGCTTTCCTTCGTTCCATGCTTTCTGGATGTATCCAATGTGCAGTAACGCCCAGATCGCTTTTATTATGTGCAGTCCATATGTCTGCAGTTGTAGAAATGTATTCTAACTGCTCAAAACTTTTTTTGAGTTCGACGTTCATTTTAACATACTCAGCATCAATGTATTTAGAAAAAGTCTTTCTGCATGGCGGACAGGCCCCAGCTCTCCTGGGAATTTTCCCTATAAGGACTCTAAAGGAGTCCGAGTCAACTGTTGTCAATGGCAGCATGTTTTCAACCAGATACCTCCCAATCATTTCATTGAGTTCTTTCTGTATTGTAAGTTTTTGGGTAGCTGAAGTAGAAAAATCCAGCTTTTGCTGCTTGGCTTGCGTGGCTCCGTCACCGTGGCCTTCATTGTTAACGGCACGATTATCATCATGGGGCCTGCTGGTGGCCACTAATTTAATAGAATTAATAGGAGCAGCTCACTGCTCCTGAAAAGGATGGGTCAAATGCAGAAGTCAAATTTCTTCCATGTGTCACTGTGTGTCATTGTGTGTGAGACCAATAAAGGCTTAAGCCTAAGCTTAATCTTAATCTTAATAGAAGCGTGCGCCGTAGAGAGATGCTTGAGTAAATTAGAGTTGCTTACGTTGGAAGTAGACAAAGTCTTTGGTTTTTGACACAATTTGCACATAACATGTACGTTGTACCTTTTATTTCGACGAGGTTAAAATACTGCTTATACTTCCACCTTGAAAACAATGTCTTCTCGTGACTCGCCATCTGACACGGTGTGTGTATTGTGTGCGCGCTACTACTGTGTGTTGAGATTGTGTGTAGATACCCGCCCACCGCCCACTGGGTGTTTCTGGTTGGCTCAACATGAAATCTTACTCTGCTTTAGCCAATCATCATTACTTATCCCGCCCTTACCAAAGGGAGAAAAAAATTCCCCTGTGCCTATGCACACAAATGAGCAGGTTCTCATTTTGAAATGAGCAGGTTCGCATAGGCACAGGGGAAGTAACACGCGGTAACGGCGTGTTGGTGCCGGTAACGGCGTTATAACACCGTAACTCGTTAGATTGCCCTTTACTGAAAAAAGTAACGCCGTTAGTAACGGCGTTTATTTTAACACCGTTACTCCCATCACTGGTTACGCCTGTGTCTGTGTGCGTTTATACCCCGTGTTCTCCTCTGCCCTTTGTTGGTCCATTGTCATCATTAGTGTCATTGTCTCGTCATGTCATGCCAATTTTGGATGTTTTTTTTTTTTTTTTTTTTTTTTTGGATTGGATTGGTCATTCTTTGTTATTAAAGAACTTTAAAAGCAGTCCTGCATTTTGGGTCCTCCCTCTGTTTCCACATGACAATAACTTTAATATAATATGAGCTGTATTGATACTATTAATGCACTCGTGGTGTTACTGTGACTTTTACTCTAATGATAGTGGTGATTTACCATGACATGAACCACATAGATTCTTATTGTACATTTTGTTCAGGTTAAATTGTAATATTGATCCAAAACAGCTGCTTAATAGAAACAGGTTTATTGACTTCTTGTTTAAAAGCACAAAACTGATTATTGCCTGGCTCTTTATGCTACGCTGCTCTAGACTGTGCCAAACTGGCTATGCTATGCTGTTGAAAAATAAAATCGAACAGCAAGTTAAGTACAGAGCAGTGGATATAGGAAAATGTTAATATTTTGAGCAATGATCCCTCAAATGCAGAACAGTAACTATGACTCAAACAAGCATGAATCACTGAAAATAAAGCTTCAAGTGGATGAATGAGAGAGGAAACAGTGATTAGATGGTTAAAAGCTCTTTTGCCATACTGCAAGTCTAAAATATGTCTAACTGAATTGTTTTGGTTAGAGGTATTGGACATATTAAAACCCTTTTCTTTCTTTTTAAATTAGACATAGACAAATGTTATTGATCCACAAATGACATTATTTGGACACAGTAGCTCACAAATCACAATAAAGCAAAGAGCAAAAATAAATGGCAATAATACATTCAAAATAAGTGTAGCAAAAGATAAGCATTCAATAGCATTCAATAGCAAGAGACAGGTGTCAATTATACAATTAAATATGTACAATATGGAAAATATAAATATATCTAAATATATCAGATTGAGTGTGCATTCCTTTAAAATGTCCTATATTATATGTTTAAAGGAAGAAATTCAATTTGTCAACTGGACAAAGTTTGTTTGGTCTAAAACGTTTCGCCGCTCATCCGAGAGGCTTCGTCAGTCCTGATTCGAGTGCTGGTAAGACACTGCTTATATCTAACTGCAGGGAGGAGCTCACTACACTAAATTCTTCTGAAACTATCTCCACTAATTTGTATTGCAATTCTCTCTTTTGTATTTTAAATTTCTCTGGCGTCTAGTTTAGCATATCTATTCACCCCAACGACCGTCCCCACCCTCTGCCCCTGACCTGCCTGCCCTTTTTGGTTTAAGAATGGAATTGTAAATGGGAGACAAGTTATGTCTGACTCCCCCACTTCTGTTCAAAGAAGGATTCTCCCTTTTGACAAAAATTGCCTCTTTTCCTCTTCTCAGTTCTTTTCCCTGGCTAAGATCTGAACCTCACTGTCCTCAAATGAATGGCCCGTGGCTTCTAGGTGAAGATGTACGGCAGATGCCGGTCCACTCTGGCTCTCCCGCCTGTGTTGGTACATCCTCTTGTGAAATGGCTGTTTTGTTTCTCCAATATAGCGCTCACTGCAGTCTTCACTACACTGAATGGAGTAGACCACATTGCTTTGTTTGTGGCTCGGTGTTTTGTCCTTTGGGTGGACGAGTTTTTGTGTTTGTGGGTTTGAAATAAACTGGGATTTCATATTGTCTGAAAATCCTCTGTAGTTTTTCCGAAACGCCGGCCAGGTAAGGAATTGCTACCCCTTTCCTCCTGGGTTCGGATTCTCTGTTGTCTTGTTTCTGGCCCTTGTCTCTCTTGGTTTTGTTGACAGCCCATTTAGGATATCCACAAACAGAGAGGGCTTCCTGCACATGTTGCTCTTCTTTCTCCTTACCCTCTGTGCTTGTGGGAACCATTTGGGCCCTGTGTTGTAATGTCTGAATAACACCCAGTTTGTGCTGCAGTGGGTGGTGTGAATCAAAAAGCAGGTATTGGTCTGTGTGTGTGGGCTTCCTGAAGACTTCTACTTGGAGTCCCCGGTCTCCTCCTATCGTTACTGCACAATCTAAGAACGGCAATGTGTTATCATTGGCATCTTCACGGGTGAATTTGATATTAGGATCTACAGAATTGATATGTGCAGTAAAAGGTTCCAAATCTTGAATTTTGATTTTTGAAAAATTATCATCAACATAACGATACCATGTGTGTGGGAGGAGTGCCTGGATATGAAGCTAAGGCACTCTGTTCAAATTGTTCCATGTATAAATTAGCCATGATAGGGGAGACCGGTGAGCCCATCGCACAGCCGTGGATTTGCCTGTAGAAGTTCCCTCTGAACTGGAAATAGGTGGTATTCAGACAAATTTCCAGCAGTTGGCAGATTTGGTCAGGTGAAAGTTTGGTTCTCTCTTCTAGCTTAGAATCCTGTAGTAAACTCCTTCTCGCTGCTTCGACCGCTACAGCTGTGGGGATACAAGTGAAAAGAGAGGTTACATCAAAGGAAACCATTGTCTCATCCTGACCAAACTGGAGAAACTTAACTTTGTTTACAAATTCGGCTGTGTTCTCAATGTGGTGCTCCATGTTACCCACCAATGGAGCCAAGATGGTTTTTAGGTGTTTGGCCACATTATATGTAATGGAGTCAACACTACACACAATGGGTCTGAGTGGTACTCCTTGTTTGTGAATCTTAGGGAGGCCATAGATGCACGGGATAGCATCACCAGGGTACAGTCTGTAATACAGCTGTCGATCAATGACTTCTTCTTTCCTCAACTTCTGCAAGCAATCAATGATCTTTTTGTACCCATTGGTGGGGTCCCGTTTCAGTATATTATATATTATAGAAAATGGACTCTTGTGAGCATCAAAACATACCTGGTGTTCAAAACATACCTGGTGTTGTGTTTTATTTCATTCACTTGTTTTTGAGTGACCATTTATTATTAGTCTTCTCCAAAGGTCAAAATGCTCTGTTCCACCTTGTGATGTCATGTAGTGGTAGTTTTGTTTAGTTAATGTAAATGTCTTTAGTTCAGTGGAGATTGGCCATTCCAGAGCTAAAATCACCCAAATGATTCTAATGTGTATGTTTAAAAACACAGTGAAGCGCTTCCTGTATGACATCACAAGGTGGAATAGAGTGTTAGCAGTTTGAGAGAAGAACGCAGGCTAAAAATGCAGGATTTGTGTGTTAACCATGTGTGAATGAAACAAAACACAACTCCAGTTTTGATGAGGGAACATTATAACAGATCAGAAAATAACATACAGAAATATGGGCCCTTTGTGTAAAAAAAATATAATAATAATAATAATAATAATAATAATAATAATAATAATAATATTATTATTATTATTATTATTATTATTATTATTATTATTATTATTATTATTATTATAAAAAATAAATGAGTGCATTAAAACAGACATAGTCAACTCTTTATTGTGAAGGATGAGTGGAGTGTTTTCATCAAAAGATCTTAATTGTCTGAAAGGAGAGAAGCCATTTGTGTGCTGTCTGAAACGCCTCCCCTCTCATCAGGGTGTAATTGAACGTTTGTCTGTAGATAAGTTTCCAGTCACGAGGCACTCACAGCATCACCGAACACGGGCGCGTTTGCCCGGTCCAAGGATAAACACTTAAAGCTAGTGAATGTGATGTGATTAAGACCCTGCATCTACACATCAAGTGATAAACATCATTAGGTGGAGAGCACCATGGTTTATTTGTTGTGAAGTGCCTGTGATGTCATGATTGGATGGGCTGCTTTAAATGGGAAAATAAGAGGGAAAAAAGAGGCAATTGCAGGCAGTTTCAGGAGAAAAGAGCACTTTGATTAATCATGTCAAGATGCTGACTGCAATTACACTGTGATAATGAAACAGTCTATTTTCAGGGGCGTTTCACAGCACGAGTACTGACACACACATCCAAGCACTATGTTAAAGTATCTTACTGTATTTATGTGATCTTAATCCTTGTAAATAAATAACTCATTGTGATATACAGCTTCGGAAAAAAATAAGAGACCACTGCAAAATTATCAGTTTTTCTGATTTTACGACTTATAGGTATGGTATATGGCAAAAGAAAGAAATTTTTGTTTGAGTCTATAAACTACTGACAACATTTCCCCCAAATTCCAAAAAAATATTATCGTTTAGAGCATTTATTTGCAGAAAATGACAAATGGTCAAAATAACAAAAAAAGATATATGTTTTCAGACCCCAAACAATGCAAAGAAACAAGATTAAATTAATTTTAAAACAACATAATACTCATGTTTACACTTAAGAAATCAATATTTGGTGCAATAACCCTTATTTTTAATCACAGCCTTCATGCGTCTTGGCATGCTCTCCACAAGTCTTTCACATTGTTCTTGGGTGACTTTATTTCACTCCTGGTGCAAGAACTGAAGTAGCTCAGCTTTGTGTTTTTGTTGGAATTCAACAGATGCTGGAATGGAATGGCTGTAATACATGTAGAGATGCTGATTTCAGAAAAAATATGCAGTGGTTTCTTATAGAGACCACTGCATTTAGAGCTGGATTAAAGGTCCTACATTGCCAAAATTGATTGACTGAAATCATGTAAGAATGTTATCATCTCCTCAAAACCATACCCGGTGTATTGTTTTGTTTCATCCACACATGTTTGCAGAAAATGAGTAATCCTTTATTATTAATCTGTCTACATTGCCAAAGTTCAAAATGCTTTGTTCCACATTATAATGTCATGAAGCTGTAGTTTTTAAATTAGCAGCAATGTTTTATCTTTTATTTAGTAGAGACTGGAAATTACAGTTACAGTAAAATGATCCAAGATGGAACAAAGTTTTCTGTTTGAGAAAAGAATTTTACCTTAAAATACAGGATGTGTGTTTTACATGTGCGAATGTAGCAATACACAACTCTATAATGTTGTGTATTGTTGCTATGTTTTGATGAGGAAAACAACATTATAACTTAAATCAGAAAATAGCATAATAATGGCCCTTTAATCATAAATAAATAAGTGATATTTTTTTAACTATATTTCAATGCCATGTCTGTTGAAACAGATTTTGTCACTGCATTTCTAGTTGGAGCAGTTGGAGGACAGCACCATGTGCAGTGTGACATCAGGCTGTATCCAAAGTGTGAGAGAGTCGGTATGCCCCCTCATCCCAGTTTACACTCTGGTGGACGTGTTTCTGGATTGATTAAAATCAACTGACCAGGCATGTCACAGCAACATCACCTGACAACTTCTGAAGAAGATGGCAGACTGCATAAACTGTCAAGGTATCAAAGGTCTGCACATAAGTATAATCAATACAGAAGAGCAAATGAACCTAACTGAACTAATTCTTAGGCTATTTGAACTATTTCCACAAAAGATGCAACTGATATTTAATTATATATATTACTTAAAGGGATATGCCACCCCCAGGTCAAATTTGGGCATCTCCCCACAGTCCAGAGACTAAAATAAGTGGTGGAAAGCGTTTTCCTGCTCACCCAGCCATTGTCCGAGTCTGTCGCCACTGACCGCCGTGGTATCTGCAGCTCCTCTACCTTAGACTGGAGTCTAACGTCGCCAGAGAAAGATTTCGGCCAAAAGGAATTAATTTGCTCGATGCGTTCCCCCAATTACTTTCTGTGTAGTGCGCATTCATATCGAGTGCAAATAAATGTGCAAATCAACACGGAGAGCTTGCCTTGGTCATTTTGGGTGGGAACTATTTTCCAGTGCGGAAGAATACAGTCGAATCACGCACCACGTTGTGCAACAGGGGAACTCCCTTCCCGGTGCGTAACTGGGATTCCCCTGTCAGCGTGCTGCGTGATTCGACTGTATTCTTCCGCACTGGAAAATAATTCCCACCCAAAATGACCAAGGCAAGCTCTCCGTGTTGATTTGCACATTTATTTGCACTCGATATGAATGCGCACTATACAGAAAGTAATTGGGAAACGCATCGAGCAAATTAATTCCTTTTGGCCGAAATCTTTCTCTGGCGACGTTAGACTCCAGTCTAGTCATAGTCATAGTCATAGTTTGCTTTATTGTCGAAAAACAATCATGTACATGTACATAGAATTAATTCGAAATTTCGTTTCCCCACTAACCAGGCAGGACAGTGATAGAGTGGGCTAGGGGAGGGGCCGCTGCACTTGCGCGCGCCGCCGACTGGGAGATGCAGAACAGAAAAGATGCAATAAGTACAATCAGTGACAATTTAACAACATGTAATGACAGAAAAACAATTGGAGATATAACATAAGGTGATCTTTTTTGTTGGTTACATAAGGAAGGGGTCAGATTGGAAATCAATGAAGTTGATTGAACCGAGAGCAGAGATCAGACCTTTCTAAAGACAGGAATTTCTACTATTGTTTCTGTTTCCAGTGACAGTGTAAGAGTGTGTGCTATGTTTATGTAGAGTCCAGATAACAAACCACATTCTGTGGCCTTGGCCTTGTTTATGCAGGGAGGCTAAGTCAAAACACAGATAACTGTTTTGGGACCGATTTTCACAGGAGAGAATAATAAAATACATTTTTAGAGACCCAGGTAAATAATTTAGACTGAGCTCGGGTGCCAGACCCCCATCTTCATATCGCCATGAAGATTCATGAGAGATCTCATTAGTTCCTCTTGGCGCACAGACTGCGCTGCGTTGGCTTTACACAGTTCTGTCACCATACCTGTGATGATATCCAAACGTCGAGATGTTTCCTTCGGTTGAAATCCTTCCAAAAGGACCTCAACCTGTCCCACTTTCTGATGTAATCCTTTCACAAGATCTCCAACCCCTTCACAATGGCTCGAAATTTCGGCAGACAGCTTAGGGGACTCTTTACAAGCTGCCAGTTTACAAATTATGCGATAGATCATGGACAATCCCAGGCCAATTAACAGATGTCCAGCTATCAGAAATCCGAATACGTAAATATCCTCCACATCCTCCAGGTACATTGGTGCCAAACATACGACTTGCCACGCACGATACGAGTCCCTCGCATATCCAGCAGCAAAAGTACCATCCGGACACGCCGCTTCTCCCGGAGCAGCACTCCTCCGTGAAAAAAGAGTATCAATAGCGCTGAGGGTCCAGCTGATCACATCCATCTTTTTGGAATTTGGAAAATCTGCTCCAAAAAGCGAGAAAATGACAAAAACAAGAGAGGCACGCAGACAGCAGGAGCAATAGATAAGAGAGGAAAAAGAGAGACGTCTGCTCGCTCTCAGGGTCAGAACAGAAAAAAAAAAAAAAAAAAAGTCTAAGGCGGAGGAGCTGCAGATACCGCAGCGGTCAGTGGCGACAGACTCGGACAATGGCTGGGTGAGCAGGAAAACGCTTTCCATCACTTATTTTAGTCTCTGGACTGTGGGGAGATGCCCAAATTTGCCCTGGGGGTGGCATATCCCTTTAAATATACACAAAATACACTGAAATACGATAGAGAACATGTTTAAATTAATATTACTACTAATGTTTTTTCTGTGACAAGACTTCTGAAATTTCTGAGTCAGCAACACGCACACTTGCAAATGTGCATTCCAGGTGAATGATGCTTACTGTCTGATGTTCATTTAGACAGAGTAAGTTGTTCTTTTTTTCTTTCGATTTTTACTCTAAGTACTCTATCTCAGTCAATCGATTAATTTCTGAGCAGAAGCGGCCTTACAGGAATAAAGGTTACAGAATACATCATGAGAAATGAGTCAAAGCAGCCCTTAGTTAGACTCATACTTTACGCACCAAAAGTTTCACACTGTGCCTAAAACTAGCGAAAATTATTTGCTGTGTCAGCAAAATATTCTGTACATCCTTCCCTCTTTACACAAGGGCACATTCAAATCAGATATTTGTAATCTTGTGAATAGTTTTTCATATTTTCTGTATTATGCAAAAAGCACTTGTAATCCCTTTGGAAGAGCGATTGCCAGTTTCATCTCATTGTTGGTGTGGTGTGATCTATTTCTATGACATCAATGCATGAGATATGTTTACATGAGCAGATTTGTTAGCGTAAATGTACAAAATGTCAGAGAAAAGTAAATAATGAGGGTATTTCTTTGATCTAGTGTCTGGTTTGACAACAAAGCTCTGCAGAAGTTTGGGGATTCTCATAGTTTTTTTTTTTTAATGGAAAACATGTTTGTCCAAAAACACTCCTTTTCATGTTCTGTGCTTACTGCATGGCAAGCATATAGTGTGTACAGTGAACCCTCGCTGTATCGCGGTTCACTGTTCGCGGCCTCGCTGTTTCGCGGATTTTTTTTTCCAATTTTTATTTTATTTTTTTAAATTTTTTTTTATAGTATAACTTTTTTTTACAGTGTAACATTCTGTCCTGCGCCCTGATTAGCTAAGAGACTAGACCAGGACTAAACCAGGTCTAAAGCAGGTCTAAACCAGGACTAAACCAGGTCTAAACCAGGACTAAACCAGGTCTAGACCAGGGATGGTAGGGACAGAGTCTCAGATGTCCTTCACGAGAGCGCCTGGGTGACAGGAGGTGTGGCCTTTGTTTACTTGCACGAGCCATGGAAGAGACTGAGTGCGAGCCGGACAAATGGAAGAGCCAAGAATCAACATGGACGGGCCGGGGGAGCCGCAGCGGGGAGAGCCGCATTCAAGGGAGCCCGTAGCGGGGGGAGGACACTCGCGCGCACAGAGGAGACAGTGGCTCTTTCCCGTCACGCCGAGAGGACGAACCCGACCCCGTCCTAGAGAGCTGTGGAGTATTGGCGACGCATTGATAGCGGTCTGATTTTGGACCCGGGGTGAAATGCAACCAACTCTTGTGAGCGCAGGTTGGTCTTACCTGGTCTTGTGGTGAGGACTGGTGCTCAGAGGCGTCTGTTAGCGGTTTGGCACTGTTAGCATTGGCTTGAGTCTTGCCCAAAATGATATCCAGGTCGCTTTCCACTCGACTTTCGCACATGGCATGGATATGTGGTACCAAAACAAACACACGTGTCCGCGCGTCCGCGCGCACGTGTCCGCGCACACGTGTCCGCGCGCACGTGTCCGCGTGTCACGTGCCCCCCCCCACACTATTAATATATTTTAATGAAAATCTACAAAAGTTTGAGTGTTTAAACAAGAGAAAAATGTTAATATCAGTCTCAGAAAGGTGTATAATGTGTCTGGTGAAGCGTTTTCAGCCTTAAAACATGTAGAATAATTGTAAAATATAAAATTGTCCTACTTCGCGGATTTCACTGATTGCGGGCTATTTCTGGAACCTAAACCCTGCGATAAACGAGGGTTCACTGTACTGATATCAATACTTAATATATAATAACAGATGCAAATGTTTAGACCAGGCATTCATTTTAGGGACATGTTAGGTTCTAATACTTTATACAAATATTTATTGAAATGCCTTCAGGTTAGACTAGTATTGAATTGGAATCTGTATCAAACAATTACTCCCCAAAGAATGTGGTGTCGCCCATCCCTAAACCTACAACAGTATATAAAAGTAGCAGGTCAAATGCACATACAAACATGTAAATCTATAGCCCAGGGGCCAAATGCGGCCCTCAGACCAATTTTTGTTGACCATCAAACCTCCTACTAAATTGGCCCAAATGGTAATTTTTCTGTCCAAACCCTGTCAAATGCACCATCTGAGCAATCTACTATCTATTAACTACTGATCTGTGGCTCTTTTCTTCAACTATGTTTTAATATGGGGCCCTCAGTGAAAAATGCTTGGACACTCCCTCTAAATAAAATCAACGCCATAAACCTTTAGCAACTCCATAAACCGTTAGCAGACTTTTACTAGTGCCATTATCATTGTATTTATGTTATGCAATTGAAATCTTCATAAAGAATCTGCACTGTGTCTTCTTGCTCTTCTATCGTGACACACACAATCTGAATATTGCCTGCCCATTTTCCATTTAGTCTTTTCTAAGGTGACCATGTTGACTCAAGCGCTGCCCCCTGTAGCAGCAGAAGTATAGAGGTGAGGCCGGGTGCATGTCTGGATGGTTTCTTGTACGTTCACTGACACATTCTCTCTGATGACCTCAAGGCAAAGCATGTGAGCACGAGGACAGCTTTTCCACTCCGACCACCAACCCCTGTGCATCGATCACCAGTAACACAGCCAGCAGTCAATACTTCACAACTAATTAAAGCCTCCCATGCACACGCTGCCGGGGTGTCAGATACATCACATCCAGGAAGCGTTTTCTCTGCAAAATGTGGGAATATGAGGGTTCATGTGTTCTGAGATTACTTTCCATCTGTTAAAGCATTAGATAAGATCAGATATGGAAAGAAGACGCCATCGCCTTTAGGGATGTTGTTGATGATTTGCTGGGATGCAAAGACGAAATCCTTGGCAAATTGGGTGTAGGCTATTTACATAATCAAACATGCTTGTGTATACTAGAGTGCACACTAAAGCCCAAGTGTTTGTGAATCTGTGAAATGTAAGTTTATCTCCTGCAATATTTTAGAGGAATCACAATTAATCTCCATCAAACAATCTTCCTTCAAGCTTTGGTTTGTCTCAGAGTAATTAGTTGTGTTGTGTAGTTGTACACTTTTGTTTGATTCTTTGTGAGAAGAGCGGTTATGATGAAGTAAAACAAATACTTTTCATTATATAATTTGCATTAGTGAGCTTTTTTAGCTGTTTCTAAAAAATGTGAGCCTGAGATGGCTTGGAGTTAAATTCCAGGACCAATAAGATCTACAGTGAGGCTGTGACATGCTTTGTAAATGAAAAGCTTACATATTTCAACTGAATGGTAATTAATGTAAAATACCTGTTAAGAGCAAGTCTCAAATTGTTGTAAAAGGAGGACAGATTTTGTGTTTGGGCATGGTGGGGCGGACATGAGGAATTTAAAGGGCCCATATTAAAACTAGGGCTGTCAGTTTAACATGTTAATTAGATTAATTAATTACACTGCAAATTAACGTGTTATAAAAATTAACGCAATTAATTATTAATTTAAATTTGGCGTGTGGTGAGCAAATCGCCGCTCGGGCCTTTGAACGGCAAGTTTATTTATAAAAAGAACAAAGACGGGACAATCAACAAGAACGCGGTGATTTGGAGCTTTTGTCAAAAAGAATTTTCCGATCACCGAAGCTGCTCCAGCCTGACGGATTGTTTGAATGATAAACATGTCCGGACAAGTTCCATTGTTACTGGTGATAGTGCGCACTTCACCAAACCACCAAACCAGCAAACCACACTGCAGAATTTCAGAAATGAATGAGCAAAGTGACCACAGAAAAACTGACAAACTCAATTGCAAAGTGGGTTCACTCGTTCGCTCGCTCATTCACTCACTCACTCACTCACAATCTCTCTCTCTCTCAATCTCTCTCTCAATCTCTCTTTCTCTCAATCTCTCTCTCTCTCAATCTCTCTCTCTCAATCTCTCTCTCACTCTCTCTCTCAATCTCTCTCTCTTTCTCAATCTCTCTCTCAATATCTCTCTCTCAATCTCTCTCTCTCTCTCTCTCTCTCTCAATCTCTCTCTCTCTCTCAATCTCTCTCTCTCTCTCTCAATCTCGCTCTCTCAATCTCTCTCAATCTCTCTCTCTCTCTGTTAATCTTTGTCTCAATCTTTCTCTCTCTCTCTCAATCTCTCTCTCAATCTCTCTCTCTCTCAATCTCTCTCAATCTCTCTTTCTCTCTCAATCTCTTTCTCTCTCGCAATCTCTCTCTCAATCTCTTTTTCTCTCTCAATCTCACTCTCTCAATCTCTTTCTCTTTCTCTCAATCTCTCTCTCTCTCAATCTCGCTCTCTTTCTCAATCTCTCTCAATCTCTCTCTCTCAATCTCTCTCTCTCAAGCTCTCTCTCTCAATCTCTCACTCTCCCTCTCTCAATCTCTCTCTCTCTCAATCTCGCTCTCTCAATCTCTCTCAAGCTCTCTCTCTCTCAATCTTTGTCTGAATCTTTCTCTTTCTCTCTCTCTCTCTCTCTCTCTCTCTCTCAATCTCTTTCTCTCTCTCAATCTCTCTCTCAATCTCTTTCTCTCTCTCTCTCAATCTCGCTCTCTCAAGATTAAAATGTGATTAATTAGTTTAATTAATTACAAATCCTGTAATTAATTAGATTTTTTTTTTTTTTTAATTGCCTGACAGCACAAATTATAACATTTTAACATTTTTGGTTGTTTCCTCATCAAAAACATGTTGTGTTTCGTTTTATTCACACATTTTTAACACACACACCCCTGTATATTTAGTTTATCCCTCATGTTGAAAACACTTGTGATGTCATGTGGTAATACAAGAAGTGCTTCACTGTGTTTTTAAAACTCCATAAACCTTCACTAGACTAATTTGGATGATTTCAGGTGTGGAATTGCCCATCTCTACTGAACAAAAGGTAAAAAGTAGCTGTTAAATTGAAAACTACCACTTCATAACTTCACAAGGATTACTCAAACCTGTGTGAATGGAACAAAACACAACTCCAGGTATGATTTTGATGAAGTAACAGTATTCTAACATGGCTCAAAGTTCACAAGAGTCAAGTTTATGCAATACAGGACCAAGAAAACACATTTCCAAAACAAACACGGCATCTACTAATGACTGTGACTTTGATAATTGACTTTTTCACAATTCATCTCCACAGGTTTTAATAAAGTCCTTATAGTTTTAGTCTTTCTAGGCCACAGTGACGCACATTAGAGCAGCACATCCATTGAATTAAGTGGCTACTCTGTTGTTTGGTCCAATGTGTGGGAGGTGGTCATTAGTCACTGCTGGGGCTGATGTTGAATGGCACTCTGTGTGGGCAGAGGATGCATATTATGAGATTAGCACACTGATCCACATCCTCACAGTTATAATTAATAACAAACAAGAGGGCGACTGAAAGCATGCCGCAGTCTAGTACATGGAGATTTCATAATGTGCCCTTCAACTTTTCCTTTGTTCAAAAAGTGCATTTCTAAAGTGAAATGAAGCAGGTAGATTCAGCAGGTTCCTTTTTTTATATAACTCAAGACCTTTTTTTGAAAAAGTCCAGAATACCTCAGAAAGCAGTCAATAAATGTGTCCCACCATGGAAGCTGAGGGCACATGTCGGCATTACAGATTCTCAGGAAATGCGTTTTTTGTGGATTTTTTTTTTTCAAAATTTGTGATTTTCATTTTTTTTGCATAATGTGCTAGTTGAGATTATGATGAAGCCTCTCCATGTTTCAAATAACAGCATTAGTGATGTTAAAAACATACATTTTTAATTTCAAAAATGCTTGTTAGGCAAGGAAGGCTGAAGAGACCAAACTTTGAGAGGCTGTTTCTGGAATTTCTGGGATCTGCTATGGCTGCTTTCAAAAGGAGATAACTTTTTAAAATATTGTCAGATTTTCACATGTAAGACATCATTGGAAAGTTTAGAACCCGTACTTTCAGAATCTGTGAATACGCCTCCGCAAATCGGTGTTACAATTTTTGGAGTGATTATATAAAATAATAATAATAATAATAATAATAATAATAATAATAATAATAATAATAATAATAATAATAATAATAATAATAATAATAACAATAACAATAATAGTAATCATTATTATTAGTATTAGTATTAGTATTAGTATTAGTATTATACATACATATTCGCCTACCCCATCTATCCCTGTCCCATATTGTACACAGTGTTGCTTGAGTGGTGTTTTTTACCCTCATCTCATTGTAGGTGTTTTTATTTGTTTGTATAATTTCAGCTGAAAGGGTAATACGTAAGTACGTTTTGTTTTTTATTGCAGCAAGTTTGATATTTTCTAGATGAGAAAGAACGGAAAAATTACGAGGGGCATTCATTAAGATTTCCCTTGACCCACTTAGGATTATCCAATCCAATCCACTTTATTTATACAGCACATTTCATAAACTAAAAGCGTTTCCAAAGTGCTGCACAGAAATATCATTTAAAATAAACAAATAATTACAGAAACAAGTGTGCATACAAATAAATACACCATAAAATAATAAAAACAATATAGAATAAATAAAAAATAAAATAAAAAATAAGTAAATAAAAATAAAAACGCTAAAAAATAAATAAATGAAATACTCTAAGAACAATAAAATAATAAAAAAAAAACTAAAATACAATAAAAGACAACAGAGGACCACACAACTCACGCGGTGTTAAAAGCCAGAGAATAAAAGTGGGTCTTAAGACGAGACTTAAAACTCTCCACTGAGGGAGCTGCTCGGACGTGGGGGGGCAGGGCGTTCCATAGCTTAGGACCAACCACAGAAAAAGCTCTGTCCCCTCTGGATTTAAGTCTGGTCTTAGGCACCACCAGCTGGAACTGGCCCTCAGACCTCAGAGCGCGCGCCGGAATGTAAATTTGGATGAGGTCCGAGATGTAATCCAGGGCCAGTCCATTCAAAGCTTTAAAAACAAACAATACAATTTTAAAATCAATTCTAAAATGAACAGGAAGCCAGTGCAAAGATGCAAGAATTGGAGTGATGTGCTCACGTTTTTTGGTTCCTGTTAAAAGTCGTACCGCGGAGTTCTGTAGGCGTGAAAGAGCATTTTGTGATATGCCAGTATAAAGAGCATTACAGTAGTCCAAACGCGAAGAAATAAAAGCGTGAACGACTTGTTCAAAATGCTTAAAACTTAAAAACGGTTTAACTTTGGATAAAAGACGAAGATGATAAAAGCCTGATTTAACGACTGTGTTGATCTGCTTGCTGAGTTTAAAATCACTGTCCATGGTGACGCCAAGGTTGGTGGCGAAGGGATGAACATTATCTTTAAAGGGGCCCAAGTCCAATGAGGGATCAGTGGGCCCAAAGAGCACAATTTCAGTTTTCCCTTCGTTCAAGCAGAGAAAATTTTGGGCCAACCAAGCCTTGACGTCACCAAGGCAGTTCAACAAGGGTGTCAGGGGGCCTTTCGCGTGCTTAGAAATAGGCAGATAAATCTGGCAGTCATCAGCGTAAAAATGATATAAAATGCCATGCTTTTTAAAAATTGCACCGAGTGGGAGAAGGTAGAGGGTAAAAAGAATAGGGCCAAGAATTGACCCCTGGGGGACTCCACAGTGCAAAGGAGCAGCAGACGAGGTGGAGTCCCCCAGCCTGACAGTGCAGGATCTCCCAGACAGGTAAGACCTGAACCAGTTTAAGGCAGTCCCCCTGACACCCACACAGTCTTCAAGGCGGTTTAAAAGAGTTGCATGGTCAACTGTGTCAAAAGCAGCAGTCAGGTCTAAAAGCACTACAATGGCAGAGCTGCCACCATCAGACATTAAAAATAGGTCATTAAAAACCTTTAAAAGTGCCGACTCCGTTCTATGCAGGGCCTTGTATCCTGACTGAAAACGCTCTAAAATGCCATGTGCTTTTAAAAAAGGCTGCAATTGATAAAGAACACATTTTCCAATACTTTAGCCAAGAAAGGAAGCTTAGAGATTGGACGGAAATTTGAAACATTTGATGCGTCCAAACTTTAAAAAAATGCCTTTTTAAAGGAGAAAACAATCCCGCACTCCGTCTTACTTGCAAAATGAAAAAGTTTATTAAGACATGCAATGTTTCGGCCCTAGGCCTTCATCAGGCAAAATGGAGTAAGAGCTAAAGGTGGCCATCTTAAATAGGGTGTGGCAAGCACCCTAGGGTCACAGGTCGTGAATGAACAGTGCACCCAAAACAACATAATTCAAAATCCAAAGGCAATCAATCAAAATAGTGTAATGTAACTAATAATAATAATAATAATAATAATATAGTCATGAAACAATAACTGAAAAATAAAGCTGGAGAATGTTTGAATATATATAGTAGATCTGCACCCAACTATAGAATGAGATTGGCGTGCTGTATACACATCTACATATACACAGTGAATCTTATAATACAGCCCACATACTACCCAACAGAAGCAAGAACATAATGATTATTTACAATACAATATTTACAAAAAAATGCTCAAATTAAAGTCATCATTGAGACCTTTTGGAGCTAAAGTTTGGAGGGTATGGATCCAATATGCCTCCCTTTGTTTAAGAAGGCGGTCGTGGTCCCCTCCTCTGAGCGGAGGGGGGACAAGCTCAATGCCACAGAACCGGAGTGAACAAATGTCATGTCTATGGTCATTAAAATGTACCGCTACAGGATAGTCTCTGTCATTCCTCCTGATGGAGCTCTTATGCTCACTAATTCTTTGTTTGAGTTTCCTTGTGGTCTTGCCAATATAAGCCAGGCCACATGGACATCTGAGCATGTAGACAACATGTGTGGATGCACATGTGATGACACTTTTGATGGGATATTTCTTCCCAGTGTGGGGGTGTACAAAGTGGTCAGTTTTGGTTGTGTTGTTACACTGAGCACAGCTGCCACAGCGGTAGTTACCATTGGGTAAAGGATGTAACAGAGATTGGGAGGATGATTTAGATTTGTTTGTGAAATTAGCACGTACCAGATAATCTCTAAGATTTTTACCCCCTTTATTTACAAAGAGAGGTGGATATTTGAAAATGGATGAGATTTCCGGGTCTGATTTCAAAATGTGCCAATGTTTTAGGAAGATCGATTTGATTGCAGGAGTGTGGGTAGAATATTGGGTGATGCAGGTTACAGAAAATGTTTTTTGTTTCTTGGTGCCCTTTTTTAATAAATCTATCCAAGATTTGTGCAGAGCCCGCTCATAGGCATCATTAACCCAAGGCATAGGATACCCTCGTTGGAAAAATCTCTCTTTCATGTCAGTGGCTTGTTGAATAAAGTCCTCAGTGGAATGACAAATTCTTCTTAATCGATAAAATTGACTTATGGGTAAACCTCTTTTGAGGGGAGTAGGATGGAAGCTAGAGGCCAACATTTTTAAAAAATGCCTTTTTTAAAAATGAAGGCACAACACCAGAGACAAGACTGCTGTTCATGATAGCACATACACTTGAGCCAATTGTTGTCCACACCTCCTTAAATAACCTTGGAGGGACGGGGTCAATAGGACTGGACGAAGCTTTAAGCTCAATTGCTATTTTAGAGAGAAACACTAAAGACACTGGCTCAAATTTACAAAAAAACAGCTGAGCAAGTCATGCTTATTTGTGGAACAACAGAGGGACAGTTTAAGTTGGCTCTAATCAAAGCAACTTTCTCTGTGAAGTAAGATAAAAACTGTTCACATTTTTCAGAACAAGAATCTAAAATAGTGGATGTGGATGGGCTCAAAACAGACCCAATTGTTTGAAATAAAACAGGAGGATTATTGACATTTGTCAAAACCAAGTTTGAAAAATATTTCCTCTGTTCCTCTTTAACAGATTTCTGATATGTTTTTAAGCTGTCTCTCTTGCAAATGATCATTTTTCCATTTCCTTTCCGCCTGCCTACATCTGCGCCTGGCTTCACGAGTGGTGTCATTTATCCATGGCACAGGTTTGACTCTGGGGTGCGCAGCTTTTTGTGGAGCTACAGAGCCCATGACTGTAGTGCACACAGCCATAAAAGAGTTTGTTATTTCTTCAGTGTCCCGAAAGCCGGCGTCACCCAGGTCTGGCACATTTTCCATAAAAAGAGACGAAAATGACGTCGGGTGTCAGGTTTTAGGATGCGGCAGTGACGCACAGAGATAGGCTTCAGACAGTCACGCAGAATAAAATCAAATAAAATAGGACAATGGTCAGAAATGACAGCATCCCCTACCAATACTTTCTTAATATACAAATTGCGTGAGATCACCAGATCCAATGTATGGCCATGTATCTGCATGGGTTCTTTAACATGTTGCACCAAGTTAAGACCATCAATCAAATCCATAAAATCTTTTGTCATAGGCGCAGAAGGACAACAAATATGCAAATTAAAATCACCGACCAATAAAATCTTATATCTGATTGAAATTTCACCTGTGTCTTGGTACATTAGTGTATAGGTCACATGATAATTTGCAGCACTGAACTCACATTGCTTCCTTTTTTACAGGTGTTAAATTAAAGTAGGGTGTGACTATGGACCCAGTCGAGTACCGAGCAGTGAACTCAGTGTCTCATCTGGAAAACGTGTTCCCTTCAAAAATGACTTCATGTTTGGAAACAGTTGAAAGTCAGATGGTGCCAGGTCAGGAGAATAAGGGGGGGTGCGGAAGAATTTCATCGCCAAAAGAGTGTGCTTCTGTCTGGGCGATATGCGAGTTGTGGACTGGAGCATTGTCTTGCAGGAGTCGGACTCCTCTGGTCAGCATGCCACGCCTTTTGAGTTTGATGGATTCTCGCAATATATGCAGTAGTGAAGCATAGTAAGTCCCAGTAATTGTGGTACCCTTGGCCAGGAAATCTGTCATCACTGCTCCGTGCTGGTCCCAAAAGATGGTAAGCATGACCTTTCCTGCAAAGGGTTGAACCCTTGCCTTCTTTGGAGTGGTGAGTCAAAGTGTTTCCACTGCATAGACTGGACTTTAGTCTCAGGATCATAGTGATGGACCCATGTTTCATCCTGTGTGATAAGTCTGTCAAAAAAGGCTTCCTGGTTTTGTTGACACATGTCCAAAAGAGCCTTTGAGCAATCGTTCCTGCTTCTGAAAAGGAGTAAGGAGCCTGGTAATCTACCATGCAGACACCTTATGCATGTGCAAATGATCCTGAATGAACTCTACACTTATCTTTACAATTTGGGCTAACTGATGAATAGTTATACGGCGGTCTTCCAAAATGGCAGCCTCTACTTGATGGATGGTGTCTTCATCAATGGCAGAATGGAGGCATCCAGGAATGGGAGCTATTTCGACAGATGTTCGGCAACACTTGAACTAGCGATGCCAGTGTTTTACAACATCATATGATGGGGCATCATCTCCAGAAGTTTGTTTCATTTCATTGAAGGTCTCTTTCGGGGTGCAACCTTTCAAATATAGAAATCTGATCACTGCTCGGGACTGGGTCCATAGTCACACCCTACTTCAATCTAACACCTGTAAAAAAGGAAGCAATGTGAGTTCAGTGCCGCAAATGATCATGTGACCTATACACTAATGTACCAATACACAGGTGAAATTTCAGTCACATATAATAATCCTATGTGGGTCAGGGGAAATCTTTAATGAATGCCCCTCGTATTTCTAGGCCAAGTCGTCTCATTATATCAGCCCTTCACTGTTTGTAGATGTCATGTGCTGTGTCCAATGCAAGAATGGCCCAAGAATGTTCCGCTCCAAAGGCTCAGTGATGTATCTCATTATCATGTTTAAAACTGACATGACAACTCCACTGGCCTGCCTCTGAGCTGGAGAATGTATTCGTGTTGAGTTTTAAGTGAGGCATGATTAGGTCAACAACAAGGTTAAACGGGAGTGTCTACTATAGATGCTAAACTTGTATAGTATGTATCTGAGCCTCTTACACAAAAAAATAATAAATCTGTGACAGTTTATTTTTTGCTCTCTAAAAGATGAACTGTTATCCAGACAGAAAAGGTGTGAAAAAATAAACACTTAACACAAATATTAGTGTCAAATGAAATTAATATTTGATTTGAATTTTAGATGTTTTTTTATTCCTGCTTCAAAGAGGTTCATTTTGGTCTTATAATATTATTTTCCAAATAAAAGAGCTTTTTAACGGATCAGTGTGTTGTTCTGTTAAAATAGCTTTTATTTGGAAGATAATACCTGACTTAGTAACTTAAAGGTGCACTGTGCAACTTTTGGATTGGGGGTCCATCTCCTGCTTGTTTCTATGGATAATCATTGCTGCTCCTTGAATATTCCCCCAGTATGACATCAAACCTTACGTTTATTCAAGGACAGGTGTTTTTATAGCTCAGAAATACGTCGAAAAACAGGCATCCTGACTGTGTGCGGGTTTGCCTCTCCACAGATCTGACCTGTAACTTGGTCTGGTTTGATCTCCATGAAGATAGAAAGGTTTAATGTCATATTCTGAAACATCCTAAACGAAGCAATAACATCTCCACTAAGAAAAGCATTTGACACACCCTCTACCAGGAAAGTTACACAATGCAACACAATTAAGCTAACTTAAACCATACATTCTTGAGCTGCCCTGGGCCAGACTGATAGAAAAAGGGCTCCCTTATCTCTCCACTATCAATCACACAACCATGCTTCCTAAGTTGGGTGTAATGCTTTGGAAGTTACAAGCCAAATACCTTACCCCCAGGGCCACTGACAGCCTGAGGTTAATGCTCTACACTGCATTTATGTGACTGAATAATTATGTAATGATTAATTTCTTGCCTTGTCGTCTGTATGTTTCCGTTCAATCTGTTGTGTGTGCTATAGTACTTCCTATCTTGATGCAGCAGGCCCCACATACTCTCTTGTGACAAACAGAGCACCTAGATTTCAGTGATTTCAGATTTTAGTGCGGTGGTCTGAGAAAGCCTGTCCATCAAAGTGTTCAGACAATGACAATATTGCATTGTGCTTTACTACGCGTGCTGTAATCTTGGTATCTTGGATTATCCTGGAGATGAATAAAGTTCTCAATTTCTATGCTACCATAACTATATGTAAAAAAAAAGTGCCATCCTTTTCCTTGAATCATTGCCTGTTTTTCATAGTTTTGTTGTGTAAGTTGCTTAGGAAAGATGTTCTCAGCCTTTAACCATCTTTGGACTGCTGTAAATTGTGTTCACAACGATCGCATGGAAAGCATTTGTGTTTCCTAAGTGCTTCATTTTTTATTTTGTTAGTTCCCATTGCTTACAGCAGGGAGAGCTCCAACACCCAAATGTCTTATTGGAAAAGAGAACTAAAGCTAAAAGACCATAATATGTGTTCTTTAAAAAAAACTGTATTCAACTAGAAAAATAGAAAACAGAATTCTAGATATTTCGCTCTAAACTCCATAGAACTTCACCATTTGATCTCAGAAGCAGCAGATCAAACAGGACTCAGGAGCAGAGCATTATTACAGATGGTCGTCACAATAGCCTGCTCAGAGTTTACATTGATTACACTTGTGTGTGGAGCTCCTAGACTCTCCTCCATCTTATGGCCTCTGTATTCTAATTTGTCCACTGCGCCTGTCTGTATGGCTGCCTTCTTGTCAGAGAAAGGTCACTCCAGCCCTCCAAGCAGAGTGCACTCTTTCTCCAGGGAAATTAATGGTTTGAGCCTTCAATTGCAGCCTCTCTGTTCTTGGTAATTTGCCAGCATTGACTTGAAGGAGGATGGCCTCAGAAAGGTAAATGTACACTTGGCCATGTATCAGGACAATACAAGTGTTCTCTTTGTAAGGTGCATCAGAAATGGGAGAAATCTTGTAATGGACTTGAAGAAGATATATGATGCTGTTTGGGGTAATTAGTATTAAAGTATTTCATAGAAAGAGCCTCATGTGCATTTTTGTAAAAACAACTTTTCAGAACTTTTAACCATATAATCATTTCCCCTCACTAGCCTATATATTCTACAAAGTTGTACAGCTCTGGAAAAAAAATAAGAGACCACTGTAAAATGATCAATTTTTCTGATTTTACTACTTATAGGTATGTGTTTGGGCAAAAGGAACATTTTTGTTTGAGTCTATAAACTACAGACAACATTTCCCCCAAATTCCAAATAAAAAGTTTATCGTTTAGAGCATTTATTTGCGGAAAATGACAAATGTTCAAAATAACAAAAAGATACATGTTTTCAGACCTCAAACAATGCAAAGAAACAAGATCAAATTCATTTTAAAACAACATAATACTAATGTTTACACTAATGTTTACAGAGTTCAGAGATCAATATTTGGTGCAATAACCCTTATTTTTAATCACAGCTTTCATGCGTCTTGGCATGCTCTCCACAAGTCTTTCACATTGAAGTAGCTCAGCTTTGTCTTTGTGTTGGAATTCAACAGACGCTGGAATGGAATGGCTGTAATACATGTAGAGATGCTGATTTCAGAAAAAAATGCAGTGGTCTCTTTTTTTTTTTTCTCCCAGAGTTGTATTTGGAGTGATTTGTGTATGTATGGGAAATCTTTATTTTCAAGATGCCAAATTTCCGATCAATCCCCATTTTCAAAGCCACCACTCTAGCAGATTTCTATTCGTTTTATTGTTGAAAAAGAGATACCTGACATTTTAAATCCCTTATATATGACACACAATCAGAATTTTTGGAATGTTAAAATAGAGAGCGGCGGGTAGGGAAGGAGTTAGGTGTAAAAAAAAAAAAAAAATACTGAGGACTCAAACCCCAGAAGCATAGTGGATTACTCAACTATGAATGAGTCAATAAATAATACAACTTGCATGCCCCCATTAATAATTATTGGTGCTGTCGTTCTTTTGGGAAGAATTTCAGTTTCATAACATCCTGTGAACGTGTCAGATGGAGGTTGGTGTAGCCGCTTCTCTTCAGAGTGTTGCTTTATTGATGATGTTCTGATCCTCCCAGACGATCACCAGGGAAACATGGACAGACCGGAGTAATATGTCTTCATTGTGCTGTCAAAAAGCTTTACAGCCAATGGATATACCCTTATGCGGCTCTGCTCTCAAAATACCATACAGCAAGGCTTTTAATGTTAAAATATGCATGTTTTTGAGTGGCTCCTATTCATCAATTAATTTCTGCCACAATTGCAAAGTGTCTAATGAATTTAATCTATAATAATGAAAATGAATTATAAAACAGAATTGACTTCAGAACCAACAGTAAAAATCTATTTGATAGATTGTCATTCAAGTGATAGCTATTATGTGCACACTGGAAATTTCTCTCATCTGGCCAAGATTTTAAAAGTTATATCAGGTTATTCATCTTGTTTTCAGATTTATTATTCACTTACTAGTTCTGAGTCTGCTTAATTCTAGTTTATTTTAAGATAACTTGTCAAGTAAAATGATCTTCCTGCATGGATAGATAATTTCACAACTTTTAAGTCATTTTCTGATAGATTTAAGTGTTTATATCTTCTATTTTGTCTAAGCTTTTTTTGCAGTGCAGTGCATTTTTGTAATTATATACACAAGAAACATTGATGTAATGTGATGGATGAAACATGTATGGCCTGGAATACATCCAAGCAATTATCAGTTATATAAATAGAACAGCAAATCTGTTGTTGCTCTGAAATCTATGAATATAGGAGAAAATGTCTTACATGTAGCATGTCTGCCTGTGCTTTCTATCATTATCTCTCCATGGAGACAATCCGGGAACCCTCCACCAGAAAAGGTACACAGTATACCTTCACCCTTCATACCTTCAGATCCATTAGGCTCAAGAGTGTTTTCTTTCATCATTGAACATTTTACCATACATCGCTGCATTGTGATGGTGAGGATCATTTACAGCAATGCCTAGGTTACACAAAGAAAATTGCACTGTGAAAAAGATTAACATATAGAAGAAGGTATTTCATTCTTGTAAGTCTTTATTCATACATAGAATGCAAAGCTGTTTTCAAGAATTGCATATTCGGTTGCTATGGCGGCTGCGCATTTAAAGAGGTCAGTGCGGAACATAAAACTCGAGGATTAGCGCATCGAGTGCCATGTTTTCTGCTCAGAATGTCATGTAAAAGGCGCAAGTCAATCTGCTTATGCTGCACAGCATGGATGCCACCCAAAGCCAATAAAATCAGCTTTATTTCCAGAAAAAATTAGCTGATCATGACTTTGGACCATTTTAGCACAGAGTCTTTGATTATGGGAACCCTACAAACTTGGCAAAGGAGTGAGATCTGTTGCAGCATGGATAAAGGCCAGCTCTGTTGTGTGGTTTATTCTGAAGTGGTGTCATATATCATCTTTTTCTCACATAGGGTGAAGACTGCAATCGGAGAAGGAGCGAACGTTAGTAGGCTGGAGAAGGGATCGATACTTGGGTGTGTGTGTTATTGTACAGTCAGAGTGACCACGGCTGCAGGCGGGATATGACAAATTGCAGGCCAAAAATCATAAGTCCGCCCAGGTCTCTGCTGGAGGTGCGGGGCATCTACAGGGCACAGTCTAAAGCTCACAAAACATTTGAGGGGGAAAGCAACACAGACTGATTTGCGGCTTCTGAAAACTTGGATTCATCAGTTTGAATGGGCAGGGACATAAGGGAAGACATGCTTTTGTTCGATTTGTAAAAAATTCTATTGGGCTGGGAGCTCAGTGAGGTGAATTTGGTCTTCTGGTACTTGATTGCTCTGTAAAGGAGAAGTGAAAACTGGTATGAAAACAAACAGGTCTGAAAAAATTCTTCATCTTCATGTTGTTTAAAGGGGCACTATGTAACTTTTCTGGTGAAGGGCCCGGCATCTGTTTGTTCTCATGGAGATGTTATTGCTTTGCCAAGAATGAAGCACAGTGTAGCATTAATCCTATTTATCTCTTTGGAGACAAGCAGGTGACCATGCTGTAGGTCAGATCTGTGGAAAGGGCAGCCTGCTCACATCAGTTGGTTGATCCCCCAAAAGTTACATAGTGCACATTTAAAGGGATATGCCACCCCCAGGGCAAATTTGTGCATCTCCCCACAGTCCAGAGACTAAAATAAGTGGTGGAAAGCGTTTTCCTGCTCACCCAGCCATTGTCCGAGTCTGTCGGCACTGACCGCCGCGGTATCTGCAGCTCCTCCGCCTTAGACTGGAGTCTAACGTCGCCAGAGAAAGATTTCGGCCAAAAGGAATTAATTTGCTCGATGCGTTTCCCAATTACTTCATGTGTAGTGCGCATTCATATCGAGTGCAAATAAATGTGCAAATCAACACGGAGAGCTTGCCTTGGTCATTTTGGGTGGGGACTATTTTCCAGTGCGGAAGAATACAGTCGAATCACGCCGCACGCTGCCAGGGGAATCCCAGTTACGCACCAGGAAGGGAGTTCCCCTGTTGCACAACGTGGTGCGTGATTCGACTGTATTCTTCCGCACTGGAAAATAGTTCCCACCCAAAATGACCAAGGCAAGCTCTCCGTGTTGATTTGCACATTTATTTGCACTCGATATGAATGTGCACTACACATAAAGTAATTGGGAAACGCATCGAGCAAATTAATTCCTTTTGGCCGAAATCTTTCTCTGGCGACGTTAGACTCCAGTCTAAGGCGGAGTAGCTGCAGATACCGCGGCGGTCAGTGGCGACAGGCTCGGACAATGGCTGGGTGAGCAGGAAAACGCTTTCCACCACTTATTTTAGTCTCTGGACTGTGGGGAGATGCCCAAATTTGACCTGGGGGTGGCATATCCCTTTAACTTACTGTATAACTCAGTTATGTACTCTGCTGGCAACAGTATGGGGAAAAAAAATAAGATTTTACTACTTATATATATATATATTTTTTTTTTTTTCCATTGCATTTATATAGCGCCTTTCATGACATGCCTTGTCATGAAGGCGCTCCATAGTTCACCGTTCATTCTCTCCACACTTGGTGGTGGTAAGCTACCTTCTGTAGCCACAGCTGCCCTGGGGCAGACTGACGGAAGCGAGGCTGCCAATCTGCGCCATCGGCCCCTCCGACCACCTCCAACACTCACGCACACTCCACTTTCATACTAGGCAATGTGGGTGAAGTGTCGTGCCTAAGGACACAGCGACAGCTTTTTGCAACTGGCGCCCCACTGTGGCACCTGGAATTCCCAGTGGTCTCCCATCCAAGTACTAACCAGGCCCTGCCTTGCTTAGCTTCTGAGATCTGACGGGATCAGGCTTTGACAGGCAGGTATGGCCACAATATAATAATATATATTATATGTATGTGTTTGGGCAAAAGGAACATTTTTGTTTGAGTCTATAAACTACTGACAACATTTCCCCCAAATTCCAAATAAAAATATTCTTATTTATTTGCATTTATTTATATTATGATTTAGAAAATCACAAATGGTCAAAATAGCAAAAAAGATACATGTTTTCAGACCTCAAACAATGCAAAGAAACAAGATCAAATTCATTTTAAAACAACATAATACTAATGTTTACACTTAAGAAGAGTTCAGAAATCAATATTTGGTGCAATAACCCTTATTTTTAATAACAGCTTTCATGCGTCTTGGCATGCTCTCCACAAGTCTTTCACATTGTTCTTGGGTGACTTTATTCCACTCCTGGTGCAAGAACTGAAGTAGCTCAGCTTTGTCTTTGTGTTGGAATTCAACAGACGCTGGAATGGGATGGCTGTAATACATGTAGAGATGCTAATTTCACAAAAAAAGGTAGTGATCTCTTATTTTATTTTCCAGAGAAAAACACCCTTTAATTTACCAGATAGACACTTAACAATGAAGGTAATTTGAAAATGAAAGAATAAAGAGTCTGCATATATGCCACATAGCTTGAAAAGAAAAAAGAAACATTATATAGAATAATGTCAGTAATGTTATGATGAAGGCAGAACACTATAACATACAAGCTCATAGTTCATTTCGATATTATGTGCCCTTTACATTGCAAATATACTCAACTGAGGGTCGAACGTAGGGACAGACTGCAGCTTCTCATCAAGTTATCTGAGGACGTGTGTGTGTCAGATATTGCTTTTAGACATTTACACTTGGGAGCTGTGAGCCTGTGGGATTACTGTTGCTGGCAGTGATTATATGGCTCCGAATTGCACTAAAGTGTCCTACTTAAGGGGGACGGGGATTAGGGATTTGTAAATAGGGGAAATAAGAGTGAATTGGGAGGTTGAAAGTGAAGCTGTGGTTATGTCATATGTTGGTGGAGCAGTCTAGCCTGCTGGCGGGCTCCACCACTTCAGTCTGACTATTGGTTAGCGGTGTCATCAGTCAATCCATAAAAGCGTTCCCTTTCCATCCCCTCTGATCACAAGCTTTTACTTCAGGTCTCCTGTTGTTGACACACCTCATTCACACTTCTCAGGTAGTATTCTAGATTCAATGTTTAGTTCAAGATTCAATCAGATTTGTAGCACTGATTGCTTGCTTTTATTCAGTCCTTGCTGCCATGGGCCCATGTTGTTTGCTACAGTGTTCTTGCAGCATACATCATCAAGCTGCGCCACACGATGGTCGCACTGATCAGTTGCTCCGTGTACTATACTATATTATGTGCAATACGAAATTCATTTGAGCAGTATTACCACCTGTGAAATACTCTACTTACACCTTATTTAATCCTACCTGTACCCTTGTATTTTATTATATTTTATTACATAAACTGAACAAATAATTGACTTGCGCAGGAATACCGCAATAAGTAATAAGAATCAAACCTGGGACTCCCACGTGACATACGCAGCACTTAACCACTCGGCCAAAGGCATTCTCCTTGACAACTATGGAATTCTTTTATCTGAAAATATTGTAACAACAGCGGTACAAAAGAATATTTTAAATTACTGGAAATTTGTCAAAGACCAAGAACATAAGGTAATTTTTTTTAAATTTTACCCTTGTTTTTGGACAACACAGATAGTCAGTCAGGAAGTGTGGGGAACTGTTTGTTTGACACTCTGTTTACTTCAGGTATTCTTTGCAACACCGCCTGATTAAGCCTGATCATTGCCCCAGTAACTCAGCGTGGACTAATGTTAGCGAGAGTCATAGAACCAAACTCTCGCTAAAACTAGCGCGGCTTATCGAAATTAGCCGGCGCTTAGCGGTGTTGATGGAATACCCCTCATGTCTCTGTTCATCAGCAACAAACATTTATGTGCCTTTATATTAGCTGGTCCTAGGCCAACTCCCAGGTGGCGCTGTTGTTTCTTTTCCTCTGTTAGGTGTTATGTTATTTTAATCATTGGTTTAGCCTTAGTCACTACATGAAATCAAAGTGGAAACCCTCAAATACAAAATTGGCCTTTCCATAAGGGAATTTTAAACAGGAAGTGGTACTTTACGTAGATTTTAAAGTGGATACTTTTTTACTTTTACTTCACATCTGAGAGAATGTATATTTTCTACTGCACAATATTTTTTTCAACTGGACTGAAAAGTAAAAGTATTTTTATTATTGTTTGAGACCTGAAAGGCTGAGGGATTTATTTTTACATGTTCATAATTTAACCAAACAAAAATACACAAATAAAAACACAAAAAAGTGCTACCTTATTCTAATACACAGAACACTAATCTCAGTTCACCTAATCTGCCTGTTTCTGATTTCATTGGGAAACATGGATGGAGTAATGATGTGTGATGATGTGTACTGCTATTGATACAGCAATCATGTACAATGGTGCCTCTTCTGCTCGAACTAATTGCTGCTTTGTTATGGTTTTTATGTTCATTATGTTTGTGCAAGTGCCATTTAACTGAAGAAAATGCTTTATTTTACCCTGACAGAAGAGTCACTTCATTGCCATCTGTTTTGTCAGAGTGCTGTGAGTTTTGTGAGTTTAGCAGTGTGTGTGTGTGTGTGTGTGTGTGTGTGTGTGTGTGTGTGTGTGTGTGTATACAAATCTACATTTGTAATAAATAACATTTACAAATCTACTTTCACAGTCAAATTATATAATATAATTATACAATTATACAACAACTAGTATGCCCACAACAGAAAAGCTCAGAACAAAATACAAATGATCAAATTTGTAATTTCATAGTAGCCTGCATAGCCTAATCAGTAAATCCACAATGTCCTTATTGAATAAAGATTTAAAAATGAATCTCTTTTTTGTGTATGTGTAAGTATGTGTAAACAACCATTATGAAATAGTTGGATAGCATTATGATCTAGCCAATAGCCAGGATCTCTGGTCCACAAAGGCCATCTTTGTTATTGACTCTGTAATAGAAAAGTCTAGACAAAAAGGTGGCTGCTCTTGACCTGGTTTCAGTGCTGTACATTATGATGACTGTAGCTGAAAATAATGGATTAGATTCCATTTCAGAAGCCTACAGTCCTTTAAAGGTCCTATATTACGCAAAGCATACCCGGAGTTATGTTTCATTCACACATGTTTGAGTAACTCTTTATTATTAGTCTGTCTACATCTCTAAAGCTCAAAATGCTCTGTTCCACCTTGTGATGTTATGAAGCAGTAGTTTTGAAGTTAACAGCTCCTTTTATCTTTAGTACGGATGGGACGATTCTCAAAAAAAGATTGAATTGTTCTCCTCAGTTTGACTTAGTACAAAGCACATTCAGACATTATTACATGGCATTTTTATCATGGGGAGGGGAGGGGCTGATCCAAAATAAATACATGCAGAAAACAGAAAGATTTGATGGTGATATTTATGTCTAATAGCCTTTCAGTAGCATTTCATAAACCACATGCTCCTTATGAGACACTGGATTTTTGAAATGATTGTAGCCTAAATCATTAAGGCAAATATTTATATTGGCCAACTATGCGTCTATTTTAATTACAGTACTTCATTTATTTCAAATATCTACAGTAGGAAAATGTTATGCTTTATTCTTCATGCTATATTATAACATTGACTTTATTTTTTAACTCAATCTTAATGGTGTATTTTGTGTTTTAAGATAAGAAATAATATAATAATAATAATAATAATAATAATAATAATAATAATAATAATAATAATAATAATAATAATAATAATAATAATAATAATAATAATAATCAGCAGCAGCAGCAGCAGCAGCAGCAGCAGCAGCAGCAGCAGCAGCAGCAGCAGCAGAAGAAGAAGAAGAAGAAGAAGAAGAAGAAGAAGAAGAAGAAGAAGATACAGTGGAACCTCACCTTATGAAAGACCCTACAAACGAATAATCCAAGTTACGAAATGCCTGCACGTTAAATTTTGGTCTCTAAATACGAAAGAAAATTCAAGTTACGAAACGCAAAATCTCAAAAATTCAAATAATGCGTGCTCAGATGCGCGCTCAGCCACACACATTAATCGCTTTTCTCAGACTGGATTTAAACTTTTCTCACATTTCTCTCTCGTTTAAACACTCAAACTTTCATAGATTTTTAACTAAATTTATTAATAGTGAAGCGTGGGGGGAAGGGGGAGGGCGGAGAAGTGTGCGCGTGGACACATGTGTGATAGCACAGCATGACCCGGGGCGTGAGCACGAGACTCGTGCTCAAACCGTGCCTCCTCTAGACCAGGTCTAAACCAGGATTAAACCACCGTGGCTCTTGCATGCGTTCGCTCATGCGCTCGGACTGCGTGCGGTCCCGAGGGGAGGCACATCCCCTCCCCTCCTCGCTGCTCGCCTCAGCCGTGACTCGTGAGGTACACTGGTGCTGCTGCTAATAGCAGAGCTAGCACGAAACCAGGAATAGGCCCGCACGCAGCGCTTTAATCCTGGTTTAGACCTGGTCTAGTCCTGGTTTAGTCCAGGTTTAGTCCTGGTCCAGTCCAGGTTTAGACCTTGTTTAGACCTGGCCTAGACCTGGTTTATTCCACGTTTAGTCCTGGTCTAGTCTCTTAGCCAATCAGGACGCAGAACACAATGTTACACTATATAAAAAAAGTTACACTATAAAAAAAAACTAAAAACCTTGGAATGGAAAGAATGGGGCCTTGGAACAAATCAGGCTTTTTACATTGAAATAGCTACTCAACTTACGAAAAATTCACGTTACGAAACCACTTCTGGAACAAATTAATTTCGTAAGGTGAGGTTCCACTGTAATGTTAATATAAAGTGATCAAAATCAAGAGAATTGAAAATCAAATCGTGATAAGATAAGATAAGACTTTATTGATCTCACACAGGAGAAATTTACTTGCCACAGTAGCTCCAGGACAGTTTGGACAAGAAAGAAAAAGTGCATGCAGGCAATGATGGAATAAAGTAAGTTCGATAGAGTAGAGCACAGCTTCCTCTATCAAGTTCTGTGAAGGTTTGGCTTCAAAGATAGGTTCATCAATTGGATCCGCTTGTTATATTCGAACGTGGTCAGCTGCGTGAAATGCAACGGCCTCCTCTCTGACCCCTTCCCTTTGCGGAGGTCAGTCAGACAGGGGTGCCCGCTAAACGTGCTACTCTACAGCATAGTAGCTGAACCCCTCGCTGCTGTGCTGAAGAAAGACAGGGCCGTGCGTAGACTCACGAGCCCCTCGGGTAGCGAATACAAAATTTTTCAATTCACGGACGATACAAATCTTATCCTTCAAGACGTGCAGAGCCTCGACGCGGCTCTCCACATGCTCAATGTCTACTGCCTGGCTTCAGGCGCCAAAGTCAATCTCGATAAGTCCTCCGTGGCTTTCTGCGGAAGCCTCGCAACCGCCCACAACACCTGGGGCCTCAGGGACGCGGCGGACCTTTACAGGGTCCTAGGCGTCCCACTAGGGAGAAATGAGGTGGCCTGTAGAGACAATTTGTGGACGCGTTAACACTTGCATGAATTTATGGCGGCTTCGTGATTTAAAAATCAAGGGCAAGGTTTTAGTCGTCAATGCCTTGTGCCTGTCCAAGCTCGTACATGCCCTCACCGTGTACGACTTGCCGGACGCAATGGCAAACAAAATTAGCATTGCGATGAATAGGTTTATTTGGAGAAGAGAGCGTGGGCTGATTGCACACAATGTCATGATAGGTGAGTACAACCAAGGGGGACTTAAACTCATTGATTTGGTTGTTAAGAAGTGCGCGTTGCGTCTCGCGCGTTCCCCCCTTTCGAGAGGGAGGTGTTTGAGGCCTGGGCTGCGCTGAGGCCATACACTGTGGCGGCACTGCGTTCCCTGTGGCAGCTGGGGCAGATGCTTCTGCGTTTCAACCCTGACATGCTCTCCGACCCTCCAGGGAGGAGAGAGAACATGTCCAGTGGGGTTCTGGAAAGAGTGGGGATTTAACAGGTAGGACAGCTTATAGATGTCTCAGGCAGGTTTGACATAGAGGAAATCAGGGGCAGGTTTATGAGAGCTAAGGTTGGGTTCCGGAGAGCCGAAATTCTCAGGAAGGCAAGTGTGATCCAGTCCTGACGAAGTGGGGTGACCTGTTTGAGACAGGCCCCCCTGACCCGGGGGAGGTAGATGGGGAAGAGGAAGGCAAGTGTTCTTTGGATTTTGATATTGTATGGGGGAGAGGATGACGAGGCTGACGGACACGAAGACACACACCTTCTACCGGCTGTTGGTGGCCGGGGTTGCTCGGCGCCCTTCGGCAGAACGCAGATGGTGGCAGACATTTCCCACACATGACACTACCTCCATCTGGGCTCACGTATATAATTGGTACACCCCACCCCAAGTCAGTAATTTTGACTTTAAATTGAGACACAGGATCATTTACACCTGCACCAGGTTGCACGCAATACACCCTGACAGGTACGGCTGTGACTGTCCGGTATGCGGTGAGGCGCCTGAAGACCTCCTCCATCTGGATGCCCAGTGTCCTGTCGTGCGGCGGTTCTGGACCTGACTACTGGACCTTCTCGCTCGGAGGCTGGCGTTGAGACTCCTGCCGCCGGCAGCCCATGGAATCGATGACCCCGGACTCTGCTTCTGCCTCTTCGGACTTGTCCAGCAGCGACCTCGGGGACCGGACGCTGCAATGGTCAACTGGGACGCAGCCCACCTCGTCCTGTCCATGGCCAGATATTCTATCTTCATGGCACGACACCACCACCTCCACGAGGAGCACTGGCCCCTCTTCACGGCGCTCCTTCGCGCCCGCGTTCACCACCTCCACTCCGCAAGAGAAACTGAGTTTTGCGACACCTTCACCCCAGACAATACGCTTTTCTCCATCTCCCGAACCGGTTCCCCTCGGCTGGACTTCTGACCCCTGCCCCCCTCCGCTGTCCCCCCTGGACCCTGTTGTCTAGACCTTCCCTGGACACTACATTGCCCTTGCTCTCCCCCAGACCCCCTTTCTGCACCTGGAACGAGCCCTTTGGTCCTCTGCACTCCCCATCCCCCGATGTGTCTTCTGAGTGTTTTGTTATTGTGGTGTTAAGTGTTTTGCGAATGTTATTGTGATGTCAAAATATGTACCTTGAAATAATAAAAGATAAAAAATAAAAAAAGTAAGTAATAATAAAATTAGTAATAAGTAATTTACCTGGCCAGCCAAATGATATCTCTCTATTTGCTATACAGCGAGATACCATTTGGACACCCTCGCTCCACCCTCGCTCCCCCGGTTAACAACGGACTCCGCGATTCTGATTCGTTCAAAGATGGTGACGTCAGTGCACCCGCCTTTGCCCGCAACGTCACTCTTAGGCAGCGGAAGTTCCTCCTCAGTTTTGAATCAAGATGGCGCATCGGAGAACTGCACGTCCCTTCCATTCAGCTGTAAAATTGGTCTTAAATGACTTAAAACACATCGATTCCTTAAAACCACAGCAGCTGACAGCTCTAGAGGCCTTTCTTTTCTTTCTTTTCTTTTGTTTGATTGGTTCACGTCGCTGTCCGTTAACTGTTCTCTGATTGTTTCACTTAGCTGTCTGTCTACGCGCAACGACAGCGCATTCTGGACCAAGCATTACCAGACTCGCCGCTGGTACAGCGATAAGTCATAGATTCTTCCAGGCAAATAAGTAATAAGTAATAATAATAATAATAATAATAATAATAATAATAATAATAATAATAATAATAATAATAATACAAGCATCAACAAGGAGAGCATGGAAAAGAGGATATTGCACGTCTGACCTATATAGTAGAGTTATACAGTCTGATGGCTGTGGGGATGAAGGATCTGCGGTAGCGCTCCTTCTTGCACTGGGGTGCCTCAGTCGGCTGCTGAAGGAGCTGCTCAGCTCCTCTACAGTCCGGTGCAGAGGGTGAAAGGTGTCGTCCATGATTGATGTGAATTTGGCCAGCACCCTCCTCTCAGCCACCTCCTCAAAAGAGTCCAGAGGACAGCCCAGGACAGAGCTGGCCCTCCTGACCAGCTTATTGAGTCTCTTCCTGTACCATTCTGTGCTGCTCGGGGCCCAGCAGACGACAGCGTAGAGGAGAGCAGAGGCCACCACAGAGTCATAAAAAGTCTTGAGCAGAGGCCTGCACACTCCAAAGGAGTGAATCGTCCCATCTTTAGTCTACTGAACTAATCTTTAGTTTCTCCATCTCCCGAACCGGTTCCCCTCAGTTCCCCTAATCTTTAGTTCAGTAGAGATTGTCACTTTTAGGACTGAAATGATCCAAATGATTCTAGTGAAGGTGCATGGAGTTTAAAAATCCCGTGGAGCACTTTGTGTATTACCACATGACATCACAAGGTGGAACAGAAGATCAGCCTAAATATGTAAGGTTTACGGTTAAACGTGTGTATAAGACAAACAAACAAAGCATAACTCCAGGTGTGTTTTTGATGAGGAAACAACATTATAACATAGATCAAAAAATAGTGTAATATAAGCACTTTAAAACATTCAGTTGACGCTTGTATCAGCATGTTCTACTGCGTCTATTGTTTAGGACCAATGGAGCAGCACGGATTTGTCAGCACCATGTCACCAATGCTTAACCAGCCCTGCCGGCTCAAATCCCCTTCACTTCTGTTTGTTTAAGCCCTACTTGTCACCCTCTGAACAACAACCCTAATCTTTTTGAATGGGGCGGCTAGACATGGCTCATTGGCGTAGCGCACACAAACTCTTTTGCTGATGTGAGCGGTAGCGTGAGCCTCATCTTGCTAGTCCAGATTTGTTATTCTTTTTTGGTGGTATAATTTAGTTGAAAAGAGAGGGTGTACTCGCGATCAATAGCAGGTCAGCCAATGATGGATGGCAGCGCGATTACTAATTTCACCGTGACACAAATAAGCGCGTTCAGAAAGGGGGAAGAAAGACCGACAGAGCTACACAGTTCTCCCAATCCACTCTCCCATTCGTTTGACCATTCATCTCCATTGTTTCTGCTCTTCCAACCTTCACTCTCATTCTCTCAAGGATCATAATGATGGCTGTGGTAATCGCGAGCTAGACAAGAACATCCCTCCTCTCCAACTGTGCTAACTTTAGCCAGGAAAACCAGGTCAGCTCAATGCACTTCGATCTCCACTTTGCATCGTGTTACTGATACACAATTATAAGGCTGGTTAACAATGAGGTTCCCCAGCTCCAGACTGTCCTGTGACCCAAGACAAGCAATTGGTTACAAATGAAAACCAATAATGCCTTCAGGTTATTGCACTGCTTATTATTTTAAAGGGTTATATTTACCGGATCAATAAAAGTCAATCGGTGAAGTGATAAAAACAACAAAGACAAGCTAACAATGTGACTATCGTGCAAATACACACTAGTGATGTGATGTTCGTGAGGGAGTCGGCTCTTTTGAACGGTTCCGTATAGTGAATGATTGGAGCTGGATCTCATATTTAAAAGAGCTTAAACTTTTAAATATGAGATCCTGTGAGATTTTGACAAACTTTATTGATCTACAAAGGAAATTTTTTGGACACAGCAGATCATACATCACAATATATTATAATAACAAAGAGCAAATCTATACATGGTAATAACAAATTCACAATAAATAGCAAACATAGCAAGAGACCGGTGTCAAATTAGGCATAATTATTTAAATGTACAGTATATGCACAAGTAAAAATAAAATATGGAAATATCGTAATACAAATACATCTCTATACAAGAGATTGTAAAGAAAAACAGTGCAAAGATGAGTTGTACAATTCACACTCATGTAACACCCAGATGTGATGAGGGCGCTGGTGCGTATGTCGCCACTTCTCCCTCCGACTCTGATTGTGACTATTATAAGTCTACTCTCATCGTGACTCTTTATCTTAGTTCTGCTCTGTTATCAACTAGTACTCGTTAACACAAACTCAACAATATCTGATCATGGGATTATTACTCATCAGCTACGTGGGCTCACCTCACCAGACCTCGGCAGGTCCTGTGGCAGTGTCTTTACCGTTATATCAAATGGATACACATCACACCCCAACATCTCTCACTGTCGGATCATTCTTTGTATCTGCACCTGCTACCGCTGGATACATCATCGGTCCATCCATAAACCGCTTTAGTTCGGCTCCAACGCTAGCCGCTAACAGACTACCGGCTAGCTCTCCCGAGGGTGCTCTCCTCGTCCTTCTACCCCAGTAATTATTACCTGCTACTGACATTTCAACGTAATTCATTACGTTACAATATTACTGTATTTAAAATGTAAGACATTACACTACTATTGCATTACTTTTATGTTACTCTCACTAAAATACCTGGAAATATGGATTTAGCTAAGTGTAGCTCATGACACTCAATTAGCACATCACACATCCACTGGAAAGTGATGAGGTATCTGACTGGGCTACACTTATTTTTAAAAATAGTAGAATATAATTGCCACAGTGATGGCTTATAGTACAGTACAAAGAACAATCACAGGAACAGACAAAAGGTCAAAGTTTGGCAAATTGCGATAGAAATACTAAAGTTGAGAGCGCGATTGCGTCAGCTGTTTCCTGTCTACAGTAAAACCACACGCTTTGAGACTCTTAAGTGTTCAAAAGATTAGAGCACTCCACTTTGAGTTTAGATACAAGTCAAAACGGTGTTATTATTATTTATGAAATGTGGTGCAATACTTCAGATACATGATCAGTTTTATAACGCATTACTCCCAACACTATTTACCACCTCCGGAACATCTCCTGCCTCTGTCAGTCTCTCCGGGACTCGGTTGCTCAGTCATTACCTCATTCATTACCTCCCGCCTGGACTATTGCAATGGAGTCCTGTCCAGAATTTCCCAAAAGCTTCTGCACAGGCTTCAATACATCCAAAACTTTGCTGCCAGGGTTCTCACTCGCACCAAGCCCTGGCAACACATCACCCTCACTCTTGCCCACCTGCTCTGGCTTCCCCTAAAATACCAGATCCAATACAAGATTCTATAGGTAGGTACATAAGTTAAATCTATACTGTGGAACATTCTAAACAAAACAGTAACATTTCCATGGAGACAAGCAGACAACAGATTCTCCAGCAGAAATGTTATGCAGTGCACCTTTAATAATGAACCAACACAATCCTCAAACAGATTATGCAAGTTAGAGCTTTGTGCACAAAAACTTATCTCACATATCAGATTATCAATCCCAGATCCCAGAAACAACCCTGGCTGCCAGTCTCTTTGGAACACCTTATCATTCATTTTATGAGCAAGGGGGTGACAGGTCTTGCCAAAGAAAATAACAGGCTGACTTGGTCGGAGTTTCGATTTGACCGTTGAACTCTGGGCTTTGCATTCATTTAATTTTGTTGTATTGACCATTAGCAAATTAATATTTCACTTTATATTTATTCTATTTAAGTTTATATTTTAGCTCCTCATGCTTTATTCTTGTCAACTTTTTGTCTGGATACTATATATGTATTACTGCTATGGGCAGAAATATGTGCCCCCAGAAACTGAAATTTTTCAATGCAATGATTCAAATTAAAAAATACAATTTCAAATTAAAAAATACAATTTCAAATTATGTGATTCAAATTTAGTTTCTGGTGGCACATATTTCTGCCCATAATACTGACTTAAAAATTAGTTTCTCTGACTGAATGGATGGTGTGGCGGAGGATCGGTAGACGGGGTATAGGCCAGACACAGAAGCCATGGGATGAGCCCAACTTTTTGGCTTAGATGAACTCATTAGAAGTGAATTAATCACAGTTATCGACCCATTGTCACTCTGCTCCCACAAAAGACTCCAGTAGCTCACATGCACGGATCAGGTTCTGCTTAGACCCATGAAACATTCTGCCCCCCTCCAGCTCTGTGACCAGGACCGAGGCAGTGGGGCTGGCGCCTCTGTGTGCATGTGTGTGTGCATGTGTGTGTGCTTGTGTGTGTGTGTTTGTGTGTGTTTGTGCATGTGTGTGTGTGTGTGAGAGAGCAGCCCATGGTGTTGGACAGCCAATCATTAGAGCTCGGTGCAAAATGAGACCACAACTCTATATTAACCCTAGAACACTTTTGCTATAAAAAGTAACACCATCACTTTTGCCGGGTAATTCTTACCCGATATTATACCCAACAAAAAGTATTTGTCATGAAAAATAGATCAAAATATGACAACATATGATAAATTAGAGTGGTTTTCTTTTATTTTCAACTGTGGTATGTGTAACAAAATGGAAAAAAAAACAAAAACAAAGGAAGACCCTAAAAACATGCTCCAAAATTACTGAAAAATTAGGAATTTGGGAACAAAAAATTGATATTTGATACTGGAAATTTGGTCTTTGGTCCACCCATTCCTGGGACATGTGAGACTTCCCTGATGAAGGCGCAGACGCATTGACACAGCTGCAGGAGAGAGGAACAAAAAATAGTATTTTTTCAGTGGGTTAAAATGACCAGTTGACTAAAATATTGTTTTCACTATAAGAATTCCCTTTGAAATCACCACGTTGTGATATTTATTCATAATCACTGCACTAAGTAAGGATAGATACACATTCCAGAACCACTCTTACTGACCTATTCCTTACATCCTCTTACATTAAATTCATTACATTCTTACATTCCTCTTTCACTATTGCTGGGTGAAAATCACCCAGAAGCCTGATGGAAAAAGTGGGCTTTGGGGTAGGGAAATACCTACATCTTCAAAGATGTCAAAAACAATGGTGAAGCTCCCCAGGGACCCATGACACTCAGAAAAATGCAACATATTGAAAATCATGTAAATACTTTTGTTCGAGTGAAAATCACCCGGCGATAGTGATCTAGGGTTAATGTATAGATTTCACATGTTTTGTTTCCTTTTTGAATAATTATTCTGACGATTTAATGTGAAATCTAAAATTCCTGGAATAAAGATGTTGTTGTTGAAGTTGTTACATTAGATGCATGAGTGATACTTTCATAATTATATCTTGGAATTTACGTTGCATGAAGAACATTTTTATTGCCAATTAATTATGATTTTCATTTTTCTATAATAAAATAAGATATAGTACAGAAGTATAAAACAAAAACATTTGAAAATATGACTTCAGCTACAACTCCCAGGGTGAAGATGATAATAACAACGAGAGGCCTTGTGTGTGCATGGCCCAGATTATTGGTTGGGTCACATCATATGAAAATTAAACTCACCCAAATTCCCCATGAGAAATAAGCATATCCAAACAGAGCTGTTCACGAAACAACTTTAACTCCATCCTCTCCTCTTTTTGACATGCTCCCCATTATCATTTTTGGATAATTTGACATTTTCACCACAAAAGATTGCAATTTGTATATATTTTTTAAAACATTTTTTACCAAAAATGTTTAAAACTAATTAAAGTAAAGGTAACTGTGAGGTGAACTGCACGCTCCAGAGCAACCAATAAGATGGTGACTGGAATTAAACTAAGCATCTTTTCTATAGTAAAGTAGATAGATGGCTCATTAGCTAAATTCCCATGTGAGGTATAGGCACCTAATACCATTTAGTTGGAGCAAAATAAAGGGGATTGTATGAATAATTTATGTCCACTTGTTCGCTCACTGCAGTACCGCTTTGAAACTATCAGTTGTTTGGTGCTTTTTACTGGAATGATCAGGAATATATTTTAAGGAATCTGTAACAACTGTTCAAACTGACGGACAGAAAATGACCAGGCCTATAAGACCTGAGTCAGTAGTGCAAGAAAGTCCGCAAAAACACGTACTTTACAGGGCCCATATTACGCTATTTTGTGTTTTATGTTATAATGTTGTTTCCTCATCACAAACATACCTGGAGTTGTGTTAATTTGCATATGTTTAACATACAAATTCAGCATATTTAGGCTGAGTTTTTCTCTCAACAAACACTCATAAACACTTCATAAAGTATAAAAAAGACATGAACAGTGTGATAACAATACAAAAGAATTAATGCAAGGGAGCAGAAAGAAGAGTTATCTTATGTTTTTTGCCCCCTTCTTCCCTTTTCCAGACAATACATTAACACCGATAGTGACTATAAAACATCATCAATATATTCCCTTTCAATCACAATTATTACTCAATTGTAAACATAAAGCTTCATTTTTGTGTGCAACAACTTAGTTTTCTTTTTCATACATATACATTACACTGGATTTTATGTATTTTTAAAATGTCGTTATTATACTTGATTCTCTAACCCTCTAACCCTAACCCTAACCTGTCAAGATTATTCCATAAATGAACTCCTTTCACAGCGACGCTTCGCTCCATAATCTTGGTTCTGAATCTAGGTTTTTTAAACATGTAGGTTCCTTTTAAATTGTAGTGGCTTGTTCTGTGTGGCAGCTGTTAACTTGGAAATTACCACTAAGTAACATCACAAGGTGGAACCGAGCATTTAGAGCTTCGGGAATGTAGACCAATAATAAAGGATGAGAAAGGTGAGAATGAAACAAAACATAACTCCAGGTATGTTTTGGAGGAGGCAACAGCATTCTAACATGACCTAAAGCTCCCAAAAGTCAAGTTTCTGTAATGTAGGACCTTTCAGCCATATTAATAGTGATTATTTTTTGTCTGAGCCTATTATCATCATCATATATTTTCTCAAGGGATGCGCTAATGTATTATCCCACTAGAATATGATTGTGCGCTTGTCTCTGGGTGATTCACGTGAATGGAAGCAGCTCTAATTATGACATGACATTGTTAGAGTCTATTGGGGAGATCAGACCTACGGGAAAGTTCCATTTAAAGATAACAATGTGGATGATGAGATAGTGAGAGGCAAACGGGGATAGGACAAACTGTCATATTACAGCACAAACACAGCACTGAGTTTAACTGTTCATATTATGTCAAAGTTTGGAAGAATAGACTAATAGAATAGAATAATATACAGTACATGTTGATTATAACAATTTGAATACATCACTTTTTAATGACATTGGTGAAAAATTCCAATCTGGTTTTAAATCCCAGCACAGCACTGAAACGGCTCTTTTAAAAGTTTTTAATGACCTGCTTTTAACTGTCGACTCTGGGAAATCTGCAGTTCTTCTGCTTTTAGACCTATCAGCCGCTTTTGACACGGTGGATCACAGCATCCTTCTGTCCCGCCTGGAGACACATGTGGGCATAAAGGGTACTGCTCTCTGTTGGTTTCAATCTTATCTGTCAGACAGGACTTTCTCTGTAAACTTAGGACAGTACTCCTCCTCTGTGTCTCCCTTAGAATACGGTGTGCCCCAGGGCTCTACACTAGCGCCGGCCCTCTTTGCTCTGTATATGCTCCCCCTGGGTGATGTTTTTAGAAAGCACAATGTCACTTTTCACTGTTTTGCAGACGACATTCAAATATATCTGCCAGTGACCGCAAATGACAACCAGAGCACGATCAAAGCTCTGCAGGATTGTCTCAGGGATGTACAGACTTGGCTGAATGCAAATTTCCTAAACTTAAATCAAAGTAAAACTGAAATTGTTGTGTTTGGGAAAACAAATCCACTGCTTGGTCAGGACAGTGTGATTGGTCCTCTGTCCTCCTACTGTCTCCCTGCAGTGAGGAATCTTGGGGTGATTGTGGACTCCATGTTTAAACTGGACAAGCACATAAGCTCTGTGATAAAGTCCAGCTTCTTTCATTTGAGGCTCCTTGCCAAAATAAAGCCCTACCTACCTCGTGCAGGTTTTGAAAAAGCTATTCATGCTTTTGTAACTTCGCGTCTGGACTATTGCAATTCTCTGTATGTGGGGCTAGACCAGAGCTCCCTGCAACGCCTACAACACGTCCAGAACGCTGCAGCTCGTCTGCTCACTGGCACCAAGAGACGTGAACACATCACACCTGTGCTGTGTGACCTGCACTGGCTCCCTGTCCCCTATCGGGTGCAATTTAAAATGTTACTAATTGTGTTTAAATGTTTACACTCTTTGGGTCCAGTCTATTTGAGGGAATTACTGGAGCCCTACACTCCACCCAGAGCCCTGAGATCAGCCGACCAGCTTCTGTTGGTCATTCCCAAGACTAGACTCAGGACGAGAGGGGACAGAGCCTTTTCTGTGGCAGCGTCCAAACTGTGGAACAGCCTTCCTCTTCCTGTCAGATCCTCTCAGTCTGTAACGCAGTTTAAGACGAGATTAAAAACTCATCTCTTTTCCCTGGCTTTTAATACTAGTTAGTCAGTTTTTTATTATAGTCCTTACACTGTGTTATACATGTATATGTTCTTTTGTCTTTTATCCTTCATGTGAAGCACTTTGGTCAACTGACATTGTTTTTTAAATGTGCTATAGAAATAAACTTGAACTTGAACTTGAACTTTTAATATTTCACTTTCACTTGCATTATCAATATTTAAACAAAACTTAATTACTGCAACTTAAAATAATGGAGATAATAAATTCATAACTAAAATTTAATGGGCTGTTCTTCTCTTAACCTGAAAACACTCCACCTTATGATGTCTATAAGTGCTCCAATGTGTTATTAAACTCCATACATCTTCTCTAGAATCATTTGGATGATTTCAGCCTTGGAATTCTCTACTAAAGGTAAAAGGTTGTCACTAACTTTAAAAAAAACTACTGCTACTACTGCTTCAGGACAAGGTGGAACAGAGCATTTTGAGCTTTGGAAAATGCAGAATGAAGGACAATTCAAACATGTGTGAATGAAACAAAACATAACTGCAGGTTATATACAGGTTATATACCTTATAATAGTGCTTAAAGCTCGCAAGAGTCAATTTTCTTGTCATATAGGGCTTTTTATTTAATGTTCCTCACTATATATATATATTTTTTTTGCCCATGTTCTTAAACTGGTTCCTCATAATTTGATGTGGTTCAGTCAAATATTACTGCTTCTTGGAGTAGATATAGGGGGACAGTTACAAGATAGTGGAATAGTGGAGAGCCAAACAGTGCACTAAAAGCCATGCCCCCTGTAACATAGATGGAGTCTTGTATCCAGTATTCCATGTTTCCGTTCTCACGCACATATTATTAAATGAACCATTCCAACTTCCACTCAGACCTCCAACACTCTCTGTTCTCAAAATAGCTGTGATAAATCTGGGCACAATTCTAATATGAGTTAAGTGTTGGCTGGATCTCCGCTGATGAGGCTCAGTGTGTGTGTACCGCAGCGTGTTTCTAAAAAGGGGGAAATTGCTTTTGTCGACTCCCTGACCTCTCCTTGGTTCAGCTTGGCTAAAAGATTTGTCACGGCTGCGCGGACTGAAAATAATGTAGGCTGCTAGTGTTAAGGTCCATTGTGGTGAACCAAATACTACATGGCATGAGCTCACACACAACAACTCCTTTGATTTAATGTAATGTTCGGAGCAAAGAAGCACGCACACAGGGGTCACTGCTGCTATTGCAACAAACAAAATGCGTCAGAGACCACTTCATTTGAGATCTCTCCAATCAAACTCCAAAATGTTTTCATGTACAGATTTTTTTCTACTTTTTCACTGTTTCAACTTGGGCCATAGTAGCTCATTGTATAATCAGTGTGGCTATATGAATCTATACATGATTTTAAAATGTGTGACCAGCCTGGTGGCATGAAGTTTTGGGTCTCAGAAGATAGCATTTTACAATAGCCAAAGATCATGCTAACGCACAGAATAGAATGCCTTTTATTGTCAGTAGTCATATGTACAATTTACATTATACATACTCACAATGACATTGAAAGCATCTCACTTCAGTGCAGACATTTAAGTAGTTATTTAAGATATAAGATTAAGGTATATATTAAGATATACAACACACCAGGATATTACAACCCAGTATAGAAGAAACAAATAAAACAATAGTGCAAAAAAAGTCCTGTACTGCATTAGTTACCAGGTTATTGCAAGTCTTGCTCATATATTGCAGTAGGGGTGACACATACATCCATATATACACACACTAGAGAGTCTGTACATTGCAGAGGGAGATGTTTCACAGAACTCAGTTTAGCATATTGTACTGTACTGTAAATGTTGCCAACAAGCTATAACACTGTATTAGCTTCTTCACTTGTAAGCGAATGTTTACGGCGGATGTGGTACGGAGACATCCGCCGTAAGCGGATGTTTACAAGTGAACAGGCTAATAAAGCTAATCTGCGCACAATGATACAAATCGAGAGAAAATAGCACCAATGCGAATTAGGCTGCTGAATTTTTCGTCTGCAACTGTTTGTGACGCAAATATATCACTTTTTGGACAAATATTGTTTTGAGAAGAAAAACTAGCTTTATTAATCTCCGGTAACTTGCTGGAACTACATCCGCAAGCTAGGGAACCGGCGCAGAACTGGGCCCAGAGGACGCTGTCAGGGGTCAGTGTTAATCTCACGACACTGTTGAAGGGGAAGCCATACAGATTCACATAAAAAAATAAAATAAAAAAAACACTATCCCTTTAAGTATTGCACCACAGGATATTGCACTCTAATTAGGTATTGCACAACAACAGGTGGATATGCTACAAAAACCCAGTTCACGATATAACACAGTAATAAATATTGCCCAGGTGGATATGCTACAGTAACTATATACACTATAATAAATATTGTCCAACAAGAAATATTGCACTGTGTTATGTAATTGCACAACGGGTGGATGGAAGGAGAATGGAGGGAAGGAATGTGGGGTAAGTCGGTGCAGACCAAATGAATATTTTAATATGACAATTGCATAGGTCAGTCACAATCTTCCACCGTTTTGTCAGTCTGTTTCTGTCATGTCTTAACCTTTAGATTTGAGGATATTTTTTTGTTTACATTTTTGGATTCAGACCACCATCACTTTTTATAAGTATTACATTTTTCTCTTCAGAGGTTACAGTTACCATTTCAAAATCATCGCCTGTGTAAGCCAGTATACAGTGAAGACACTGTAGATAGATAAATAGAAAGAGAGATAGCAGAGGAAGAGCTATCATTATATTTTCTAATCAATGATCTAAATTCACTCGGGAAAGGGCAGATTTCTGATAACCTGATGAAGCTCGGAGTACATTCAAGATACAACATTTTTAGGGTTTTCCAGTAAAAACCCTAGTCTTATGAAATGAAATAGACCAAGTAAGTCGTAAATAAAGGGCAGGAAGATTATTTGCAAAAATCCACTGCAATCTGCAAATTGCTATCTAAATCTAGCAGTAATATTTGTGTGGGATATCTGTCATTGGATTTAGGATTAGAGCGATTAGAGGTTTTTCACTTCCAAAATTCTATAATACCCTTTTTCTTTCTAAATCACTGGTGACAATCGAGTTGAGTCTGTACTGAAACACAAAGACACAACATGGGCACAGGAAACTCCCTAAATCCATTATTTAATAACAGCTGAGTGACTTACCACTACAAGCAGGAAGTTGTTATTTCACAACGGCCATTCACAGATGTAATGTGTGGTCACTGCTCTGGCCATAGAGATAAAAATGTGCTTTTGAGCATTTAAAAATAGAAATTAATAATGCTGGTTGCAAACACGTAGGGATGGGGAATAAAACAGCTTTGGTGTGATTGAAATGTACTGAAAGATATTTGTGTCAGCCTAAAAGAAAAAAAAAAAGGCTTTGAGATTTAAAATTAGGCTGTACTGTCTAACTGTAAATAATTATGCAACAAATTTCTTTATATCCTATGTATTTTTTCAATGTGGAGTATTAATTTAAGACTTGTACTACAGTGTGTGAGGTTTGTAATAGGTTTTAAAATGTCTGCAAATATTGGTTCACCACAGCAGCAGCATTGCAGGTAGTGTGATCTTTCAAAAAGGGATCATGAAAGGGCAAAAACACAAGATTGAGGTTATTAGCATTTAATGTTGAATTAGGCAGCAGAATACAAACGTAAATGGAATCAGGACATCTCTTCATGTGGTCACATGTCGTTCCCATCACATGTCTCCTTGACTCCCATTGGTCACATAAAACTGCTGTCTTAAAGATCCCATGACATGGTACTTCTTGATGCTTTTATATGGCTCCTTAATGGTTCCCTAATACTGTAAATTAATCCTTCTTCAAAATCAACACTCAGTGCATGAGAAACAGAGATAAACTGAGAAAGAGTAATTTTTCTGACTCTGAACACTCTATAATGGGCGTTGTTGCTTGAATGCAAATGAGGAGAAAAAAGCTGGCCAATAGTAGAGGGTGGGGGCGTGGCCAAACGCTCCGCTCTCTGCTCTGAGCGCTCTCTGATTCATTTCCTTGTTTTTGCACGGGGGAGAGAGTTGAAGCGTTCCATTGAAAAATAAACACATTTCCACAGAAAATAAAATTAAACCACTGCTGTTCAAAGGTCCAGAGGCTCAGATAAAGGACTTCCGAGCCTAGAAACACTCGGACGTGCCTCCAGGCAAATAAAAAAACGCATTTCGCATTGCCTAGCGCATTCGCAGTCCAAACTCTATGGGCGTGATTTACAGAGACGCTGAGTACAGACAGACGGGGGTGGAACTGCATTTGCATTTCTTTTTTCGATCTGACTTCAATAAGGTGCCTTGTTCAAACTCGCCCGTTTGAGCTCCGATTTTTTCTAACGCAGAAAAGGATCGCATGCAGAAAGGATGCTCAGTTTAGACATTTCGCAACTTTTAACCATGGGGGGGGGGGCTAAACAGGGTAGGGGAGCTCACATTAACGTTCAAAAACCTCAGAAAGTGAACATTTCATGCCATGGGACCTTTAAATACAGACAAACTGGTATGCAATGGCATAAGCTCCCAAAAGTTAGCCAATGGTAACAGTTTACCTATAGTTAAAGTTAGCTGAAAGTTGATGGATGTGGGAGCAGGTGGATATCCCATTAGACCAACCTATTGAAAACGTATGCTTATTCTTATGTTGTTTACCACCATCCAAAGTGCAAAACCCCCATTACATTGGTTATGCAATCTTCACATAAACACATGTGTACAGAAATGTAGAATACCCTTTAATATGAGAGAATCAAATCTCACAGTAGTTATAAAGGGATAACTGATATTAAAGTTTGGAATTTAAAAGTTCTAAGTTAAAGCAGGACTCACATGGCCTTTGTAAGTGTTTGGCTTTGACTAGAAGTAGAGTTTTGGGGCACCACTCAACAAATGTTGAGAAATATTACCAATCCAGTATAATCATTTTATCTTAAGTTTATGGCAAAAGGAGAAATTCAATTTGTCAACTGGACAAAAGTTTACTGGTGGAATACATTTTGCAGCTCATCCAAGCTGCTTCTTCAGTTCTGGTCAGACGCTGGTGCACACTGCCTATATCTGCCTGAAGGGAGGTGCTAACTACAATGAAATTACTTTGAAACTACCACACCTATTTGTTTACAGTTTCTGTTAGTTAGGACTATTAAATATGCAGTGGGAATGGAGTGTGTGGTCTTGTTAGCATATCTTTGTCTGTTTTGATTTAGGTTTGAGGATAGAGTTATAGATGGGAGACCAATGATGTCTGAGACCTCCATTTCTGTTCAAGGAAGGGTTCTCTTTTTTTTTGACAAAAATAGCCTATTTAACTCCCCTCTCAAACCACTTTTCTCAGGCTAAGATCTGTACCTCACTGTCCTCAAAGGAGTGGCCCGTGGCTTTTAGGTGGAGAAGTACGGCAGATGAAGGTCCACTCTGGCTCTCCCGTCTGTGTTGGTACATCCTCTTGTGATTTGGCTGTTTTGTTTCTCCAGTGTAGCGCTCACTGCAGTCTTCACTACACTGAATGGAGAAGACCACATTGCTATGTTTGTGGCTCAGTGTTTTGTCCTTTGGGTGGACCATTTTCTGTCTTAAAGTGTTTGTGGGTTTGAAATAGACTGGGATTTCATGTTGTTTGAAAATCCTCTGTAGTTCTTCCAAAACACAAGCCAGGTAAGGAATAGTTACACCCTTTCTCCTGGATTCTGATTCTCTGTTGTTTTGTTTCTTGTCCTTGACTCTCTTAGTTTTGTTGAAAGCACATTTAGGATACCCAAAAACAGAGAGGGCTTTCTCCTTTCACGATTCACCAAAGCAAACTGGTTTATGCGTATTTACTGACCAAGTTAAACAGACAGCATTTAGATATGAAATATACAAATGAGTGTAGGCTACTCTAGACTGGTGGCTAAAGACTAGAGATTAGGTGCAACTTTAAGAGTTGGCCTAAATTGTTCAATAAGCCATTCCGTGAAGCACATGAATACGACGAGGAAGAATGGAGATGTCCAGTCCTGCTGTGGTCCTGATCCAGGTCCCATGGTTTGAAGTCTGAAGTCCTCAGTGCGTTGAGGCTGAACAATCAAACGAGTTCAGATGGACGGAGGCCACGTGATCTAAACTATATCTCAGGACTCAGGCAGCGTCAGGCTGAAGGAACACTGCATCCTCTGTTTAAAGAGTTAAATAGATTAAATTTATTGAATTAAAATTAATTAAATTAATTTATAAATTAAAATCATAAGAGTTAAATATGAAAGATTCACTTTCAGTCAGATTAGCTACAGTAATTTGGATAAATACACATCAAAAGGCAGGCACAAATTTGGAAGAGAGAACTTGAAATTTTAACTTCTCGGGCATTGTCTCTCTGGAATGTTTTTGTCCAGCAGAGAAGATAAGCCAAAATAATGTTTCTGCTTGCACACACACATCTTTATCAATCTGAATTTAAACGACAGCTCCAGGGTCCAGTTGGAGTTGGGGGATGGTCATGTCTCCACAGTCAAAGAGGCATACTTAGCCCAGACTATTTGGCTTGGTGAAAATTTCCTTCTTAAAGTTCTGATACCATGGCAACAGTGAAAAGGGTGCTTTCACAGTTTTATAGGTCAACACATACTACAGCACACAATATCAGATATCAGCATTCACAAAAAAGAAAAAGAAACATACTGAACCATCTCTTAACATCAATACAGCATCCTTTAACAATATTAATCAAGCCTTAAGAGGCTTTCAGTAAGAGGGTGGATGGCTTTGTGTGGTTTGCTGCTCAACATATTTAAATCAGGAAACAATTCTAGATAACTGACTGTGGAGTGATCGTTGGTTTATTGAATGCATAAAACTTGACACTCTGATACCAAGTGATTCTTTGCAGAGACATCACACTGGAGGTGTACATGTATCTCTACTGGCACAATGTTTATTAGTTACCATGGTGACACACTAGCAAACACTGACAAAAAATCATTTAAAAAGCAAGACAAAAATCAGGAGTCTGTAATCAATACAAGCATTCATGGTTCTGTTTAGGTGTTTGGTTTTCTACAGAAATGGCTAATACTAGCTAGGTTGTGACTAATGTCTAAGAGGCTTGTAGAAGTGCCCAAACAAGTAGTCTATGCAGTGGAGTATACGGGAAAAGACGTACCATAGTTGACCTATTATTTAACCTTTCCTATCCATGCTTTTGTGCTTTGCCATTTATAGTTCTGCATATGTAATCAAGTATAAATAATTTTACATTGAGCTCTCATCACCCTGAGCCCTAACTGTGAACAACTTTTCATTTTGATGACATTGCTTGTAAAAGGCCCTATAACACAGTGTTATTTCAAAGTCGAAATGAACCATTTCCTTTGTCATTATCAGGGAACCTATTAGTCCAGAACAGGGTGAATTAATCAATGTTGGAGTTAGCTGTTGCTCAGGTCATCAGGACAATTTTAAACAGAAAATTTGGTTTCTTTTGCCACATCACTTAAACTCTGTTTAATTGACAAACTATATTCTAGTCAAATCTGCTGTCATTTAAAGTCAGCTTTTTAACTCAAAAACATAAAATCGTGAAAGGTCTTTGTGCTTGTTTCCATGGAAATATTGTTCCTTTGGCTACAATATTACAGTGTGGCATAAAACATATCTATCTCCATGGAGAATGTTCCAAAGTATGTTTTAACTTGCTACTTCCATGGAATCATGCAGGTGAAGTGCCACCTCCAGAATGTTACATGCTTTACATTTTGTAGTTTTTACATTTTTCACTCAAAATGTAATTCCATTGAATATTCATGAATAGTTTGATTTCTCACACTAGAGGACATGCTGTAAGGAGTATTCAGACCTATTAACTTATCGCCTCCCTGTGTCTTGCTGATTAATCTGGATCTGCCTCCTGCTTGTGAATTACTGTTTGCTCATTTCCAGGTATCCAAGGGTGACCGGCCTGGAGGCAGTGCCATTTTCTTGGGTCTAAACAGCCAATTAGCTAAGACCTTGGAACCTGCAGTAAGGCAGCCATTAGTAATTAGCCATTGACATTTTAGTGTTGTGGCAATGGAAAAGTATCTGAGACTGGATTACCATTTCATCGAAATTTACTGTGAACATTTGAAATGTCAGGCACGATGGGAAGCTTGAACCTGAATTAATGAATAGGTACAGCCTGAAGTAATACTGATCAATACTTTGTACAGAAATCTATGGTAATGCCTTTTGAAGAACTGCTTCAAAAGGCACATTTCAACTTGCTCATGCAGAGTTTATTCAAGGATTTGGTAATTTCTTTGTAAAGGAAAATGCTATGATCTGACAGACCATCTAAGTTCATATTACTATTCTGTAATAGATTGTCATTATAAATTCCTTGCTTGCCTTATGCATGTTCTGTATGTGTGTTTTGCCTGAAGATGAATACCATGTTATGTGCCATTGACAACATGGTGGTTGTGAGTTGGTCCTCCGGTGATAGCTGGCTGCCTTAAGGAGGCCCTAGAGGTGTAGCATGGTAGATGGTTTAAATAAAGAAAAAGAATAACCCTGGAGGGATAATAAAAGATTATTAAAATTTGATCTATATGACAGGCTGTATTCATACAGTTCATTTTTAGGTGAACAAATCTGTGACTTGAGCCTGTTGCCCGTTCTGTCTCACAATGGTAGGACACAGAGCTATGGCACATTAAATAGAGTGACAATGACACGGTGCCCAAGCAGTTCTGACAGAGGGTGAAATGAAGATGACACATTTACAGGTGGAATACAGCAAATCTTCATTTAGAAATAGCAATTTGATTTAAAGCTATTGATATGTATATTAAAGAACACACATTATGCATTTTTCTGCCTTAAATTATCTTTTAAACATGCTTTTGGTTACATTGGGATTAGTATTTCAAATCTTTCACGTAAATTAATGTCTCCATATGGAAAATATACTTTATAAACTTCACCTCCGTTTCCATTGCATTTTGACAGCAGAGCTCCCCCTGCAGTCAGCAACAAGAGTTAACATTTAAAAACAGGGAGATAAGGATGAGGTCCTTATTTCCCGTGAATATGCTAACCAGGCTTCACTGTGAGCACAGTTTGACTGCAGAATGAGTCCCATGATTAGCCTGGTTAACACCTGACCATATCACAAGTGAGATATGGGTCTGGAAACTCGCTTGGAAAAATCCCGTAGCGGAGGTGTGGTTAGCGATTGCCAACGGCCGTTTATTGGGCGTTATGAATGTCTATCATTGAGCGTATACGTAAGTCCATAGCCAATCATGTCAGTTGTCAGTTCAAACTACAAGCTTCCGTTTGTCATGTAGTACGCATCACCGTCTTGCCACCCCTCCCCCGCTCTCTGATTGGGGCCCTAAATCTGGGACTCTCGCTTGGACGAGTTTCCAGGCCGCCTTCCAGTTCGAAACGAACGGAAGCGGCCTGGGAATTCCCAGGCTATCCCATGATGGTTTATGGGATTAATAACAATAATAATAATAAATATAGCCGCAAGCGGCGATGATCGGCCCTCGCTTGCACTCGCAGGGGGGGTGGCGCTAACGCGCCATTTTCCTATTCCCATGAGCCATATATGTACTAAATTAGGTGTGGCTACACCAAAGCTTTTGCCGGGCGTCCTAATGGCAGGGACAGCTGTTTGACCTGTTACCATGGCAACATGACGGGAGATGCCGCGGGATCATCATTGAGATTTTTGATCGAGACCATGTCACGAATGTGTGGTCCAAATTTGGTGTGTTTCTGGCAAAGTAAATTTTTTCTGTTCCATGCAATCTCCCTAGGGGGCGCTATTACGGCCAATTGAGATTTTCTTATATCAATCTGTTTAGGGCCGGGGTGCTCACCAACGATTAAAGTTTGAGTAAAATCGGCAAAGTCAAAGTTTGACAGGAAATGGCGCCTTCGCCACCAGGTCACATAGTCTATCCAAAATGGCTGGTTGGTTGCCTAGCAACGGTATAATATACTTTTTGTTTATCTTCCCATCTTCCCATATCTTCCCAATCAGCATGCTCCAGTCTTGCGGTGGAATTTTGTGTGTTCTGTTGCCGTGCAGAGAAGAGAGTTTGTCCGGATCTGGTTTATTTATTACTTGTTTAGACCTGAAAATCCTAGTCCTGGTTTAGACCTGCTTTAGTCTGGTTTAGTCTTTTATTTTTTTTATCTGATTTTGGCTGTATTATTTATTTATTTATTTATTTATTTATTTATTTATTTATTTATTTATTTATTTATTACTTCTTTTTATCTTTATCTATCTATCTATCTATCTATTTATCATGCTGAAAATTGCCTTCGTTGTCAAAATACGTGTCTGTCGTAAATAAAATAAATAATCCAAAAAAAAGCCCGAATCGGGCAGGAAAACCCTCCTTCTTCCTGATACGTCATTGTGCGCATGTGCAGAACACAGAGCACACAGGGCACTCACGAGAGGAGAGGAGAGGAGAGGAGAGGGGAGGGGGAAGAAAGGGGAGGGGGGACTGCACACGCGGGGAAGGAGAGGAGGAGAGGGAGAGGAGGGGAGGGAGGGAGCTGCACGTGGGGGAGGGGTAGAGCCACACCCGAGCCACACCCAAGACACACACACTCAATCCATCTACACTTCTGATTGGCTGTTTGTGGCCTGGTAACAGCCAGACAGCCAATCAGCTGCACTGGTGGTGGGGTGATAGAAGAGTATAAGTAGGACCTAACAGGGTGTGGCCGACTGAACGTCTATGGTATCTGCTATAGCACGTTCTCCTCTGCGACTTGAGTGAATCCTTTTTTGGACGATTCAAGAAGCTTTCACAACTCTATCTCGGATTTTACATCTCCATCTTGTGTGACGATCGTGTCTTGGACCTAGAAAAGAAAAATCTTCTCATCTTGTGGATTACAGCTCTCCCGGACTTCTCTTCAACACATCTAAAGGTAGGAAAAAATTATTTTCTCTCTGCACAACGGCTAAAGTAGACAAACCGATGAATATTACGATTGTTCATAATGTAAGTTGAAAGAATTGTATTTTAACTGCATATATTTAGATTTGTTTTGTTTTAGATGTGATATTGGTCTAGTTTAGTCCTGTTTTAAACTTGGTGTAGAGTAGACCCACTTTACCCCTGCTTTTAGCTTAAACCTGGTTAAAGATCCCATCACATGGTACTTCTTGATGCTTTTATATGGCGCATTAGTGGTTCCCTAATACAGTGGTACCTCACCTTACGAAATTAATTTGTTCCAGAAGTGGTTTCGTAACGTGAAAAATTCGTAAGTTGAGTAGCTATTTCAATGGAAAAAGCCTGATTCGTTCCAAGGCCCCGATCCAAGTTTTTTTTTTTTTTTATAGTGTAACTTTTTTATAGTGTAACAATGTGTTCTGTCCTGATTGGTTTCTCAGACTCGATTTAAACTTTTCTCACGTTTTTCTCTCGTTTAAACACTCAAACTTTCATAGATTTTCAACAAAACGTATCAATATTGAAGTGTGGGGGGAAGCGGGAGGGGGGAGAAAACTGCACGGACACGTGTGATAGCGCACATGACCCGGCGCAGAGCTGACAGCAGGACTAGACCAAGATCTAAACCTGGACTGGACCAGGACTAAACCAGGACTAAACCAGGACTAAACCAGGACTAGACCAGGACTAGACCAGGTGGATTAAAGCGCCGCGTGCGGGTCTATTTCTTGGTTTCTCACGAGTCACAGCTGAGGCGGGGACCGCAGGCAGTCTGAGCGCATGTGAGCGTGGCTCCTCCTGGTTTAGTCCAGGTTTAGTCCTGGTTTAGTCCTGGTTTAGTCCAGGTTTAGTCCTGGTCCAGTCCAGGTTTAGATCTTGGTCTAGTCCTGCTGTCAGCTCTGCGCCGGGTCATGCTGCGCACACGTGACCGCGCAGTCCCCCCCACTTCAATATTGATACGTTTTGTTGAAAATCTATGAAAGTTTGAGTGTTTAAACAGAGACAAATGTGAGAAAAGTTTAAATCCAGTCTGAGAAAAGCGTATAATGTGTGTGGCTGAGCGCGCATTATTTGAATTTTTGAGATTTCGCGTTTCGTAACTTGAAATTTCATTCGTATCTAGAGACAAAAATTTACCGTGAAGGCGTTTCGTAACTTGAAATTTTCGTTTGTTGGGTCATTCGTAAGGTGAGGTACCACTGTAAATGCTTTTTCTTATTTTATTTCATAGTGACACTAGAAAATGTGTATTAAAACTAATATTTGAATAGTCAGTTAGTCACAATTATTCAGCTGCGGGGGGTTAGGGGAGCTCACATTAACATTCAAAAACCCCAGAAAGTGAAAATTTCATGCCATGGGACCTTTAACAACTGCTTTAAAACAGCTGTACACAAGCTTTAAAACATATCTGATTACTACATTGCCGTATTACAATTTAAATGGTTCATTTTAACTTTCTTCAGATGCCTCGTGGAAAGTCATTCCGCCGTTCCCAGGCGGCTCGGCGAAGAATGGCAGAACGGCAGCAGCCGCCTGCTGTTTTTGAGCCTGACAAGAAGGTAAGTCCTTTTAACTCTAACAATATTACTAATAATAATTTTCTAGGGTTTGGCACTGGCTACCGCTTCCCAGTGCGTAACTGGCCAAAGTCTCTGGTCACTGGAAAGAGCCACAAGCTGGTGATCCCTTCGGAGGACCCTGACAAGAAGGTAAGACCTTTTAACTGTAAATGCAGTTTACAAAATCTTAACTTTCTTAAATCTTAATTTTTTCAGTTTGTTCTGGTTGTCGGGGCCTCTCATCTGCGACACTTCATCGATGGCTTTGCCCAGATACCACAGGGGAAGATCATCTTTGGTTTCAGCTCCACCCCGGGAGCTGCAGCCGCGGAGCTTGAGAGGGAGATCAGGCACATACAGGTGGATCGTTCTCCCTCTCTTGTTCTGCTCACCGCTCCCTCCAACAACCTGACGGCCAGCAGGACAATCGATGAGGCTGCAGCCGACTTCGGTCGGTACCTTGCCACCGCTTGTAGCCGCTGGACAAAGGTACCATATTTCCAAAATTGTTTACTCCATGCGTGAAAAGTCCCTCAGTCGTCCAGGTAGAATCCATGATAACAGGAGAAGTTCAATTTGTCAACTGGACAAAGTTTGTTTGGTTGAAAACGTTTCGGCGCTCATCCGAGAGGCTTCGTCAGCTCTAATAAGAATACTGGTAAGACACTTGCTTATATCCTCCTCCCTACAGCAAGATATAAGCAAGTGTCTTACCAGTATTCTTATTAGAGCTGACGAAGCCTCTCGGATGAGCGGCGAAACGTTTTCAACCAAACAAACTTTGTCCAGTTGACAAATTGAACTTCTCCTGTTATCATGTTTACTCCATGCACAATCTTTTAAAAAAGTACTGTGTTGACAAGAGGGTGTTGGGGTAAATACTATTGAGTCAATTAAGTTGTGTAGATTAACAATTCTTAGACTAGTAATTAATTAAGACAAGGTGTACACGTTCTCCCGTTTCTTCTCATTAGATAGCCTACTAATTTAGAACTGGTTTAATCAAGCTGTAATTCTGGCTTTAAAGGAAAAGTAACGTTATTTTACAATCTGAGCCTTCTTTCGGTAATAAAACAAGTCGTTTGACTCACCCATAGCACGTTGGTGTCATTTGGAGCTGTTTGGTAAAAGTTATGTTGTAGCGTATCCGTTAGCGTGAGTACTCGGGGCATTACTTTGCGGTCTCCAAATAACACAAACTTTAGCACTTTTCAAATCATAGAAGCCCGATGTCTTTAGTCTACGATTTCGTGTGGTCAAAAGTGGCCTGTAATCCGAGATTTAGCCATAGTTTCGAGTTGATGAGGATTGATTGATTGAGGTTGATGCTCTCAGCTCCCGGGACCCAAACATGAAACGCAAAGCTGAAAACTATGGATAAATCTCGGATTACAGGCCACTTTTGCTTCAAAAGAAATCGTAGATTAAGACATCGGGCTTCTATGATTTGAAAAGTGCTAAAGTTTGTGTTATTTGAAGACCGCAAAGTAATGCCCCGAGTACTCACGCTAACGGATACGCTACAACATAACTTTTACCAAACAGCTCCAAATGACACGAACGTGCTATGGGTGAGTCAAACGACTTGTTTTATTACAGAAAGAAGGCTCAGATTGTAAAATAACGTTACTTTTCCTTTAAACCTTGTTAGATCCTACTATAGTGCTGGTTTAGACTGGTTAAGTCCTTGCTTGAAACAGATTTGATTGCTTTCTACTCTCTCATTTTAACAAAATATTTAAACTAAAATATTGTTTTGAGGTCTGTGTCCTGGATTTTCCACCTCGCCTAAATGTTGAGGTGGATTTGCAAAATCATCTGCGCCAGGAGTACCATCGTGTGGCGGCACGCATGAGTACGTGTGTCTCTATGTGTCTTTATGAAATCTCTCTCGTGTGTATGTGTATAACATTGTATGTATAACATTCTTTCTTTCTTTTTCTTTTACTGAAGGTATCAAGTACTACTCTATTGTGGATTACTTTCCGATGAACCGCCTCAACCTGTGGTGTAGGGATGGGGTAAGTAATAATCTGAAATGCAAGTATCTAATATGCAGTGGAAATGATAATTGTTTTCTTTTGTATCATTTGCAGGTCCATCTCAGTGATACTGATGGTGGCATGGACATGCTTGGCCAGTTGCTTTGGACTGTCTCACACCTACAGTTGGAGATGGACACCCCCAGACCATCGCCACAAGCTCCAGTGCCCTCCCCACCAACCAGGCAGGTCAAACCAGTGCTGGTTGTGACAGGGCCTGCCCCTCGGCCACGGCCACCACCTCCTGATGCCAATCAGATGGTGGTGGTCACACGGAAAAAGAAGGTGAGGCTAGTGTCTTGTCATAACCTCATGAATGTACCTCATGAATTGTTTTTAAGATTGTTTTATTACTGCCCTTGCAGAAGAACCGACGTGAAAGCCCTGTGCACTCCCCAGGGGATTCTAAGAGGCTGGTTCACCAAGAGCAGGTTTGTTTTGAGTGTGTGGCATTTTGGCAGCACTTCCTAGAGTCTTATGATGTATTTAGATCAAACCTAATTTTAACAGGTGGAGTCAGTCTTTTCGATCCCGCTTTCACCGGTGTATTTCAGCACCGCCATTTTGAAAGAGATGGACAAGTTCATTCCATCTGACCTTGATGCTGAGTGCACTGCCTGCTTTTCTGTTGAAAAGAAGGTAAGGTTATTGAGTAGAAATGTTTTATGTTAAATAAAGTAAAATGTTTTCTGATCTGTATTTTATACTCAGTAATTGTTATTAAGACTGTTGTCATTTACATTTTATTACTGCTCTTACTTAAGGACCAGCCTGGAAGATCTGCGCACTCCCCAGGGCTTCCCAAGAGGCGGCTGGTTCAGCAGAAGGTTTGTTTTGCGTGTCTGGCATTTTAAAAACACTACCTAATCTCATAATTTTGATACATTTTATATATAGAAATTTTGATGTATGGGAAATACTGTTTTATGTATTTATAGATATATTATTTTTTTCAGGCAACTCATGTCAGATGTTCTGAAGCTGCTGCCTCCAAGAGAAGCCAGCCCAAGCAGCAGGTATGTACAATTCTGAAAAAAGAAGTGAAACAATTTCTGAATATTATTTCATCTTTGAATGGAATGTAACAAGACGAGAACTGTAAATAAATACATTTATAGGTGCTAAGGTTAAGACTGTGAAGCCTGCATCAGCTTCAGCCCCAAAGCTGTGATGTGCCTGGCCAGATATGTGCCTTTTATGTAATACTGCACATGCAGTTGTTAAATAATAATATTTAATAAGAATTTGCTGTGTGGTCATAATTTTAATTTCTGGACATGGACAGCAGATGTGATACACTTTTGTCAACTTTGTTTACCCACAAACTATTATGATACATAATAATAAGTAATAAATAAAATAAATAAAGTAACAGATAGAAAACATGAAAACCTTTTGACTGTATTATCAAAGAGCCTCAAACCAAAATTACATGAATGACAACATGAATTTTCTTGTTTTTGTTCTTCAGAAGGAGGTTGAAGTGGTGGTAACTCCTGAAACGTCACCTACCAGTGCTGCACACATGTTGCGTGAGGATCAGGTTGGTATTGTTAAAGGTCCCATGGCATGAAATTTTCACTTTCTGAGGTTTTTGAATGTTAATGTGAGCTCCCTTACCCTGTTTAGCCTTCCCCCCTTCCGGCTAAAAGTTGTAAAATGTGTAAACTGAGCAATTGCGATCCTTTTCTGCGTTTGAAAAAAAGACAGCCCTTACGGGCGATTTTGGACAAGGGAATTTTCTGACATCACACTCGGGGAAAGGTTTCCACCTCCCGTCTGGATGTCACCCCCTGTGAGTGTTTTTTTCATGGGACAATACAGAGCTGGACTTGCAAATGGCTTCTCCATGTGAATTGGGACAGGGCTCATGTCTCCTTTCTTCGGTCCGCGTCTCCCGTTCCTCTGCTTACACACATGGAGCCAAACCAGGAAACTGTGTCTCTGTCTCTGTCCTCCTCATTTGCATTCAAGCAACATGCCCAGAATAAAGCGTTTAGAACCATATTTCTGAATAGGGCCTGAGAATTAAAATTTCTAATTAAAGAGATGAAATAATCACGTTCTACTTTTCAAGAATTATCAACACGTATGAGTGAGGGGGTACTCGAGGTATGACAAAAAGGCTTAGGGGGTACACAAGACAAAAAAGGTTCGGAAACACTGATATACAGTATTAGGGAACCACTAAGGCGCCATATAAAAGCATCAAGAAGTACCATGTTATGGGATCTTTAAAGGGATATGCCACCCCCAGGTCAAATTTGGGCATCTCCCCACAGTCCAGAGACTAAAATAAGTGGTGGAAAGTGTTTTCCTGCTCACCCAGCCATTGTCCGAGTCTGTCGCCACTGACCGCCGCGGTATCTGCAGCTCCTCCGCCTTAGACTGGAGTCTAACGTCGCCAGAGAAAGATTTCGGCCAAAAGGAATTAATTTGCTCGATGCGTTTCCCAATTACTTTGTGTGTAGTGCGCATTCATATCGAGTGCAAATAAATGTGCAAATCAACACGGAGAGCTTGACTTGGTCATTTTGGGTGGGAACTATTTTCCAGTGCGTAAGAATACAGCCGTATCACGCAGCACGCTGCCAGGGGAATCCCAGTTACGCACCGGGAAGGGAGTTCCCCTGTTGCACAACGTGGTGCGTGATAAGGCGGAGGAGCACCAGATACCGCGGCGGTCAGTGGCGACAGACTCGGACAATGGCTGGGTGAGCAGGAAAACGCTTTCCACCACTTATTTTAGTCTCTGGACTGTGGGGAGATGCCCAAATTTGACCTGGGGGTGGCATATCCCTTTAAGTTTGAAATGTAGTATTACCACAGTAAACTTTTTTTTTTTCATGCATTTGACAAATTTACTGATGTAGGTGGAGCCAGGAGTTGTGGGGGTGACGCCTGGAGCATCACCCACCAGTGCTGATGTGGACGCGCTCCCTGATGTGTTGGCGAAGAACCTGGTTTGTATTTACAATTAGGTGCAGCTATGTATTAAACATGTATGAAAGATAATCAGTGACAATAGTTTCACAGCAAATTATCTGACATGGAAAAAATAAGTTGTATTCAATTTATCATATTTACCCACCACCACAGGTTCTCATCAATAGTAATTTTAGATATAAGATATTCAGTGCATTTTTTTTTTTTCATAGACTGAGAAGAGTCATCACATTCCATCCAAGATGACCAAGAAGACGAAGAGGACCAAGAACATCGGTCCATGCATCTGCTGCTCTCCGGGTAAAGAAAAGCCAATTTGTGATGTTTCTTTTGGTGCTGGCTTGACTGAGATGAAAGCTGATCTCAGATCAGAAGCAGATCTCCAGTCTGGTAAGTCTGTGCCTCAGAACATCAGTGGATCATTTCACCAGGGGAATGATCGCTTCATGTATCCCGGTTTTCAGTGCGCACCAATAGCATTAGTTAGTCTTGCAAAGCATGTAGCATGTCCTGTGTCTTCATGGCAGAAGCAGGACCTGGATAGAGTTCTTGTTTTGGGTGATGCATTGTATGTATACTGCAGAGAGAACAGAAAGATTACCCCGGGGTCTTATATGATGCTTGTCTCAAATCTGCCAAAGGAATGGGACATTGAAGGTCAGACATTTCACTTTCAATACGGTGACTGTGTTTCTGGTGTTGTTGGTCTAGATAGTGGGGAGCTTATTGATCAAGAGGTTCTTGTTAGTTTGGGAAATGGTTTAGAGAGAATGTTGTCACAGTATGACACTTGTCTGTTCACTTTATGCAAGACCACGTGTTCCATCATTCATGATAACGGTTTGTATGCTGTCGTTGATTCTCATTCTCGTAACAAAATTGGCATTGTAGACGCAGATGGCAGTAGTGTTGTGTGTTATTTCAGGTCTGTTTCTGAATTGCATTCTCACTTTTGTCATTTGGCTCATGTATTTGACAGTAAAGATAATTCATTTGAAATAAGTGGAGTTGTTGTCACTAAGGCAGATACAAACGTGATCATTAGAAAGCGGGCAAGGTCAACAGATTGCAGTGAGCCTAGGGTTAAAGCAGGATCTCCAAAGAGTAAATGCATCCGGAGATCCAAAAAACACAGAACTGATAAATCCAACAGTGAGGAGGTCATTGAAGGTGTTCAGTTTATTGGCCATGAACAAACTCCATTGCATTTCAATCCAATTGAGAAGGACATTTGCCAGGCTCTCTGCCAAAAAATCAATGTGGCTTTTGAACAATTAAATACCTCCCACTTGACAACAAATAGCTTTTTAGGTCTCCCATGCAAAAATGAATCCATTGTTGCTGATGGCAATTGTTATTTTCGGGCAATTTCACTTGCAGTGACTGGAACACAAAAGAATCACCGTAAAATTCGGCTTTCAGTAGTAAAAGAACTTGAACAGAACTCTGTCAAGTACAAGAGTCTCTTGCGTCCTGGGTTTGTCTCTGTTGCTGAGTATATTGAAAAAAACAGAATGAAATATGTCAATAGCTGGGCCACAGAGCTTGAAATTCAGGTAACAGCTGACTATTTGGGGTTAAATATATTTACATTTTTAAATGGAAAATGGCTGCAGTACAAGTGTAATGGCAAATTGTTGTCAAGCCAAGGTATATACTTGGAAAACTGCAATAACAATCATTATGAAGTCGTAAAGTGTGTTAAAGATTCAGAGGGGAAAAGTTGTTGTGGCCTTTGTCAAACTGATCTTAATCAAAGTGGATACAGTTTTAGATTTCGGGAAATCTCTCTAGTAAATAGTGAACATGCTAAACAGCTAAAACACAGAGAGAAACGGAGAGAAAATTGCAGAAAATGGTATGCACAGAAAGCTGTGTATAGACAGTATGTAAGATCTATAAATAGAAACAAGTACTGGCAACAACTGAATGTTAGAAACAAGTTAAAAAACAGAAGTAAAGAAATGTATAAAGCAAACAAACTGCACAGAGACAAACTCAAGGCCATGAGCATTCTAAAATATACTACCAATAAGTCCCTCCAAGCAAGCGTTAAAGCTTTCAGTAAAGAAAAATACAGTACTGATAAATCCCACCAAGCAAGCGTTAAAGCTTACAGTAAAGAAAAATACAGTACTGATAAATCCCACCAAGAAAGCGTTAAAGCTTACAGTAAAGAAAAATATAGTACCGATAAGTCCCACCAAGAAAGTGTTAAATCTTACAGTAAAGAAAAATACAGTACTGATAAGTCCCACCAAGAAAGCGTTAAAGCTTATAGTAAAGCAAAATACAGTACTGATAAATTGCATAGGGATAAAAAAAAGGCCCTAAGTAAGAAAAATTACCGGAAAAGTAATTCACATCGTGAGAGATTAAAAGCTGCAAGTAAAGAAAAATACAAAGACCCGGTATACAGAAAGGAAAAAATAATTAGTAGTAAAACCCGATATCATAATAGCGAAAACAAAAAGCGTATTCAAGAAACAATAAAAATGACTAAGAAACTCCACAAACTCAAATTAAAGGACTTAGAATATGTCATGGAGAGTTTCTTGACTAAAGTTGAGAAGGGCCCAGAATTCATCTGTTCTGTGTGCCATAGAATGTTTTTTGAAAATTCGGTTATACATTGTAACATGGATAACTATGCAAAGAAAGAAAAATCATTAATTGCAGCTAATAAGTGTATAAAGGACACATATTTGCATAAATGTAGCAGTCACTGTGTCAGTCCATGCCCGATAAAAACAACTGCCAAAGGTAAACTCTGGATATGTTATACCTGTCACAGAAAGATAAAAAGAGGTGACACTCCAGCTGAAAGTGCAGTTAATAACTTAGAACTAGACCCCATCCCAGAAGAACTGTCAAGCTTAAACAGTGTAGAAGAACTTCTGGTATCCCCCAATGTAGCAATGATGAAGATAATCGCTTTACCCAGAGGAGGGCAGAGAGCTTGTCATGGGCCAATAGTCTGCTGCCCTTCAAACCTAACTCAGACTGTAAACATTTTGCCGCGCTCTGACTTGGGTGGTGTATTGTTGCCAATAAAGCTAAAACGTAAACTGACATATAAAGGCCATTATGACTTTCAATTTGTTGATACAATTCGTATAAAACATGCCATTAAGTGTTTAAAAAGGATAAATAAGTTTTTTAAGGACATACAATTTGATGAATCATGGATAAATGAATTTTCAAAAGAAGAGATGGATGAAGTCTTTCAAGATGATATGAGCGAATTTTGTGAAGAGGTAGACCCATTCCATGATGAGAAAATGCCGACTTCAGAGCAAGAAAAGGAAAAAACTGAAGACGAAGAGCTTAATGATGAACTCTTGCATGACCAACAGCGATACTGTGTATTTCAGGACACTTGTTCTTTGCCCCTGGATTTAGGTCAAGAAATATTGGATCAGTACTTGGATGGTATTTTAAATCTGGCTCCAACAGAGGGTAACAATCCGGTGAAATTACTCTCAGATCGTGAGAATGAAGCCAAGTGCTTTCCATGTCTCTTTCCCCGCGGTCAGTTTACGTTTCATGATAAGAGACCTGTACGGATAACTTTAATGCGTTATTTAAATAACAGAATAATGCATGCCGATGGACGATTTTCAGGGAGTTTACTGTATCTCTTTTATGCATACTACATATCCGTTCTTCAGCAAGTAGTTTCAAGCGTATCCATTGCACTTCGAAAAGGTGATACAGTTACATTTTCTCAGGGCAATGAATCAAATATTAAAGAAACTCTGAGAACGATGCTGGAGCATGATAGTGGATACCGGTTTCTTAAACCTATAAGAGGAAGTCCAGCCTACTGGCAATCGGCGTCTAGTGATTTGGTAGCGATGGTGCGCCAGTTAGGGGTCCCAACCTGGTTCTGTTCATTTTCCAGTGCTGATATGCGCTGGAAAAATTTACTTAACACTATCCTGAGACATGAAGGTCGATTGCAAACAGTAGAAGACCTAGAGTGGTCCGAGCGCTGTGAACTCTTAAGACGTAACCCGGTAATCGCGGCCAGGATGTTTGACTATCGCTGGCATATATTTCTTAAAGAAGTACTAATGTCTCCGTCACATCCCATTGGTGAAATTATTGATTATTTCTATCGGGTTGAGTTCCAGCAGAGAGGTTCCCCTCATGTACACTGTTTGTTTTGGGTAAAAAATGCACCCAAACTTCATGAAAACACTGATGAAGAGGTGATCGAGTTTATCGATAAATACGTCACATGTGAGCTGCCAGCCGAGGACGATCCTTTGTATGAAGTAGTCACATCTGTGCAGCAACATTCTAAGCGACACTCAAAAACTTGTAAAAAAAATAAAACGCAATGCCGCTTTAATTTCCCGCGTCCTATATCTTCCCGCACTTTCTTTAAAAAATCTGAGCCAAAACCCAAATGCCCAAAATGTCACCCTGACAAAACTGACGTTAGTACACGTGATAATCAAGTGGAGTGTATCTGCCATACAACAATGCCTACAGCACACGGTGTGGAGATGGTGTCCAATGTGAAAAAGATCAGCCTGATGGATAACTGTCCTTATGACTGTCCTGATGCTGTATTTGAATCCCTTGGGTTTAATCAGGAAGTATATGAAAAAGCATATAATTGTTTAGGAGGTCGCACACATATTGTTTTAAAGAGAAATATTTCTGAGATTTGGAATAATCAGTATAGTCATTTTATCCTTAAAACGTGGAATGCTAATTTTGACATTCAGTATGTTGTGGACCCATATGCTTGTATTGTTTATATAATCTCATATATCTCCAAATCTGAAAGAGAAATGGGATTATTGTTAAGTATGGCCCAAAAAGAAGCCCGCAAAGGAAATTTAGATGCCAAAGGTGCCCTGAAAAAAATTGGTTCTGTTTTCCTACATAACAGAGAGGTGTCTGCACAGGAAGCAGTTTATTTACTTACCAATATGCATTTAAAAGAATGTTCCAGAAAAGTTGTGTTTATACCCACAGGAGAGAACATAGTTAGAATGAGCAGGCCCTTAAATACCATTGATGAAACAGATCGAGAAGACGATATCTGGATGTTAAACATTATTGATAGATATAAGAACCGTCCCAACAATAGTGTGTTCAATGACATGTGTATGGCAACATTTGCATCTGAATATCGTGTACTAACAAAAGGTGAAAAATCTAAAAACTCAATCCCACTACAATTTGATCATGGATTTATTGTAAAAAGGTCACGCACGCAAGCAGCAGTCATTCGTTATGCGCGTTTTTCAAAAACAAAAAACCCAGAACAGTATTACAGAAGTATGATTGAATTGTTTGTGCCCTATCGTCACCATTTAAAGCCGGAAAACTTTGCGTCGTTCTTGCAGTTTTATAAAAATGGTAATGTTCAGTTTTCCAATGGTTCAATGCGTAGCGTATGTTCTGTTGTAAAATCAAACAGGCGCAAATTTGAAACAGTTAAAGAAGATTTAGAGGAGCTCCAGAAAGAAGTTGACCTTAATCCAGACGTGGAAAATGCGTGGTCACGTTTATGCCCAGAACAAGAGTCTGAAAGAATGGACTGCATAAATGAAATGGAACATCAACGACTTGGAAATCTTGAAGAAGAACCACTTGCCATTCCTGATTTAGCTGTATGTCAGGAAGAAATATTCCATTTAGAAAAGCGTAATAATATATTGAGTAGACAAGAGGGTTTGGATTTAGTTCGTACATTAAATCAAGAACAGTTGGCCATCTTTTATAAAATCCGTGCTTGGTGTTTGGATAAAGTAGCTGGTAATAATCCTGATCCATTGCATGTATTTATTACTGGTGGGGCGGGGACGGGGAAAAGTCACCTGATAAAAGCCATACAGTATGAGGCAATGAGGTTATTGGCCCCTCTGTGCCGAAATCCTGATAGCATTAGTGTGCTGTTAACTGCACCAACTGGGATGGCAGCTTATAATTTAAACGCAGCTACTATCCACACAACATTTCACATTGGAACTTTTTTGAGTTTGCCCTACTCCCCTTTAGGTGAAGAAAAGTTAAATTCTCTGCGTGTAAAGTATTGTGATTTACAAATTTTGATTATTGATGAAATATCTATGGTTGATCACAATTTACTCACATATATTCATGGTAGATTAAGACAAATCAAGCAAACAGGTGACTTTTCTCCATTTGGCAATGTAGCCATCATTGCTGTAGGAGATTTTTATCAATTGGCACCCGTTAAAGGGAAACCCCTATACAAAGACATTGAAGGCGTGAACTTCTGGACGAGTTTATTTTCATGTGTTGAATTAAGAACAATTGTCCGCCAAAAAGATGAAATATTTGCCAGTTTGTTAAACCGATTAAGAACTCGTTCTAGAACTACACCCATGTTAAGCAGTGACATTACAATTTTAAGACACTGTGAAACTGGCGAGGAACCTGACACACTGCACATTTTCCCAAGAAATCAACAAGTGGATGACTACAATGCCAAAAAACTTACCCGCACTTGCCCAGATTATGTTGAAATACATGCACAGGACTTTGGACTCAATAAGAAGACTGGGAAATTAGAGGCAAGGATAGTCCCCCATAGTGATGCGCCTTACACGTGCCTGTCAGAACAGTTATTATTGGGTAATGGTGCGCGTGTTATGTTATGTAAAAATATTGATGTAAATGATGGCCTAGTTAATGGTTTATGCGGTACAGTAAAAGATATAGTGTGGTCTAATGAAAGGTTTCCGGTTGCCGTTTATGTTTTATTTGATGATGTTAATGCTGGTGTTCAAAAAAGAAAGCGGTATATACCCCCAACACCAAATCTAATTGGATGCACACGCATTGAACCAGAGGAAGAACGAGCAAATAAAAAAGGTGGCATTCGTCGTCAGTTTCCTCTCAGACTTGCTTGGGCCTGTACTGTTCACAAGGTTCAAGGCATTTCTGTTGATAGTGCGGTCGTGTCCCTCGACAAAATTTTCACAGCCGGTCAGGCTTATGTCGCGTTGAGCAGAGTTAGAACATTATCCGGGCTCATAATCCAAAAGTTTGATCAAAAATCCATTTATTGCAATGATCATGTTAAATTTGCACTCCATTATATGCCATCCTTCATGACAGATTACATATCTAGGCCCATCACTAGTGTGCAAGACTTTACATTATTTTTGATGAATGTGCATGGATTACACAGACATGTGTCAGATTTGGCATTCGCTACACAGCCTTGGCAGCCTAACTGCATCGCTGTAACAGAGACGTGGCTAAGGGGTGACTCTTGTTTAGACACTGTTCAGATGGATGGATTTCAGTTTCATAGTCGTCCCCGTAGTGATAGTTATAAATGTAGTACCGACCCAGCACTTGTGGATTTATGTACGCAACAACACGGCGGAGTTGGTGTGTACTGTGACGTAAATGTAGCTTATGAAGTCACAGTACCTAATGTTGATCTAGAATGTGTAGCATACAACTGTTTGGCTTACAATATTTTAGTTGTTGTAATTTATCGTCCCCCATCTTATCCCATGTCATTGTTCATCAAAAATATGAAAAAGTTATTTAATTGGATACATTATAAAAGTGAAACAATTGTTATTGTAGGAGATTTTAATGACAATATACAGAAAGCCTCAAAATGGTCTAAATTTATGCTTGATCAAGGGTATAGTCAGCATGTTGAATGTCCTACAACAGAGAGAGGAACATTAATTGACCATGTATTTGTTAAAACGACAACCTTTGAGGTTCACTCTGTGGTGGTGCCAACATATTTCTCTGATCATGAAGGGATTGCATGTTTTTTTAAGTATTTGAATAGTTAAATTATGTATCGCTGTTGGTCATTTATTTATTATACTATGTATTTATATTTTTTCTGTGTATCTAATCATGTAATAATCAATAATATAATCCAAAAATATATATAATAATCATGTGATTATGCTAATGCGATTGAAGCTTTGTACTTTTCTTTACTTAAATATTGGTTCTGTGTTTGATCTTTTGGTTTAATTTGGTCCAAGTCTGATGCTAGTTTTGTTCTGCATCAGTCCTTGTGTGATCCTGCTTTAGTCCTAGTGTGGTCATGGTTTAGTTCTGTTTTAGTCCTGGTGTTGTGCTGGTTTAGTCCTGCTTTAGACCTGGTTTAGTCCTGCTTTAGACCCGGTGTGGTTGTGGTTTAGTTCTGTTTTAGACCTGGTGTGCCGGATGAGTATGGTCCTTAGTGATGCTGCGTGCCTTACACAGACCCCTGCTGTGGTAAATGTCCTGGATGGAGGGGAGACTGCTGCAATGATGACCTCTGCCGCTCGCAGCACCCTCTGTAGTGCTTTGCGGCTCTGAGCAGTGCAGTTCCCATACCACACAGTGATGCAGCCCGTCAGCAGGCTCTTGATGGTGCACCTGTAGAAGTTTGTGAGGATGCTGGTGTTCATACCAAACTTCCTCAACTTCCTCAGGAAGTAGAGTCTTTGTCTTTCTTAACCACAGTGTCTGTATGTAGTGTCCAGGACAGATCCTCAGTGATGTGTACCCCAAGGAAGGCTTTAGTCCTGATGTGGTTTGACTTGGTCCTGATTTAGTCCTAGAGTGAGGCTGGTTTAGACCTGCTTGTAGACCTGGCGTGGTTTGGTCCAGCTTTAGTCCTGATGTGGTTTGACTTAGTCCTGATTTAGTCCTAGAGTGGGGCTGGTTTAGACCTGCTGTAAACCTGGCATGGTTTGGTCCGGCTTTAGTCCTGATGTGGTCTGACTTGGTCCTGATTTAGTCCTAGAGTGGGGCTGGTTTAGACCTGCTTGTAGACCTGGTTTAGTCCTGCTTTAGACCCGGTGTGGTCGTGGTTTAGTTCTGTTTTAGACCTGGTGTGGTTTGGTCTGGCTTTAGTCCTGATGTGGTTTGACTTGGTCCTGATTTAGTCCTAGAGTGGGGCTGGTTTAGACCTGCTTGTAGACCTGGCGTGGTTTGGTCCACCTTTAGTCCTGATGTGGTTTGACTTGGTCCTGATTTAGTCCTAGAGTGGGGCTGGTTTAGACCTGCTTGTAGACCTGGTTTAGTCCTGCTTTAGACCCGGTGTGGTCGTGGTTTAGTTCTGTTTTATACCTGGCGTGGTTTGGTCCAGCTTTAGTCCTGATGTGGTTTGACTTGGTCCTGATTTAGTCCTAGAGTGGGGCTGGTTTAGACCTGCTTGTAGACCTGGCGTGGTTTGGTCCAGCTTTAGTCCTGATGTGGTTTGACTTGGTTCTGATTTAGTCCTCCAAGTAGGTTTTTGAGTTCCTGACTAGGGGGGAATACCCAGAAGGTTATACCAAGTCTCAGAAGTTGAGCTCAAGGAGGCATTCTCAGAAGTTTACACTAAAGGGTAAGTAGGCAAAGGTGTGTTCAAATATATCCATGTCTCGGAAAATGTTGTTGTTTATCACTTTGTGATTGTTCACTGCAGATGGACAGCTCTTCTACGGAGATACTAGAAGAGTGATCCAAATAAGGGATGAAGCCAGATCACTGTTCATTGAATTCCATTCATCACCATTTGAGGGACATGCAGCAATATGCTCCAGATTTTACAGGGTTGGCATCTCAGTGGATATTGACAGATGGGTATGTGATTTATTTCTGTGTTATGTTATGGACTCATTTTGTTCAGCCAATTAGATTAGGACATTATTAATTTGTTTATCATGACAATTTTCTTAAAGGTCTCGGAGTGTGGCAGATTCCAGAGAACTGGAAGATCTTTGGCTGTTGCACAGCCATTGCAAAGCAAAAGGTAAATGTATAGATGTAGTGTAATTGTAGTGTAAGCAAAAAAATGGTGAGATTCCCTTGTTTCCAAGATGCATTAATCATTCTTTACATTGGTGAATAAAAGTAGGCATCTTCACTAAACCCCATTCACATAATGTTTAATGACATTTGGCCTCATGTAAATGTACTAGGATTAAAATGCAGTTGAGCCTGGCAACCTTTCAGTCTCTGACAACTTTTTTTGTTATTTGTGATGGCCGTCACACCACAGCCACCTCCCCAGATAAGGTTACCAACTTAAAAGATACAAAGTGTGGTCTTCACATTCTCAAGTGATAGCTGTAAGAGACGCTGTGATGGAAGGAGACTGCATTTTAAGATTAAAAATCAAGGTATTATCCCAAGACCCAGTTTTGACTTTCCCTAGTTAATAACAGAAGGTACTGTTCCAGACGTATATTTGAGAGAGTGTATTCACACCCCTTTGTCTCCAGTCTTTGTCTCCAGGCCCAGGCTCCAGGAACACGTTCATCAGCTCAGTGCTCTGATAGCTGGATGTTTCTTCAATGGAACATTTCAGCGTCTTAGAAAAGTAATGTATTTGTTTTGTTATTATCTCGCCTTGGTGTTTTGTATGTGATAATAGTGCTGTCTTATTTCTTTTCCATGCACACTTCAAATGCGGCCTGAAAACCGCCCTCGTTTCCATGGAGATTGGGCCGTGAATGAAGGGCACATCCAAGCACATTTCGCACCGTCATATATCCCATCATGCACCACGCGGCGGCAGACAGATGTTCGAAAATACAAAGCAAAAAGACCGTCCAGAGAGCGGAGAAAACATGTGAGTACACGCTTTTAACTTTAGGAAATCATCACTAACACAACTGTAAACGAAAAAATACGTCCATAAACCACAAAACTATCAAATTAATTTGTTTTAATTTGTGTGAATCTCTGAGCTTTGAGCTAAAAGTTTTGCTAATAATCTACAGGTAACGTGATAAAAAGTCTGCTCAAACCTTCGTATTTGGACAGATTTACATCAAACACTAATAATGTTTTTCCTGTCAGAGGAAAAGAAGACCACGGAGGGATTAATGAAGCTTCGACGAGGACGTTTTCATGGAAACACATAAACACTTGGCCATTGTAGCTCGGAGGTAAGATAAAAACACATTATTTCATACATTAAACTTAAAAGACACAGTTTGACTATATCAAAGTTTATATTTACTTGTAAATCATGTAATATAAGCCTCCATCATATGCAGATAATACATTATCTGTTTTTTACAATCTGTAAATAACACTGGACAGGTCAGATTTCAGATGGACATTAGGCTCATTGAACAGGTGCAGACACTGGTGTAGATACTAGACACTGTGTCTGTTATGTCCATCACATCTAATATAACAATGACAGAACAGTTTGAAATGTTTTATATGAATTTTCTTTTCTCATTTGCAGCCTCCACTGCTGGGGCCACAGAAGTGTTGGCTGATAAGATGCTCATGATTCATGAAATGGGTCAAATGCAGATGACAAAGTAAAGCCAACAGTGCGCTGGAGCTGTGCTGGCCCAGACTCCTGCCCCTGATTAGGTATGTTACATGTTGCTTTATTACTCCAGTTATAATAAGGACGGCAAATGAATCATGCTCATATTGAAATCATTATTTAAATTGTGAAAATACACCTTTCCCAAATGTGTGGGATTCCTCTATTAATTTATCTATTTGATTTATATAAACGGCCTTTGGATCTGAATGTACATGTGAACATAGTTTTGTAGTTTTCTTAATGTGTGTGTCATTACAGGTTTTCACTGTGCAGGACAGGACTTTGAACCAATCAGACGTAAAGCCCATTCTGCTCCTCCTCCTCCAGAAGACGAGGGATTCATCACACTGAGTGGTCCAAGTACATTGGGTCATCTCTCCACTGTACACGCTGACTGTACAAGACCTGTGGGGTTTCCACTGACTGTACAAGACCTGTGGGTTCTCTGGTCACACCAGGCCTCCCTCCTGCTCGTGCGGTCTGCTGCTGTCCCTAATGTGTCCTAATAGTGATGTTTAGGTTTAACTTTTAATTTTCTAAAATAGTAAAATGGTAGTTTTTCATCTTAGCTGAGGAGCACCTAAACAGCTGAGGAAATGTCCCATGATAAATGTGGCCTTATATGACCTTAACAAGTGTGTGAGACAAAACTGAAAACATATCATTTGCTCATAAGTTTATTTGAATGTTTTTCTGTCTATTCAAACATTTGAATCATGGTGAAATGTGCCACTTATTTGGGTCTCTTGATAACACTGCGCTGGAGCTGTATATAGTAATTACATGTACTATGAGAATATACTATTGTACTGCAGTTAAGCAACGGTATTCCACCATATTTTGCAAAGATAATTTGTTCATTTTGGATTGTCACCTGCTTCAGCAAAAAGGGAACATAATTTGAGAGTACACTGACAGCTGTTTTTACTCACCTATAATTGCCTTGTATGTGTGTAATGGTTTAATGTTTGACTCTTCACATTATGATAAAGTATTTCCACAAGTTCCTTTAATTGTTTAATAAACCATTGTTTCTCAAAGGAGAGATGTCTTTATAAACTGACTTAAATGCATTCCCTGTATAAATGCTTTAGATGTGGTGTGGTTTGGACTGGCTTTCGTCCTGATGTCCTGGTTTAGACCTGGTTTAGTCCTGCGTTAGACCTGGTGTGGCGCTGGTCCTCGCTCTCTCTCTCCCTATCTCTCTCTCGCACTCTCTATCTCTCTCCCTGTCACTCACTTATTTATTTAGACATCATCAATTTCTTAAGATGCAAAATGTTTACGGGTGCATATTTAAGGGAGAATGTGATCAATCCAAGGTGCATTACTGTTTGTCACAAATCATAATGTCATGTAATGTAATTTTGTGCTTCCAAACATGTTGATAAATATGTGCACCAAATTCAGTTTGTTGACAACACATTTTGTGTTGGCGCATGGATGTGTATTTCTGCCAACATAATCAGACATGGGATGTAGCAATGATTTACTTTTTCCATCAAGAGTCAATTTTTCCATCATGATGTGACAAAGTATGTGCAAATTATGATTATAACACAAAAACTTGCATTACAGGAGACATGAATGGTGCATCTATGACAAAATGGCATATGGTCAAAAGCACAGTATATTTTGATTTTATAGGGGTGCTATCACGGTCTTCTGGTTTGGGAGGGGGTGGGGCGTATTTTGCTTTGTTCCTATTGGTGGTTTGCAGATTCTAGAGTGTCATGATGTCATATTCCCAGGTGGGGAGCAAAAGCCAGTTTTTCCTGTTAATTATATTGCATTTTCTTATGAAATATCCATAAGCAGGGTTTCTGCTGGACATTAAAAAGCATTAACAGTCATTTAATGTTTTTAATAGGCATTAATTTCGACAGAATCCAATCGAAATTAAGGCCTTATTAAAAAACATTAAATAAAATTTCAAGCAGGATTAAAAAATATATAGTATTGATAACCGGGGTTAATTGTGTTGTGTGCCTTTAAGGGGTTTGCTGGTGTGCGCGTGTGTGTGTGGCACATGTGGGTTAGAAGTTAATAACTAAGAAAGAGTTGAGTTGCTGGGGTGTTGCACTGTGAACATTTTGGGGTACATGACTACAAAAAGTTTGGGACCCATTTCTCCAAGAGGAGTATTTTAAAGGTATCCTTTAGTTATACACTGGCTGAATGTGTGTCTTCATTTGTTTGTTATGTATATCCCAGCAACATTATAGTGAGTCTGGGGCAGTCATTTTGGCAGGAAAGATTTTCAATAAATGCATTGATCCCTAACACAAAATATATTAGGTTCAAAACACCCAATGATATTACAGTAAATAAGCTTTATAAATGATTTGCCTTATAATAACTATAGGTTCTTGTCATTTTGCTGAATTGTCACAAAATGATCACAGTTGACAAGATGAAAGCTTAAAAGCACTCTGCAAGTGTTCTGGTGGAGGGTCCGTCACCTGCTTGTTGTCTACTATCATTGCTCTAACTGGAAAGTTCCATAGTATGACAATAAACAGCTCGAACTTACATGTATTAAATCACAGGTGGTTTTATTTTGTGTGTGTGTGTGTGTGTGTGCGTGTATGTGTGTGTGTGAGCTGGGTGCACGTGTGAGTTTGTGTGTTATCTGGATGCATGTGTGTGTTGAATGTCAATTTTAAGAGGAGGGTCACTCAAGCCTTTCTTCCACTGTTCTGTTATTTTTTTTTTTTAGTTTATGTGTATTTTTGTCCTTTTAAATGCTGGGTGCAAACAATAAATAAATTGAATAAATAAAAATATGAGGACAGGAAATGGCGCATTCGCCACCAGGTCACATGGTCTATCCAATATGGCTGGCATCCTGTTGGTTGCCTAGCAACGGCGTAATATACCGTATTGGCCCGAATATAATACGACCCTGATTATAAGACGACCCCCTCTTTTTCAAGACTCAAGTTTGAAAAAAGACTTTTTGAACACCAAATTTATTTTTTATACAGAAAATAATTACAGTACATCTGAAACAAATGATTACAACAATATATTCGAGAAAAAAAGCCTGTTATTTTGCCTCATTCAAATCATGCAAAAACTGTCTATCACATCTTAATATCTGAACATTTAAATATGTAAACTAAAGTGCAGTCACATTTGTAAATGGCTTCTGGTTTTTGAAAAGTAAATAAACCAATCTACTGTGATAAAACAAGAGGAGAGACTGCTGTGTGTGTCTGTCTGCCTGTGAGTGAAGCGACAGTCCGCGCTGTTCTCAACTCCGCCCCCGCCCCTCTCTGCCTGTGTCTCTCTGTCTCTTTCTCTGAACGGGGAAAGAGAGAAAACGGCGCAATTATTTTTTCCCCCTCCCGTGATCACCTCTGATCACCAAAAAAGTTGCTAGATTTGTCGCTAGTCACTTTTGTCTAATTTTCTCGCTAGGGGGGTCCAGAAAGTAGCTAAAAATAGCGACAAAGTCGCTAAATTGGCAACACTGCCGCTAGCAGCATTCGCTTTAAAGATATCTGGCGCCATCTAGCGTTGGAATGGCTAGACCTCGAATGTAAGACGACCCCCGCTTTTTCAGTGTTGTTTCAATGCAAAAAACATTGTCTTATATTTGGGCCAATACGGTACTTTTTTGTTCCTATTCTCATGATGCATATATATACCAAATGTGGTGTGTCTATACCAAAGATTTTGCAGAGGATCCTAATGGCGAAGACAGATGTTTGGCCTGTTGCCATGGCAACACAATGGGAGATGGCGTGGGGGCGTCATTGAGGGTTTTTTTTTTTTATCAAGACCCTGTCACAAATATGTGTACCTCATTTGGTATGTCTACGACAAAGTAAAATTTTGCACTTCCATGCAATCTCCCTAGGGGGCGCTATAGTGCCCATTTCAGATTTTCTTATATCAATCTGTTCAGGGCCGGGGTGTCCACCAACGATTAAAGTTTGAGTGAAATCGGCCACAGTATGTGCGAATTATCACTCGTCGAATTTGATGGCGAGCTGCAAAAATGAACCCAAAATTTGTGGCGTTGTCACAGCAACACCGTTTGATTTTTTTAAAAGCTTTTAACAACTTTTAATGTCCCACTTGTCTAGATGATACAGCACGATTCTGGTGAGTCTGGGTCAAAAACCCTAGGAGGAGTTCGTTAAAATACGAGGACAGGAAAATGCGCCTTCGGCGCCAGGTCGCGTGCTCTGGCCAATATGGCCGACTTCCTGTTGGTCGCCTAACAACGGCGTAATATATTTTTTGGTTCGTAACAACATGACCTATCCATCACCCGAATTTCATTTGTCTACGACAAAGTTCATTTTTCGGGTATAGCCGTAGGCGTACCTTTTAATTTCAATTATTTTAAGAGGAGGGTCAATCATAAGCCTTTCCTGCACTGTTCTGTTATTTTCTTTTTCTTTTGTGTGTATTTTTGTTCTTTTAAATGCTGGGTGCAAACATTAATAAATAAATTGAATAAATAAAAATATGAGGACAGAAAATGGTGCCTTTGACACCAGGTCACATGGCCTATCCAATATGGCTGGTTGGTTGCCTAGCAACAGCGTAATATATATTTTTTATTCCTATTCCCATGATGCATCTATGTACAGAATTTGGTGTGGCTATACCAAACTTTGTCGAGCATCCTATTGGCGGGGACAGAGGTTTGGCCTGTTACCATGGCAACACGATGTGAGATGGCATGGGGGTGTCACTATGTTTTTTGATCAAGACCATGTCACGAATGTGTGGTCCAAATTTGGTGTGTCTACGGCAAAGTAAAATTCTTCTTTTCCATGCAATTACCCTAGGGGGCGCTATTATGGCCATTTCAGATTTTTTTTAATATCAATCTGTTCAGGGCCAGGGTGTACACCAATGAGTAAAGTTTGAGTGAAATCAGCCAAACTATTAGCACATTATCACTCGTCCAAGTTTGACAGGAAGTAGCGCCGTCACCACCAGGTCACATGGTTTATCCTATATGGCTGGTTGGTCGCCTAACAATGGCGTAATGTACTTTTTTGTTCCTCTTCCCATGATGCATCTGTGTACCAAATTTGGTTTGGCTACGACAAAGTTTTTGCCAGGCGTCCCATTGGCGACGACAGATGTTTGGCCTGTTGCCATGGCAACACGATGGGACATGGCGTGTTGGCGTCATTGAGTTTTTTGATCGAGACCCTGTCATGGATGTGTGTACCAAATTTGGTATGTCTATGACAAAGTAAAATTTTTCTGTTCCATGCAATTACTCTAGGGGGCGTTATAACTGCCATTTTAGATTTTTTATATCAATCTGTTTAGGGCCAGGGTGTCTAACAACGATTAAAGTTTGAGTTAAATCGGCCAAAGTATGTGTGAATTATCACTCGTCGAAGATTGACAGAAAATGGCGCCTTCGCCACCAGGTCACATGGTTTATCCTATATGGGTGGTTGGTTGCCTAGCAATGGTATAATATACTTTTTTGTTTCTATTCCCATAATGCATCTGTGTACCAAATTTGATTTGACTACACCAAAGTTTTTGCCAGGCGTCCCATTGGCAAGGACAGATGTTTGGCCTGTTGCCATGGCAACACAATGGGAGATGGCGCGGGGGCGTCATTGAGTTTTTTGATCGAGACCCTGTCACAAATGTGTGTACCAAATTTGGTATGTCTACGACAAAGTAAAATTTTGCACTTCCATGCAATCTCCCTAGGGGGCGCTATAGTGTCCATTTCAGATTTTCTTATATCAATCTGTTCAGGGCCGGGGTGTCCACCAACGATTAAAGTTTGAGTGAAATCGGCCAAAGTATGTGCGAATTATCACTCGTCGAATTTGATGGCGAGCCGCAAAAACGAACCTGAAATTTGTGGCGTTGTCACGGAAACACCGTTCACTCTTTTAGAACGCTTTTAACAACTTTTAATGTCCCACTTGTCTAGATGATACAGCACGATTCTGGTGAGTCTGGGTCAAAAACCCTAGGAGGAGTTCGTTAAAATACGAGGACAGGAAAATGCGCCTTCGACTCCGGGTCGCGTGCTCGGGCCAATATGGCCGACTTCCTGTTGGTCGCCTAGCAACCGCATAATATACTTTTTTGTTCCTATTCCCATGATGCATCTGTGTACCAAATTTGGTTTGGCTACGACAAAGTTTTTGCCAGGCGTCCCATTAACAACGACAGATGTTTGGCTTGTTGCCATGGCAACACGATGGGACATGGCGTGTTGGCGTCATTGAGTTTTTTGATCGATACCCCGTCACAAATATGTGTACCAAATTTGGTATGTCTACGACAAAGTAAAATTTTGCGCTTCCATGCAATCTCCCTAGGTGGCGCTATAGCACCCATTTCAGATTTTCTTATATCAATCTGTTCAGGGCCGGGGTGTCCACCAACGATTAAAGTTTGAGTGAAATCGGCCAAAGTATGCGCGAATTATCGCTCGTCGAAGTTTGATGGCGAGCCGCAAAAACGAACCCGAAATTTGTGGCGTTGTCACGGAAACACCGTTCACTCTTTTAGAACGCTTTTAACAACTTTTAATGTCCCACTTGTCTAGATGATACAGCACGATTCTGGTGAGTCTGGGTCAAAAACCCTAGGAGGAGTTCGTTAAAATACGAAGACAGGAAAATGCGCCTTCGGCGCCGGGTCGCGTGCTCGGGCCAATATGGCCGACTTCCTGTTGGTCGCCTAGCAACGGCGTAATATATTTTTTGGTTTGTAACGACATGACCTATCCACCACCCGAATTTCGTTTGTCTACGACAAAGTTCATTTTTCGGGTATAGCCATTGGCGCAATGTATTTTGATTTTCCAGGTGGCGCTGTCGAGCCATTTTTTAAGATTTTTTAATACAGATTATTTGTAAATTCCTTTTTTGGCGTTCTTGAATTTTGTGCAAAATTTCGTGAGTTTTCGTCGGTGGGAAGTACCCGAAACCTGAAAAAAGTGGTCGTAAAAATAATAATAATAATAAATATAGCCGCAAGCGGCGATGATCGGCCCTCGCTTGCACTCGCTGGGGGGTGGCGCTAACGCGCCATTTTCCTCCCCTTTTTTCTAGCTCGATGCATGTGTGAGTTTGTGCGTTATCTGGATGCATTTGTGTTGAATGCCTGGGGTTGAGGTGGGGAGGGGTTGTTTTTTTTGCCTTTTAATTTCAATTATTTTAAGAGGAGGGTCAATCATAAGCCTTTCCTGCACTGTTCTGTTATTTTCTTTTTCTTTTGTGTGTATTTTTGTTCTTTTAAATGCTGGGTGCAAACATTAAAAAATCAATTGAATAAATAAAAATATGAGGACAGAAAATGGTGCCTTTGACACCAGGTCACATGGCCTATCCAATATGGGTGGCTGGTTGCCTAGCAACGACGTAATATACTTTTTTATTCCTATTCCCATGATGCATCTATGTACAGAATTTGGTGTGGCTATACCAAACTTTGTCGAGCATCCTATTGGCGGGGACAGAGGTTTGGCCTGTTACCATGGCAACACGATGTGAGATGGCATGGGGGTGTCACTATGTTTTTTGATCAAGACCATGTCACGAATGTGTGGTCCAAATTTGGTGTGTCTACGGCAAAGTAAAATTCTTCTTTTCCATGCAATTACCCTAGGGGGCGCTATTATGGCCATTTCAGATTTTTTTTATGTCAATCTGTTCAGGGCCAGGGTGTACACCAATGAGTAAAGTTTGAGTGAAATCAGCCAAACTATTAGCACATTATCACTCGTCCAAGTTTGACAGGAAGTAGCGCCGTCACCACCAGGTCACATGGTTTATCCTATATGGGTGGTTGGTTGCCTAGCAATGGCGTAATGTACTTTTTTGTTCCTCTTCCCATGATGCATCTGTGTACCAAATTTGGTTTGACTATGACAAAGTTTTTGCCTGGCGTCCCATTGGCGAGGACAGATGTTTGGCCTGTTGCCATGGCAACACGATGGGACATGGCGTGTTGGCGTCATTGAGTTTTTTGATCGAGACCCTGTCATGAATGTGTGTACCAAATTTGGTATGTCTATGACAAAGTAAAATTTTTCTGTTCCATGCAATTACTCTAGGGGGCGTTATAACGGCCATTTAAGATTTTCTTATATTAATCTGTTTAGGGCCAGGGTGTCTAACAACGATTAAAGTTTGAGTTAAATCGGCCAAACTATGAGTGCATTATCACTCGTCGAAGTTTGATCGGAAGTGGCGCCTTCGCCACCAGGTCGCATGGTCTATGCAATATGGCTGGATGGTTGCCTAGCAATGGTATAATATACTTTTTTGTTTCTATTCCCATAATGCATCTGTGTACCAAATTTGATTTGACTACACCAAAGTTTTTGCCAGGCGTCCCATTGGCAAGGACAGATGTTTAGCCAGTTACCATGGCAACACAATGGGAGATGGCGCGGGGGCGTCATTGAGTTTTTTGATCGAGACCCTGTCACAAATGTGTGTACCAAATTTGGTATGTCTACGACAAAGTAAAATTTTACACTTCCATGCAATCTCCCTAGGGGGCGCTATAGTGTCCATTTTAGATTTTCTCATATCAATCTGTTCAGGGCCGGGGTGTCCATGAACAATTGAAGTTTGAGTGAAATCGGCCAAAGTATGTGCCAATTATCACTCGCCGAATTTGATGGCGAGCCGCAAAAACACACCTGTAATTTGTGGCGTTGTCACGGAAACACCGTTCACTCTTTTAGAACGCTTTTAACAACTTTTAATGTCCCACTTGTCTAGATGATACAGCACGATTCTGGTGAGTCTGGGTCAAAAACCCTAGGAGGAGTTCGTTAAAATACGAGGACAGGAAAATGCGCCTTCAACTCCGGGTCGCGTGCTCAGGCCAATATGGCTAACTTCCTGTTGGTTGCCTAGCAACGGTATAATATACTTTTTGTTTATCTTCCCATGATGCATCTGTGTACCAAATTTGGTTTGGCTACGACAAAGTTTTTGCCTGGTGTCTCATTGGTGATGACAGATGTTTGGCCTGTTGCCATGGCAACACGATGGGACATGGCGTATTGGCGTCATTGAGTTTTTTGACCGAGACCCTGTCACGAATGTGTGTACCAAATTTGGTCTGTCTACGACAAAGTAAAATTTTGCTCTTCTATGCAATCTCCCTAGGTGGCGCTATAGTGTCCACTTCAGATTTTCTTATATCAATCTGTTCAGGGCCGGGGTGTCCACCAACGATTAAAATTTGAGTGAAATCGGCCAAAGTATGTGCGAATTATCACTCGTCGAATTTGATGGCGAGTCACAAAAACGAACCTGAAATTTGTGGCGTTGTCACGGAAACACCGTTCACTCTTTTAGAACGCTTTTAACAACTTTTAATGTCCCACTTGTCTAGATGATACAGCACGATTCTGGTGAGTCTGGGTCAAAAACCCTAGGAGGAGTTCGTTAAAATACGAGGACAGGAAAATGCGCCCTCGGTGCCAGGTCACGTGCTCGGTCCAAAATGGCCGACTTCCTGTTGGTCGCCTAGCAACCGCATAATATACTTTTTTGTTCCTATTCCCATGATGCATCTGTGTACCAAATTTGGTTTGGCTACGACAAAGTTTTTGCCTGGCGTCCCATTGGCGAGGACAGATGTTTGGCCTGTTGCCATGGCAACACGATGGGACATGGCGTGTTGGCGTCATTGAGTTTTTTGATCGATACCCCGTCACGAATATGTGTACCAAATTTGGTATGTCTACGACAAAGTAAAATTTTGCGCTTCCATGCAATCTCCCTAGGTGGCGCTATAGCACCCATTTCAGATTTTCTTATATCAATCTGTTCAGGGCCGGGGTGTCCACCAACGATTAAAGTTTGAGTGAAATCGGCCAAAGTATGCGCGAATTATCGCTCGTCGAAGTTTGATGGCGAGCCGCAAAAACGAACCCGAAATTTGTGGCGTTGTCACGGAAACACCGTTCACTCTTTTAGAACGCTTTTAACAACTTTTAATGTCCCACTTGTCTAGATGATACAGCACGATTCTGGTGAGTCTGGGTCAAAAACCCTAGGAGGAGTTCGTTAAAATACGAGGACAGGAAATTGCGCCTTCGGCGCCGGGTCGCGTGCTCGGGTCAATATGGCCGACTTCCTGTTGGTTGCCTAGCAACCGCTTAATATACTTTTTTGTTTGTAACGACATGACCTATCCACCACCCGAATTTCATTTGTCTACGACAAAGTTCATTTTTCGGGTATAGCCATTGGCGCAATGTATTTTGATTTTCTAGGGGGCGCTGTCGAGCCATTTTTTAAGATTTTTTAATACAGATTATTTGTAAATTCCTTTTTTGGCGTTCTTGAATTTTGTGCAAAATTTCGTGAGTTTTCGTCGGTGGGAAGTACCCGAAACCTGAAAAAAGGGGGGGAGGAAAATAATAATAAGAATAAAATATAGCCGCAAGCGGCGATGATCGGCCCTCGCTTGCACTCGCTGGGGGGGTGGCGCTAACGCGCCATTTTCCTCCCCTTTTTTCTAGCTCGATGCATGTGTGAGTTTGTGCGTTATCTGGATGCATTTGTGTTGAATGCCTGGGGTTGAGGTGGGGAGGGGTTGTTTGTTTTGCCTTTTAATTTCAATTATTTTAAGAGGAGGGTCAATCATAAGCCTTTCCTGCACTGTTCTGTTATTTTCTTTTTCTTTTGTGTGTATTTTTGTTCTTTTAAATGCTGGGTGCAAACATTAAAAAAATCAATTGAATAAATAAAAATATGAGGACAGAAAATGGTGCCTTTGACACCAGGTCACATGGCCTATCCAGTATGGCTGGCTGGTTGCCTAGCAATGACGTAATATACTTTTTTGTTTCTCTTCCCATGATGCATCTGTGTACCAAATTTGGTTTGGCTACGACAAAGTTTTTGCCAGGCGTCCAATTGCCGACGACAGATGTTTGGCCTGTTGCCATGGCAACATGATGGGAGATGGCGTGGGGGCGTCATTGAGTTTTTTGATCGAGACCCTGTCACGGATGTGTGTACCAAATTTGGTATGTCTACGACAAAGTAAAATTTTTCTGTTCCATGCAATCTCCCTAGGTGGCGCTATAGCACCTATTTCAGATTTTCTTATATTAATCTGTTCAGGGCCGGGGTGTCAACGAACGATTAAAGTTTGAGTGAAATCGGCCGAAGTATGCGCGAATTATCACTCGTCGAAGTTTGACAGGAAATGACGCCTTTGCCACCAGGTCACATGGTCTATCCAATATGGCTGGTTGGTTGCCTAGCATCGACGTAATGTACTTTTTTGTTCCTCTTCCCATGATGTATCTGTGTACCAAATTTGGTTTGACTAGGACAAAGTTTTTGCAGAGGATCCTAATGGCGAGTACAGATGTTTGGCCTGTTGCCATGGCAACACGATGGGAGATGGCGCGGGGGCATCGTTGAGTTTTTTTATCGAGACCCTGTCACAAATGTGTGTACCAAATTTGGTATGTCTACGACAAAGTAAAATTTTGCACTTCCATGCAATCTCCCTAGGTGGCGCTATAGCACCCATTTCAGATTTTCTTATATCAATCTGTTCAGGGCCGGGGTGTCCACCAACGATTAAAGTTTGAGTGAAATCGGCCAAAGTATGTGCGAATTATCACTCGTCGAATTTGATGGCGAGCCACAAAAACGAACCTGAAATTTGTGGCGTTGTCACGGAAACACCGTTCACTCTTTTAGAACGCTTTTAACAACTTTTAATGTCCCACTTGTCTAGATGATACAGCACGATTCTGGTGAGTCTGGGTCAAAAACCCTAGGAGGAGTTCGTTAAAATACGAGGACAGGAAAATGCGCCCTCGGTGCCAGGTCACGTGCTCGGTCCAAAATGGCCGACTTCCTGTTGGTCGCCTAGCAACCGCATAATATACTTTTTTGTTCCTTATCCCATGATGCATCTGTGTACCAAATTTGGTTTGGCTACGACAAAGTTTATGCCGGGCGTCCCATTGGCGACGACAGATGTTTGGCCTGTTGCCATGGCAACACGATGGGACATGGCGTGTTGGCGTCATTGAGTTTTTTGATCGATACCCCGTCACAAATATGTGTACCAAATTTGGTATGTCTACGACAAAGTAAAATTTTGCGCTTCCATGCAATCTCCCTAGGTGGCGCTATAGCACCCATTTCAGATTTTCTTATATCAATCTGTTCAGGGCCGGGGTGTCCACCAACGATTAAAGTTTGAGTGAAATCGGCCAAAGTATGCGCGAATTATCGCTCGTTGAAATTTGATGGCGAGCCGCAAAAACGAACCCGAAATTTGTGGCGTTGTCACGGAAACACCGTTCACTCTTTTAGAACGCTTTTAACAACTTTTAATGTCCCACTTGTCTAGATGATACAGCACGATTCTGGTGAGTCTGGGTCAAAAACCCTAGGAGGAGTTCGTTAAAATACGAAGACAGGAAAATGCACCCTCGGTGCCGGGTCGCGTGATCAGGCCAATATGGCTGACTTCCTGTTGGTCGCCTAGCAACGGCATAATATATTTTTTGGTTCGTAACGACATGACCTATCCACCACCCGAATTTCGTTTATCTACGACAAAGTTCATTTATCGGGTATAGCCATAGGCGCAATGTATTTTGATTTTTGAGGTGGCGCTGTGGAGCCATTTTTAAAGATTTTTTCATACAGATTATTTGTAAATTCCTTTTTTGGCGTTCTTGAATTTTGCGCAAAATTTCGTGAGTTTTCGTCCGTGGGAAGTACCCGAAACCTGAAAAAGTGGTCGGGAAAATAATAAGAATAAGAAAAACCAGAACAGTAACAATATAGTGCCACGAATGGTGGCACTAAATATATCAATGGAAAGGGCGCGCGTCCAGTAACGCACCCGTGGGGTCCATTGACACCTACCAGCGCGTTGCACACGTTCCACGCTGGTTCTGCAGTGCTTCGCACCGCAGAACGGTTACAATAGGCCCTATGCGCTCTTCAGCGCTCGGGCCTAAATATAGCCGCAAGCGGCGATGATCGGCCCTCGCTTGCACTCGCAGGGGGGGTGGCGCTAACGCGCCATTTTCCTCTTCCCATGATGCATCTGTGTACCAAATTTGGTTTGGCTACGACAAAGTTTTTGCAGAGGATCCTAATGGCAGGGACAGATGTTTGGCCTGTTACCATGGCAACACGATGGGAGATGCCGCGGGGTCATCATTGAGATTTTTGATCAAGACCCTGTCACGAATGTGTGGTCCAAATTTGGTATGTCTACGACAAAGTAAAATGTTGCACTTCCATGCAATCTCCCTAGGGGGCGCTATTAGGACCAATTGAGTTTTTCTTATATCAATCTGTTCACGGCCGGCGTGTCCACCAACGATTAAAGTTTGAGTGAAATCGGCCAAAGCATGTGCGAATTATCGCTCGTCGAATTTGATGGCGAGCCACAAAAACTAATCTGAAATTTGTGGCGTTGTCACGGAAACACCGTTCACTCTTTTAGAACGCTTTTAACAACTTTTAATGTCCCACTTGTCTAGATGATACAGCACGATTCTGGTGAGTCTGGGTCAAAAACCCAAGGAGGAGTTCGTTAAAATACAAGGACAGGAAAATGCGCCCTCGGGGCCAGGTCACGTGCTTGGTCCAAAATGGCCGACTTCCTGTTGGTCGCCTAGCAACCGCATAATATACTTTTTTGTTCCTATTCCCATGATGCATCTGTGTACCAAATTTGGTTTGGCTACGACAAAGTTTTTGCCTGGCGTCCCATTGGCGACGACAGATGTTTGGCCTGTTGCCATGGCAACACGATGGGACATGGCGTGTTGGCGTCATTGAGTTTTTTGATCGATACCCCGTCACAAATATGTGTACCAAATTTGGTATGTCTACGACAAAGTAAAATTTTGCGCTTCCATGCAATCTCCCTAGGTGGCGCTATAGCACCCATTTCAGATTTTCTTATATCAATCTGTTCAGGGCCGGGGTGTCCACCAACGATTAAAGTTTGAGTGAAATCGGCCAAAGTATGCGCGAATTATCGCTCGTCGAAGTTTGATGGCGAGCCGCAAAAACGAACCCGAAATTTGTGGCGTTGTCACGGAAACACCGTTCACTCTTTTAGAACGCTTTTAACAACTTTTAATGTCCCACTTGTCTAGATGATACAGCACGATTCTGGTGAGTCTGGGTCAAAAACCCTAGGAGGAGTTCGTTAAAATACGAGGACAGGAAACTCCGCCTTCGGCGCCGGGTCACGTGCTCGTTCCAATATGGCCGACTTCCTGTTGGTCGCCTAGCAACGGCATAATATATTTTTTGGTTTGTAACGACATGACCTATCCACCACCCGAATTTCATTTGTCTACGACAAAGTTCATTTTTCGGGTATAGCCATTGGCGCAATGTATTTTGATTTTCCAGGTGGCGCTGTCGAGCCATTTTTTAAGATTTTTTAATACAGATTATTTGTAAATTCCTTTTTTGGCGTTCTTGAATTTTGTGCAAAATTTCGTGAGTTTTCGTCGGTGGGAAGTACCCGAAACCTGAAAAAAGGGGTTAGAAAAATAATAATAATAATAAGAATAAATAATAAGAAAAACCAGAACAATAACAATATGGTGCCACCTATGGTGGCAATATATATATCAATGGAAAGGGCTCGTGTCCAGTAACGCACCCGTGGGGTCCATTGTCAATGACGAGCGCGTTGCGCTCGTCATTGACCTCATCGATTACTCACTTGCCCAATACACATTTTTGGCGTTTACGATGGTTAACAATTACAATTATGCCACTTTCGTGGCAATGGGCAGTGCCAGTCTGTGCTATTGGATCCTATGAGTGTCACTATAGTGTGGCATTGAGTGTTTGGAAAAGGGAGAGCGCTTCGCGCTCTGGTTTTGTGGGCACACATGACATCGTGCACTGCGTGCACGATGTCATGTGTGCCCACAAAACAATTACAATTTTGCCGCCACGGGCGGTGCCACCGTGCCAGGTCAGCGGGCACCAGTCGTTGACATGAGTGCTAGGTGCTTAAAAAGGGGAGAGCGCTTCGCGCTCTGCTGCGTGCGCAAAACAAAGCGCTTCGCGCTTTGTTTTGCGCACGCTGGTGGGCCGAGAATGTTTTGGGGTGAACAATTACAATTTGGCCGCTATCGCGGCCACGGGCGATGCCACCGTGCCAAGTCAGCGGGCACCAGTCGTTGACATGAGTGCTAGGTGCTTAAAAAGGGGAGAGCGCTTCGCGCTCTGCTGCGTGCGCAAAACAAAGCGCTTCGCGCTTTGTTTTGCGCACGCTGGTGGGCCGAGAATGTTTTGGGGTGAACAATTACAATTTGGCCGCTATCGCGGCCACGGGCGATGCCACCTTGCCATGTCAGCGGGCACCAGTCGTTGACATGACTGCTAGGTGTTTAAAAAGGGGAGAGCGCTTCGCGCTCTGCTGCGTGCGCAAAACAAAGCGCTTCGCGCTTTGTTTTGCGCACGCTGGTTCTGCAGTGCTTCGCACTGCAGAACAATTACAATAGGCCCTACGCTTTAGCGCTCGGGCCTAAATATAGCCGCAAGCGGCGATGATCGGCCCTCGCTTGCACTCGCAGGGGGGGTGGCGCTAACGCGCCATTTTCCTATTCCCATGAGCCATATATGTACTAAATTAGGTGTGGCTACACCAAAGCTTTTGCCGGCGTTCTAATGGCAGGGACAGCTGTTTGACCTGTTACCATGGCAACATGACGGGAGATGCCGCGGGGTCATCATTGAGATTTTTGATCGAGACCCTGTCACGAATGTGTGGTCCAAATTTGGTGTGTCTACGGCAAAGTAAAATCTTTCTGTTCCATGCAATCTCCCTAGGGGGCGCTATTACGGCCAATTGAGATTTTCTTATATCAATCTGTTTAGGGCCGGGGTGCTCACCAACGATTAAAGTTTGAGTAAAATCGGCCAAAGTATGTGCGAATTATCACTCGTCGAAGTTTGACAGGAAATGGCGCCTTCGCCACCAGGTCACATGGTCTATCCAAAATGGCTGGTTGGTTGCCTAGCAACGGTATAATATACTTTTTGTTTATCTTCCCATGATGCATCTGTGTACCAAATTTTGTTTGACTACGCCAAAGTTTTTCCAGAGAATCCTAATGACAAGGACAGATGTTTGGCCTGTTGCCATGGCAACATGATGGGAGATGCTGCGGGGTCATCATTGAGATTTTTGATTGAGACCATGTCACGAATGTGTGTACCAAATTTTGCATGTTACATTTTATAATATTTTGTTATTTCATACAGTCTCCTTAGGTGGCGCTATTGCGCCTATTTAAAGTTAATGTCCAGGGTTCCTTCAATCTGGTTTTGGCGTCTTAGACCTGGTTAGTTCTAGGTTAGACCTGGTCCTGACTATAGTTTTGTTCAGGGCCAGTCTTGCGGTGGAATTTTGCGTGTTCTGTTGCCGTGCAGAGAAGAGAGTTTGTCCGGATCTGGTTTATTTATTACTTGTTTAGACCTGAAAATCCTAGTCCTGGTTTAGACCTGCTTTAGTCCTCCTTAGGCCTGGTTTAGGCTTTCTTTTTTTTTTTTTATCTGATTTTGGCTGTATAATTAATTAATTTATTTATTATTTATTTATTTATTACTTTTTTTTTAATCTTTATCTATCTATCTATTTATCATGCTGAAAATTGCCTTCGTTGTCAAAATACGTGTCTGTCGTAAATAAAATAAATAATCCAAAAAAAAGCCCGAATCGGGCAGGAAAACCCTCCTTCTTCCTGATACGTCATGATACGTCATTGTGCGCATGTGCAGAACACACAGAGCACACAGGGCACTCACGAGAGGAGAGGAGAGGAGAGGGGAGGGGGAAGAAAGGGGAGGGGGGAATGCACACGCGGGGAAGGAGAGGAGGAGAGGGAGAGGAGGGGAGGGAGGGAGGGAGCTGCACGTGGGGGAGGGGTAGAGCCACACCCGAGCCACACCCAAGACACACAGTCAATCAGGGAATGTCTCGCCCCTTCCCCCATCTACACTTCTGATTGGCTGTTTGTGGCCCGGTAACAGCCAGACAGCCAATCAGCTGCACTGGTGGTGGGGTGATAGAAGAGTATAAGTATGACCTAACAGGGTGTGGCCGACTGAACGTCTATGGTATCTGCTATAGCACGTTCTCCTCTGCGACTTGAGTGAATCCTTTTTTGGACGATTCAAGAAGCTTTCACAACTCTATCTCGGATTTTACATCTCCATCTTGTGTGAAGATCGTGTCTTGGACCTAGAAAAGAAGAATCTTCTCATCTTGTGGATTACAGCTCTCCCGGACTTCTCTTCAACACATCTAAAGGTAGGAAAAATTTATTTTCTCTCTCTGCAACATGGCTAAAGTAGACAAACTGATGAATATTACGATTGTTCATAATGTAAGTTGAAAGAATTGTATTTTAACTGCATATATTTAGATTTGTTTAGTTTTAGACGTGATATTGGTCTAGTTTAGTCCTGTTTTAAACTTGGTGTAGAGTAGACCCACTTTACCCCTGCCTTTAGCTTAAACCTGGTTAAAGGGACAGTGTGTAGGATTCGTGGCGCATAGGTGGTTACTAGCTATTCCACTTCCTCTTTTGGCTATGGCAGACCTCGAGGGTCACCCGGACGCGACGTAGCGCCGAGATCGCGCGTGCCCGCGCACGAACCGACGCGGTCCCCCGTTCACTTTTTTTTTTTTTTTTTCGCATGAAAACACACAATCCCGATCATGATTCATGACAATCTACACATCAAATGAAACCTTACAGTCTCCTCTTTTTGACTATGCAATTCATTTCCCTGCAAAACAATCACTCCCCGAGCACATGGGGCTTTTATACAGAAAAGCACAAAACTTAGCTTACTTAGCTTACCTTTGAAGGCTTTGCACAGGTCAAACTCTGTATTTCATCATAAACTTGGTCTCAATCTGTCCATAAGGATCCAGCGAATAAAATCCAGTAAAACAATTTAGTCCAAAATACGTGTTGTATCCATTACGATGTGTGATCCGGCAGCATGCTTCTTTACACAGGCTCCCCCCTTCCCCCCTCCCCTTCCCCTTCTCTCCTTCTCTCCTTCACTCCCAAACGCAGCGCGGCTGAGCAGCTGTTAGCAGGAGCCGAGGCGAAGGATGAGCCCAAATGTCCTTCTGTGGCTCTCGTATTCAAAATGGCTGCCTCTATATGGGGAAGATCCCCCTTTTATGTGACTATATCTAAGTCCAAAAGAATACTTTGATTTCATGATGGAAGTGAAAAGGCTAGGAAAACAATGTATTTTTGAATGGGTATCTTCAATTTCAGTAATTAACAGGTAAAAATCTTACACACTGTCCCTTTAAAGATCCCATGACATGGTACTTCTTGATGCTTTTATATGGCGCATTAGTGGTTCCCTAATACAGTGGTACCTCACCTTACGAAATTAATTTGTTCCAGAAGTGGTTTCGTAACGTGAAAAATTCGTAAGTTGAGTAGCTATTTCAATGGAAAAAGCCTGATTCGTTCCAAGGCCCCGATCCAAGTTTTTTTTTTTTTTTTATAGTGTAACTTTTTTATAGTGTAACAATGTGTTCTGTCCTGATTGGTTTCTCAGACTCGATTTAAACTTTTCTCACGTTTTTCTCTCGTTTAAACACTCAAACTTTCATAGATTTTCAACAAAACGTATCAATATTGAAGTGTGGGGGGAAGCGGGAGGGGGGAGAAAACTGCGCGGACACGTGTGATAGCGCACATGACCCAGCGCAGAGCTGACAGCAGGACTAGACCAAGATCTAAACCTGGACTGGACCAGGACTAAACCAGGACTAAACCAGGACTAAACCAGGACTAAACCAGGACTAGACCAGATGGATTAAAGCGCCGCGTGCGGGTCTATTTCCTGGTTTCTCACGAGTCACAGCTGAGGCGGGGACCGCAGGCAGTCTGAGCGCATGTGAGCGCGGCTCCTCCTGGTTTAGTCCAGGTTTAGTCCTGGTTTAGTCCTGGTTTAGTCTAGACCTACTCTAGACCTGACCAGGTCTAGAGGAGGTCTAGAGGAGCCGCGGCTCTTGCATGGCTCTTGCTCACATGCGCTCAGACTGCCTCCTCGCTGCTCCCCTCAGCTGTGACTCGTGAGAAACCAGGAAATAGACCCGCACGCGGCGCTTTAATCCATCTGGTCTAGTCCTGGTTTAGTCCTGGTCTAGTCCTGGTTTAGTCCAGGTTTAGTCCCGGTCCAGTCCAGGTTTAGATCTTGGTCTAGTCCTGCTGTCAGCTCTGCGCCGGGTCATGCTGTTTTCTCCCCCCTCCCGCCCCCCCCCCCCACACTTCAATATTGATACGTTTTGTTGAAAATCTATGAAAGTTTGAGTGTTTAAACAGAGACAAATGTGAGAAAAGTTTAAATCCAGTCTGAGAAAAGCGTATAATGTGTGTGGCTGAGCGCGCATTATTTGAATTTTTGAGATTTCGCGTTTCGTAACTTGAAATTTCATTCGTATCTAGAGACAAAAATTTACCGTGAAGGCGTTTCGTAACTTGAAATTTTCGTTTGTTGGGTCATTCGTAAGGTGAGGTACCACTGTACTGCAAATGAATCCTTCTCTTTATTTTTTATTTTATTTTTCTACTTTATTCTGGGCGTGGTGCTTGATTGCAAATGAGGACAAAAACAGAGGACAAAGTCCCTGTGCCTTCTGTGAGTGTAAGAGTGGAGAAGGAGAGAAGCGATCGTAATAAACTTTTCACAAGACCAGCTCTGTATTGTCCCATGAAAAAAACACTCGTATGTGTCTGACATTTCCAAAGAAAATAAAATTAAACTACTGCTGTTTCAGAGGCTCGAATGAAGGAGCTAAAACATACTCTTTTCTTCATCATCAAGTCTAGGGACAGAGCGGGGGGTTAGGGGAGCTCACATTAACATTCAAAAACCCCAGAAAGTGAAAATTTCATGCCATGGGACCTTTAACAACTGCTTTAAAACAGCTGTACACAAGCTTTAAAACATATCTGATTACTACATTACCGTATTACAATTTAAATGGTTCATTTTAACTTTCTTCAGATGCCTCGTGGAAAGTCATTCCGCCGTTCCCAGGCGGCTCGGCGAAGAATGGCAGAACGGCAGCAGCCGCCTGCTGTTTTTGAGCCTGACAAGAAGGTAAGTCCTTTTAACTCTAACAATATTACTAATAATAATTTTCTAGGGTTTGGCACTGGCTACCGCTTCCCAGTGCGTAACTGGCCAAAGTCTCTGGTCACTGGAAAGAGCCACAAGCTGATGATCCCTCCGGAGGACCCTGACAAGAAGGTAAGACCTTTTAACTGTAAATGCAGTTTACAAAATCTTAACTTTCTTAAATCTTAATTTTTTCAGTTTGTTCTGGTTGTCGGGGCCTCTCATCTGCGACACTTCATCGATGGCTTTGCCCAGATACCACAGGGGAAGATCATCTTTGGTTTCAGCTCCACCCCGGGAGCTGCAGCCGCGGAGCTTGAGAGGGAGATCAGGCACATACAGGTGGATCGTTCTCCCTCTCTTGTTCTGCTCACCGCTCCCTCCAACAACCTGACGGCCAGCAGGACCATCGATGAGGCTGCAGCCGACTTCGGTCGCTACCTTGCCACCGCTTGTAGCCGCTGGCCAAAGGTACCATATTTCCAAAATTGTTTACTCCACGCACAATCTTTTAAAAAAGTACTGTGTTGACAAGAGGGTGTTGGGGTAAATACTATTGAGTCAATTAAGTTGTGTAGATTAACAATTCTTAGACTAGTAATTAATTAAGATAAGGTGTACACGTTCTCCCGTTTCTTCTCATTAGATAGCCTACTAATTTAGAACTGGTTTAATCAAGCTGTAATTCTGGCATTAAAGGAAAAGTAACGTTATTTTACAATCTGAGCCTTCTTTCGGTAATAAAACAAGTTGTTTGACTCACCCATAGCACGTTGGTGTCATTTGGAGCTGTTTGGTAAAAGTTATGTTGTAGCGTATCCGTTAGCGTGAGTACTCGGGGCATTACTTTGCGGTCTCCAAATAACACAAACTTTAGCACTTTTCAAATCATAGAAGCCCGATGTCTTTAGTCTACGATTTCGTGTGGTCAAAAGTGGCCTGTAATCCCAGATTTAGCCATAGTTTCGAGTAGATGAGGACGCCAGTGCGCATGTGCGGACTGTGCTCTCAGCTCCCGGGACCCAAACATGAAACGCAAAGCTGAAAACTATGGATAAATCTCGGATTACAGGCCACTTTTGCTTCAAAAGAAATCGTAGATTAAGACATCGGGCTTCTATGATTTGAAAAGTGCTAAAGTTTGTGATATTTGGAGACCGCAAAGTAATGCCCCGAGTACTCACGTTAACGGATACGCTACAACATAACTTTTACCAAACAGCTCCAAATGACACCAACGTGCTATGGGTGAGTCAAACGACTTGTTTTATTACTGAAAGAAGGCTCAGATTGTAAAATAACGTTACTTTTCCTTTAAACCTTGTTAGATCCTACTATAGTGCTGGTTTAGACTGGTTAAGTCCTTGCTTGAAACAGATTTGATTTGCTTTCTACTCTCTCATTTTAACAAAATATTTAAACTAAAATATTGTTTTGAGGTCTGTGTCCTGGATTTTCCACCTCGCCTAAATGTTGAGGTGGATTTGCAAAATCATCTGCGCCAGGAGTACCATCGCGTGGCGGCACGCATGAGTACGTGTGTCTCTATGTGTCTTTATGAAATCTCTCACGTGTGTATGTGTATAACATTGTATGTATAACATTCTTTCTTTCTTTTTTTTTCTTTTACTGAAGGTATCAAGTACTACTCTATTGTGGATTACTTTCCGATGAACCGCCTCAACCTGTGGTGTAGGGATGGGGTAAGTAATATTCTGAAATGCAAGTATCTAATATGCAGTGGAAATGATAATTGTTTTCTTTTGTATCATTTGCAGGTCCATCTCAGTGATACTGATGGTGGCATGGACATGCTTGGCCAGTTGCTTTGGACTGTCTCACACCTACAGTTGGAGATGGACACCCCCAGACCATCCCCACAAGCTTCAGTGCCCTCCCCACCAACCAGGCAGGTCAAACCAGTGCTGGTTGTGACAGGCCCTGCCCCTCGGCCACAGCCACCACCTCCTGATGCCAATCAGATGGTGGTGGTCACACGGAAAAAGAAGGTGAGGCTAGTGTCTTGTCATAACCTCATGAATGTACCTCATGAATTGTTTTTAAGATTGTTTTATTACTGCCCTTGCAGAAGAACCGACGTGAAAGCCCTGTGCACTCCCCAGGGGATTCTAAGAGGCTGGTTCACCAAGAGCAGGTTTGTTTTGAGTGTGTGGCATTTTGGCAACACTTCCTAGAGTCTTATGATGTATTTAGATCAAACCTAATTTTAACAGGTGGAGTCAGTCTTTTCGATCCCGCTTTCACCGGTGTATTTCAGCACCGCCATTTTGAAAGAGATGGACAAGTTCATTCCATCTGACCTTGATGCTGAGTGCACTGCCTGCTTTCCTGTTGAAAAGAAGGTAAGGTTATTGAGTAGAAATGTTTTATGTTAAATAAAGTAAAATGTTTTTTGATCTGTATTTTATACTCAGTAATTGTTATTAAGACTGTTGTCATTTACATTTTATTACTGCTCTTACTTAAGGACCAGCCTGGAAGTTCTGCGCACTCCCCAGGGCTTCCCAAGAGGCGGCTGGTTCAGCAGAAGGTTTGTTTTGAGTGTCTGGCATTTTAAAAACACTACCTAATCTCATAATTTTGATACATTTTATATATAGAAATTTTGATGTATGGGAAATACTGTTTTATGCATTTATAGATATATTATTTTTTTCAGGCAACTCATGTCAGATGTTCTGAAGCTGCTGCCTCCAAGAGAAGCCAGCCCAAGCAGCAGGTATGTACAATTCTGAAAAAAGAAGTGAAACAATTTCTGAATATTATTTCATCTTTGAATGGAATGTAACAAGACGAGAACTGTAAATAAATACATTTATCGGTGCTAAGGTTAAGACTGTGAAGCCTGCATCAGCTTCAGCCCCAAAGCTGTGATGTGCCTGGCCAGATATTTGCCTTTTATGTAATACTGCACATGCAGTTGTTAAATAATAATATTTAATAAGAATTTGCTGTGTGGTCATAATTTTAATTTCTGGACATGGACAGCAGATGTGATACACTTTTGTCAACTTTGTTTCCCCACAAACTATTATGATACATAATAATAAGTAATAAATAAAATAAATAAAGTAACAGATAGAAAACCTTTTGACTGTATTATCAAAGAGCCTCAAACCAAAATTACATGAATGACAACATGAATTTTCTTGTTTTTGTTCTTCAGAAGGAGGTTGAAGTGGTGGGGACTCCTGAAACATCACCTACCAGTGCTGCACACATGTTGCGTGAGGATCAGGTTGGTATTGCTAAACGTCCCATGGCATGAAATTTTCACTTTCTGAGGTTTTTGAATGTTAATGTGAGCTCCCCTACCCTGTTTAGCCCCCCCATCCCCATGGGTAAAAGTTGTGAAATGTGTAAACTGGGCAATTGCGATCCTTTTCTACGTTTGAAAAAAAAGACAGCCCTTACGGGCGATTTTGGACACGGGAATTTTCTGACATCACACTCGGGGAAAGGTTTCCACCTCCCGTCTGGATGTCACCCCCTGTGAGTGTTTTTTTCATGGGACAATACAGAGCTGGACTTGCAAATGGCTTCTCCATGTGAATTGGGACAGGGCTCATGTCTCCTTTCTTCCGTCCGCGTCTCCCGTTCCTCTGCTTACACACATGGAGCCAAACCAGGAAACTGTGTCTCTGTCTCTCTCCTCCTCATTTGCATTCAAGCAACATGCCCAGAATAAAGCGTTTAGAACCATATTTCTGAATAGGGCCTCAGAATTAAAATTTCAAATTAAAGAGATGAAATAATCACGTTCTACTTTTCGAGAATTATCAACACGTATGAGTGAGGGGGTACTCGAGGTATGACAAAAAGGCTTAGGGGGTACACAAGACAAAAAAAGGTTGGGAAACACTGATATACAGTATTAGGGAACCACTAAGGCGCCATATAAAAGCATCAAGAAGTACCATGTCATGGGATCTTTAAGTTTGAAATGTAGTATTACCACAGTAAACATTTTTTTTCATGCATTTGACAAATTTACTGATGTAGGTGGAGCCAGGAGTTGTGGGGGTGACGCCTGGAGCATCACCCACCAGTGCTGATGTGGACGCGCTCCCTGATGTGTTGGCGAAGAACCTGGTTTGTATTTACAATGATTAGGTGCAGCTATGTATTAAACATGTATGAAAGATAATCAGTGACAATAGTTTCACAGCAAATTATCTGACATTGAAAAAATAAGTTGTATTCAATTTATCATATTTACCCACCACCACAGGTTCTCATCAATAGTAATTTTAGATATAAGATATTCAGTGCATTTTTTTTTTCCATAGACTGAGAAGAGTCATCACATTCCATCCAAGATGACCAAGAAGACGAAGAGGACCAAGAACAGCGGTCCATGCATCTGCTGCTCTCCAGGTGAAGAAAACCCTATTTGTGATGTTTCTTTTGGTGCTGACTTGACTGAGATGAAAGCTGATCTCAGATCAGAAGCAGATCTCCAGTCTGGTAAGTCTGTGCCTCAGAACATCAGTGGATCATTTCACCAGGGGAATGATCGCTTCATGTATCCTGGTTTTCAGTGCGCACCAATAGCATTAGTTAGTCTTGCAAAGCATGTAGCATGTCCTGTGTCTTCATGGCAGAAGCAGGACCTGGATAGAGTTCTTGTTTTGGGTGATGCATTGTATGTATACTGCAGAGAGAACAGAAAGATTACCCCGGGGTCTTATATGATGCTTGTCTCAAATCTGCCAAAGGAATGGGACATTGAAGGTCAGACATTTCACTTTCAGTACGGTGACTGTGTTTCTGGTGTTGTTGGTCTAGATAGTGGGGAGCTCATTGATCAAGAGGTTCTTGTTAGTTTGGGAAATGGTTTAGAGAGAATGTTGTCACAGTATGACACTTGTCTATTCACTTTATGCAAGACCACGTGTTCCATCATTCATGATAATGGTTTGTATGCTGTCGTTGATTCTCATTCTCGTAACAAAACTGGCATTGTAGACGCAGATGGCAGTAGTGTTGTGTGTTATTTCAGGTCTGTTTCTGAATTGCATTCTCACTTTTGTCATTTGGCTCATGTATTTGACAGTAAAGATAATTCATTTGAAATCAGTGGAGTTGTTGTCACTAAGGCAGATACAAATGTGATCATTAGGAAGCGGGCAAGGTCAACAGATGCCAGTGAGCCTAGGGTTAAAGCAGGATCTCCAAAGAGTAAATTCATCCGCAGATCCAAAAAACACAGAACTGATAAATCCGACAGTGAGGAGGTGATTGAAGGTGTTCAGTTTATTGGCCATGAACAAACTCCAATGCATTTCAGTCCTATTGAGAAGGACATTTGCCAGGCTCTCTGCAAAAAAATCAATGTGGCTTTTGAACAATTAAATACCTCCCAATTGACAACAAACAGCTTTTTAGGTCTTCCATGCAAAAATGAATCCATTGTTGCTGATGGCAATTGTTATTTTCGGGCAATTTCACTTGCAGTGACTGGAACACAAAAGAATCATCGTAAAATTCGGCTTTCAGTAGTAAAAGAACTTGAACAGAACGCTGTCAAGTACAAGAGTCTCTTGCGTCCTGGGTTTGTCTCTGTTGCTGAGTATATTGAAAAAAACAGAATGAAATATGTCAATAGCTGGGCCACAGAGGTAGAAATTCAGGTAACAGCTGACTATTTGGGGTTAAGTATATTTACGTTTTTAAATGGAAATTGGCTGCAGTACAAGTGTAATGGCAAATTGTTGTCAAGCCAAGGTATATACTTGGAAAACTGCAATAACAATCATTATGAAGTCGTAAAGTGTGTTAACGATTCAGAGGGGAAAAGTTGTTGTGGCCTTTGTCAAACTGATCTTAATCAAAGTGGATACAGTTTTAGATTTCGGGAAATCTCTCTAGTACATACTGATCATTCTGAATATGCTAAACTGCTAAAACGCAGAGAGAAACGGAGAGAAAATTGCAGAAAATGGTATGCACAGAAAGCTGTGTATAGACAGTATGTAAGATCTATAAATAGAAACAAGTACTGGCAACAACTGAATGTTAGAAACAAGTTAAAAAACAGAAGTAAAGAAATGTATAAAGCAAACAAACTGCACAGAGACAAACTCAAGGCCATGAGCATTCTAAAATATACTACCAATAAGTCCCTCCAAGCAAGCGTTAAAGCTTACAGTAAAGAAAAATATAGTACCGATAAGTCCCACCAAGAAAGCGTTAAATCTTACAGTAAAGAAAAATACAGTACTGATAAGTCCCACCAAGCAAGCGTTAAAGCTTACAGTAAAGAAAAATATAGTACCGATAAGTCTCACCAAGAAAGCGTTAAATCTTACAGTAAAGCAAAATACATTACTGATAAGTCCCACCAAGAAAGCGTTAAAGCTTATAGTAAAGCAAAATACAGTACTGATAAATTGCATAGGGATAAAAAAAAGGCCCTAAGTAAGAAAAATTACCGGAAAAGTAATTCACATCGTGAGAGATTAAAAGCTGCAAGTAAAGAAAAATACGAAGACCCAGTATACAGAAAGGAAAAAATAATTAGTAGTAAAACCCGATATCATAATAGCGAAAACAAAAAGCGTATTCAAGAAACAATAAAAATGACCAAGAAACTCCACAAACTCAAATTAAAGGACTTAGAATATGTCATGGAGAGTTTCTTGACTAAAGTTGAGAAGGGCCCAGAATTCATCTGTTCTGTGTGCCATAGAATGTTTTTTGAAAATTCGGTTATACATTGTAACATGGATAACTATACAAAGAAAGAAAACTCATTAATTGCAGCTAATAAGTGTATAAAGGACACATATTTGCATAAATGTAGCAGTCACTGTGTCAGTCCATGCCCAATAAAAACAACTGCCAAAGGTAAACTCTGGATATGTTATACCTGTCACCGAAAGATAAAAAGAGGTGACACTCCAGCTGAAAGTGCAGTTAATAACTTAGAACTTGACCCCATCCCAGAAGAACTGTCATGTTTAAACAGTGTAGAAGAACTTCTGGTATCCCCCAATGTAGCAATGATGAAGATAATAGCTTTACCCAGAGGAGGACAGAGAGCTTGTCATGGGCCAATAGTCTGCTGCCCTTCAAACCTAACTCAGACTGTAAATATTTTGCCGCGCTCTGACTTGGGTGGTGTATTGTTACCAGTAAAGCTAAAACGTAAACTGACATATAAAGGCCATTATGAATTTCAATTTGTTGATACAATCCGTATAAAACATGCCATTAAGTGTTTAAAAAGGATAAATAAGTTTTTTAAGGACATACAATTTGATGAATCATGGATAAATGAATTTTCAAAAGAAGAGATGGATGAAGTCTTTCAAGATGATATGAGCGAATTTTGTGAAGACGTAGACCCATTCCTTGATGACAAAATGCCAACCTCAGAGCAGGAAAATGAACAAACTGAAGACGAAGTTCTAAATGATGAACTCTTGCATGACCAACAGCGATACTGTGTATTTCAGGACACTTGTTCTTTGCCCCTGGATTTAGGTCAAGAAATATTGGATCAGTACTTGGATGGTATTTTAAATCTGGCTCCAACAGAGGGTAACAATCCGGTGAAATTACTCTCAGATCGTGAGAATGAAGCCAAGTGCTTTCCATGTCTCTTTCCCCTCGGTCAGTTTACGTTTCATGACAAGAGACCTGTACGGATAACTTTGATGCGTTATTTAAATAACAGAATAATGCATGCCGATGGACGATTTTCAGGGAGTTTACTGTATCTCTTTTATGCATACTACATATCCGTTCTTCAACAAGTAGTTTCAAGCGTATCTATTGCACTTCGAAAAGGTGATACAGTTACATTTTCTCAGGGCAATGAATCAAATATTAAAGAAACTCTGAGAACGATGCTGGAGCATGACAGTGGATACCGTTTTCTTAAACCTATAAGAGGAAGTCCAGCCTACTGGCAATCGGCGTCTAGTGATTTGGTAGCGATGGTGCGCCAGTTAGGGGTCCCAACCTGGTTCTGTTCATTTTCCAGTGCTGATATGCGCTGGAAAAATTTACTTAACACTATCCTGAGACATGAAGGTCGATTACAAACAGTAGAAGACCTAGAGTGGTCCGAGCGCTGTGAACTCTTAAGGCATAACCCGGTAATCGCGGCCAGGATGTTTGACTATCGCTGGCATATATTTCTTAAAGAAGTACTAATGTCTCCGTCACATCCCATTGGTGAAATTATTGATTATTTCTATCGGGTTGAGTTCCAGCAGAGAGGTTCCCCTCATGTACACTGTTTGTTTTGGGTAAAAAATGCACCCAAACTTCATGAAAACACTGATGAAGAGGTGATCGAGTTTATCGATAAATACGTCACATGTGAGCTGCCAGCCGAGGACGATCCTTTGTATGAAGTAGTCACGTCTGTGCAGCAACATTCTAAGCGACACTCAAAAACTTGTAAAAAAAAAAAACACAATGCCGCTTTAATTTCCCGCGTCCTATATCTTCCCGTACTTTCTTTAAAAAATCTGAGCCAAAACCCAAATGCCCAAAATGTCACCCTGCCAAAACTGATGTTAGTACACATGATAATCAAGTGGAGTGTATCTGCCATACAACAATGCCTACAGCACAAGGTGTGGAGATGGTGTCCAATGTGAAAAAGATCAGCCTGATGGATAACTGTCCTTATGACTGTCCTGATGCTGTATTTGAATCCCTTGGGTTTAATCAGGAAGTATACGAAAAAGCATATAATTGTTTGGGAGGTCGCACACATATCGTTTTAAAGAGAAATATTTCTGAGATTTGGAATAATCAGTATAGTCCATTTATTCTTAAAACGTGGAATGCAAATTTTGACATTCAGTATGTTGTGGACCCATATGCTTGTATTGTTTATATAATCTCATATATCTCCAAATCTGAAAGAGAAATGGGATTATTGTTAAGTATGGCCCAAAAAGAAGCCCGCAAAGGAAATTTAGATGCCAAAGGTGCCCTGAAAAAAATTGGTTCTGTTTTCCTTCATAACAGAGAGGTGTCTGCACAGGAAGCAGTTTATTTACTTACTAATATGCATTTAAAAGAATGTTCCAGAAAAGTTGTGTTTATACCCACAGGAGAGAACATAGTTAGAATGAGCAGGCCCTTAAATACAATTGATGAAACGGATCGAGAAGACGATATCTGGATGTTAAACATTATTGATAGATATAAGAACCGTCCCAACAATAGTGTGTTCAATGACATGTGTATGGCAACATTTGCATCTGAATATCGTGTACTAACAAAAGGTGAAAAATCTAAAAACTCAATCCCACTACAATTTGATCATGGATTTATAGTTAAACGCTCACGTACTCAAGCAGCAGTCATTCGTTATGCGCGTTTTTCAAAAACAAAAAACCCAGAACAGTATTACAGAAGTATGATTGAATTGTTTGTTCCCTATCGTCACCATTTAAAGCCGGAAAGCTTCGCGTCGTTCTTGCAGTTTTATAAAAATGGTAATATTCAGTTTTCCAATGGTTCAATGCGTAGCGTATGTTCTGTTGTAAAATCAAACAGGCGCAAATTTGAAACAGTTAAAGAAGATTTAGAGGAGCTCCAGAAAGAAGTTGACCTTAATCCAGATGTGGAAAATGCGTGGTCACGTTTATGCCCAGAACAAGAGTCTGAAAGAATGGACTGCATAAATGAAATGGAACATCAACGACTTGGAAATCTTGAAGAAGAACCACTTGCCATTCCTGATTTAGCTGTATGTCAGGAAGAAATATTCCATTTAGAAAAGCGTAGTAATATATTGAGTAGACAAGAGGGTTTGGCTTTAGTTCGTACATTAAATCAAGAACAGTTGGCCATCTTTTATAAAATCCGTGCTTGGTGTTTGGATAAAGTAGCTGGTAATAATCCTGATCCATTGCATGTATTTATTACTGGTGGGGCGGGGACGGGGAAAAGTCACCTGATAAAAGCCATACAGTATGAGGCAATGAGGTTATTGGCCCCTCTGTGCCGAAATCCTGATAGCATTAGTGTGCTGTTAACTGCACCAACTGGGATGGCAGCTTATAATTTAAACGCAGCTACTATCCACACAACATTTCATATTGGAACTTTTTTGAGTTTGCCCTACTCCCCTTTAGGTGAAGAAAAGTTAAATTCTCTGCGTGTAAAGTATTGTGATTTACAAATTTTGATTATTGATGAAATATCTATGGTTGATCACAATTTGCTCACATATATTCATGGTAGATTAAGACAAATCAAGCAAACAGGTGACTTTTCTCCATTTGGCAATGTAGCCATCATTGCTGTAGGAGACTTTTATCAATTGGCACCCGTTAAAGGGAAACCCCTATACAAAGACATTGAAGGCGTGAACTTCTGGACGAGTTTATTTTCATGTGTTGAATTAAGAACAATTGTCCGCCAAAAAGATGAAATATTTGCCAGTTTGTTAAACCGATTGAGAACTCGTTCTAGAACTACACCCATGTTAAGCAGTGACATTACAATTTTAAGACGCTGTGAAACTGGCGAGGAACCTGACACACTACACATTTTCCCAAGAAATCAACAAGTGGATGACTACAATGCCAAAAAACTTACCCGCACTTGCCCAGATTATGTTGAAATACATGCACAGGACTTTGGACTCAATAAGAAGACTGGGAAATTAGAGGCAAGGATAGTCCCCCATAGTGATGCGCCTTACACGTGCCTGTCAGAACAGTTATTATTGGGTAATGGTGCGCGTGTTATGTTATGTAAAAATATTGATGTAAATGATGGCCTAGTTAATGGTTTATGCGGTACAGTAAAAGATATAGTGTGGTCTAATGAAAGGTTTCCGGTTGCCGTTTATGTTTTATTTGATGATGTTAATGTTGGTGTTCAAAAAAGAAAGCGGTATATACCCCCAACACCAAATCTAATTGGATGCACACGCATTGAACCAGAGGAAGAACGAGCAAATAAAAAAGGTGGCATTCGTCGTCAGTTTCCTCTCAGACTTGCTTGGGCCTGTACTGTTCACAAGGTTCAAGGCATTTCTGTTGATAGTGCGGTCGTGTCCCTCGACAAAATTTTCACAGCCGGTCAGGCTTATGTCGCGTTGAGCAGAGTTAGAACATTATCCGGGCTCATAATCCAAAAGTTTGATCAAAAATCCATTTATTGCAATGATCATGTTAAATTTGCACTCCATTATATGCCATCCTTCATGACAGATTACATATCTAGGCCCATCACTAGTGTACAAGACTTTACATTATTTTTGATGAATGTGCATGGATTACACAGACATGTGTCAGATTTGGCATTCGCTACACAGCCTTGGCAGCCTAACTGCATCGCTGTAACAGAGACGTGGCTAAGGGGTGACTCTTGTTTAGACACTGTTCAGATGGATGGATTTCAGTTTCATAGTCGTCCCCGTAGTGATAGTTATAAATGTAGTACTGACCCAGCACTTGTGGATTTATGTACACAACAACACGGCGGAGTTGGTGTGTACTGTGATGTAAATGTAGCTTATGAAGTCACAGTACCTAATGTTGATCTAGAATGTGTAGCATACAACTGTTTAGCTTACAATATTTTAGTTGTTGTAATTTATCGTCCCCCATCTTATCCCATGTCATTGTTCATCAAAAATATGAAAAAGTTATTTAATTGGATACATTATAAAAGTGAAACAATTGTTATTGTGGGAGACTTTAATGACAATATACAGAAAGCCTCAAAATGGTCTAAATTTATGCTTGATCAAGGGTATAGTCAGCATGTTGAATGTCCTACAACAGAGAGAGGAACATTAATTGACCATGTATTTGTTAAAACGACAACCTTTGAGGTTCACTCTGTGGTGGTGCCAACATATTTCTCTGATCATGAAGGGATTGCGTGTTTTTTTAAGTATTTGAATAGTTAAATTATGTATCGCTGTTGGTCATTTATTTATTATACTATGTATTTATATTTTTTCTGTGTATCTAATCATGTAATAATCAATAATATAATCCAAAAATATATATAATAATCATGTGATTATGCTAATGTGATTGAAGCTTTGTACTTTTCTTTACTTAAATATTGGTTCTGTGTTTGATCTTTAATTTGGTCCAAGTCTGATGCTAGTTTTGTTCTGCATCAGTCCTTGTGTGATCCTGCTTTAGTCCTAGTGTGGTCATGGTTTAGTTCTGTTTTAGTCCTGGTGTTGTGCTGGTTTAGTCCTGCTTTAGACCTGGTTTAGTCCTGCTTTAGACCCGGTGTGGTCGTGGTTTAGTTCTGTTTTAGACCTGGAGTGGTTTGGTCCGGCTTTAGTCCTGATGTGGTTTGGCTTGGTCCTGATTTAGTCCTAGAGTGGGGCTGGTTTAGACCTGCTTGTAGACCTGCTTTAGTCCTGCTTTAGACCCGGTGTGGTTGTGGTTTAGTTCTGTTTTAGACCTGGTGTGCCGGATGAGTATGGTCCTTAGTGATGCTGTGTGCCTTACGCAGACCCCTGCTGTGGTAAATGTCCTGGATGGAGGGGAGACTGCTGCAATGATGACCTCTGCCGTTCGCACCACCCTCTGTAGTGCTTTGCGGCTCTGAGCAGTGCAGTTCCCATACCACACTGTGATGCAGCCCGTCAGCAGGCTCTCGATGGTGCACCTGTAGAAGTTTGTGAGGATGCTGGTGTTCATACCAAACTTCCTCAACTTCCTCAGGAAGTAGAGTTTTTGTCTATCTTAACCACAGTGTCTGTATGTAGTGTCCAGGACAGATCCTCAGTGATGTGTACCCCAAGGAAGGCTTTAGTCCTGATGTGGTTTGACTTGGTCCTGATTTAGTCCTAGAGTGAGGCTAGTTTAGACCTGCTTGTAGACCTGGCGTGGTTTGGTCCGGCTTTAGTCCTGATGTGGTCTGACTTGGTCCTGATTTAGTCCTAGAGTGGGGCTGGTTTAGACCTGCTTGTAGACCTGGTTTAGTCCTGCTTTAGACCCGGTGTGGTCGTGGTTTAGTTCTGTTTTAGACCTGGTGTGGTTTGGTCTGGCTTTAGTCCTGATGTGGTTTGACTTGGTCCTGATTTAGTCCTAGACTGGGGCTGGTTTAGACCTGCTGTAAACCTGGCGTGGTTTGGTCCGGCTTTAGTCCTGATGTGGTCTGACTTGGTCCTGATTTAGTCCTAGAGTGGGGCTGGTTTAGACCTGCTTGTAGACCTGGTTTAGTCCTGCTTTAGACCCGGTGTGGTCGTGGTTTAGTTCTGTTTTAGACCTGGTGTGGTTTGGTCTGGCTTTAGTCCTGATGTGGTTTGACTTGGTCCTGATTTAGTCCTAGAGTGGGGCTGGTTTAGACCTGCTGTAGACCTGGCGTAGTTTGGTCCAGCTTTAGTCCTGATGTGGTTTGACTTGGTCCTGATTTAGTCCTAGAGTGGGGCTGGTTTAGACCTGCTGTAAACCTGGCGTGGTTTGGTCCGGCTTTAGTCCTGATGTGTTTTGACTTGGTCCTGATTTAGTCCTAGAGTGGGGCTGGTTTAGACCTGCTTGTAGACCTGGTTTAGTCCGGCTTTAGACCCGGTGTGGTCGTGGTTTAGTTCTGTTTTAGACCTGGTGTGGTTTGGTCCGGCTTTAGTCCTGATGTGGTTTGACTTGGTCCTGATTTAGTCCTAGAGTGGGGCTGGTTTAGACCTGCTTGTAGACCTGGCGTGGTTTGGTCCAGCTTTAGTCCTGATGTGGTTTGACTTGGTTCTGATTTAGTCCTCCAAGTAGGTTTTTGAGTTCCTGACTAGGGGGAAATACCCAGAAGGTTATACCAAGTCTCAGAAGTTGAGGAGGAGGCATTCTCAGAAGTTTACACTAAAGGGTAAGTAGGCAAAGGTGTGTTCAAATATATCCATGTCTCGGAAAATGTTGTTGTTTATCACTTTGTGATTGTTCACTGCAGATGGACAGCTCTTCCACGGAGATACTAGAAGAGTGATCCAAATAAGGTATGAAGCCAGATCACTGTTCATTGAATTCCATTCATCACCAATTGAGGGACATGCAGCAATATGCTCCAGATTTTACTGGGTTGGCATCTCAGTGGATATTGACAGATGGGTATGTGATTTATTTCTGTGTTATGTTATGGACTCATTTTGTTCAGCCAATTAGATTAGGACATTATTAATTTGTTTATCATGACAATTTTCTTAAAGGTCTCGGAGTGTGGCAGATGCCAGAGAACTGGAAGATCTTTGGCTGTTGCACAGCCATTGCAAAGCATAAAGGTAAATGTATAGATGTAGTGTAATTGTAGTGTAAGCAAAAAAAAAAGTTGAGATTCCCTTGTTTACAAGATGTATTAATCATTTTTTGCATTGGTGAATAAAAGTAGCCATCTTCACTAAACTACATTCACATATAATGTTTAATGACATTTGGCCTCATGTAAATGTACTAGGATTATAATGCAGTCAAGCCTTTCAGTCTCTGACAACTTTTTTTGTTACTTGTGATGGCCGTCACACCACAGCCACCTCCCCAGATAAGGTTACCAACTTAAAAGATACAAAATGTGGTCTTCACATTCTCAAGTGATGGCTGTAAGAGACGCTGTGATGGAAGGAGACTGCATTTTAAGATTAAAAATCAAGGTATTATCCCAAGACCCAGTTTTGACTTTCCCTAGTTAATAACAGAAGGTACTGTTCCAGACGTATATTTGAGAGAGTGTATTCACACCCCTTTGTCTCCAGTCTTTGTCTCCAGGCCCAGGCTCCAGGAACACGTTCATCAGCTCAGTGCTCTGATAGCTGGATGTTTCTTCAATGGAACATTTCAGCGTCTTAGAAAAGTAATGTATTTGTTTTGTTATTATCTCGCCTTGGTGTTTTGTATGTGATAATAGTGCTGTCTTATTTCTTTTCCATGCACACTTCAAATGCGGCCTGAAAACCGCCCTCGTTTCCATGGAGATTGGGCCGTGAATGAAGGGCACATCCGAGCACATTTCGCACAGTCATATATCCCATCATGCACCACGCGGCGGCAGACAGATGTTCGAAAATACAAAGCAAAAAGACCGTCCAGAGAGCGGAGAAAACGTGTGAGTACACGCTTTTAACTTCAGGAAATCATCACTAACACAACTGTAAACGAAAAAATACGTCCATAAACCACAAAACTATCAAATTAATTTGTTTTAATTTGTGTGAATCTCTGAGCTTTGAGCTAAAAGTTTTGCTAATAATCTACAGGTAACGTGATAAAAAGTCTGCTCAAACCTTCGTATTTGGACAGATTTACATCAAACACTAATAATGTTTTTCCTGTCAGAGGAAAAGAAGACCACGGAGGGAATAATGAAGCTTCGAGGAGGACGTTTTCATGGACACACATAAACACTTGGCCATTGTAGCTCGGAGGTAAGATAAAAACACATTATTTCATACATTAAACTTAAAAGACACAGTTTGACTATATCAAAGTTTATATTTACTTGTAAATCATGTAATATAAGCCTCCATCATATGCAGATAATAGATTATCTGTTTTTTACAATCTGTAAATAACACTGAACAGGTCAAATATAAGATGGACATTAGGCTCATTGAACAGGTGGAGACACTGGTGTAGATACTAGACACTGTGTCTGTTATGTCCATCACATCTAATATAACAATGAGAAAAATGTTTGAAATGTTTTATATGAATTTTCTTTTCTCATTTGCAGCCTCCACTGCTGGGGCCACAGAAGTGTTGGCTGATAAGATGCTCATGATTCATGAAATGGGTCAAATTCAGATGACAAAGTAAAGCCAACAGTGCGCTGGAGCTGTGCTGGCCCAGACTCCTGCCCCTGATTAGGTATGTTACATGTTGCTTTATTACTCCAGTTATAATAAGGGCTGCAAATGAATCATGCTCATATTGAATTCATTATTTAAATGGTGAAAATACACCTTTCCCAAATGTGTGGGATTCCTCTATTAATTTATCTGTTTGATTTATATAAACGGCCTTTGGATCTGAATGTACATGTGAACATCGTTTTGTAGTTTTCTTTATGTGTGTGTCATTACAGGTTTTCACTGTGCAGGACAGGACTTTGAACCAATCAGACGTAAAGCCCATTCTGCTCCACCTCCTCCAGAAGACGAGGGATACATCACACTGAGTGGTCCAAGTACTTTGGGTCATCTCTCCACTGTACACGCTGACTGTACAAGACCTGTGGGGTTTCCACTGACTGTACAAGACCTGTGGGTTCTTTGGTTGCATCAGGCCTCCCTCCTGCTCGTGCGGTCTGCTGCTGTCCCTAATGTGTCCTAATAGTGATGTTTAGGTTTAACTTTTAATTTTCTGAAATAGTAAAATGGTAGTTTTTCATCTTAGCTGAGGAGCACCTAAACAGCTGAGGAAATGTCCCATGATAAATGTGGCCTTATATGACCTTAACAAGTGTGTGAGACAAAACTGAAAACATATCATTTGCTCATAAGTTTATTTGAATGTTTTTCTGTCTATTCAAACATTTGAATCATGGTGAAATGTGCCACTTATTTGGGTCTCTTGATAACACTGCGCTGGAGCTGTATATAGTAATTACATGTACTATGAGAATATACTATTGTACTGCAGTAAAGCAATGGTATTCCACCATATTTTGCAAAGATAATTTGTTCATTTTGGATTGTCACCTGCTTCAGCAAAAAGGGAACATAATTTGAGAGTACACTGACAGCTGTTTTTACTCACCTATAATTGCCTTGTATATGTGTAATGGTTTAATGTTTGACTCTTCACATTATGATAAAGTATTTCCACAAGTTCCTTTAATTGTTTAATAAACCATTGTTTCTCAAAGGAGAGATGTCTTTATAAACTGACTTAAATGCATTCCCTGTATAAATGCTTTAGATGTGGTGTGGTTTGGACTGGCTTTCGTCCTGATGTCCTGGTTTAGACCTGGTTTAGTCCTGCGTTAGACCTGGTGTGGCGCTGGTCCTTTTGCTCTCTCTCCCTATCTCTCTCTCTCTCGCACTCTCTATCTCTCTCCCTGTCACTCACTTATTTATTTAGACATCATCAATTTCTTAAGATGCAAAATGTTTACGGGTGCATATTCAAGGGAGAATGTGATCAATCCAAGGGGCATTACTGTTTGTCACAAATCATAATGTCATGTAATGTAATTTTGTGCTTCCAAACATGTTGATAAATATGTGCACCAAATTCAGTTTGTTGACAACACATTTGGTGTTGGCGCATGGATGTGTATTTCTGCCAACATAATCAGACATGGGATGTGGCAATGATTTACTTTTTCCATCAAGAGTCAATTTTTCCATCATGATGTGACAAAGTATGTGCAAATTATGATTATAACACAAAAACTTGCATTACAGGAGACATGAATGGTGCATCTATGACAAAATGGCGTATGGTCAAAAGCACAGTATATTTTGATTTTATAGGGGTGCTATCACGGTCTTCTGGTTTGGGAGGGGGGTGGGGCGTATTTTGCTTTGTTCCTATTGGTGGTTTGCAGATTCTAGAGTGTCATGATGTCATATTCCCAGGTGGGGAGCAAAAGCCAGTTTTTCCTGTTAATTATATTGCATTTTCTTATGAAATATCCATAAGCAGGGTTTCTGCTGGACATTAAAAAGCATTAACAGTCATTTAATGTTTTTAATAGGCATTAATTTCGACAGAATCCAATCGAAATTAAGGCCTTATTAAAAAACATTAAATAAAATTTCAAGCAGGATTAAAAAATATATAGTATTGATAACCGGGGTTAATTGTGTTGTGTGCCTTTAAGGGGTTTGCTGGTGTGCGCGTGTGTGTGTGGCACATGTGGGTTAGAAGTTAATAACTAAGAAAGAGTTGAGTTGCTGGGGTGTTGCACTGTGAAAATTTCGGGGTACATGACTACAAAAAGTTTGGGACCCATTTCTCCAAGAGGAGTATTTTAAAGGTATCCTTTAGTTATACACTGGCTGAATGTGTGTCTTCATTTGTTTGTTGTGTATGTCCCAGCAACATTATAGTGAGTCTGGGGCAGTCATTTTGGCAGGAAACATTTTCAATAAATGCATTGATCCCTAACACAAAATATATTAGGTTCAAAACACCCAATGATATTACAGTAAATAAGCTTTATAAATGATTTGCCTTATAATAACTATAGGTTCTTGTCATTTTGCTGAATTGTCACAAAATGATCACAGTTGACAAGATGAAAGCTTAAAAGCACTCTGCAAGTGTTCTGGTGCAGGGTCCGTCACCTGCTTGTTGTCTACTATCATTGCTCTGACTGGAAAGTTCCATAGTATGACAATAAACAGCTCGAACTTACATGTATTAAATCACAGGTGGTTTTATTTTGTGTGTGTGTGTGTGTGTGTGTGAGCTGGGTGCACGTGTGAGTTTGTGTGTTATCTGGATGCATGTGTGTGTTGAATGTCAATTTTAAGAGGAGGGTCACTCAAGCCTTTCTTCCACTGTTCTGTTATTTTTTTTTTTTAGTTTATGTGTATTTTTGTCCTTTTAAATGCTGGGTGCAAACAATAAATAAATTGAATAAATAAAAATATGAGGACAGGAAATGGCGCCTTCGCCACCAGGTCACATGGTCTATCCAATATGGCTGACATCCTGTTGGTTGCCTAGCAACGGCGTAATATACCGTATTGGCCCGAATATAAGACGACCCTGATTATAAGACGACCCCCTCTTTTTCAAGACTCAAGTTTGAAAAAAGACTTTTTGAACACCAAATTTAATTTTTATACAGAAAATAATTACAGTACATCTGAAACAAATGATTATAACAATATATTCGAGAAAAAAAGCCTGTTATTTTGCCTCATTCAAATCATGCAAAAACTGTCTATCACATCTTAATATCTGAACATTTAAATATGTAAACTAAAGTGCAATCACATTTGTAAATGAATGGCTTCTGGTTTTTGAAATGTAAATAAACCAATCTACTGTGATAAAACAAGAGGAGAGACTGCTGTGTGTGTCTGCCTGCCTGTGAGTGAAGCGACAGTCCACGCTGTTCTCAACTCCGCCCCGCCCCTCTCTGCCTGTGTCTCTCTGTCTCTTTCTCTGAACGGGGAAAGAGAGAAAACGGCGCAATTATTTTTTCCCCCTCCCGCGATCTTGGAGCCTCTGATCACCAAAAAAAGTTGCTAGATTTGTCGCTAGTCGCTTTTGTCTAATTTTCTCACTAGGGGGGTCCAGAAAGTAGCTAAAAATAGCGACAAAGTCGCTAAATTGGCAACACTGCCGCTAGCAGCATTCGCTTTAAAGATATCTGGCGCCATCTAGTGTTGGAATGGCTAGACCTCGAATGTAAGACGACCCCCGCTTTTTCAGTGTTGTTTCAATGCAAAAAACATCGTCTTATATTCGGGCCAATACGGTACTTTTTTGTTCCTATTCTCATGATGCATATATATACCAAATGTGGTGGTGGTGATGTTTGGCCTGTTGCCATGGCAACAGAATGGGAGATGGCGTGGGGGCGTCATTGAGTTGTTTTTTTTTTATCAAGACCCTGTCACAAATATGTGTACCTAATTTGGTATGTCTACGACAAAGTAAAATTTTGCACTTCCATGCAATCTCCCTAGGGGGCGCTATAGTGTCCATTTCCGATTTTCTTATATCAATCTGGTCAGGGCCGCGGTGTCCACCAATGATTGAAGTTTGAGTGAAATCAGCCAAAGTATGCGTGAATTAACACTTGTCGAAGTTTGACAAGAAATGACGCATTTGCCACCAGGTCACATGGTCAATCCAATATGGCTGGTTGGTCGCCTAGCAACCGCTTAATATACTTTTTTGTTCCTATTCCCATGATGCATCTGTGTACCAAATTTGGTTTGGCTACGACAAAGTTTTTGCCTGGCGTCCCATTGGTGATGACAGATGTTTGGCCTGTTGCCATGGCAACACGATGGGGCATGGCGTGTTGGCGTCATTGAGTTTTTTTATCAAGACCCCGTCACGAATGTGTGTACCAAATTTGGTATGTCTACGACAAAGTAAAATTTTGCACTTCCAGGCAATCTCCCTAGGTGGCGCTATAGTGTCCATTTCCGATTTTCTTATATTAATCTGTTCAGGGCCGGGGTGTCCACCAACGATTAAAATTTGAGTGAAATTGGCCAAAGTATGCGCGAATTATCGCTCATCGAAATTTGATGGCGAGCCGCAAAAACGAACCCGAAATTTGTGGCGTTGTCACGGAAACACCGTTCACTCTTTTAGAACGCTTTTAACAACTTTTAATGTCCCACTTGTCTAGATGATACAGCACGATTCTGGTGAGTCTGGGTCAAGAACCCTAGGAGGAGTTCGTTAAAATACGTGGACAGGAAAATGCGCCCTCGGGGCCAGGTCACGTGCTCGGTCCAAAATGGCCGACTTCCTGTTGGTCGCCTAGCAACCGCTTAATATACTTTTTGTTCCTCTTCCCATGATGCATCTGTGTACCAAATTTGGTTTGGCTACGACAAAGTTTTTGCCTGACATCCCATTGGCAAGGAGAGAAGTTTGGCCTGTTGCCATGGCAACACGATGGGACATGGCGTGTTGACGTCATTGAGTTTTTTGATCGATACCCCATCACGAATATGTGTACCAAATTTGGTATGTCTACGACAAAGTAAAATTTTGCGCTTCCATGCAATCTCCCTAGGTGGCGCTATAGCACCCATTTCAGATTTTCTTATATCAATCTATTCAGGGCCGGGGTGTCCACCAACGCTTAAAGTTTGAGTGAAATCGGCCAATGTATGCGCGAATTATCGCTCGTCGAAGTTTGATGGCGAGCCGCAAAAACGAACACGAAATTTGTGGCGTTGTCATGGAAACACCGTTCACTCTTTTAGAACGGTTTTAACAACTTTTAATGCCCCACTTGTCTAGATGATACAGCACAATTCTGGTGAGTCTGGGTCAAAAACCCTAGGAGGAGTTCGTTAAAATACGAAGACAGGAAATTGCGCCTTCGGCGCCGGGTCGCATGCTCGGGTCAATATGGCCGACTTCCTGTTGGTTGCCTAGCAACAGCGTAATATATTTTTTGGTTCGTAACGACATGACCTATCCACCACCCGAATTTCTTTTGTCTACGACAAAGTTCATTTTTCGGATATAGCCATAGGCGCAATGTATTTTGATTTTCCAGGGGGCGCTGTCGAGCCATTTTTAAAGATTTTTTAATACAGATTATTTGTAAATTCCTTTTTTGGCGTTCTTGAATTTTGTGCAAAATTTCGTGAGTTTTCGTCCGTGGGAAGTACCCGAACCTTGAAAAAAGTGGTCGTAAAAATAATAATAATAATAAATATAGCCGCAAGCGGCGATGATCGGCCCTCGCTTGCACTCGCAGGGGGGGTGGCGCTAACGCGCCATTTTCCTCCCCTTTTTTCTAGCTGCATGCATGTGTGAGTTTGTGCGTTATCTGGATGCATTTGTGTTGAATGCCTGGGGTTGAGGTGGGGAGGGGTTGTTTTTTTTGCCTTTTAATTTAAATTATTTTAAGAGGAGGGTCAATTATAAGCCTTTCCTGCACTGTTCTGTAATTTTCTTTTTCTTTTGTGTGTATTTTTGTTCTTTTAAATGCTGGGTGCAAACATTAATAAATAAATTGAATAAATAAAAATATGAGGACAGAAAATGGCGCCTTCAACACCAGGTCACATGTTCTACCCAATATGGCTTGGTTGCCTAGCAACAGCGTAATATATTTTTTATTCCTATTCCCATGATGCATCTATGTTCCAAATTTGGTGTGGCTATACCAAAGATTTTGTCAGGTGTCCTATTGGTGGGGAGAGATGTTTGGCCTGTTGCCATGGCAACCCGATGAGGCATGGCATGTGGTCACCATTGACTTTTTTCATTGAAAATATCCCAGGAATATTTGTACCAAATCTTGTATGTGTACGACAAAGTTAAATTTTGCAGTTCTATGCAATTACCCTAGGGGGCGCTATTGTGACCATTTTAGATTTTCTTATATCAATCTGTGTAGGGCCGGGGTGTCCACCACCGATTAAAGTTTGAGTGAAATCGGAGAAAGTATGTGCTAATTATCATTCGTCGAAGTTTGACAGGAAATGACGCCTTTGCCACCAGGTCACATGGTCTATCCAATATGGCTGGTTGGTTGCCTAGCAATGGTGTAATATACTTTTTTGTTCCTATTCCCATGATGCATCTGTGTACCAAATTAGGTGTGGCTACACCAAAGTTTTTGCCGGGCATCCTAATGGCAGGGACAGATGTTTGACCTGTTACCATGGCAACATGATGTGAGATGGAGTGGGTCGAGATCATTGAGATTTTTGATCGAGACCCTATCACGAATGTGTGTACCAAATTTGGTATGTCTACGACAAAATAAAATTTTTCTGTTCCATGCAATCTCCCTAGGGGGCGCTATTACGGCCAATTGAGATTTTCTTATATCAATCTGTGTAGGGCCGGGGTGTTCACCAACGATTAAAGTTTGAGTAAAATCGGCCAAAGTATGAGCGAATTATCACTCGTCGAAGTTTGACAGGAAATGACGCCTTTGCCACCAGGTCACATGGTCTATCCAATATGGCTGGTTGGTTGCCTAGCAACGATGTAATATAATTTTTTGTTCCTCTTCCCATGATGCATCTGTGTACCAAATTTGGTTTGACTAGGACAAAGTTTTTGCCTAGCGTCCCATTGATGACGACAGATTTTTGGCCTGTTGTCATGGCAACACAATGGGAGATGCCATGGGGTCATCATTGAGATTTTTGCTCGAGACCCTATCACGAATGTGTGTACCAAATTTGGTATGTCTACGACAAAGTAAAATTTTGCACTTCCATGTAGTCTCCCTAGGGGGCGCTATAGTGTCCATTTCAGATTTTCTTATATCAATCTGTTCAGGGCCGGGGTGTCCACCAATGATTGAAGTTTGAGTGAAATCAGCCAAAGTATGCGTGAATTATCGCTCACTTGTCGAGTTTGACAAGAAATGACGCATTGTGGCGTTGTCACGGAAACAGGTTCACATAGAACGCTATCCAATAATGTGACACTTGTCTAGATGATACAGCACGATTCTGGTGAGTCTGGGTCAAAAACCCTAGGAGGAGTTCGTTAAAATACGTGGACTGCGCCCTTCCAGGTCACGTGCTCGGTCCATGATGGCATCTGTCGTACCAATACTTTTTTGTTCCTCTTCCCATGATGCATCTGTGTACCAAATTTGGTTTGGCTACGACAAAGTTTTTGCGCGGGGGCGTCCAGAGAATCCACAAGGACAAGGACAGATGTTTGGCCTGTTGCCATGGCAACACGATGGGACATGGCGTGTTGGCGTCATTGAGTTTTTTGATCGAGACCCCGTCACGAATATGTGTACCAAATTTGGTATGTCTATGACAAAGTAAAATTTTGCACTTCCATGCAATCTCCCTAGGTGGCGCTATAGCACCCATTTCAGATTTTCTTATATCAATCTGTTCAGGGCCGGGGTGTCCACCAACGATTAAAGTTTGAGTGAAATCGGCCAAAGTATGCGCGAATTATCGCTCGTCGAAGTTTGATGGCGAGCCGCAAAAACGAACCTGAAATTTGTGGCGTTGTCACGGAAACACCGTTCACTCTTTTAGAACGCTTTTAACAACTTTTAATGTCCCACTTGTCTAGATGATACAGCACGATTCTGGTGAGTCTGGGTCAAAAACCCTAGGAGGAGTTCGTTAAAATACGAGGACAGGAAAATGCGCCCTCGGTGCCAGGTCACGTGCTCGGTCCAAAATGGCCGACTTCCTGTTGGTCGCCTAGCAACCGCATAATATACTTTTTGTTCCTATTCCCATGATGCATCTGTGTACCAAATTTGGTTTGGCTACGACAAAGTTTTTGCCAGGCGTCCCATTGGCGACGACAGATGTTTGGCCTGTTGCCATGGCAACACGATGGGACATGGCGTGTTGGCGTCATTGAGTTTTTTGATCGATACCCCGTCACAAATATGTGTACCAAATTTGGTATGTCTACGACAAAGTAAAATTTTGCGCTTCCATGCAATCTCCCTAGGTGGCGCTATAGCACCCATTTCAGATTTTCTTATATCAATCTGTTCAGGGCCGGGGTGTCCACCAACGATTAAAGTTTGAGTGAAATCGGCCAAAGTATGCGCGAATTATCGCTCGTCGAAGTTTGATGGCGAGCCGCAAAAACGAACCCGAAATTTGTGGCGTTGTCACGGAAACACCGTTCACTCTTTTAGAACGCTTTTAACAACTTTTAATGTCCCACTTGTCTAGATGATACAGCACGATTCTGGTGAGTCTGGGTCAAAAACCCTAGGAGGAGTTCGTTAAAATACGAAGACAGGAAACTCCGCCTTCGGCGCCGGGTCGCGTGCTCGGGCCAATATGGCCGACTTCCTGTTGGTCGCCTAGCAACGGCGTAATATATTTTTTGGTTTGTAACGACATGACCTATCCACCACCCGAATTTCGTTTGTCTACGACAAAGTTCATTTTTCGGGTATAGCCATTGGCGCAATGTATTTTGATTTTCCAGGTGGCGCTGTCGAGCCATTTTTTAAGATTTTTTAATACAGATTATTTGTAAATTCCTTTTTTTGGCGTTCTTGAATTTTGTGCAAAATTTCGTGAGTTTTTCGTCCGTGGGAAGTACCCGAACCTTGAAAAAAGTGGTCGTAAAAATAATAATAATAATAATAAATATAGCCGCAAGCGGCGATGATCGACCCCTCGCTTGCACTCTCTGGGGGGTGGCGCTAACGCGCCATTTTCCTCCCTTTTTCTAGCTGCATGCATGTGTGAGTTTGTGCGTTATCTGGATGCATTTGTGTTGAATGCCTGGGGTTGAGGTGGGAGGGGTTGTTGTTTGCCTTTAGTTTCAATTATTTAGAAGAGATCTATATAAGCCTTTCCTGCATTCCTGTTATTTTCTTCTTTTCTGTGGTCATTTTGTTCACTTCAAATGCAGGTGCAAACATTAAAAATCAATTGAATAAATAAAAATATGAGGACAGAAAATGGTGCCTTTGACATCAGGTCACATGGCCTAATGGCTGGTTGGTTGCCTAGCAATGACGTAATATACTTTTTTGTTCCTCTTCCCATGATGCATCTGTGTGACTGCAGATTAGTTGTTATAGGCAAAGTTTTTTTACTAAGGTCATTGAAGGCAGGGACAGTGTCAGAAACAGTGGAGGCAGTGACTTGGGTGGAGATTGTGGGGGGCGTCATTGAGTTTTTGATTGAGACCCTGTCATGAATGTGTGTACCAAATTTGGTGTGTCTACGGCAAAGTAAATGTTTTCTGTTCCATGCAATCTCCCTAGGGGCGCTAATATGGCCATTTTAGATTTTCTTATATCAATCTGCTCAGGGCCGGGTTGTCCACCAACGATTAAAATTTGAGTGATATCGGCCAAAGTGTGTGCAATTATCATTCGTCGAAATTTGACACAAAATGGCGCCTTCGCCCACCAGGTCACATGGTCTATCTAATATGGCTGGTTGGTTGCCTAGCAACGATGTAATATACTTTTTGTTCCTCTACCCATGATGCATCTGTGTACCAAATTTGGTTTGGCTATGACAAAGTTTTTGCCTGGCGTCCCATTGGTGTTTGGCCTGTTGCCATGGCAACACGATGGGACATGGCGTGATTTGGCATCAATGAGTTTTTATCGAGACCCTGTCACGAATGTGTACCAAATTTGGTATGTCTACGACAAAGTAAAATTTTGCGCTTCCATGCAATCTCCCTAGGGGCGCTATAGTGTCCATTTCAGATTTTCTTATAGAAATCTGTTCAGGGTACAGGGTGTCCACCAACGATTGAAGTTTGAGTGAAATCGACCAAAGTATGTGCCAATTATCACTCGCCGAATTTGATGGCGAGCCGCAAAAACACACCTGTAATTTGTGGCGTTGTCACGGAAACACCGTTCACTCTTTTAGAACGCTTTTAACAACTTTTAATGTCCCACTTGTCTAGATGATACAGCACGATTCTGGTGAGTCTGGGTCAAAAACCCTAGGAGGAGTTCATTAAAATACGAGGACAGGAAAATGCGCCTTCAACTCCGAGTCACGTGCTCAGGCCAATATGGCTAACTTCCTGTTGGTCGCCTAGCAACCGTTTAATATACTTTTTTGTTCCTATTCCCATGATGCATCTGTGTACCAAATTTGGTTTGGCTACGACAAAGTTTTTGCCTGGTGTCTCATTGGTGATGACAGATGTTTGGCCTGTTGCCATGGCAACACGATGGGACATGGCGTATTGGCGTCATTGAGTTTTTTGACCGAGACCCTGTCACGAATGTGTGTACCAAATTTGGTATGTCTACGACAAAGTAAAATTTTGCGCTTCTATGCAGTCTCCCTAGGTGGCGCTATAGCACCCATTTCAGATTTTCTTATATCAATCTGTTCAGGGCCTGGGTGTCCACCAACGATTAAAGTTTAGTGAAATCGGCCAAAGTATGTGCGAATTATCGCTCGTCGAAGTTTGATGGCGAGTCGCAAAAACGAACACGAAATTTGTGGCGTTCTCACGGAAACACCGTTCACTCTTTTAGAACGCTTTTAACAACTTTTAATGTCAAACTTGTCTAGATGATACAGCACGATTCTGGTGAGTCTGGGTCAAAAACCCTAGGAGGAGTTCGTTAAAATACGAGGACAGAAGAAATCGCCCTCGGTGCCAGGTCACGTGCTCGGTCAAAATGGCCAGCTTCCTGTTGGTCGCCTAGCAACATAATACCACTTTTTGTTCCTCTTCCCATGATGCATCTGTGTACCAAATTTGGTTTGGCTATGACAAAGTTTTTGCCTGGCGTCCCATTGGCAAGGAGAGAAAGATTGGCCTGTTGCCATGGCAACACGATGGGATATGGCGTGTTGTCGTCATTGAGTTTTTTGATCAAGACCCTGTCACGAATATGTGTATCAAATTTGGTATGGCCACGACAAAGTAAAATTTTGCGCTTCCATGCAATCTCCCTAGGTGGCGCTATAGCACCTATTTCAGATTTTCTTATATCAATCTGTTCAGGGCCGGGGTGTCCACCAACGATTAAAATTTGAGGTAAATCGGCCAAAGTATGCGCGAATTATCGCTCGTCGAAGTTTGATGGCGAGCCGCAAGACGAACCCGAAATTTGTGGCGTTGTCACGGAAACACAGTTCACTCTTTTAGAACGCTTTTGACAGCATTTGACTACACTTGTCTAGATGATACAGCACGATTCTGGTGAGTCTGGGTCAAAAACCCTAGGAGGAGTTTCGTTAAAATACGAGGACAGGAAACTCCGCCTTCGGCGCCGGGTCACGTGCTCGTTCCAATATGGCCGACTTCCTGTTGGTCGCTAGCAACGGCATAATATATTTTTTGGTTTGTAACGACATGACCTATCCACCACCCGAATTTCATTTGTCTACGACAAAGTTCATTTTCCGGGTATAGCCATAGGCGCAATGTATTTTGATTTTCCAGGTGGCGCTGGCATCGAGCCATTTTTTAAAATTTTTTAATACAGATTATTTGTAAATTCCTTTTTTGACGTTCTTGAATTTTATTTTAATTATGAACGATGAACATGAATCAGTGGAATACCGAAACCTGCAAAAATGGGGGAGAAAATAATAATAATAATAAATATAGCCGCAAGCGGCGATGATCGGCCCCTCGCTTGCACTCTCTGGGGGGGTCGCTAACGCGCCATTTCCTCCCCTTTTTCTAGCTGGATGCATGTGTGAGTTTGTGCGTTATCTGGATGCATTTGTGTTGAATGCCTGGGGTTGAGGTGGGGAGGGGTTGTTTGTTTTGCCTTTTAATTTCAATTATTTGAAGAGGAGGGTCACTCATAAGCCTTTCCTGCACTGTTCTGTTATTTTTCTTCTTCTTTTGTGTGTATTTTTGTTCTTTTAAATGCTGGGTGCAAACATTAAAAAATCAATTGAATAAATAAAAATATGAGGACAGAAAATGGTGCCTTTGACATCCAGGTCACATGGCCTATCCAATATGGCTGGTTGGTTGCCTAGCAATGACGTAATATACTTTTTTGTTCCTCTTCCCATGATGCATCTGTGTACCAAATTTGGTTTGGCTATGACAAAGTTTTTGCCTGGCGTCCCATTGGCGAGGACAGATGTCTGGCCTGTTGACATGGCAACACGATGGGAGATGGTGTGGGGGCGTCATTGAGTTTTTTGATTGAGACCCTGTCATGAATGTGTGTACCAAATTTGGTGTGTCTGCAGCTTAAAGTAAATTTTCTGTTCTATGCAATCTCCCTAGGGGGCGCTAATATGGCCATTTTAGATTTTCTTATATCAATCTGCTCAGGGCCGGGTTGTCCACCAACAATTAAAATTTGAGTGATATCGGCCAAAGTGTGTGCGAATTATCATTCGTCGAAATTTGACACAAAATGGCGCCTTCGCCACCAGGTCACATGGTCTATCTAATATGGCTGGTTGGTTGTCTAGCAACGATGTAATATACTTTTTTGTTCCTCTGCCTGATGCATCTGTGTACCAAATTTGGTTTTGGCTATGACAAATTTTATAATAAAACCAGTGTTTAGCCTGGTTGTTTGGCGTAGGTGGGACATGGCGTGTTGGCATCAATGGTTGCCTGCGCGAGACCCTGTCACGAATGTGTGCTTGGAAATTTGAGCAATGCGACAAAGTAAAATTTTGCACTTCCATGCAATCTCCTAGGGCGCTATAGTGTCCATTTCAGATTTTCTTATAGAAATCTGTTCAGGGCCGGGGTGTCCACCAACGATTGAAGTTTGAGTGAAATCGACCAAAGTATGTGCCAATTATCACTCGCCGAATTTGATGGCGAGCCACAAAAACACACCTGTAATTTGTGGCGTTGTCACGAGAAACACCGTTCACTCTTTTAGAACGCTTTTAACAACTTTTAATGTCCCACTTCGTCTAGATGATACAGCACGATTCTGGTGAGTCTGGGTCAAAAACCCTAGGAGGAGTTCGTTAAAATACAAGGACAGGAAACTGCGCTCTCGGTGCCAGGTCACGTGCTCGGTCCAAAATGGCCGACTTCCTGTTGGTCGCCTAGCAACTAGCAATGTACTTTTTGTTCCTCTTCCCATGATGCATCTGTGTACCAAATTTGGTTTGGCTACGACAAAGTTTTGCCTGACATCCCATTGGCAAGGAGAGAAGTTTGGCCTGTTGCCATGGCAGCACGATGGGACATGGCGTGTTAACGTCATTGAAGGTTTTTGATCGAGACCCTGTCATGAATGTGTGTACCAAATTTGGTATGTCTGCGACAAGTAGTTTAACTGGTGTGGCCTTTTGGTGGCATCTTTCTAATAAGATTTTCTTATATCAATATGTTTAGATCCAGGGTGTCCACCCAAGATTAAAGTTTGACTGAAATCGGGCAAAGTATGTGCGGAGTATCACTCATCGAAGTTTGACAAAAAATGGCGCCTTCGCCACCAGGTCACATGGTCTATCCAATATGGCTGGTTGGTTGCCTAGCAACGATGTAATATAATTTTTTGTTCCTCTTCCCATGATGCATCTGTGTACCAAATTTGGTTTGGCTACGACAAAGTTTTTGCCTGACATCCCATTGGCAAGGAGAGAAGTTTGGCCTGTTGCCATGGCAACACGATGGGACATGGCGTGTTGGTGTCATTGAGTTTTTTTATCGAGACCCTATCACAAATGTGTGTACCAAATTTGGTACGTCTACGACAAAGTAAAATTTTTCTGTTCCACACAATCGCCCTAGGTGGCGCTATAGCACCCATTTCAGATTTTCTTATATCAATATGTTTAGATCCAGGGTGTCCACCCAAGATTAAAGTTTGACTGAAATCGGGCAAAGTATGTGCGAATTATCACTCATCGAAGTTTGACAAAAAATGGCGCCTTCGCCACCAGGTCACATGGTCTATCCAATATGGCTGGTTGATTGCCTAGCAACGACGTAATATACTTTTTTGTTCCTCTTCCCATGATGCATCTGTGTACCAAATTTTGTTTGACTACACCAAAGTTTTTCCAGAGAATCTTAATGACAAGGACAGATGTTTGGCCTGTTGCCATGGCAACACGATGGGACATGGCGTGTTGGCATCATTAGATTTTTATCAAGACCCCGTCACGATTGTGTGTACCAAATTTGGTATGTCTACGACAAAGTAAAATATTGCTCCATGCAATCTCCCTAGGTGGCGCTATATGTGTCCATTTCAGATTTTCTTATATCAATCTGTTCAGGGCCGGGGTGTCCACCAACGATTAAAGTTTGAGTGAAATCGGCCAAAGTATATGCGATTTATCGCTCGTCGAAGTTTGATGGCGAGGAACGCAAAAACGAACCCGAAATTTGTGGCGTTGTCACGGAAACACCGTTCACTCTTTTAGAACGCTTTTAACAACTTTTGTGTCCCACTTGTCTAGATGATACAGCACGATTCTGGTGAGTCTGGGTCAAAAACCCTAGGAGGAGTTCGTTAAAATACGAGGACAGGAAAATGCGCCCTCGGTGCCGGGTCGCGTGCTCGGTCCAAAATGAGCCGACTTCCTGTTGGTCGGCAACCAACCGCATAGTACTTTTTGTTCCTTATCCCGTGATGCATCTGTGTACCAAATTTGGTTTGGCTACGACAAAGTTTATGCCTGGAGTCCTATTGGCGACATTTGACAGATGTTGGCCTGTTGCCATGGCAACACGATGGGACATGGCATGTTGACCTCATTAAGTTTTTTGATCGATACCCCGTCACGAATATGTGTACCAAATTTGGTATGTCTCGACAAAGTAAAATTTTGCGCTTCCATCACAATCTCCCTAGGTGGCGCTATAGCACCTATTTCAGATTTTCTTATATCAATCTGTTCAGGGCCGGGGTGTCCACCAACGATTAAGTTTGGTGAAATCGGCCAGTATGCACGAATTATCGCTCATTGAAATTTGATGGCGAGCCGCAAAAACGAACCCGAAATTTCGCGTTGTCACGGAAACACCGTTCACTCTTTTAGAACGCTTTTAACAACTTTTAATGTCCCACTTGTCCCACAGATGATACAGCACGGTCTGAGTGAGTCTGGGTCAAAAACCCCTAGGAGGAGTTCGTTAAAATACGAAGACAGGAAAATGCGCCCTCGGTGCCGGGTCACGTGCTCGTTCCAATATGGCCGACTTCCTGTTGGTCGCCTAGCAACGGTGTAATATAGTTTTTTGTTCCTATTCCCATGATGCATCTGTGTACCAAATTTGGTTTGGCTACGACAAAGTTTTCCTGGGTGTCCCATTGGCAAGGAGAGAAGTTTGGCCTGTTGCCATGGCAACACGATGGGACATGGCATGTTGAGGCAGCAGTCATTCTGGAGTTTGGCGATCGATACACGTCACAAATATGTGTACCAAATTTGGTATGTCTACGACAAAGTAAAATTTTGCGCTTCCGACCTACCAATCTCCCTAGGTGGCGCTATAGCACCCATTTCAGATTTTCTTATATCAATCTGTTCAGGGCCGGGGTGTCCACCAACGATTACGGGTGAAATCGGCCAAAGTATGCGCGAATTATCGCTCGTCGAAGGTTGATGGCGAATCGCAAAAACGAACCCGAAATTTGTGGCGTTGTCATGGAAACACCGTTCACTCTTTTAGAACGCTTTTAACAACTTTTAATGTCCCACTTGTCTAGATGATAGAGCACGATTCTGGTGAGTCTGGGTCAAAAACCCAAGGAGGAGTTCGTTAAAATACGAGGACAGGAAACTGCGCCTTCGGCGCCGGGTCACGTGCTCGTTCCAATATGGCCGACTTCCTGTTGGTCGCCTATGTAACATAATATATTTTTTGGTTTGTAACGACATGACCTATCAACCACCCGAATTTCATTTTTGTCTACGACAAAGTTCATTTTCGGGTATAGCCATTGGCGCAATGTATTTTGATTTTCCAGGTGGCGCTGTCGAGCCATTTTTTTTTTAAAGATTTTAATACAGATTATTTGTAAATTCCTTTTTTGGCGTTCTTGAATTTTGTGCAAAATTTCGTGAGTTTTCGTCGGTGGGAAGTACCGAAACCTGAAAAAAAGGGGGAGAGAAAATAATAATAAGAATAAGAAAAACCAGAACAATAACAATATGGTGCCACCTATGGTGGCAATATATATATCAATGGAAAGGGCTCGTGTCCAGTAACGCACCCGTGGGGTCCATTGTCAATGACGAGCGCGTTGCGCTCGTCATTGACCTCATCGATTACTCACTTGCCCAATACATATTTTTGGCGTTTACGATGGTTAACGATTACAATTATGCCGCTTTCGCGGCAATGGGCAGTGCCAGTCTGTGTTATTGGATCCTATGAGTGTCACTATAGTGTGGCATTGAGTGTTTGGAAAAGGGAGAGCGCTTCGCGCTCTGGTTTTGTGGGCACACATGACATCGTGCACTGCGTGCACGATGTCATGTGTCTAAAGCTAATCCCGCCTTGGCGACCACGGAGCGGTGCCACCGTGCCAGGTCAGCGGGCACCAGTCGTTGACATGAGTGCTAGGTGCTTAAAAAGGGAGAGAGCGCTTCGCGCTCTGCTGCGTGCGCAAAACAAAGCGCTTCGCTTTGTTTTGCCCTGCCTTGGTGGGCTGAGAATGTTTTGGGGTGAACAATTACAATTTGGCCGCTATCGCGGCCACGAGCGTACCACCGTGCCAAGTCAGCGGGCACCAGTCGTTGACATGAGTGCTAGGTGTTTAAAAGGGGAGAGCGCTTCGCGCTCTGCTGCGTGCACAAAACAAGCGCTTCGCGCTTTGTTTGCGCTGGTTCAGTGCTTCGCACTGCAGAACGTAACAAAAGGCCCTACGCTTTAAGCGCTCGGGCCTAAATATAACCGCAAGCGGCGATGATCGACCCTCGCTTGCACTCTCTGGGGGAGTGGCGCTAACGCGCCATTTCCTCCCCCTTTTTCTAGCTGGATGCATGTGTGAGTTTGTGCGTTATCTGGATGCATTTGTGTTGGGCCTGGGGTTGAGGTGGGGGGAGGGGTTGTTTGTTTTGCTGATTTCAATTATTTGAAGGAGGGTCACTCATAAGCCTTTCCTGCACTGTTCATGTTATTTTCTTCTTCTTTTGTATGTATTTTTGTTCTTTTAAATGCTGGGTGCAAACATTAAAAAATGTAATTAAGTTGATGCGTATGAAGAGATGAAAAATGGGTACTGTGTTTATCAGTGCACACATAATATATCAGCATTGTTGGTTGTTTACTATGGTGGAGCCATCCAAAATATGGATTTTTGAACTCTCTGTGGGTAGTCTGTAATTTTCCCAAAGTTTGTGTTTATTGTTCATTCTTTGATTTTTTTTATAGTCCCATTGGCGAGGACAGATGTCTGTACAGTGACATGGCAACACGATGGGAGATGGTGTGGGGCGTCATTGAGTTTTTGATTGAGACCCTGTCATGAATGTGTGTACCAAATTTGGTGTGTCTACGGCAAAGTAAATTTTTCTGTTCCATGCAATCTCCCTAGGGGCGCTAATATGGCCATTTTAGATTTTCTTATATCAATCTGCTCAGGGCCAGTTGTCTAACAATTAAAATTTGAGTGATATCGGCCAAAGTGTGTGCGAATTATCATTCGTCGAAATTTGACACAAAATGGCGCCTTCGCCACCAGGTCACATGGTCTATCTAATATGGCTGGTTGGTTGTCTAGCAACGATGTAATATACTTTTTTGTTCCTCTACCCATGATGCATCTGTGTGTGCAAATTTGGTTTGGCTATGACAAAGTTTTTGCCTGGCGTCCCATTGGTGTTTGGCCTGTTGCCATGGCAACACGATGGGACATGGCGTGTTGGCATCAATGAGTTTTTATCGAGACCCTGTCACGAATGTGTGTACCAAATTTGGTATGTACGACAAAGTAAAATTTTGCACTTCCATGCAATCTCCCTAGGGGCGCTATAGTGTCCATTTCAGATTTTCTTATAGAAATCTGTTCAGGACGGGGTGTCCACCGCGATTGAAGTTTGAGTGAAATCGACCAAAGTATGTGCCAATTATCACTCGCCGGAATTTGATGGCGAGCCACAAAAAAAAACACACCTGTAATTTGTGGCGTTGTCACGGAAACACCGTTCACTCTTTTAGAACGCTTTTAACAACTTTTAATGTCCCACTTCGTCTAGATGATACAGCACGATTCTGGTGAGTCTGGGTCAAAAACCCTAGGAGGAGTTCGTTAAAATACAAGGACAGGAAACTGCGCTCTCGGTGCCAGGTCACGTGCTCGGTCCAAAATGGCCGACTTCCTGTTGGTCGCCTAGCAACCGCTTAATGTACTTTTTGTTCCTCTTCCCATGATGCATCTGTGTACCAAATTTGGTTTTGGCTACGACAAAGTTTTTGCCTGACATCCCGTGGCAAGGAGAGAAGTTTGGCCTGTTGCCATGGCAACACGATGGGACATGGCGTGTTGGCGTCATTGAGTTTTTTGATCGAGACCCTGTCATGAATGTGTGTACCAAATTTGGTATGTCTGCGACAAAGTAAAATTTTTCTGTTCCACACAATCGCCCTAGGTGGCGCTATAGCACCCATTTTCAGATTTTCTTATATCAATATGTTTAGATCAGGGTGTCACAAGATTAAAGTTTGACTGAAATCGGGCAATGTGTACGAATTATCACTCATCGAAGTTTGACAAAAAATGGCGCCTTATTACCAGGTCACATGGTCTATCCAATATGGCTGGTTGATTGCCTATATGACGTAATATAATTTTTTGTTCCTCTTCCCATGATGCATCTGTGTACCAAATTTGGTTTGGCTACGACAAAGTTTTTGCCTGACATCCCATTGGCAAGGAGAGAAGTTTGGCCTGTTGCCATAACCACGATGGGACATGGCGTGTTGGCGTCATTGGGATTTTTTGATCGAGACCCTGTCATGAATGTGTGTACCAAATTTGGTATGTCTGCGACAAAGTAAGAATTTTCTGTTCCACACAATCGCCCTAGGTGGCGCTATAGCACCCATTTCAGATTTTCTTATATCAATATGTTTAGATCCAGGGTGTCCACCCAAGATTAAAGTTTGACTGAAATCGGGCAAAGTATGTGCGGGTATCACTCATCGAAGTTTGACAAAAAATGGCGCCTTCGCCACCAGGTCACATGGTCTATCAATATGGCTGGTTGATTGCCTAGCAACGTAATATACTTTTTTGTTCCTCTTCCCCGCATGATGCATCTGTGTACCAAATTTTGTTTGACTACACCAAAGTTTTCCAGAGAATCTTAATGACAAGGACAGATGTTTGGCCTGTTGCCATGGCAACACGATGGGACATGGCGTGTTGGCATCATTGAGTTTTATCAAGACCCCGTCACGATTGTGTGTACAAATTTGGTATGTACGACAAGTAAAATATTGCGCTTCCATGCAATCTCCCTAGGTAGCGCTATAGTGTCCATTTCAGATTTTCTTATATCAATCTGTTCAGGGCCGGGGGGTGTCCACCAACGTTAAAGTTTGAGTGAAATCGGCCAAAGTATATGCGATTTATCGCTCGTGAAGTTTGATGGCGAGCCGCAAAGCGAACCCGAAATTTGTGGCGTTGTCACGGAAACACCGTTCACTCTTTTAGAACGCTTTTAACAACTTTTAATGTCCCACTTGTCTAGATGATACAGCACGATTCTGGTGAGTCTGGGTCAAAAACCCTAGGAGGAGTTCGTTAAAACACGAGGACAGGAAAATGCGCCCTCGGTGCCGGGTCGCGTGCTTGGTCCAAAATGGCCGACTTCCTGTTGGTTGCTTAGCAACCGCATAATATACTTTTTTGTTCCTTATCCCATGATGCATCTGTGTACCAAATTTGGTATGGCTACGACAAAGTTTATGCCGGGCGTCCCATTGGCGACGACAGATGTTTATTTTCATTGCCATGGCAACACGATGGGACATGGCATGTTGACCTCATTAAGTTTTTTGATCGATACCCCGTCACGAATATGTGTACCAAATTTGGTATGTCTACGACAAAGTAAAATTTTGCGCTTCCATGCAATCTCCCTAGGTGGCGCTATAGCACCTATTTCAGATTTTCTTATATCAATCTGTTCAGGGCCGGGGTGTCCACCAACGATTAAAGTTTGAGTGAAATCGGCCAAAGTATGCACGAATTATCGCTCATTGAAATTTGATGGCGAGCCGCAAAAACGGAACCCGAAATTTGTGGCGTTGTCACGGAAACACCGTTCACTCTTTAGAACGCTTTTAACAACTTTTAATGTCCCACTTGTCTAGATGATACAGCACGATTCTGGTGAGTCTGGGTCAAAAACCCTAGGAGGAGTTCGTTAAAATACGAAGACAGGAAAATGCGCCCTCGGTGCCGGGTCACGTGCTCGTTCCAATATGGCCGACTTCCTGTTGGTCGCCTAGCAACGGTGTAATATAGTTTTTGTTCCTATTCCCATGATGCATCTGTGTACCAAATTTGGTTTGGCTACGACAAAGTTTTCCTGGGTGTCCCATTGGCAAGGAGAGAAGTTTGGCCTGTTGCCATGGCAACACGATGGGACATGGCATGTTGGCGATCATTGAGTTTTTTGATCGATACCCCGTCACAAATATGTGTACCAAATTTGGTATGTCTACGACAAAGTAAAATTTTGCGCTTCCATGCAATCTCCCTAGGTGGCGCTATAGCACCCCATTTCAGATTTTCTTATATCAATCTGTTCAGGGCCGGTGTCCACCAACGATTAAAGTTTGAGTGAAATCGGCAAAGTATGCGCGAATTATCGCTCGTCGAAGGTTGATGGCGAATCGCAAAAACGAACCGAAATTTGTCTAGGCGTTGTCATGGAAACACCGTTCACTCTTTTAGAACGCTTTTAACAACTTTTAATGTCCCACTTGTCTAGATGATAGAGCACGATTCTGGTGAGTCTGGGTCAAAAACCCAAGGAGGAGTTCGTTAAAATACGAGGACAGGAAACTGCGCCTTCGGCGCCGGGTCACGTGCTCGTTCAATATGGCCGACTTCCTGTTGGTCGCCTAGCAACGGCATAATATATTTTTGGTTTGTAACGACATGACCTATCAACCACCCGAATTTCACATTTGTCTACGACAAAGTTCATTTTTCGGGTATAGCCATAGGCGCAATGTATTTTGATTTTCCAGGTGGCGCTGTAGAGCCATTTTTAAAGATTTTTTTAATACAGATTATTTGTAAATTCCTTTTTTGGCGTTCTTGAATTTTGTGCAAAACTTCGTGAGTTTTTGTCGGTGGGAAGTACCTGAAACCTGCAAAAAGGGGGGGAGGAAAATAATAATAAATAATAAGAAAAAACAGAACAATAACAATATAGTGCCACCTATGGTGGCAATATATATATCAATGGAAAGGGCTCGTGTCCAGTAACGCACCCGTGGGGTCCATTGTCAATGACGGCGCGTTGCGCTCGTCATTGACCTCATCGATACTCACTTGCCCAATACATATTTTTGGCGTTTACGATGGTTAACGATTACAATTATGCCGCTTTCGCGGCAATGGGCAGTGCCAGTCTGTGTTATTGGATCCTATGAGTGTCACTATAGTGTGGCATTGAGTGTTTGGAAAGGGAGCGCTTCGCGCTCTGGTTTGTGGGCACACATGACATCGTGCACTGCGTGCACGATGTCATGTGTGCCCTAAAACAATTACAATTTTGCCGCCACGGGCGGTGCCACCGTGCAGGTCAGCGGGCACCAGTCGTTGACATGAGTGCTAGGTGCTTAAAAAGGGGGAGAGCGCTTCGCGCTCTGCTGCGTGCGCAAAACAAAGCGCTTCGCGCTTTGTTTGCGCACACTGGTGGGCTGAGAATGTTTTGGGGTGAACAATTACAATTTGGCCGCTATCGCGGCCGGGCGATGCCACCGTGCCAAGTCAGCGGGCACCAGTCGTGACATGAGTGCTAGGTGTTTAAAAAGGAGAGCGCTTCGCGCTCTGCTGCGTGCACAAAACAAAGCGCTTCGCGCTTTGTTTGCGCACGCTGGTTCTACGGATGCTTCGCACTGCAGAACAGCAAGGCCCTACGCTTTGGCGCTCGGGCCTAAGCCAACGCAAGCGGCGATGATCGGCCCTCGCTTGCACTCGCTGGGGGTGGGCGCTGCCTTTGTATTTTTCCTCCCCTTTTTCTAGCTGGATGCATGTGTGAGTTTGTGCGTTATCTGGATGCATGTGTGTTGAATGCCTGGGGTTGAGGTGGGGAGAGTTTGTTTTTGCCTTTTAATTTCAATTATTTTAAGAGGAGGGTCAATCATAAGCCTTTCCTGCACTGTTTCTGTTATTTTCTTTCTCTTTTGTGTGTATTTTTGTTCTTTTAAATGCTGGGTGCTGGACTTAATTAAAAAATCAAATTAGATAAATAAAAAATATGAGGACAGAAAATGGTGCCTTTGACACCAGGTCACATCCAATATGGCTGGCTGGTTGCCTAGCAATGACATAATATACTTTTTTATTCCTATTCCCATGATGCATCTATGTACAGAATTTGGTGTGGCTATACCAAACTTTGTCGAGCATCCTGTGGCGGGGACAGGACTGACTCTGTTACATGGCAACACGATGTGAGATGGCATGGGGGTGTCTCTATGTTTTTTGATCAAGACCATGTCACGAATGTGTGGTCCAAATTTGGTGTGTCTACGGCAAAGTAAATTCTTCTTTTCCATGCAATTACCCTAGGGCGCTATTATGGCCATTTCAGATTTTTTTTATGTCAATCTGTTCAGGGCCAGGGTGTACCAACGAGTAAAGTTTGAGTGAAATCAGCCAAGCTATTAGCACATTATCACTCGTCCAAGTTTGACAGGAAGTAGCGCCGTCACCACCAGGTCACATGGTTTATCCTATATGGGTGGTTGGTTGCCAAGCAATAGCGTAATGTACTTTTTGTTCCTCTTCCCATGATGCATCTGTGTACCAAATTTGGTTTGACTATGACAAAGTTTTTGCCTGGCGTTCATTGGCGAGGACAGATGTTTGGCCTGTTGCCATGGCAACACGATGGGACATGGCGTCTTGGCGTCATTGAGTTTTTTGATCGAGACCCTGTCATGAATGTGTGTACCAAATTTGGTATGTCTATAAACAAAGTAAATTTTTCTGTTCCATGCAATTACTCTAGGGGACGTTATAACGGCCATTTAGATTTTTTATATCAATCTGTTTAGGGCCAGGGTGTCTAACAACGATTAAAGTTTGAATAATCAGTAACTTACTCGTGCATTATCACTCGTGGTTGATCGGAAATGGCGCCTTCGCCACCAGGTCGCATGGTCTATCCAAAATGGCTGGTTGGTTGGCTAGCAACGGTATAATATACTTTTGTTTCTATTCCCATAATGCATCTGTGTACCAAATTTGATTTGGCCTACCAAAGTTTTTGCCAGGCATCCCATTTGCAGGACAGATGTTTATTTTTGCTTCTTTAATAAGGAGATAATAGGAAAATCTTGTGGCCCAGTTCTTGGTGGGACTTCTTTAATCATGACCTCAGAGTTTGGTATATGCTCTGAAGAGTTGAAAAGTTTTTACATCATTTGAAATCTCTAGGGGCGCTATAGTGTCCATTTTAGATTTTCTCATATCAATCTGTTCGAGACTAGGGTGTCCATGAACAATTGAAGTTAGTCATCGGCCAAGTATATGCCAATTATCACTTTCATGAATTTGATGGCGAGCCGCAAAACACACCTGTAATTTGTGGCGTTGTCACGGAAACACCGTTCACTCTTTTAGAACACTTTTAACAACTTTTAATGTCCCACTTGCCTAGATGATACAGCACGATTCTAGGGTGGATATAGGTTAAAGACTCCATATAAAGAATTGTGGTTAAATACGGAAAAAAAAAAATAAAGAAACCCAGCTCTGTAGATTTCATGTATGAAGGTGATGGTAAACATAAAACTATGTTGGTCCATAGCAACTGTAATGCTCTTTTGTTCCTATTCCCATGATGCATCTGTGTACCAAATTTGGTTTGGCTACGACAAAGTTTTTGCCTGGTGTCTCATTGGTGATGACAGATGTTTGGCCTGTTGCCATGGCAACCACAATGGGACATGGCGTATTGGCGTCATTGAGTTTTTGACCGAGACCCTGTCACGAATGTGTGTACCAAATTTGGTATGTCTACGACAAAGTAAAATTTTGCGCTTCCATGCAATCTCCTAGGTGGCGCTATAGCACCTGGCTTCAGATTTTCTTATCAATCTGTTCAGGGCCGGGGTGTCCACCAGCGATTAAAGTTTGAGTGAAATCGGCCAAAGTATGTGCGGAGTATCACTTGTCGAATTTGATGGCGAGCCACAAAAACGAACCTGAAATTTGTGGCGTTGTCACGGAAACACCGTTGACTCTTTTAGAACGAGCCTGAGGCAGGCATTTGATGTCACATGCTCATCGATGGAGAAACAGTGCGGTGCTGGCCGCAGTTCTGGTGGATCATAAATTCAGGCTTGTGGAGAGTTAGAATAAAATCAAGGTTTGAGAAAATCTTTCATCAGATGCATTGAGTTGTCTTCTGGTAGAGTCCAGAATAGTGACTTCCTGTTGGTCGCCTAGCAACCGCATAATATACTTTTTTGTTCCTATTCCCATGATGCATCTGTGTACCAAATTTGGTTTGGCTATGACAAAGTTTTTGCCAGGCGTCCCATTGGCGGCGACAGATGTTTGGCCTGTTGCCATGGCAACACGATGGGACATGGCGTATTGACGTCATTAAGTTTTTTGATCGATACGTCACGAATATGTGTACCAAATTTGGTATGTCTACGACAAAGTAAAATTTTAAACTTGTGCAATCTCCCTAGGTGGCGCTATAGCACCCATTTCAGATTTTCTTATATCAATGTGTTCAGGGCCGGGGTGTCCACCAACGATTAAAGTTTGAGTGAAATCGGCCAAAGTATGCGAATTATCGCTCGTCGAAGTTTGATGGCGAGCCGCAAGAAAACGAACACGAAATTTGTGGCGTTGTCACGGAAACACCGTTCACTCTTTTAGAACGCTTTTAACAACTTTTAATGTCCCGCTTGTCTAGATGATACAGCACGATTCTGGTGAGTCTGGGTCAAAAACCCTAGGAGGAGTTCGTTAAAATACGAAGGGACAGGAAACTCCGCCTTCGGCGCGGGTCACGTGCTCGTGACACGCAATGGAAACTTCCTGTTGGTCGCCTAGCAACGGCGTAATATATTTTTTGGTTTGTAATGACATGACCTATCCACCACCGAATTTCGTTTGTCTGCGACAAAGTTCATTTTCGGAGTATAGCCATTGGCGCAATGTATTTTGATTTTCCAGGTGGCGCTGTCATTGTTTTTAAGATTTTTTAATACAGATTATTTGTAAATTCCTTTTTGGCATTCTTGAATTTTGTGCAAAATTTCGTGAGTTTTTAGATCCGTGGAAGTACCGAAACCTGAAAAAAAGGGAGAGGAAAATAATAAGAATAAATAATAATAATAATAATAAATATAGCCGCAAGCGGCGATGATCGGCCCTCGCTTGCACTCGCAGGGGGGGTGGCGCTAACGCGCCATTTTCCTATTCCCATGAGCCATATATGTACTAAATTAGGTGTGGCTACACCAAAGCTTTTGCCGGGCGTCCTAATGGCAGGGACAGCTGTTTGACCTGTTACCATGGCAACATGACGGGAGATGCCGCGGGGTCATCATTGAGATTTTTGATCGAGACCATGTCACGAATGTGTGGTCCATATTTGGTGTGTTTCTGGCAAAGTAAATTTTTCCTGTTCCATGCAATCTCCCTAGGGGGCGCTATTACGGCCAATTGAGATTTTTTTATATCAATCTGTTCAGGGCCGGGGTGTCCACCTACGATTAAAGTTTGAGTAAAATCGGCCAAAGTATGTGCGAATTATCACTCGTCGAAGTTTGACAGGAAATGGCACCTTCGCCACCAGGTCACATAGTCTATCCAAAATGGCTGGTTGGTTGCCTAGCAATGGTATAATATACTTTTTGTTTATCTTCCCATGATGCATCTGTGTACCAAATTTTGTTTGACTATGCCAAAGTTTTTCCAGAGAATCCTAATGACAAGGACAGATGTTTGGCCTGTTGCCATGGCAACATGATGGGAGATGCTGCGGGGTCATCATTGAGATTTTCCTGTATTTCCTGGAAAATGTGTCTTTTTGAAGATTTGCCCACATTTGAGATTGTGGCTGTTTTAAAAGTTTCATAAATTAAAATATGGCAGAATTAGATGACTACATAAAATTAGATTATGACATTTGTCCCACATAATTAATCCAAGATGATGGACTTCCATTTTGGCAGGGGGTGTGGTCACAATATATATATTTTTTGTTCTTCTTACCATGATATATGTGTGTACAAAATTTTGTTTAGCCACACCAGTGTTTTCGTCAGGCATCCTATTGGCGAGCCTGTTGCCATGGCTACACGATGGGACATGGCATGTGGGCATCATTGACTATTTTGAGACCATGTCACGAATGTGTGTACCAAATTTTGCATGTTACATTTTATAATATTTTGTTATTTCATACAGTCTCCTTAGGGGGCGCTATTGCGCCTATTTAAAGTTAATGTCCAGGGTTCCTTCAATCTGGTTTTGGCTTCTTAGACCTGGTTAGTTCTAGGTTAGACCTGGTCCTGACTATAGTTTTGTTCAGGGCCAATCATAAAGCACTAATAGACAGCCAATCAGCATGGTCCAGTCTTGCGGTGGAATTTTGTGTGTTCTGTTGCCGTGCAGAGAAGAGAGTTTGTCCGGATCTGGTTTATTTATTACTTGTTTAGACCTGAAAATCCTAGTCCTGGTTTAGACCTGCTTTAGTCCTCCTTAGGCCTGGTTTAGTCTTTTTTTTTTATCTGATTTTGGCTGTATTATTTATTTATTTATTTATTTATTTATTTATTTATTTATTACTTTTTTTATCTTTATCTATCTATCTATCTATCTATTTATCATGCTGAAAATTGCCTTCGTTGTCAAAATATGTGTCTGTCGTAAATAAAATAAATACTCCAAAAAAAGCCCGAATCGGGCAGGAAAACCCTCCTTCCTGATACGTCATGATACGTCATTGTGCGCATGTGCAGAACACACAGAGCACACAGGGCACTCACGAGAGGAGAGGAGAGGAGAGGAGAGGAGAGGGGAGGGGAGGGGGAAGAAAGGGGAGGGGGGACTGCACACGCGGGGAAGGAGAGGAGGAGAGGGAGAGGAGGGGAGGGAGGGAGCTGCACGTGGGGGAGGGGTAGAGCCACACCCGAGCCACACCCAAGACACACACACTCAATCCATCTACACTTCTGATTGGCTGTTTGTGGCCTGGTAACAGCCAGACAGCCAATCAGCTGCACTGGTGGTGGGGTGATAGAAGAGTATAAGTAGGACCTAACAGGGTGTGGCCGACTGAACGTCTATGGTATCTGCTATAGCACGTTCTCCTCTGCGACTTGAGTGAATCCTTTTTTGGACGATTCAAGAAGCTTTCACAACTCTATCTCGGATTTTACATCTCCATCTTGTGTGAAGATCGTGTCTTGGACCTAGAAAAGAAGAATCTTCTCATCTTGTGGATTACAGCTCTCCCGGACTTCTCTTCAACACATCTAAAGGTAGGAAAAATTTATTTTCTCTCTGTCTACTTTAGCCGTGTTGCAAACTGATGAATATTACGATTGTTCATAATGTAAGTTGAAAGAATTGTATTTTAACTGCATATATTTAGATTTGTTTTGTTTTAGATGTGATATTGGTCTAGTTTAGTCCTGTTTTAAACTTGGTGTAGAGTAGACCCACTTTACCCCTGCCTTTAGCTTAAACCTGGTTAAAGATCCCATGACATGGTACTTCTTGATGCTTTTATATGGCGCATTAGTGGTTCCCTAATACAGTGGTACCTCACCTTACGAAATTAATTTGTTCCAGAAGTGGTTTCGTAACGTGAAAAATTCGTAAGTTGAGTAGCTATTTCAATGGAAAAAGCCTGATTCGTTCCAAGGCCCCGATCCAAGTTTTTTTTTTTTTATAGTGTAACTTTTTTATAGTGTAACAATGTGTTCTGTCCTGATTGGTTTCTCAGACTCGATTTAAACTTTTCTCACGTTTTTCTCTCGTTTAAACACTCAAACTTTCATAGATTTTCAACAAAACGTATCAATATTGAAGTGTGGGGGGAAGCGGGAGGGGGGAGAAAACTGCACGGACACGTGTGATAGCGCACATGACCCGGCGCAGAGCTGACAGCAGGACTAGACCAAGATCTAAACCTGGACTGGACCAGGACTAAACCAGGACTAAACCAGGACTAGACCAGGACTAGACCAGGTGGATTAAAGCGCCGCGTGCGGGTCTATTTCCTGGTTTCTCACGAGTCACAGCTGAGGCGGGGACCGCAGGCAGTCTGAGCGCATGTGAGCGCGGCTCCTCCTGGTTTAGTCCAGGTTTAGTCCTGGTTTAGTCCTGGTTTAGTCCTGGTTTAGTCCTGGTTTAGTCCAGGTTTAGTCCTGGTCCAGTCCAGGTTTAGATCTTGGTCTAGTCCTGCTGTCAGCTCTGCGCCGGGTCATGCTGCGCACACGTGTCCGCGCAGTTTCTCCCCCTCCCGCCCCCCCCCCCCCCCACTTCAATATTGATACGTTTTGTTGAAAATCTATGAAAGTTTGAGTGTTTAAACAGAGACAAATGTGAGAAAAGTTTAAATCCAGTCTGAGAAAAGCGTATAATGTGTGTGGCTGAGCGCGCATTATTTGAATTTTTGAGATTTCGCGTTTCGTAACTTGAAATTTCATTCGTATCTAGAGACAAAAATTTACCGTGAAGGCGTTTCGTAACTTGAAATTTTCGTTTGTTGGGTCATTCGTAAGGTGAGGTACCACTGTACTGCAAATGAATCCTTCTCTTTATTTTTTATTTTATTTTTCTACTTTATTCTGGGCGTGGTGCTTGATTGCAAATGAGGACAAAAACAGAGGACAAAGTCCCTGTGCCTTCTGTGAGTGTAAGAGTGGAGAAGGAGAGAAGCGATCGTAATAAACTTTTCACAAGACCAGCTCTGTATTGTCCCATGAAAAAAACACTCGTATGCGTCTGACATTTCCAAAGAAAATAAAATTAAACTACTGCTGTTTCAGAGGCTCGAATGAAGGAGCCAAAACATACTCTTTTCTTCATCATCAAGTCTAGGGACAGAGCGGGGGGTTAGGGGAGCTCACATTAACATTCAAAAACCCCAGAAAGTGAAAATTTCATGCCATGGGACCTTTAACAACTGCTTTAAAACAGCTGTACACAAGCTTTAAAACATATCTGATTACTACATTACCGTATTACAATTTAAATGGTTCATTTTAACTTTCTTCAGATGCCTCGTGGAAAGTCATTCCGCCGTTCCCAGGCAGCTCGGCGAAGAATGGCAGAACGGCAGCAGCCGCCTGCTGTTTTTGAGCCTGACAAGAAGGTAAGTCCTTTTAACTCTAACAATATTACTAATAATAATTTTCTAGGGTTTGGCACTGGCTACCGCTTCCCAGTGCGTAACTGGCCAAAGTCTCTGGTCACTGGAAAGAGCCACAAGCTGGTGATCCCTCCGGAGGACCCTGACAAGAAGGTAAGACCTTTTAACTGTAAATGCAGTTTACAAAATCTTAACTTTCTTAAATCTTAATTTTTTCAGTTTGTTCTGGTTGTCGGGGCCTCTCATCTGCGACACTTCATCGATGGCTTTGCCCAGATACCACAGGGGAAGATCATCTTTGGTTTCAGCTCCACCCCGGGAGCTGCAGCCGCGGAGCTTGAGAGGGAGATCAGGCACATACAGGTGGATCGTTCTCCCTCTCTTGTTCTGCTCACCGCTCCCTCCAACAACCTGACGGCCAGCAGGACAATCGATGAGGCTGCAGCCGACTTCGGTCGCTACCTTGCCACCGCTTGTAGCCGCTGGCCAAAGGTACCATATTTCCAAAATTGTTTACTCCATGCGTGAAAAGTCCCTCAGTCGTCCAGGTAGAATCCATGATAACAGGAGAAGTTCAATTTGTCAACTGGACAAAGTTTGTTTGGTTGAAAACGTTTCGCCGCTCATCCGAGAGGCTTCGTCAGCTCTAATAAGAATACTGGTAAGACACTTGCTTATATCCTCCTCCCTACAGCAAGATATAAGCAAGTGTCTTACCAGTATTCTTATTAGAGCTGACGAAGCCTCTCGGATGAGCGGCGAAACATTTTCAACCAAACAAACTTTGTCCAGTTGACAAATTGAACTTCTCCTGTTATCATGTTTACTCCATGCACAATCTTTTAAAAAAGTACTGTGTTGACAAGAGGGTGTTGGGGTAAATACTATTGAGTCAATTAAGTTGTGTAGATTAACAATTCTTAGACTAGTAATTAATTAAGATAAGGTGTACACGTTCTCCCGTTTCTTCTCATTAGATAGCCTACTAATTTAGAACTGGTTTAATCAAGCTGTAATTCTGGCTTTAAAGGAAAAGTAACGTTATTTTACAATCTGAGCCTTCTTTCGGTAATAAAACAAGTCGTTTGACTCACCCATAGCACGTTGGTGTCATTTGGAGCTGTTTGGTAAAAGTTATGTTGTAGCGTATCCGTTAGCGTGAGTACTCGGGACATTACTTTGCGGTCTCCAAATAACACAAACTTTAGCACTTTTCAAATCATAGAAGCCCGATGTCTTTAGTCTACGATTTCGTGTGGTCAAAAGTGGCCTGTAATCCGAGATTTAGCCATAGTTTCGAGTTGATGAGGATTGATTGATTGAGGTTGATGCTCTCAGCTCCCGGGACCCAAACATGAAACGCAAAGCTGAAAACTATGGATAAATCTCGGATTACAGGCCACTTTTGCTTCAAAAGAAATCGTAGATTAAGACATCGGGCTTCTATGATTTGAAAAGTGCTAAAGTTTGTGTTATTTGGAGACCGCAAAGTAATGCCCCGAGTACTCACGCTAACGGATACGCTACAACATAACTTTTACCAAACAGCTCCAAATGACACCAACGTGCTATGGGTGAGTCAAACGACTTGTTTTATTACCGAAAGAAGGCTCAGATTGTAAAATAACGTTACTTTTCCTTTAAACCTTGTTAGATCTTACTATAGTGCTGGTTTAGACTGGTCAAGTCCTTGCTTGAAACAGATTTGATTTGCTTTCTACTCTCTCATTTTAACAAAATATTTAAACTAAAATATTGTTTTGAGGTCTGTGTCCTGGATTTTCCACCTCGCCTAAATGTTGAGGTGGATTTGCAAAATCATCTGCGCCAGGAGTACCATCGTGTGGCGGCACGCATGAGTACGTGTGTCTCTATGTGTCTTTATGAAATCTCTCGTGTGTATGTGTATAACATTGTATGTATAACATTCTTTCTTTTTTTTTCTTTTACTGAAGGTATCAAGTACTACTCTATTGTGGATTACTTTCCAATGAACCGCCTCAACCTGTGGTGTAGGGATGGGGTAAGTAATATTCTGAAATGCAAGTATCTAATATGCAGTGGAAATGATAATTGTTTTCTTTTGTATCATTTGCAGGTCCATCTCAGTGATACTGATGGTGGCATGGACATGCTTGGCCAGTTGCTTTGGACTGTCTCACACCTACAGTTGGAGATGGACACCCCCAGACCATCGCCACAAGCTCCAGTGCCCTCCCCACCAACCAGGCAGGTCAAACCAGTGCTGGTTGTGACAGGCCCTGCCCCTCGGCCACGGCCACCACCTCCTGATGCCAATCAGATGGTGGTGGTCACACGGAAAAAGAAGGTGAGGCTAGTGTCTTGTCATAACCTCATGAATGTACCTCATGAATTGTTTTTAAGATTGTTTTATTACTGCCCTTGCAGAAGAACCGACGTGAAAGCCCTGTGCACTCCCCAGGGGATTCTAAGAGGCTGGTTCACCAAGAGCAGGTTTGTTTGAGTGTGTGGCATTTTGGCAACACTTCCTAGAGTCTTATGATGTATTTAGATCAAACCTAATTTTAACAGGTGGAGTCAGTCTTTTCGATCCCGCTTTCACCGGTGTATTTCAGCACCGCCATTTTGAAAGAGATGGACAAGTTCATTCCATCTGACCTTGATGCTGAGTGCACTGCCTGCTTTTCCTGTTGAAAAGAAGGTAAGGTTATTGAGTAGAAATGTTTTATGTTAAATAAAGTAAAATGTTTTTTGATCTGTATTTTATACTCAGTAATTGTTATTAAGACTGTTGTCATTTACATTTTATTACTGCTCTTACTTAAGGACCAGCCTGGAAGTTCTGCGCACTCCCCAGGGCTTCCCAAGAGGCGGCTGGTTCAGCAGAAGGTTTGTTTTGAGTGTCTGGCATTTTAAAAACACTACCTAATCTCATAATTTTGATACATTTTATATATAGAAATTTTGATGTATGGGAAATACTGTTTTATGCATTTATAGATATATTATTTTTTTCAGGCAACTCATGTCAGATGTTCTGAAGCTGCTGCCTCCAAGAGAAGCCAGCCCAAGCAGCAGGTATGTACAATTCTGAAAAAAGAAGTGAAACAATTTCTGAATATTATTTCATCTTTGAATGGAATGTAACAAGACGAGAACTGTAAATAAATACATTTATAGGTGCTAAGGTTAAGACTGTGAAGCCTGCATCAGCTTCAGCCCCAAAGCTGTGATGTGCCTGGCCAGATATGTGCCTTTTATGTAATACTGCACATGCAGTTGTTAAATAATAATATTTAATAAGAATTTGCTGTGTGGTCATAATTTTAATTTCTGGACATGGACAGCAGATGTGATACACTTTTGTCAACTTTGTTTCCCCACAAACTATTATGATACATAATGATAAGTAATAAATAAAATAAATAAAGTAACAGATAGAAAACATGAAAACCTTTTGACTGTATTATCAAAGAGCCTCAAACCAAAATTACATGAATGACAACATGAATTTTCTTGTTTTTGTTCTTCAGAAGGAGGTTGAAGTGGTGGGGACTCCTGAAACATCACCTACCAGTGCTGCACACATGTTGCGTGAGGATCAGGTTGGTATTGTTAAAGGTCCCATGGCATGAAATTTTCACTTTCTGAGGTTTTTGAATGTTAATGTGAGCTCCCTTACCCTGTTTAGCCCCCCCTTCCGGCTAAAAGTTGTAAAATGTGTAAACTGAGCAATTGCGATCCTTTTCTACGTTTGAAAAAAAAGACAGCCCTTACGGGCGATTTTGGACAAGGGAATTTTCTGACGTCACACTCGGGGAAAGGTTTCCACCTCCCGTCTGGATGTCACCCCCTGTGAGTGTTTTTTTCATGGGACAATACAGAGCTGGACTTGCAAATGGCTTCTCCATGTGAATTGGGACAGGGCTCATGTCTCCTTTCTTCCGTCCGCGTCTCCCGTTCCTCTGCTTACACACATGGAGCCAAACCAGGAAACTGTGTCTCTGTCTCTCTCCTCCTCATTTGCATTCAAGCAACATGCCCAGAATAAAGCGTTTAGAACCATATTTCTGAATAGGGCCTGAGAATTAAAATTTCTAATTAAAGAGATGAAATAATCACGTTCTACTTTTTGAGAATTATCAACACGTATGAGTGAGGGGGTACTCGAGGTATGACAAAAAGGCTCAGGGGGTACACAAGACAAAAAAGGTGGGGAAACACTGATATACAGTATTAGGGAACCACTAAGGCGCCATATAAAAGCATCAAGAAGTACCATGTCATGGGATCTTTAAGTTTGAAATGTAGTATTACCACAGTAAACATTTTTTTCATGCATTTGACAAATTTACTGATGTAGGTGGAGCCAGGAGTTGTGGGGGTGACGCCTGGAGCATCACCCACCAGTGCTGATGTGGACGCGCTCCCTGATGTGTTGGCGAAGAACCTGGTTTGTATTTACAATGATTAGGTGCAGCTATGTATTAAACATGTATGAAAGATAATCAGTGACAATAGTTTCACAGCAAATTATCTGACATGGAAAAAATAAGTTGTATTCAATTTATCATATTTACCCACCACCACAGGTTCTCATCAATAGTAATTTTAGATATAAGATATTCAGTGCATTTTTTTTTCCATAGACTGAGAAGAGTCATCACATTCCATCCAAGATGACCAAGAAGACGAAGAGGACCAAGAACAGCGGTCCATGCATCTGCTGCTCTCCGGGTAAAGAAAAGCCAATTTGTGATGTTTCTTTTGGTGCTGGCTTGACTGAGATGAAAGCTGATCTCAGATCAGAAGCAGATCTCCAGTCTGGTAAGTCTGTGCCTCAGAACATCAGTGGATCATTTCACCAGGGGAATGATCGCTTCATGTATCCCGGTTTTCAGTGCGCACCAATAGCATTAGTTAGTCTTGCAAAGCATGTAGCATGTCCTGTGTCTTCATGGCAGAAGCAGGACCTGGATAGAGTTCTTGTTTTGGGTGATGCATTGTATGTATACTGCAGAGAGAACAGGAAGATTACCCCGGGGTCTTATATGATGCTTGTCTCAAATCTGCCAAAGGAATGGGACATTGAAGGTCAGACATTTCACTTTCAGTACGGTGACTGTGTTTCTGGTGTTGTTGGTCTAGATAGTGGGGAGCTCATTGATCAAGAGGTTCTTGTTAGTTTGGGAAATGGTTTAGAGAGAATGTTGTCACAGTATGACACTTGTCTGTTCACTTTATGCAAGACCACGTGTTCCATCATTCATGATAATGGTTTGTATGCTGTCGTTGATTCTCATTCTCGTAGCAAAATTGGCATTGTAGACGCAGATGGCAGTAGTGTTGTGTGTTATTTCAGGTCTGTTTCTGAATTGTATTCTCACTTTTGTCATTTGGCTCATGTATTTGACAGTAAAGATAATTCATTTGAAATCAGTGGAGTTGTTGTCACTAAGGCAGATACAAATGTGATCATTAGAAAGCGGGCAAGGTCAACAGATTGCAGTGAACCTAGGGTTAAAGCAGGATCTCCAAAGAGTAAATGCATCCGCAGATCCAAAAAACACAGAACTGATAAATCCGACAGTGAGGAGGTCATTGAAGGTGTTCAGTTTATTGGCCATGAACAAACTCCATTGTATTTCAATCCAATTGAGAAGGACATTTGCCAGGCTCTCTGCAAAAAAATCAATGTGGCTTTTGAACAATTAAATACCTCCCAATTGACAACAAACAGCTTTTTAGGTCTCCCATGCAAAAATGAATCCATTGTTGCTGATGGCAATTGTTATTTTCGGGCAATTTCACTTGCAGTGACTGGAACACAAAAGAATCATCGTAAAATTCGGCTTTCAATAGTAAAAGAACTTGAACAGAACTCTGTCAAGTACAAGAGTCTCTTGCGTCCTGGGTTTGTCTCTGTTGCTGAGTATATTGAAAAAAACAGAATGAAGTATGTCAATAGCTGGGCTACGGAGCTTGAAATTCAGGTAACAGCTGACTATTTGGGGGTAAGTGTATTTACGTTTTTAAATGGAAATTGGCTGCAGTACAAGTGTAATGGCAAATTGTTGTCAAGCCAAGGTATATACTTGGAAAACCGCAATAACAATCATTATGAAGTTGTAAAGTGTGTTAAAGATTCAGAGGGGAAAAGTTGTTGTGGCCTTTGTCAAACTGATATTAATCAAATTGGATACAGTTTTAGATTTCGGGAAATCTCTCTAGTAAATACTGAACATGCTAAACTGCTAAAACGCAGAGAGAAAGAGAGAGAAAAATTCAGAAAACGGTATGCACAGAAAGCTGTGTATAGACAGTATGCAAGATGTATAAATAGACAGAAATACTGGCAACAATTGAATGTTAGAAACAAGTTAAAAAACAGAAGTAAAGAAATGTATAAAGCAAACAAACTGCACAGAGACAAACTCAAGGCCATGAGCATTCTAAAATATACTACCAATAAGTCCCTCCAAGCAAGCGTTAAAGCTTACAGTAAAGAAAAATACAGTACTGATAAATTGCATATGGATAAAAAAAAGGCACTAAGCAAGGAACAGTACTGGAAAAGTAATTCACATCGGGAAAGATTAAAAGATGCAAGTAAAGAAAAATACAGTACTGATAAATCCCACCAAAAAAGCGTTAGAGCTTACAGTAAAGAAAAATACAGTACTGATAAGTCCCATCAAGAAGGCGTTAAAGCTTACAGTAAAGAAAAATACAGTACTGATAAGTCCCATCAAGAAGGCGTTAAAGCTTACAGTAAGGAAAAATACAGCTCTGATAAATTGCATAGAGATAAAGTAAAAGCCCTAAGCAAGGAAAAGTACCGGAAAAGTCATTCACATCGGGAGAGATTAAAAGCTGCAAGTAAACAAAAATACGAAGACCCAGTATACAGAAAGGAAAAAATCATAAGTAGTAAAACACGATATCATAATAGCGAAAACAAAAAGCGTATTCAAGAAACAATAAAAATGACCAAGAAACTCCACAAACTCAAATTAAAGGACTTAGAATATGTCATGGAGAGTTTCTTGACTAAAGTTGAGAAGGGCCCAGAATTCATCTGTTCTGTGTGCCATAGAATGTTTTTTGAAAATTCGGTTATACATTGTAACATGGATAACTATGCAAAGAAAGAAAACTCATTAATTGCAGCTAATAAGTGTATAAAGGACACATATTTGCATAAATGTAGCAGTCACTGTGTCAGTCCATGCCCGATAAAAACAACTGCCAAAGGTAAACTCTGGATCTGTTATACCTGTCACCGAAAGATAAAAAGAGGTGACACTCCAGCTGAAAGTGCAGTTAATAACTTAGAACTTGACCCCATCCCAGAAGAACTGTCAAGCTTAAACAGTGTAGAAGAACTTCTGGTATCCCCCAATGTAGCAATGATGAAGATAATAGCTTTACCCAGAGGAGGACAGAGAGCTTGTCATGGGCCAATAGTCTGCTGCCCTTCAAACCTAACTCAGACTGTAAACATTTTGCCGCGCTCTGACTTGGGTGGTGTATTGTTGCCAGTAAAGTTAAAACGTAAACTGACATATAAAGGCCATTATGAATTTCAATTTGTTGATACAATTCGTATAAAACATGCCATTAAGTGTTTAAAAAGGATAAATAAGTTTTTTAAGGACATACAATTTGATGAATCATGGATAAATGAATTTTCAAAAGAAGAAATGGATGAAGTCTTTCAAGATGACATGAGTGAATTTTGTGAAGAAGACCCATTCCTTGATGACAAAATGCCGACTTCAGAGCAAGAAAATGAAAAAACTGAAGATGAAGCTCTTAATGATGAACTTTTGCATGACCAACAGCGATACTGTGTATTTCAGGACACTTGTTCTTTGCCCCTGGATTTAGGTCAAGAAATATTGGATCAGTACTTGGATGGTATTTTAAATCTGGCTCCAACAGAGGGTAACAATCCAGTGAAATTACTCTCAGATCGTGAGAATGAAGCCAAGTGCTTTCCATGTCTCTTTCCCCGCGGTCAGTTTACGTTTCATGATAAGAGACCTGTACGGATAACTTTGATGCGTTATTTAAATAATAGAATAATGCATGCCGATGGACGATTTTCAGGGAGTTTACTGTATCTCTTTTATGCATACTACATATCCGTTCTTCAACAAGTAGTTTCAAGCGTATCCATTGCACTTCGAAAAGGTGATACAGTTACATTTTCTCAGGGCAATGAATCAAATATTAAAGAAACTCTGAGAACGATGCTGGAGCATGACAGTGGATACCGCTTTCTTAAACCTATAAGAGGAAGTCCAGCCTACTGGCAATCGGCGTCTAGTGATTTGGTAGCGATGGTGCGCCAGTTAGGGGTCCCAACCTGGTTCTGTTCATTTTCCAGTGCTGATATGCGCTGGAAAAATTTACTTAACACTATCCTGAGACATGAAGGTCGATTACAAACAGTAGAAGACCTAGAGTGGTCCGAGCGCTGTGAACTCTTAAGGCGTAACCCGGTAATCGCGGCCAGGATGTTTGACTATCGCTGGCATATATTTCTTAAAGAAGTACTAATGTCTCCGTCACATCCCATTGGTGAAATTATTGATTATTTCTATCGGGTTGAGTTCCAGCAGAGAGGTTCTCCTCATGTACACTGTTTGTTTTGGGTAAAAAATGCACCCAAACTTCATGAAAACACTGATGAAGAAGTGATTGAGTTTATTGATAAATACGTCACATGTGAGCTGCCAGCCAAAGACGATCCTTTGTATGAAGTAGTCACGTCTGTGCAGCAACATTCTAAGCGACACTCAAAAACTTGTAAAAAAAATAAAACACAATGCCGCTTTAATTTCCCGCGTCCTATATCTTCCCGTACTTTCTTAAAAAAATCTGAGCCAAAACCCAAATGCCCAAAATGTCACCCTGACAAAACTGACGTTAGTACACGTGATAATCAAGTGGAGTGTATCTGCCATACAACAATGCCTACAGCACAAGGTGTGGAGATGGTGTCCAATGTGAAAAAAATCAGCCTGATGGATAACTGTCCTTATGACTGTCCTGATGCTGTATTTGAATCCCTTGGGTTTAATCAGGAAGTATATGAAAAAGCATATAATTGTTTGGGAGGTCGCACACATATTGTTTTAAAGAGAAATATTTCAGAGATTTGGAATAATCAGTATAGTCCTTTTATTCTTAAAACGTGGAATGCAAATTTTGACATTCAGTATGTTGTGGACCCATACGCTTGTATTGTTTATATAATCTCATATATCTCCAAATCTGAACGAGAAATGGGATTATTGTTAAGTATGGCCCAAAAAGAAGCCCGCAAAGGAAATTTAGATGCCAAAGGTGCCCTGAAAAAAATTGGTTCTGTTTTCCTTCATAACAGAGAGGTGTCTGCACAGGAAGCAGTTTATTTACTTACTAATATGCATTTAAAAGAATGTTCCAGAAAAGTTGTGTTTATACCCACAGGAGAGAACATAGTTAGAATGAGCAGGCCCTTAAATACCATTGATGAAACAGATCGAGAAGACGATATCTGGATGTTAAACATTATTGATAGATATAAGAACCGTCCCAACAATAGTGTGTTCAATGACATGTGTATGGCAACATTTGCATCTGAATATCGTGTACTAACAAAAGGTGAAAAATCTAAAAACTCAATCCCACTACAATTTGATCATGGATTTATTGTTAAACGGTCAAGAACTCAAGGAGCAGTCATTCGTTATGCGCGTTTTTCAAAAACAAAAAACCCAGAACAGTATTACAGAAGTATGATTGAATTGTTTGTGCCCTATCGTCACCATTTAAAGCCGGAAAGCTTCGCGTCGTTCTTGCAGTTTTATAAAAATGGTAATGTTCAGTTTTCCAATGGTTCAATGCGTAGCGTATGTTCTGTTGTAAAATCAAACAGGCGCAAATTTGAAACAGTTAAAGAAGATTTAGAGGAGCTCCAGAAAGAAGTTGACCTTAATCCAGACGTGGAAAATGCATGGTCACGTTTATGCCCAGAACAAGAGTCTGAAAGAATGGACTGCATAAATGAAATGGAACATCAACGCCAAGGAAATCTTGAAGAAGAACCACTTGCCATTCCTGATTTAGCTGTATGTCAGGAAGAAATATTCCATTTAGAAAAGCGTAATAATATATTGAGTAGACAAGAGGGTTTGGATTTAGTTCGTACATTAAATCAAGAACAGTTGTCCATCTTTTATAAAATCCGTGCTTGGTGTTTGGATAAAGTAGCTGGTAATAATCCTGAGCCATTGCATGTATTTATTACTGGTGGGGCGGGGACGGGGAAAAGTCACCTGATAAAAGCCATACAGTATGAGGCAATGAGGTTATTGGCCCCTCTGTGCCGAAATCCTGATGGCATTAGTGTGCTGTTAACTGCACCAACTGGGATGGCAGCTTATAATTTAAACGCAGCTACTATCCACACAACATTTCACATTGGAACTTTTTTGAGTTTGCCCTACTCCCCTTTAGGTGAAGAGAAGTTAAATTCTCTGCGTGTAAAGTATTGTGATTTACAAATTTTGATTATTGATGAAATATCTATGGTTGATCACAATTTACTCACATATGTTCACGGTAGGTTAAGACAAATCAAGCAAACAGGTGACTTTTCTCCATTTGGCAATGTAGCCATCATTGCTGTAGGAGATTTTTATCAATTGGCACCCGTTAAAGGGAAACCCCTATACAAAGACATTGAAGGCGTGAACTTCTGGACGAGTTTATTTTCATGTGTTGAATTAAGAACAATTGTCCGCCAAAAAGATGAAATATTTGCCAGTTTGTTAAACCGATTGAGAACTCGTTCTAGAACTACACCCATGTTAAGCAGTGACATTACAATTTTAAGACGCTGTGAAACTGGCGAGGAACCTGACACACTACACATTTTCCCAAGAAATCAACAAGTGGATGACTACAATGCCAAAAAACTTACCCGCACTTGCCCAGATTATGTTGAAATACATGCACAGGACTTTGGACTCAATAAGAAGACTGGGAAATTAGAGGCAAGGATAGTCCCCCATAGTGATGCGCCTTACACGTGCCTGTCAGAACAGTTATTATTGGGTAATGGTGCGCGTGTTATGTTATGTAAAAATATTGATGTAAATGATGGCTTAGTTAATGGTTTATGCGGTACAGTAAAAGATATAGTGTGGTCTAATGAAAGGTTTCCGGTTGCCGTTTATGTTTTATTTGATGATGTTAATGCTGGTGTTCAAAAAAGAAAGCGGTATATACCCCCAACGCCAAATCTAATTGGATGCACACGCATTGAACCAGAGGAAGAACGAGCAAATAAAAAAGGTGGCATTCGTCGTCAGTTTCCTCTCAGACTTGCTTGGGCCTGTACTGTTCACAAGGTTCAAGGCATTTCTGTTGATAGTGCGGTCGTGTCCCTCGACAAAATTTTCACGGCCGGTCAGGCTTATGTCGCGTTGAGCAGAGTTAGAACATTATCCGGGCTCATAATCCAAAAGTTTGATCAAAAATCCATTTATTGCAATGATCATATTAAATTTGCACTCCATTATATGCCATCCTTCATGACAGATTACATATCTAGGCCCATCACTAGTGTGCAAGACTTTACATTATTTTTGATGAATGTGCATGGATTACACAGACATGTGTCAGATTTGGCATTCGCTACACAGCCTTGGCAGCCTAACTGCATCGCTGTAACAGAGACGTGGCTAAGGGGTGACTCTTGTTTAGACACTGTTCAGATGGATGGATTTCAGTTTCATAGTCGTCCCCGTAGTGATAGTTATAAATGTAGTACCGACCCAGCACTTGTGGATTTCTGTACGCAACAACACGGCGGAGTTGGTGTGTATTGTGACGTAAATGTAGCTTATGAAGTCACAGTACCTAATGTTGATCTAGAATGTGTAGCATACAACTGTTTAGCTTACAGTATTTTAGTTGTTGTAATTTATCGTCCCCCATCTTATCCCATGTCATTGTTCATCAAAAATATGAAAAAGTTATTTAATTGGATACATTTTAAAAGTGAAACAATTGTTATTGTGGGAGACTTTAATGACAATATACAGAAAGCCTCAAAATGGTCTAAATTTATGCGTGATCAAGGGTATAGTCAGCATGTTGAATGTCCTACAACAGAGAGAGGAACATTAATTGACCATGTATTTGTTAAAACGACAACCTTTGAGGTTCACTCTGTGGTGGTGCCAACATATTTCTCTGATCATGAAGGGATTGCGTGTTTTTTTAAGTATTTGAATAGTTAAATTATGTATCGCTGTTGGTCATTTATTTATTATACTATGCATTTATTTTTTCTGTGTATCTAATCATGTAATAATCAATAATATAATCCAAAAATATATATAATAATCATGTGATTATGCTAATGTGATTGAAGCTTTGTACTTTTCTTTACTTAAATATTGGTTCTGTGTTTGATCTTTAATTTGGTCCAAGTCTGATGCTAGTTTTGTTCTGCATCAGTCCTTGTGTGATCCTGCTTTAGTCCTAGTGTGGTCATGGTTTAGTTCTGTTTTAGTCCTGGTGTTGTGCTGGTTTAGTCCTGCTTTAGACCTGGTTTAGTCCTGCTTTAGACCCGGTGTGGTCGTGGTTTAGTTCTGTTTTAGACCTGGAGTGGTTTGGTCCGGCTTTAGTCCTGATGTGGTTTGACTTGGTCCTGATTTAGTCCTAGAGTGGGGCTGGTTTAGACCTGCTTGTAGACCTGCTTTAGTCCTGCTTTAGACCTGGTGTGGTTGTGGTTTAGTTCTGTTTTAGACCTGGTGTGCCGGATGAGTATGGTCCTTAGTGATGCTGTGTGCCTTACGCAGACCCCTGCTGTGGTAAATGTCCTGGATGGAGGGGAGACTGCTGCAATGATGACCTCTGCCGTTCGCAGCACCCTCTGTAGTGCTTTGCGGCTCTGAGCGGTGCAGTTCCCATACCACACAGTGATGCAGCCCGTCAGCAGGCTCTCGATGGTGCACCTGTAGAAGTTTGTGAGGATGCTGGTGTTCATACCAAACTTCCTCAACTTCCTCAGGAAGTAGAGTCTTTGTCTTTCTTAACCACAGTGTCTCTATGTAGTGTCCAGGACAGATCCTCAGAGATGTGTACCCCAAGGAAGGCTTTAGTCCTGATGTGGTTTGACTTGGTCCTGATTTAGTCCTAGAGTGAGGCTGGTTTAGACCTGCTTGTAGACCTGGTTTAGTCCTGCTTTAGACCCGGTGTGGTCGTGGTTTAGTTCTGTTTTAGACCTGGTGTGGTTTGGTCTGGCTTTAGTCCTGATGTGGTTTGACTTGGTCCTGATTTAGTCCTAGACTGGGGCTGGTTTAGACCTGCTGTAAACCTGGCGTGGTTTGGTCCAGCTTTAGTCCTGATGTGGTCTGACTTGGTCCTGATTTAGTCCTAGACTGGGGCTGGTTTAGACCTGCTGTAGACCTGGCGTAGTTTGGTCCAGCTTTAGTCCTGATGTGGTTTGACTTGGTCCTGATTTAGTCCTAGACTGGGGCTGGTTTAGACCTGCTTGTAGACCTGGCGTGGTTTGGTCCACCTTTAGTCCTGATGTGGTTTGACTTGGTCCTGATTTAGTCCTAGAGTGGGGTTGGTTTAGACCTGCTGTAAACCTGACGTGGTTTGGTCCGGCTTTAGTCCTGATGTGTTTTGACTTGGTCCTGATTTAGTCCTAGAGTTGGGCTGGTTTAGACCTGCTTGTAGACCTGGTTTAGTCCTGCTTTAGTCCTGATGTGGTTTGACTTGGTCCTGATTTAGTCCTAGAGTTGGGCTGTTTTAGACCTGGTGTGGTTTGGTCTGGCTTTAGTCCTGATGTGGTTTGACTTGGTCCTGATTTAGTCCTAGAGTGGGGCTGGTTTAGACCTGCTTGTAGACCTGCTTTAGTCCTGCTTTAGACCCGGTGTGGTTGTGGTTTAGTTCTGTTTTAGACCTGGTGTGCCGGATGAGTATGGTCCTTAGTGATGCTGTGTGCCTTACGCAGACCCCTGCTGTGGTAAATGTCCTGGATGGAGGGGAGACTGCTGCAATGATGACCTCTGCCGTTCGCAGCACCCTCTGTAGTGCTTTGCGGCTCTGAGCGGTGCAGTTCCCATACCACACAGTGATGCAGCCCGTCAGCAGGCTCTCGATGGTGCACCTGTAGAAGTTTGTGAGGATGCTGGTGTTCATACCAAACTTCCTCAACTTCCTCAGGAAGTAGAGTCTTTGTCTTTCTTAACCACAGTGTCTCTATGTAGTGTCCAGGACAGATCCTCAGAGATGTGTACCCCAAGGAAGGCTTTAGTCCTGATGTGGTTTGACTTGGTCCTGATTTAGTCCTAGAGTGAGGCTGGTTTAGACCTGCTTGTAGACCTGGCGTGGTTTGGTCCGGCTTTAGTCCTGATGTGGTTTGACTTAGTCCTGATTTAGTCCTAGAGTGGGGCTGGTTTAGACCTGCTGTAAACCTGGCGTGGTTTGGTCCGGCTTTAGTCCTGATGTGGTCTGACTTGGTCCTGATTTAGTCCTAGAGTGGGGCTGGTTTAGACCTGCTTGTAGACCTGGTTTAGTCCTGCTTTAGACCCGGTGTGGTCGTGGTTTAGTTCTGTTTTAGACCTGGTGTGGTTTGGTCTGGCTTTAGTCCTGATGTGGTTTGACTTGGTCCTGATTTAGTCCTAGACTGGGGCTGGTTTAGACCTGCTGTAAACCTGGCGTGGTTTGGTCCGGCTTTAGTCCTGATGTGGTCTGACTTGGTCCTGATTTAGTCCTAGAGTGGGGCTGGTTTAGACCTGCTTGTAGACCTGGTTTAGTCCTGCTTTAGACCCGGTGTGGTCGTGGTTTAGTTCTGTTTTATACCTGGTGTGGTTTGGTCTGGCTTTAGTCCTGATGTGGTTTGACTTAGTCCTGATTTAGTCCTAGACTGGGGCTGGTTTAGACCTGCTGGAGACCTGGCGTAGTTTGGTCCAGCTTTAGTCCTGATGTGGTTTGACTTGGTCCTGATTTAGTCCTAGACTGGGGCTGGTTTAGACCTGCTTGTAGACCTGGCGTGGTTTGGTCCACCTTTAGTCCTGATGTGGTTTGACTTGGTCCTGATTTAGTCCTAGGTCGTTTTCACACCAGGAAAGTCCGATAGTTCACTTGCTTTGGTCCGGACCAAACTTTTTTTTAATTTTTTTATTTTGGTGCGGTTCGCTTTCACACTGCAGTTTTCCCCCAAGCGAACTAAAGTCTATAAACAAAAGCACATGTGCTGAGGTCGCTCAGCCATTGGACAGAATGAGCCCCGTCGGTGTCCAAACCCGGAAGGAGGAGAATTATGGTGTTACGTGCTGTTTTCAATCTAGCCTTAGCGATATGGTTTACTCAGTTTATACAGTTTGCACAAATGTTTGAGCAGCATCGTGAGGTTTACACTATTTTACAATCAATTTCCAAATGACGAAGACACAGGGCGAGACGACTACGGAGGACAGCGCTCGTGCGCGCATCAAGTTCTGACTCTTGCTCTTCACGCAAAACGTAAGTAAGCCCCGTAAGTTTCGTTTTGTTTCGTTTCGTTTAGTTTCATAAGCCTCAGTTTCCCATAATGCTCGACATACGACGGGAGCTCGTTAAGTACAAAAAGCCAACTTGTGTCGGATCGAGTCCGGTCTGCATTCTCACCTCAAGCGAACCACACCAGAGTTCGTATGGAACCGGACCGAGACCGACCTTTTTAGGTGGTCTCGGTCCGCTTGTTTGCTCCGGATCGAGACTTTTGGTTTTTATTCACACCAGCCCAAAAGGTCCGAATCAAAGGAGCAAACGAACTCTGGTTCGTTTTAAGCGAACCAAACAAGGCAGGTGTGAAAACGACCCTAGACTGGGGCTGGTTTAGACCTGCTGTAGACCTGGCGTAGTTTGGTCCAGCTTTAGTCCTGATGTGGTTTGACTTGGTCCTGATTTAGTCCTAGACTGGGGCTGGTTTAGACCTGCTTGTAGACCTGGTTTAGTCCTGCTTTAGACCCGGTGTGGTTGTGGTTTAGTTCTGTTTTAGACCTGGTGTGGTTTGGTCTGGCTTTAGTCCTGATGTGGTTTGACTTGGTCCTGATTATTCCTAAAGTGGGGCTGGTTTAGACCTGCTGTAGACCTGGCGTGGTTTGGTCCAGCTTTAGTCCTGATGTGGTCTGACTTAGTCCTGATTTAGTCCTAGAGTGGGGCTGGTTTAGACCTGCTTGTAGACCTGGCGTGGTTTGGTCCAGCTTTAGTCCTGATGTGTTTTGACTTGGTCCTGATTTAGTCCTAGAGTTGGGCTGGTTTAGACCTGGTTGTAGACCTGGTTTAGTCCTGCTTTAGACCCGGTGTGGTCGTGGTTTAGTTCTGTTTTAGACCTGGCGTGGTTTGGTCCAGCTTTAGTCCTGATGTGGTCTGACTTAGTCCTGATTTAGTCCTAGAGTGGGGCTGGTTTAGACCTGGTTGTAGACCTGGTTTAGTCCTGCTTTAGACCCGGTGTGGTCGTGGTTTAGTTCTGTTTTAGACCTGGTGTGGTTTGGTCCGGCTTTAGTCCTGATGTGGTTTGACTTGGTCCTGATTTAGTCCTAGAGTGGGGCTGGTTTAGACCTGCTTGTAGACCTGGCGTGGTTTGGTCCAGCTTTAGTCCTGATGTGGTTTGACTTGGTTCTGATTTAGTCCTCCAAGTAGGTTTTTGAGTTCCTGACTAGGGGGGAATACCCAGAAGGTTATACCAAGTCTCAGAAGTTGAGCTCAAGGAGGCATTCTCAGAAGTTTACACTAAAGGGTAAGTAGGCAAAGGTGTGTTCAAATATATCCATGTCTCGGAAAATGTTGTTGTTTATCACTTTGTGATTGTTCACTGCAGATGGACAGCTCTTCTACGGAGATACTAGAAGAGTGATCCAAATAAGGGATGAAGCCAGATCACTGTTCATTGAATTCCATTCATCACCAATTGAGGGACATGCAGCAATATGCTCCAGATTTTACAGGGTTGGCATCTCAGTGGATATTGACAGATGGGTATGTGTTGGATGTGATTTATTTCTGTGTTATATTATGGACTCATTTTGTTCAGCCAATTAGATTAGGACATTATTAATTTGTTTATCATGACAATTTTCTTAAAGGTCTCGGAGTGTGGCAGATGCCAGAGAACTGGAAGATCTTTGGCTGTTGCACAGCCATTGCAAAGCATAAAGGTAAATGTATAGATGTAGTGCAATTGTAGTGTAAGCAAAAAAAAAATGTTGAGATTCCCTTGTTTACAAGATGTATTAATCATTTTTTGCATTGGTGAATAAAAGTAGCCATCTTCACTAAACTACATTCACATATAATGTTTAATCAATCAATCAATCAATCAAACATTTATAAGGCGCTTTTCATACAAAATTGTAGCACAAAGCGCCTTACAGTGGTCAAGGATTAGAAGATTGACCTTTATTGATCTCGCACAGGAGAAGTTGTTTCTATATTTGACCCGGGGACCATCCCCATGATTTTGTTTTGTTATTTATGCTTTGGTCAGGCCCTAAGCTGGAGGATTTTACCTATGGCGCATGTTTAGGTTGACATTAATGACATTTGGCCTCATGTAAATGTACTAGGATTATAATGCAGTCAAGCCTTTCAGTCTCTGACAACTTTTTTTGTTATTTGTGATGGCCGTCACACCACAGCCACCTCCCCAGATAAGGTTACCAACTTAAAAGATACAAAGTGTGGTCTTCACATTCTCAAGTGATGGCTGTAAGAGACGCTGTGATGGAAGGAGACTGCATTTTAAGATTAAAAATCAAGGTATTATCCCAAGACCTAGTTTTGACTTTCCCTAGTTAATAACAGAAGGTACTGTTCCAGACGTATATTTGAGAGAGTGTATTCACACCCCTTTGTCTCCAGGCCCAGGCTCCAGGCCCAGGCTCCAGGAACACGTTCATCAGCTCAGTGCTCTGATAGCTGGATGTTTCTTCAATGGAACATTTCAGCGTCTTAGAAAAGTAATGTATTTGTTTTGTTATTATCTCGCCTTGGTGTTTTGTATGTGATAATAGTGCTGTCTTATTTCTTTTCCATGCACACTTCAAATGCGGCCTGAAAACCGCCCTCGTTTCCATGGAGATTGGGCCGTGAATGAAGGGCACATCCGAGCACATTTCGCACAGTCATATATCCCATCATGCACCGCGCGGCGGCAGACAGATGTTCGGAAATACGAAGCAAAAAGACCGTCCAGAGAGCGGAGAAAACGTGTGAGTACACGCTTTTAACTTTAGGAAATCATCACTAACACAACTGTAAACGAAAAAATACGTCCATAAACCACAAAACTATCAAATAAATTTGTTTTAATTTGTGTGAATCTCTGAGCTTTGAGCTAAAAGTTTTGCTAATAATCTACAGGTAACGTGATAAAAAGTCTGCTCAAACCTTCGTATTTGGACAGATTTACATCAAACACTAATAATGTTTTTCCTGTCAGAGGAAAAGAAGACCACGGAGGGATTAATGAAGCTTCGACGAGGACGTTTTCATGGACACACATAAACACTTGGCCATTGTAGCTCGGAGGTAAGATAAAAACACATTATTTCATACATTAAACTTAAAAGACACAGTTTGACTATATCAAAGTTTATATTTACTTGTAAATCATGTAATATAAGCCTCCATCATATGCACTTAATTCTGGGAATACATTATCTGTTTTTTACAATCTGCATGTTTGTTAAGTGAAGAGTAAAACAGGGTTAGGTACTGGAAAGGTCAGATTTCAGATGGACATTAGGCTCATTGAACAGGTGCAGACACTGGTGTAGATACTAGACACTGTGTCTGTTATGTCCATCACATCTAATATAACAATGAGAAAACAGTTTGAAATGTTTTATATGAATATTCTTTTCTCATTTGCAGCCTCCACTGCTGGGGCCACAGAAGTGTTGGCTGATGAGATGCTCATGATTCATGAAATGGGTCAAATTCAGATGACAAAGTAAAGCCAACACTGCGCTGGAGCTGTGCTGGCCCAGACTCCTGCCCCTGATTAGGTATGTTACATGTTGCTTTATTACTCCAGTTATAATAAGGGCTGCAAATGAATCATGCTCATATTGAATTCATTATTTAAATTGTGAAAATACACCTTTCTCAAATGTGTGGGATTCCTCTATTAATTTATCTGTTTGATTTATATAAACGGCCTTTGGATCTGAATGTACATGTGAACATAGTTTTGTAGTTTTCTTAATGTGTGTGTCATTACAGGTTTTCACTGTGCAGGACAGGACTTTGAACCAATCAGACGTAAAGCCCATTCTGCTCCACCTCCTCCAGAAGACGAGGGATTCATCACACTGAGTGGTCCAAGTACATTGGGTCATCTCTCCACTGTACACGCTGACTGTACAAGACCTGTGGGGTTTCCACTGACTGTACAAGACCTGTGGGTTCTCTGGTCACACCAGGCCTCCCTCCTGCTCGTGCGGTCTGCTGCTGTCCCTAATGTGTCCTAATAGTGATGTTTAGGTTTAACTTTTAATTTTCTGAAATAGTAAAATGGTAGTTTTTCATCTTAGCTGAGGAGCACCTAAACAGCTGAGGAAATGTCCCATGATAAATGTGGCCTTATATGACCTTAACAAGTGTGTGAGACAAAACTGAAAACATATCATTTGCTCATAAGTTTATTTGAATGTTTTTCTGTCTATTCAAACATTTGAATCATGGTGAAATGTGCCACTTATTTGGGTCTCTTGATAACACTGCGCTGGAGCTGTATATAGTAATTACATGTACTATGAGAATATACTATTGTACTGCAGTTAAGCAACGGTATTCCACCATATTTTGCAAAGATAATTTGTTCATTTTGGATTGTCACCTGCTTCAGCAAAAAGGGAACATAATTTGAGAGTACACTGACAGCTGTTTTTACTTACCTATAATTGCCTTGTATGTGTGTAATGGTTTAATATTTGACTCTTCACATTATGATAAAGTATCTCCACAAGTTCCTTTGATTGTTTAATAAACCATTGTTTCTCAAAGGAGAGATGTCTTTATAAACTGACTTAAATGCATTCCTTGTATAAATGCTTTAGACGTGGTGTGGTTTGGACCGGCTTTCGTCCTTATGTCCTGGTTTAGACCTGGTTTAGTCCTGCTTTAGACGTGTGGCGCTGGTCCTCTCGCGCTCTCCATCTGTCCCTATCTCTCTCCCTGTCGCGCTCTCTCTCTCCCTATCTCTCTCTCTCTCCCTGTCGCGCTCTCTCTCTCCCTATCTCTCTCTCTCTCCCTGTCGCGCTCTCTCTCTCTCCCTGTTGCTCTCACTTATTTATTTAGACATCGTCAATTTCTTAAGATGCAAAATGTTCAAATCAAGAGTGCACATGGTTTTGTCAAAATGTGTGCCTGAAATTGGGTTTGGCTACAACTAATGTAAGGGAGAGTTTCAGACCTCGGGACAACCCACTGACTGGTTGATATTTGAGCCATTTCTTCTGGGCAACAAGATGTGAGGTGGGCTGTGGCCTTTTTTTCTTTTTAATACAATTTTAAAGGTGCATATTCAAGGGAGAATGTGATCAATCCAAGGTGCATTACTGTTTGTCACAAATCATATAATGTCATGTAATGTAATTTTGTGCTTCCAAACATGTTGATAAATATGTGCAACAAATTCAGTTTGGTGACAACACATTTTGTGTTGGGGCATGGATGTGTATTTTTGGGACATCACCATGTCAATACAGACATGGGATGTGGCAATGATTTACTTTTTCCATCAAGAGTCAATTTTTCCATCATGATGTGACAAAGTATGTGCAAATTATGATTATAACACAAAAACTTGCATTACAGGAGACATGACTGGTGCATCTATGACAAGCAATATGGCGTATGGTCAAAAGCACAGTATATTTTGATTTTATAGGGGTGCTATCACGGTCTTCTGGTTTGGGAGGGGGTGGGGTGTATTTTGCTTTGTTCCTATTGGTGGTTTGCAGATTCTAGAGTTAATTATATTACTTATTATTAGTTATATTTATTATATTAATAATTCATTATATTAATATTATATATTAGTATATTATATTACTATTAATTATATTGCATTTTCTTATGAAATATCCATAAGCAGGGTTTCTGCTGGACATTAAAAAGCATTTACAGTCATTTAATGTTTTTAATAAGGCATTGATTTCGACAGAATCCATTCTGTTGAAATTAAGGCCTTATTAAAAAAACATTAAATAAAATTTCAAGTAGCATTAAAAATATATAGTATTGCGATAACTGGGCTTAATTGTGTTCTGTTAGCTACTGATGTTTTATGTGTATGTGCCTTTAAGGGGTTTGCTGGTGTGCGCATGTGTGTGGGTACGAGAGTGTGTGTGCATGTGTGTGGCAAGTGTCGGTTAGAAGTTAACTAAGAAAGTTGCTGGGGTGTTGCACTGTGACATTAGGTGTGCTGTTAATGCTAAATGAGACTTGAGATCTGTTCAGCAATAAAAGGTTCCTGAAGAGTAGAAAAGCCTCAGGTCATTACAGTATACTGTATATATATATATATATATATATATATATATATATATATAGACTGTTGTATCAAAAGTCTACACAGCACAGCAAATGTAGGCTAGTCTATCCAAAGACCATTTAATTACCTGTGCTCCCATATTGCCCTTGTTTTAATTTGATAAGATTCATCAAAGGTTTCGGGGTACATGACTACAAAAAGTTTGGGACCCATTTCTCCAAGAGGAGTATTTTAAAGGTATCCTTTAGTTATACACTGGCTGAATGTGTGTCTTCATTTGTTTGTTGTGTATGTCCCAGCAACATAGTGAGTCTGGGGCAGTCATTTTGGCAGGAAACATTTTCAATAAATGCATTGATCCCTAACACAAAAGATATTAGGTTCAAAACACCCAATGATATTACAGTAAATAAGCTTTAGAAATGTTTTGCATTATAATAACTATAGGTTCTTGTCATTTTGCTGCATTGTCACAAAATGATCACAGTTGACAAGATGAAAGCTTAAAGGCACTGTGCAAGTGTTCTTGTGGAGGGTCCATCACCTGCTTGTTTCTATGGATCTACTATCATTGCTCTGACTGGAAAGTTCCATAGTATAACAATAAACAGCTCAAACTTACATTTATTAAATCATGGGTGGTTTGATTGTGTGTGTGTGTGTGTGTGTGTGTGTGTGTGTGTGTGTGTGTGTGTGTGTGTGTGTGTGTGTTTGAGCTCGGTGCATGTGTGAGTGTGTGTTATCTGGATGCATGTGTGTGTTGAATTTCAATCATTTTAAGAGGAGGTTCACTCATAAGCCTTTCTTGCACTGTTCTGTTATTTTCTTTTTGTTTGTGTGTATTTTTGTCCTTTTAAATGCTGGGTGCAAACATTAATAAATAAATTGAATAAATAAAAATATGAGGACAGGAAATGGCGCCTTTGCCACCAGGTCACATGGTCTATCCAATATGGCCGACTTCCTGTTTGTTGCATAGCAACGGCGTAATATACTTTTTTGTTCCTATTCCCATGATGCATCTGTGTACCAAATTTGGTTTTGCTACGCCAAAGTTTTTGTCGGGCATCCTAATGGCATGTTATACAGTAATTGTTGGTCAATATGCACTGTCCGTTATAAATAAATAAATAAATAAGATGTTTGGCCTGTTACCATGATGCGAGATGGAGTGGGGGTGTCACTGTATTTTTTGATCGAGACCATGTCCCGAATGTGTGGTCCAAATTTGGTGTGTCCACTGCAAAGTAAATTTTTTCTGTTCCATGCAATCTCCCTAGGGGGCGCTATTATGGCCATTTTAGATTTTCTTATATCAATCTGTGTAGGGCCGGGGTGTCCACCAACGATTAAAGTTTGAGTGAAATCGGCCAAAGTATGTGCGAATTATCACTCATCGAAGTTTGACAGGAAATGGTGCCTTCGCCACCAGGTCACATGGTCTATCCAATATGGCTGGTTGGTGTCCTAGCAACGATGTAATATACTTTTTTGTTCCTATTCCCATGATGCATCTGTGTACCAAATTTGTTTGGCTATGACAAAGTTTTTGCCTGGCATCTCATTGGCGATGACAGATGTTTGGCCTGTTACCATGGCAACATGATGGGAGATGGCATGTTAGTGTCATTGAGTTTTTTGATCGAGACCCTGTCACGAATGTGTGTACCAAATTTGGTATGTCTACGACACAGTAAAATTTTGTGCTGTCCATGCAATCTCCCTAGGGGGCGCTATTATGGCCATTTCAGATTTTCTTATATCAATCTGTTTAGGGCCGGGGTGTCCACCAATGATTAAAGTTTGAGTGTAATCGGCCAAAGTATACACGAATTATCACTCATCGAAGTTTGATGGCGAGTCGCAAAAACGAACCCGAAATTTGTGGCGTTGTCACGGAAACACCGTTCACTCTTTTAGAACACTTTTAACAACTTTTAATGTCCCACTTGTCTAGATGATACAGCACGATTCTGGTGAGTCTGGGTCAAAAACCCTAGGAGGAGTTCGTTAAAATACGAGGACAGGAAAATGCGCTCTCAGTGCCAGGTCACGTGCTCGGTCCAAAATGGCCGACTTCCTGTTAGTCGCCTAGCAACCGCATAATATACTTTTTTGTTCCTTATCCCATGATGCATCGGTGTACCAAATTTGGTTTGGCTACGACAAAGTTTTTGCCTGGTGTCTCATTGGATTGGTGACGACAGATGTTTGGCCTGTTGCCATGGCAACACGATGGGACATGGCGTGTTGGCGTCATTGAGTTTTTTGATCAAGACTTTGTCACGAAAGTTTGTACCAAATTTGGTATGTCTACGACAAAGTAACATTTTGCACTTCCATGCAATCTCCCTAGGTGGCGCTATAGCACCCATTTCAGATTTTCTTATATCAATCTGTTCAGGGCAAGGGTGTCCACCAACGACTAAAGTTTGAGTGAAATCGGCCAAAGTTTGCGCGATTTTTCGCTTGTCAAAATTTGATAGCGAGTCACAAAAACAAACCCGAAATTTGTGGCGTTGTCACGGCAACACCGTTCACTCTTTTAGAACGCTTTTAACAACTTTTAATGTCCCACTTGTCTAGATGATACAGCACGATTCTGGTGAGTCTGGGTCAAAAACCCTAGGAGGAGTTCGTTAAAATACGAGGACAGGAAAATGCGCCTTCGACTCCAGGTCGTGTGCTCAGGCCAATATGGCTGACTTCCTGTTGGTCGCCTAGCAACCGCATAATATACTTTTTTGTTCCTATTCCCATGATGCATCTGTGTACCAAATTTGGTTTGGCTACGACAAAGTTTTTGCCTGGCGTCCCATTGGCGACGACAGATGTTTGGCCTGTTGCCATGGCAACACGATGGGACATGGCGTGTTGGCGTCATTGAGTTTTTTGATCGATACCCCGTCACAAATATGTGTACCAAATTTGGTATGTCTACGACAAAGTAAAATTTTGCGCTTCCATGCAATCTCCCTAGGTGGCGCTATAGCACCCATTTCAGATTTTCTTATATCAATCTGTTCAGGGCCAGGGTGTCCACCAACGATTAAAGTTTGAGTGAAATCGGCCAAAGTATGCACGAATTATCGCTCGTCGAAGTTTGATGGCGAGCCGCAAAAACGAACCCGAAATTTGTGGCGTTGTCACGGAAACACCGTTCACTCTTTTAGAACGCTTTTAACAACTTTTAATGTCCCACTTGTCTAGATGATACAGCACGATTCTGGTGAGTCTGGGTCAAAAACCCTAGGAGGAGTTCGTTAAAATACGAGGACAGGAAAATGCGCCTTCGGCGCCGGGTCGCGTGCTCGGGCCAATATGGCCGACTTCCTGTTGGTCGCCTAGCAACGGCGTAATATATTTTTTGGTTCGTAACGACATGACCTATCCACCACCCGAATTTCGTTTGTCTACGACAAAGTTCATTTTTCGGGTATAGCCATAGGCGCAATGTATTTTGATTTTCCAGGTGGCGCTGTCGAGCCATTTTTTAAGATTTTTTAATACAGATTATTTGTAAATTCCTTTTTTGGCGTTCTTGAATTTTGTGCAAAATTTCGTGAGTTTTCGTCGGTGGGAAGTACCCGAAACCTGAAAAAAGGGGTTAGAAAAATAATAATAATAAATATAGCCGCAAGCGGCGATGATCGGCCCTCGCTTGCACTCGTTGGGGGGGGTGGCGCTAACGCGCCATTTTCCTCCCCTTTTTTCTAGCTCGATGCATGTGTGAGTTTGTGTGTTATCTGGATGCATTTGTGTTGAATGCCTGGGGTTGAGGTGGGGAGGGGTTGTTTTTTTTGCCTTTTAATTTAAATTATTTTAAGAGGAGGGTCAATTATAAGCCTTTCCTGCACTGTTCTGTAATTTTCTTTTTCTTTTGTGTGTATTTTTGTTCTTTTAAATGCTGGGTGCAAACATTAATAAATAAATTGAATAAATAAAAATATGAGGACAGAAAATGGCGCCTTCAACACCAGGTCACATGTTCTACCCAATATGGTTGGTTGCCTAGCAACAGCGTAATATATATTTTTTATTCCTATTCCCATGATGCATCTATGTTCCAAATTTGGTGTGGCTATAACAAAGATTTTGTCAGGTGTCCTATTGGCGGGGAGAGATGTTTGGCCTGTTGCCATGGCAACCCGATGTGGCATGGCATGTGGTCACCATTGACTTTTTTCATTGAAAATATCCCAGGAATATTTGTACCAAATCTTGTATGTGTACGACAAAGTTAAATTTTGCAGTTCTATGCAATTACCCTAGGGGGCGCTATTGTGACCATTTTAGATTTTCTTATATCAATCTGTGTAGGGCTGGGGTGTCCACCACCGATTAAAGTTTGAGTGAAATCGGAGAAAGTATGTGCTAATTATCATTCGTCGAAGTTTGACAGGAAATGACGCCTTTGCCACCAGGTCACATGGTCTATCCAATATGGCTGGTTGGTTGCCTAGCAATGGTGTAATATACTTTTTTGTTCCTATTCCCATGATGCATCTGTGTACCAAATTAGGTGTGGCTACATCAAAGTTTTTGACGGACATCCTAATGGCAGGGACCGATGTTTGACCTGTTACCATGGCAACATAATGTGAGATGGAGTGGGGGTGTCACTGTGTTTTTTGATCGAGATGATGTCCCGAATGTGTGGTCCAAATTTGGTGTGTCTACGGCAAAGTAAATATTTTCTATTCCATGCATTCTGCCTAGGGGGCGCTATTATGGCCATTTTAGATTTTCTTGTTTCAGTCTGTGTAGGGCCGGGGTGTCCACCAACGATTAAAGTTTGAGTGAAATCGGCCAAAGTATGTGTGAATTATCACTCGTCGAAGATTGACAGAAAATGGCGCCTTCGCCACCAGGTCACATGGTCTATCCAATATGGCTGGTTGGTTGCCTAGCAACAACGTAATATACTTTTTTGTTCCTCTTCCCATGATGTATCTGTGTACCAAATTTGGGTTGACTATGACAAAGTTTTTGCAGAGGATCCTAATGGCGAGGACAGATGTTTGGCCTGTTGCCATGGCAACATGATGAGAGATGGCGCGGGAGCATCATTGAGTTTTTTGATCGAGACCCCGTCACGAATATGTGTACCAAATTTGGTATGTCTATGACAAAGTAAAATTTTGCACTTCCATGCAATCTCCCTAGGTGGCGCTATAGCACCTATTTCAGATTTTCTTATATCAATCTGTTCAGGGCCGGGGTGTCAACCAACGATTGAAGTTTGAGTGAAATCGGCCAAAGTATGCGCGAATTATCGCTCGTCGAAGTTTGATGGCGAGCCGCAAAAACGAACCCGAAATTTGTGGCGTTGTCACGGAAACACCGTTCACTCTTTTAGAACGCTTTTAACAACTTTTATTGTCCCACTTGTCTAGATGATACAGCACGATTCTGGTGAGTCTGGGTCAAAAACCCTAGGAGGAGTTCGTTAAAATACGAGGACAGGAAAATGCGCCCTCGGTGCCGGGTCACGTGCTCATTCCAATATGGCCGACTTCCTGTTGGTCGCCTAGCAACGGTGTAATATAGTTTTTTGTTCCTATTTTCATGATGCATCTGTGTACCAAATTTGGTTTGGCTACGACAAAGTTTTTCCTGGGTGTCCCATTGGCAAGGAGAGAAGTTTGGCCTGTTGCCATGGCAACACGATGGGACATGGCGTGTTGGTGTCATTGAGTTTTTTGATCGAGACCACGTCATGAATATGTGTACCAAATTTGGTATGTCTACGACAAAGTAAAATTTTGCGCTTCCATGCAATCTCCCTAGGTGGCGCTATAGCACCCATTTCAGATTTTCTTATATTAATCTGTTCAGGGCCGGGGTGTCCACCAACGATTAAAGTTTGAGTGAAATCGGCCAAAGTATGTGTGAATTATCGCTCGTCGAAGGTTGATGGCGAATCGCAAAAACGAACCCGAAATTTGTGGTGTTGTCACGGAAACACCGTTCACTCTTTTAGAACGCTTTTAACAACTTTTAATGTCCCACTTGTCTAGATGATACAGCACGATTCTGGTGAGTCTGGGTCAAAAACCCTAGGAGGAGTTCGTTAAAATACGAAACTCCGCCTTCGGCGCCGGGTCACGTGCTCGTTCCAATATGGCCGACTTCCTGTTGGTCGCCTAGCAACGGCGTAATATATTTTTTGGTTCGTAACGACATGACCTATCCACCACCCGAATTTTGTTTGTCTATGACAAAGTTCATTTTTCGGGTATAGCCATAGGCGCAATGTATTTTGATTTTCCAGGGGGCGCTGTCGAGCCATTTTTTAAGATTTTTTAATACAGATTATTTGTAAATTCCTTTTTTGGCGTTCTTGAATTTTGTGCAAAATTTCGTGAGTTTTCGTCGGTGGGAAGTACCCGAAACCTGCAAAAAGGGGGGGAGGAAAATAATAATAAGAATAAATAATAAGAAAAACCAGAACAATAACAATATGGTGCCACCTATGGTGGCAATATATATATCAATGGAAAGGGCTCGTGTCCAGTAACGCACCCGTGGGGACCATTGTCAATGACGAGCGCGTTGCGCTCGTCATTGACCTCATCGATTACTCACTTGCCCAATACATATTTTTGACGTTTACGATGGTTAACGATTACAATTATGCCGCTTTCGCGGCAATGGGCAGTGCCAGTCTGTGCTATTGGATCCTATGAGTGTCACTATAGTGTGGCATTGAGTGTTTGGAAAAGGGAGAGCGCTTCGCGCTCTGGTTTTGTGGGCACACATGACATCGTGCACTGCGTGCACGATGTCATGTGTGCCCACAAACAATTACAATTTTGCCGCCACGGGCGGTGCCACCATGCCAGGTCAGCGGGCACCAAGTCGTTGACATGAGTGCTAGGTGCTTGGAAAAGGAGAGCGCTTCGCGCTCTGCTGCGTGCGCAAAACAAGCGCTTCGCGCTTTGTTTTGCGCACGCTGGTGGGCCGAGAATGTTTTGGGGTGAACAATTACAATTTGGCCGCTATCGCGGCCACGGGCGATGCCACCGTGCCATGTCAGCGGGCACCAGTCGTTGACATGAGTGCTAGGTGTTTAAAAAGGGGAGAGCGCTTCGCGCTCTGCTGCGTGCGCAAAACAAAGCGCTTCGCGCTTTGTTTTGCGCACGCTGGTGGGCCGAGAATGTTTTGGGGTGAACAATTACAATTTGGCCGCTATCGCGGCCACGGGCGATGCCACCATGCCAAGTCAGCGGGCACCAGTTGTTGACATGACTGCTAGGTGTTTAAAAAGGGGAGAGCGCTTCGCGCTCTGCTGCGTGCGCAAAACAAAGCGCTTCGCGCTTCGCACTGCAGAACAATTACAATAGGCCCTACGCTTTAGCGCTCGGGCCTAATAAATAATAAGAAAAACCAGAACAATAACAATATGGTGCCACCTATGGTGGCACTATATATATCAATGGAAAGGGCTCGTGTCCAGTAACGCACCCGTGGGGTCCATTGTCAATGACGAGCGCGTTGCGCTCGTCATTGACCTCATCGATTACTCACTTGCCCAATACATATTTTTGGCGTTTACGATGGTTAACGATTACAATTATGCCGCTTTCGCGGCAATGGACAGTGCCAGTCTGTGCTATTGGATCCTATGAGTGTCACTATAGTGTGGCATTGAGTGTTTGGAAAAGGGAGAGCGCTTCGCGCTCTGGTTTTGTGGGCACACATGACATCGTGCACTGCGTGCACGATGTCATGTGTGCCCACAAAACAATTACAATTTTGCCGCCACGGGCGGTGCCACCGTGCCAGGTCAGCGGGCACCAGTCGTTGACATGAGTGCTAGGTGCTTAAAAAGGGGAGAGCGCTTCGCGCTCTGCTGCGTGCACAAAACAAAGCGCTTCGCGCTTTGTTTTGCGCACGCTGGTGGGCCGAGAATGTTTTGGGGTGAACAATTACAATTTGGCCGCTATCGCGGCCACGGGCGATGCCACCGTGCCATGTCAGCGGGCACCAGTCGTTGACATGAGTGCTAGGTGTTTAAAAAGGGGAGAGCGCTTCGCGCTCTGCTGCGTGCACAAAACAAAGCGCTTCGCGCTTTGTTTTGTGCACGCTGGTTCTGCAGTGCTTCGCACTGCAGAACAGTAACAAAAGGCCCTACGCTTTAGCGCTCGGGCCTAAATAGAAAGAAAAACCAGAACAGTAACAATATAGTGCCACGAATGGCCCAACACAAATATATCAATGGAAAGGGCGCATCCAGTAACCCACCCGGACGCAGCGCCCTGACGCTGGTTCTGCAGTGCCACCGCAGGAGCAGTTACAAAGCCCTGCGCTCTTGCACTCGCATAACTTGGTCGTAGCTAGGTGGGGTGGCGCTAACCCGCCATTTTCCTCCCCTTTTTTCTAGCTCGATGCATGTGTGAGTTTGTGCGTTATCTGGATGCATTTGTGTTGAATGCCTGGGGTTGAGGTGGGGAGGGGTTGTTTGTTTTGCCTTTTAATTTCAATTATTTGAAGAGGAGGGTCAATCATAAGCCTTTCCTGCACTGTTCTGTTATTTTCTTTTTCTTTTGTGTGTATTTTTGTTCTTTTAAAATGCTGGGTGCAAACATTAATAAATCAATTCAATAAATAAAAATATGAGGACAGAAAATGGTGCCTTTGACACCAGGTCACATGGCCTATCCAATATGGCTGGCTGGTTGCCTAGCAATGGTATAATATACTTTTTTGTTTCTATTCCCATAATGCATCTGTGTACCAAATTTGATTTGACTACACCAAAGTTTTTGCCAGGCGTCCCATTGGCAAGGACAGATGTTTAGCCAGTTACCATGGCAACACAATGGGAGATGGCGCGGGGGTGTCATTGAGTTTTTTGATCGAGACCCTGTCACAAATGTGTGTACCAAATTTGGTATGTCTACGACAAAGTAAAATTTTACACTTCCATGCAATCTCCCTAGGGGGCGCTATAGTGTCCATTTTAGATTTTCTCATATCAATCTGTTCAGGGCCGGGGTGTCCATGAACAATTGAAGTTTGAGTGAAATCGGCCAAAGTATGTGCCAATTATCACTCGCCGAATTTGATGGCGAGCCGCAAAAACACACCTTTAATTTGTGGCGTTGTCACGGAAACACCGCTCACTCTTTTAGAACACTTTTAACAACTTTTAATGTCCCACTTGTCTAGATGATACAGCACGATTCTGGTGAGTCTGGGTCAAAAACCCTAGGAGGAGTTCGTTAAAATACGAGGACAGGAAAATGCGCCCTCGGTGCCAGGTCACGTGCTCGGTCCAAAATGGCCGACTTCCTGTTGGTCGCCTAGCAACGGCATAATATACTTTTTTGTTCCTCTTCCCATGATGCATCTGTGTACCAAATTTGGTTTGGCTACGACAAAGTTTTTGCCTGGCGTCCCATTGGCAAGGAGAGAAGATTGGCCTGTTGCCATGGCAACACGATGGGATATGGCGTGTTGGCGTCATTGAGTTTTTTGATCAAGACCCTGTCACGAATATGTGTATCAAATTTGGTATGTCTACGACAAAGTAAAATTTTGCGCTTCCATGCAATCTCCCTAGGTGGCGCTATAGCACCTATTTCAGATTTTCTTATATCAATCTGTTCAGGGCCGGGGTGTCCACCAACGATTAAAATTTGAGGTAAATCGGCCAAAGTATGCGCGAATTATCGCTCGTCGAAGTTTGATGGCGAGCCGCAAAAACGAACCCGAAATTTGTGGCGTTGTCACGGAAACACAGTTCACTCTTTTAGAACGCTTTTAACAACTTTTAATGTCCCACTTGTCTAGATGATACAGCACGATTCTGGTGAGTCTGGGTCAAAAACCCTAGGAGGAGTTCGTTAAAATACGAGGACAGGAAACTCCGCCTTCGGCGCCGGGTCACGTGCTCGTTCCAATATGGCCGACTTCCTGTTGGTCGCCTAGCAACGGCATAATATATTTTTTGGTTTGTAACGACATGACCTATCCACCACCCGAATTTCATTTGTCTACGACAAAGTTCATTTTTCGGGTATAGCCATAGGCGCAATGTATTTTGATTTTCCAGGTGGCGCTGTCGAGCCATTTTTTAAGATTTTTTAATACAGATTATTTGTAAATTCCTTTTTTGGCGTTCTTGAATTTTGTGCAAAATTTCGTGAGTTTTCGTCCGTGGGAAGTACCCGAAACCTGAAAAAAGGGGGGAGGAAAATAATAATAAGAATAAGAAAAACCAGAACAATAACAATATGGTGCCACCTATGGTGGCAATATATATATCAATGGAAAGGGCTCGTGTCCAGTAACGCACCCGTGGGGTCCATTGTCAATGACGAGCGCGTTGCGCTCGTCATTGACCTCATTGATTACTCACTTGCCCAATACATATTTTTGGCGTGTACGATTACAATTATGCCGCTTTCGCGGCAATGGGCAGTGCCAGTCTGTGCTATTGGATCCTATGAGTGTCACTATAGTGTGGCATTGAGTGCTTGGAAAAGGGAGAGCGCTTCGCGCTCTGGTTTTGTGGGCACACATGACATCGTGCACTGCGTGCACGATGTCATGTGTGCCCACAAAACAATTACAATTTTGCCGCCACGGGCGGTGCCACCGTGCCAGGTCAGCGGGCACCAGTCGTTTACATGAGTGCTAGGTGTTTAAAAAGGGGAGAGCGCTTCGCGCTCTGCTGCGTGCACAAAACAAAGCGCTTCGCGCTTTGTTTTGTGCACGCTGGTGGGCCGAGAATGTTTTGGGGTGAACAATTACAATTTGGCCGCTATCGCGGCCACGGGCGATGCCACCGTGCCAAGTCAGCGGGCACCAGTCGTTGACATGAGTGCTAGGTGTTTAAAAAGGGAAGAGCGCTTCGCGCTCTGCTGCGTGCACAAAACAAAGCGCTTCGCGCTTTGTTTTGTGCACGCTGGTTCTGCAGTGCTTCGCACTGCAGAACAGTAACAAAAGGCCCTACGCTTTAGCGCTCGGGCCTAATAATAAGAAAAACCAGAACAATAACAATATGGTGCCACCTATGGTGGCAATATATATATCAATGGAAAGGGCTCGTGTCCAGTAACGCACCCGTGGGGTCCATTGTCAATGACGAGCGCGTTGCGCTCGTCATTGACCTCATCGATTACTCACTTGCCCAATACATATTTTTGGCGTTTACGATGGTTAACGATTACAATTATGCCGCTTTCGCGGCAATGGGCAGTGCCAGTCTGTGCCATTGGATGCTATGAGTGTCATTATAGTGTGGCATTGAGTGTTTGGAAAAGGGAGAGCGCTTCGCGCTCTGGTTTTGTGGGCACACATGACATCGTGCACTGCGTGCACGATGTCATGTGTGCCCACAAAACAATTACAATTTTGCCACCACGGGCGGTGCCACCATGCCAGGTCAGCGGGCACAAGTCACTGACATGAGTGCCACTATGCTTGGAAACAGGAGAGCGCTTCGCGCTCTGTTGCATGAGCAGCGCTCTGTCTCAGCTCACACGGGCCGACAATGTTTTGGGGTGAGCAATTACAATTTGGCCGCTATCGCGGCCACGGGCGATGCCACCGTGCCAAGTCAGCGGGCACCAGTCGTTGACATGAGTGCTAGGTGCTTAAAAAGGGGAGAGCGCTTCGAGCGCTTTGTTTTGCGCACGCTGGTGGGCCGAGAATGTTTTGGGGTGAACAATTACAATTTGGCCGCTATCGCGGCCACGGGCGATGCCACCGTGCCATGTCAGCGGGCACCAGTCGTTGACATGAGTGCTAGGTGTTTAAAAAGGGGAGAGCGCTTCGCGCTCTGCTGCGTGCACAAAACAAAGCGCTTCGCGCTTTGTTTTGTGCACGCTGGTTCTGCAGTGCTTCGCACTGCAGAACAGTAACAAAAGGCCCTACGCTTTAGCGCTCGGGCCTAAATATAGCCGCAAGCGGCGATGATCGGCCCTCGCTTGCACTCGCAGGGGGGGTGGCGCTAACGCGCCATTTTCCTATTCCCATGAGCCATATATGTACTAAATTAGGTGTGGCTACACCAAAGCTTTTGCCGGCGTCCTAATGGCAGGGACAGCTGTTTGACCTGTTACCATGGCAACATGACGGGAGATGCCGCGGGGTCATCATTGAGATTTTTGATCGAGACCCTGTCACGAATGTGTGGTCCAAATTTGGTGTGTCTACGGCAAAGTAAAATCTTTCTGTTCCATGCAATCTCCCTAGGGGGCGCTATTACGGCCAATTGAGATTTTCTTATATCAGTCTGTGTAGGGCCGGGGTGTTCAGCAACGATTAAAGTTTGAGTAAAATCGGCCAAAGTATGAGCGAATTATCACTCGTCGAAGTTTGACAGGAAATGACGCCTTTGCCACCAGGTCACATGGTCTATCCAATATGGCTGGTTGGTTGCCTAGCAACGATGTAATATAATTTTTTGTTCCTCTTCCCATGATGCATCTGTGTACCAAATTTGGTTTGACTAGGACAAAGTTTTTGCCTAGCGTCCCATTGATGACGACAGATTTTTGGCCTGTTGCCATGGCAACACAATGGGAGATGCCATGGGGTCATCATTGAGATTTTTGCTCGAGACCCTATCACGAATGTGTGTTCCAAATTTGGTATGTCTACGACAAAGTAAAATTTTGCACTTCCATGTAGTCTCCCTAGGGGGCGCTATAGTGTCCATTTCAGATTTTCTTATATCAATCTGTTCAGGGCCGGGGTGTCCACCAATGATTGAAGTTTGAGTGAAATCAGCCAAAGTATGCGTGAATTAACACTTGTCGAAGTTTGACAAGAAATGACGCATTTGCCACCAGGTCACATGGTCTATCCAATATGGCTGGTTGGTCGCCTAGCAACAACGTAATATACTTTTTTGTTCCTCTTCCCATGATGCATCTGTGTACCAAATTTGGTTTGACTATGACAAAGTTTTTGAAGAGGATCCTAATGACAAGGACAGATGTTTGGCCTGTTGCCATGACAACACGATGGGAGCTTGCGCGGGAGCGTCATTGAGTTTTTTGATCGAGACCCCGTCACGAATATGTGTACCAAATTTGGTACGTCTACGACAAAGTAAAATTTTAAACTTCCATGTAATCTCCCTAGGGGGCTCTATAGTGTCCATTTCCGATTTTCTTATATCAATCTGGTCAGGGCCACGGTGTCCACCAATGATTGAAGTTTGAGTGAAATCAGCCAAAGTATGCGTGAATTAACAGTTGTCGAAGTTTGACAAGAAATGACGCATTTGCCACCAGGTCACATGGTCTATCCAATATGGCTGGTTGGTCGCCTAGCAACCGCTTAATATACTTTTTTGTTCCTATTCCCATGATGCATCTGTGTACCAAATTTGGTTTGGCTACGACAAAGTTTTTGCCTGGCGTCCCATTGGTGACGACAGATGTTTGGCCTGTTGCCATGGCAACATGATGGGACATGGCGTGTTGGCGTCATTGAGTTTTTTTATCGAGACCCTATCACAAATGTGTGTACCAAATTTGGTACGTCTAGGACAAAGTAAAATTTTACACTTCCATGTAATCTCCCTAGGGGGCGCTATAGTGTCCATTTCCGATTTTCTTATATTAATCTGGTCAGGGCCGGGGTGTCCACCAATGATTGAAGTTTGAGTGAAATCAGCCAAAGTATGAGCGAATTATCACTCGTCGAAGTTTGACAGGAAATGACGCCTTTGCCACCAGGTCACATGGTCTATCCAATATGGCTGGTTGGTTGCCTAGCAACGATGTAATATAATTTTTTGTTCCTCTTCCCATGATGCATCTGTGTACCAAATTTGGTTTGACTAGGACAAAGTTGTTGCCTAGCGTCCCATTGATGACGACAGATTTTTGGCCTGTTGCCATGGCAACACAATGGGAGATGCCATGGGGTCATCATTGAGATTTTTGCTCGAGACCCTATCACAAATGTGTGTACCAAATTTGGTATGTCTACGACAAAGTAAAATTTTGCACTTCCATGCAATCTCCCTAGGTGGCGCTATAGTGTCCATTTCAGATTTTCTTATAGAAATCTGTTCAGGGCCGGGGTGTCCACCAACGATTGAAGTTTGAGTGAAATCGGCCAAAGTATGTGCGAATTATCGCTCATCGAATTTGATGGCGAGTCACAAAAACGAACCTGAAATTTGTGGCGTTGTCACGGAAACACCGTTCACTCTTTTAGAACGCTTTTAACAACTTTTAATATCCCACTTGTCTAGATGATACAGCACGATTCTGGTGAGTCTGGGTCAAAAACCCTAGGAGGAGTTCGTTAAAATACGAGGACAGGAAAATGCACCCTCGGTGCCAGGTCACGTGCTCGGTCCAAAATGGCCGACTTCCTGTTGGTCGCCTAGCAACGGTGTAATATACTTTTTTGTTCCTTTTCCCATGATGCATCTGTGTACCAAATTTGGTTTGGCTACGACAAAGTTTTTGCCAGGCGTCCCATTGGCGATGACAGATGTTTGGCCTGTTGCCATGGCAACACGATGGGACATGGCGTGTTGGCGTCATTGAGTTTTTTGATCGATACCCCGTCACAAATATGTGTACCAAATTTGGTATGTCTACGACAAAGTAAAATTTTGCGCTTCCATGCAATCTCCCTAGGTGGCGCTATAGCACCCATTTCAGATTTTCTTATATCAATCTGTTCAGGGCCGGGGTGTCCACCAACGATTAAAGTTTGAGTGAAATCGGCCAAAGTATGCACGAATTATCGCTCGTCGAAGTTTGATGGCGAGCCGCAAAAACGAACCTGAAATTTGTGGCGTTGTCACGGAAACACCGTTCACTCTTTTAGAACGCTTTTAACAACTTTTAATGTCCCACTTGTCTAGATGATACAGCACGATTCTGGTGAGTCTGGGTCAAAGACCCTAGGAGGAGTTCGTTAAAATACGAAGACAGGAAACTCCGCCTTCGGCGCCGGGTCGCGTGCTCGGGCCAATATGGCCGACTTCCTGTTGGTTGCCTAGCAACGGCGTAATATATTTTTTGGTTTGTAACGACATGACCTATCCACCACCTGAATTTCGTGTGTCTACGACAAAGTTCATTTTTCGGGTATAGCCATTGGCGCAATGTATTTTGATTTTCCAGGTGGCGCTGTCGAGCCATTTTTTAAGATTTTTTAATACAGATTATTTGTAAATTCCTTTTTTGGCGTTCTTGAATTTTGTGCAAAATTTCGTGAGTTTTCGTCGGTGGGAAGTACTCGAAACCTGAAAAAAGGGGTTAGAAAAATAATAATAATAAGAATAAATAATAAGAAAAACCAGAACAATAACAATATGGTGCCACCTATGGTGGCAATATATATATCAATGGAAAGGGCTCGCGTCCAGTAACGCACCCGTGGGGTCCATTGTCAATGACGAGCGCGTTGCGCTCGTCATTGACCTCATCGATTACTCACTTGCCCAATACATATTTTTGGCGTTTACGATGGTTAACAATTACAATTATGCCGCTTTCGCGGCAATGGGCAGTGCCAGTCTGTGCTATTGGATCCTATGAGTGTCACTATAGTGTGGCATTGAGTGTTTGGAAAAGGGAGAGCGCTTCGCGCTCTGGTTTTGTGGGCACACATGACATCGTGCACTGCGTGCACGATGTCATGTGTGCCCACAAAACAATTACAATTTTGCCGCCACGGGCGGTGCCACCGTGCCAGGTCAGCGGGCACCAGTTGTTGACATGAGTGCTAGGTGCTTAAAAGGGGGAGAGCGCTTCGCGCTCTGCTGCGTACGCAAAACAAAGCGCTTCGCGCTTTGTTTTGCGCACGCTGGTGGGCCGAGAATGTTTTGGGGTGAACAATTACAATTTGGCCGCTATCGCGGCCACGGGCGATGCCACCGTGCCAAGTCAGCGGGCACCAGTCGTTGACATGAGTGCTAGGTGCTTAAAAAGGGGAGAGCGCTTCGCGCTCTGCTGCGTGCACAAAACAAAGCGCTTCGCGCTTTGTTTTGTGCACGCTGGTTCTGCAGTGCTTCGCACTGCAGAACAATTACAATAGGCCCTACGCTTTAGCGCTCGGGCCTAATAATAATAAGAATAAATAATAAGAAAAACCAGAACAATAACAATATGGTGCCACCTATGGTGGCAATATATATATCAATGGAAAGGGCTCGTGTCCAGTAACGCACCCGTGGGGTCCATTGTCAATGACGAGCGCGTTGCGCTCGTCATTGACCTCATCGATTACTCACTTGCCCAATACATATTTTTGACGTTTACGATGGTTAACGATTACAATTATGCCGCTTTCGCGGCAATGGGCAGTGCCAGTCTGTGCTATTGGATCCTATGAGTGTCACTATAGTGTGGCATTGAGTGTTTGGAAAAGGGAGAGCGCTTCGCGCTCTGGTTTTGTGGGCACACATGACATCGTGCACTGCGTGCACGATGTCATGTGTGCCCACAAAACAATTACAATTTTGCCGCCACGGGCGGTGCCACCGTGCCACGTCAGCGGGCACCAGTCGTTGACATGAGTGCTAGGTGCTTAAAAAGGGGAGAGCGCTTCGCGCTCTGCTGCGTGCGCAAAACAAAGCGCTTCGCGCTTTGTTTTGCGCACGCTGGTGGGCCGAGAATGTTTTGGGGTGAACAATTACAATTTGGCCGCTATCGCGGCCACGGGCGATGCCACCGTGCCAGGTCAGCGGGCACCAGTCGTTGACATGAGTGCTAGGTTTTTAAAAAGGGGAGAGCGCTTCGCGCTCTGCTGCGTGCACAAAACAAAGCGCTTCGCGCTTTGTTTTGTGCACGCTGGTTCTGCAGTGCTTCGCACTGCAGAACAGTAACAAAAGGCCCTACGCTTTAGCGCTCGGGCCTAATAAATAATAATAATAATAAGAAAAACCAGAACAATAACAATATGGTGCCACCTATGGTGGCAATATATATATCAATGGAAAGGGCTCGTGTCCAGTAACGCACCCGTGGGGTCCATTGTCAATGACGAGCGCGTTGCGCTCGTCATTGACCTCATCGATTACTCACTTGCCCAATACATATTTTTGACGTTTACGATGGTTAACGATTACAATTATGCCGCTTTCGCGGCAATGGGCAGTGCCAGTCTGTGCTATTGGATCCTATGAGTGTCACTATAGTGTGGCATTGAGTGTTTGGAAAGGGAGCGTGCTTTGCGCTTTGGTTTTGTGGGCACACATGACATCGTGCACTGCGTGCACGATGTCATGTGTCCCCACAAAACAATTACAATTTTGCCGCCACGGGCGGTGCCACCGTGCCAGGTCAGCGGGCACCAGTCGTTGACATGAGTGCTAGGTGCTTAAAAAGGGGAGAGCGCTTCGCGCTCTGCTGCGTGCGCAAAACAAAGCGCTTCGCGCTTTGTTTTGCGCACGCTGGTTCTGCAGTGCTTCGCACTGCAGAACAGTAACAAAAGGCCCTACGCTTTAGCGCTCGGGCCTAATAAAACAATAACTGAGGGAGTATAGAAAATATTGCACGTTTGGATTATACAGTGGAGTTGTACAGTCTGATGGTGGTGGGGATGAAGGATCTGCAGTAGCGCTCCTTCTTGCACTGGGGGTGCCTCAGTCGGCTGCTGAAGGAGCTGCTCAGCTCCTCTACAGTCCAGTGCAGAGGGTGAGAGGTGTCGTCCATGATGGACATAAGTTTGTTCAGTACCCTCCTCTCAGGCACCTCCTCTACAGAGTCCAGAGGACAGCCCAGGACAGAGCTGGCCCTCCTGACCAGCTTATTGAGTCTCTTCCTGTCCCGTTCTGTGCTGCTCGGGGCCCAGCAGACAACAGCGTAGAGGAGAGCAGCGGCCACCACAGAGTCATAAAAAGTCTTGAGCAGAGGCCTGCACACTCCAAAGGACTTCAGTCTCCTCAGGAGGTGGAGGCGACTTTGGCCCTTCTTGTACAGGGCGTCGGTGTTGTGGGACCAGTCCAGTTTATTGTTGAGGGGAACACCCAGGTTGTTCATACATATTATATTTATTAATTTATATATTTATAGCACACCTGTATAGTACTTGTTCATAGCTTATCATATATATTAATAGCTCCATTGTGTTTATAAAACATCTGTTTATATCCCCTATACAGATTAACAACAAAGTACTCCCACATGTTCATATTGCCCTATTTATTTGTACACTGTCTATATTGTATATACTGTATATATATCGCACTTGCTGCTCCTTGCACTTCTGATCAGATGCTAAACCTCATTTCGTTACCTGTATTTATACATGTGTAATGACAATAAAGTTGAATCCAATCTAATCTAATCTAATCTAATCTAATCTAATCGCCAAATACAACAAAGAACCAGACACAGGCAGAGAGACATACAGTATTTGCACATTTGTTTAAGCCTAAAATCTTTTAATCTTTTAATGGGTGATGTGCTGCAGAATCTTTTTCACCAAAAAGTGCCACAACACCGGTTTAGGAAATCACTGATATTCACATGATCATGTTTAAAGTCAATACCTATGGCTAAAGCATGAAAAACAAAATACCACCCAGACTGAAAGTGCAAACACTTTAGACAAACTGATCCCAAACATCATTTGCAGTATAGTGCAGGGAGCCTTTTCATTTTTTCATTTTTTTTTTCATGTCCCTGAGACTTGTCCAGGCCCAGCCCTGCGGCTTCTGCTCAGAGGGGGCAGGTTTATGGTTCTTCTGACTCACAAGGGCGAAACTGTAGGGAAATTTCAACATTTAACCACATTTGCATCTGCGGCTGTAGAACTGTGCGGACAAAGCAGTACTCTAAATAATGCACAAATATAGTATTACCATAGACGACACAAATCAGAGAAACTAAATCAAATCAGTTCATACTGTCAACATGACGCACTTGCAGATTTACGCACAGTGGTGACCAAAAATAAGACGGATATTACAGTGTCAAACACAGGCTATAACTCAAGTAGAAGTAAAAACACATATTGGTATGGTATAAGATTAAGATTAAGCCTTTATTGGTCTCACACACAATGACACACAGTGACACACGGGAGAAATTCGACTTCTTCATTTGACCCATCCTTTTCAAGAGCAGTGAGCAGAAGTGAGCCTCCTTTATCTGTGCAAAAAATACCTAAACAATTAAAAAATCATGTCTGGATTAACGGAAAACTACAATTATTCAATGAGATTTGGGAGCACTTCTTTAAGCAGACTGAACGACCTTAAAAATTATATCTAGAGGAAACTAAAATATTGGCTGGCCGGGGGAGGGGTGGGAGGGGATAATAGGGGTGCACGTTTTTTGTTTTTTGTTTTTTTAATTCTGAGAAAAAAACCCAGAAATTCTGAGATTAATGTTTTTTTCTCAGAATTTCTGAGTTTGTTTTTTTTAATCAAAAAATTTTAATTAAACAAACAAAAAAATAAAAATCTGTTCACGTGGCCCTAATCTTCTTCCGTAGCATTTTTTTTCTCTTTTTGTAATAAACTTTGAATTAAATACTGGAAATAGAGGAAATTTTGCTTTGACACTAAAATAGAATACTGAAATCAGAATCAGAAAGATTTTTATTGCCATTGTCAAGTGAACAGAGTTTACAAAACTAGGAACTTGTCTCTGTGATAAGGTGCGAACATAAAACACTAAATAATAATAGTAATAACTACAGTATAGACAGTAAATAATAGTAATAACTAAAATATAGCTATACTATAGTAAAAAATATTAAACAATCCAAATAACAAAAAGGTCCAGAGGAGCAGCATCAGAACAGTAGTGCAAACATGAAGTAATTAAAGTGCCTGGTGATATAAAGTGTCCAGCTTTGTGCAGATGTTATGAATTGTTCATGAGTCCAACAGCAGAGGGAAAGAAACTGTTCTTGTGACGGGAGGTTCTGGTCCCGATGGACCGTAGCCTCCTACCAGAGGGAAGTGGCTCAAATAGTCCATGTCCAGGGTGAGAAGTGTCAGCTGCTATCCGGCCTGCTCGCCCCCGAGTCCTGGAGACGTACAGGTCCTGGATAGATGGAAGGCTGCAGCCAATCACCTTCTCGGCAGAGCGCACAATGCACTGCAGTCTCTGTTTGTCCCTGACAGTGGCTCCAGCACCACACAGTGATGGAAGAGGTGAGGATGGACTCAATGATGGGCGTGTAGAACTGCACCATCATCTGGACTGGCAGCTTGGCTTTCCTTAGCTGCCGCAGGAAATACAACCTCTGCTGGGCCTTCTTGATGAGGGAGTTGATGGTTGGCTCCCACCTGAGGTCCTGTGTGATGCAAGTGCCCAGGAGAGGGGAGGTGAAGGACTTGAGGTGGGTCAAGACCAGGCGCTCAAATGACGTCATGACTACAGACGTCAAATCACTGTTTATCCATTTGATTGTCTTTCGTTACTAATTGAAATCCACAAGCATGAATGGCACACGCGCCAATGTAACTGCATTTAATTTATTTCTGCAAATCAGACACATAATGCACTTTTAATGTCTCTGTATGGTCTCCTGAAATAAAGACTATAGAGCATTTTCACGAACCTGGAAAAACAGGACAATTACCCGTATGTGCAGCCATCTTAAATTACATGTGTTTATATAGCAACCATGCAGAAAAAATAAACATTTCGCGAGAAACCTTCCACATCAGAATCCAAAAGTTCTGACACAGTTGACCAGCTGTATAGAGATAAATTGGATGCCAAATAAAAGAAGCATTATATGAAAAAACTCAAATTAATTGGGCAAGAAGATCCGTATGAGATGGATTCAAGTTTGTTCAGTGACAGCGGCGATTTGTCGATTCTGCTGGTGTAAGAGATCCCGATATTGTCAACGACCTGATCTTCTCCCCAAGCCCTGATACAGCACAAGACCTTCAGAGCTCTAAAGGTCTGGAGGCAACAACCACTTTGTTTGTGGCTGGTACGAGAGCGCAAAGTGCGGAAAACTGGAGACAACAATATTGTGATGGCAAAGGTCGGCATACTTATATCTAGTAGACCCACATGTGTAATGTGTTTAAGTAGGCTACTAGTATATTGCTTTTTATTATTCACATTTTGCAATGATACGGCTACTGGCTAAGATATGGCTAAGATATGACTTCCGGCTATGAAATGAGCTGAGCATATGCAAATGTTGTCGTGATTTCTCCCATCCAAGTTCTGTTTAAGACTGGTGATCCACAGTCTCCTTTCCTTTGATAATTGCTGTCTGTTCATCCTGGTTTAGTCCTGGTTTAATCCTGGTTTAGTCCTGGTTTAGATCTGGTTTAGTCCTGGTTTAGACCTGGTTTAGACCTGGTTTAGTCCTGGTTTAGTCCTGGTTTAGACCTGGTTTAGTCTTGGTTTAGTCTTGGTTTAGTCCTGGTTTAGACCTGGTTTAGACCTGGTTTAGTCCTGGTTTAGTCCTGGTTTAGACCTGGTTTAGTCCTGGTTTAGACCTGGTTTAGTTCTGGTTTAGTCCTGGTTTAGACCTGGTTTAGTCCTGGTTTAGTCCTGGTTTAGATCTGGTTTAGTTCTGGTTTAGTCCTAGTTTAGACCTGGTTTAGACCTGGTTTAGTCCTGGTTTAGACATGGTTTAGTCCTGGTTTAATCCTGGTTTAGACCTGGTTTAGACCTGGTTTAGTCCTGGTTTAGACCTGGTTTAGTCCTGGTTTAGACATGGTTTAGTCCTGGTTTAGTCCTGGTTTAGACCTGGTTTAGTTCTGGTTTAGTCCTGGTTTAGACCTGGTTTAGTCCTGGTTTAGATCTGGTTTAGTTCTAGTTTAGTCCTGGTTTAGACCTGGTTTAGTCCTGGTTTAGTCCTGGTTTAGACCTGGTTTAGACCTGGTTTAGTCCTGGTTTAGACCTGGTTTAGTCCTGGTTTAATCCTGGTTTAGACCTGGTTTAGTCCTGGTTTAGACATGGTTTAGTCCTGGTTTAGTCCTGGTTTGGACCTGGTTTAGACCTGGTTTAGTCCTGGTTTAGTCCTGGTTTAGACCTGGGTTAATCCTGGTTTAATCCTGGTTTAGACCTGGTTTAGAACTGGTTTAGATCTGGTTTAGTCCTGGTTTAGTCCTGGTTTAGACCTGGTTTAGTCCTGGTTTAGTCCTGGTTTAGTCATGGTTTAGTCATGGTTGGTCACTACTTTAGGTAAACGATAAAACTGCAGGTGTTTTTCTGTGTTTGGTCTATTCTGACAGCCTAGGACCTGACAATAGTTGACCATTTTGCTTTTTTTTTTTTTTTTAACTTTGCGGCATACAAGCACTGTTTGCAGTGTTTCAAATATCTCCAAGATTATGTCGTCATGTGAAAAATGCTCTATAATAATAATAATAATAACAAAAAAACAAAAAAAATCATCTCTGGAACCACCGCCTACCCAGATCTACGTCACCAGACAAACCCCGCCCATCTCCTCCGCGTCTGCCTCCCCACATTTCCGCAAAGTTTGGGAGTTGTATTCGGCCACTCTCCTGCAACCAATTCACTTAGTTTACTTCTTTTACTTTGTGATTTTTGTTAAACTTGTCCACGATGAGCGAAATCAAACCTACCGAAGTCACCGTGGAAGTGGAAGTGGAGGAGGAGAAGGATTGGGCCGCTGCCAAAGCATTCTTTGACAACCTCAAAACGAAAAAACCCAGACCCGTGAGCAACTGTCACATTTTATTTACTATTTTATAACTTTATTGGATATCAGTGGATGGTTTCCCACGTTAAATTGGCTTATTTACGTTATATGTTATTGCGCTTTTCCATATCCGACTAAAAAGTTGCCCTGACAAGTGTACCATTACTGTAAACGTTAACATATTACTATTAAACTGACATATTACGCATTTTTTCCACATTTGCACCCATAATTTCTTATTTCTTCAGTCTTTATTAGGCTACATCAACCCGCATTACCGTAGAGTTTACCGTTCGTCCTTTTACGCATTACGCACGATTTACGCATTGTCTTTTTGTTCACATTTGCAGCCCAAACCGCGTAACGCAGTCACTATCGCCGTTTCTTCCCGGACACTTTTCAACCTGGTGGAAGAGCGGAAGATCTTCAATGAGCAGGGCGTGGAGAAGTACGTGGCTCACCAGGTGGAACACGAAAACAAGCCTCTCCAACCCGGGCCTGCGTTCCCCTTCGTGAAGGTACTTACGCACGGCACACACTCAGAGCTACGGCCTTTACCTACACGTGCAGCAGAGTGGGTGTGGTAGTATTTAGTTAAAAGCCCACAAAACATTTTAACATAACGTATAAAGCCAGATTGTGCTGTGATTTTTAAACCTGTCACTCTAAAGTACCAAATATTTGTCTTTTCACCAGTCTTAGCGCCAGATTTTGGACTGAACCTGGACTAAAAAAGGTGTAAATCACAGCTAATCCAAAAGGACAAACGGGTTTCAAAACGTTTCAGGTGGAGGCTGTGGAGTCTACTATCTTCAACCAGATGTTATTGCTAATAGCTCCGCTGAAATGTTAATGAAAAAAGGTCTTACAGTAGGCAAAATTCACAAAATTGTGAATTTTTAGCCATGTTAGAATGGTGTTACCTCCTCAAATACATACAGTAGTGTTTTGTTTCATTCTTTAATTTGTAATCTTTAGTTATTAGTCTGTTTACATCTCCAAAGCTCAAAATGCTCCTTTCCACCTTGTGATGTCATGTAGTGGTAGTTTTCAAGTTAACAGCTACAATATAAAGCCTGATTGTACAGAGATTTTTAAACCTGCCACTCTGAAGTACCAAATATTTGTCTTTTCACCAGTCTTAGCGCCAGATTTTGGACTGAACCTGGACTAAACAAGGTGTAAATCACAGCTAATCCAGGTTTCAAAACTTTTCTGGTGGAGTCTACTTGTCTTCAACCAGATGTTACTGCTTATACACTGCCTGACAAAAGTATTAGGACGATGGCATAATTTGTGATGCTGGGGTACTGAGCCAACTTTTCAATGTATCAAACATTATTTAAATGTGGTGTACTTAATACTATTTCATCACATTTATTCAATTATATTATCACACGTTCTCATATTTTCAGATCATTGTGCCGCAAATCCATTTGAGGACGAATGTTACTCATGTTTTCATAGCATCCTTTCATTATGAAAATAATAGTTTGAACACTCAATTAATAATATTTTAAAATCAACTCATATCATAGAGTTCCCCAAATGTATGATTGAAAGGACAGACAGAATTTGTAAAGCTGTGATTAAGGCCAAAGGTGGTTATTTTGATGAAAAAGCTATTTAACTTGATATTGTTACATTTTTGCAATAATATGCCTTTACACATGATGAAATTTGCTTTAATATATCAATAAATTGATTTGTTGTCATTACCAATACGTCTTATTATTTATGAAAGTTCAGAAATACACAGTCGTCCTAATACTTTTGTCAGGCAGTGTAGCTCGGCTGAAATGTTAATGAAAAAAGGTCTTATAGTAGGCAAAATTTACAAAATTGTAAGTTTTTAGCCATGTTACAATGGTGTTACCTCCTCAAATACATACAGTAGCTTGTGTTTTGTTTCATTCACACATGTTTGTAATCTTTAATTATTTGTCTGTTTACATCTCCAAAGCTCAGAATGCTTCTTTCCACCTTGTGATGTCATGTAGTGGTAGTTTTCAAGTTAACAGCTCCTTTTATTTTTTGTTCAGTAGAGACTGCAGGAGGAGAAAACAATCCCGCACTCTGTCTTACTTGCAAAATGAGAAATGTATTAAGACATGCAACGTTTCGGCCCTAGGCCTTCGTCAGACAAAAAAATGTAGTAGAGATTGGCAATTCCAGATCTGAAATCATGCAAAAGTTTTCTGTCTAAATATGGAGGTTTTGGGCGAAGGAAACAAAACACGACTCCAAGTATTATTTTTGAGGATGATACAAACTTAAAACACAGATCAGAAGAAGTGTAATAACAAAAAAAAAACCAAAATGAAATCAAACAATAAATTTAAACAATATGGCAACATGTATTCTTACTGTCAGTTCTGGTGGTGGACTCTTCACAGATCTGACCTGTACGCTACTAGTCTCCATGGGGATAGATGTGTTTAATGCCATACTGTGGAACATTCCTGACACATACGTACATAAACTACCAGTCAAAAGTTTATATACACATGGAAGTCATCAGATATATGAAGTAAGATCTATGGAATTATGTAGCAAAGGAAAAAAATAACTTAATTTACTCTTTAAAAAAAAAAAAAAATTATATTGTATATTCTATAGTCAAATCCTCAAAGTGGTCACCCTTTGCTTTGTTACTTTTCTTTACTACATAATTCCATATATTCCTTGACCACTGTAAGGCGTTTTGTGTTACAATTTTGTATGAAAAGCGCCTTATAAATATTTGATTGATTGATGATTGATTGATATATCTTTTTTTCTCATATCTTCTGTACGCATGAACGTGGAAAGTGTTAAAAAAAAAAAAAAACATTGAATGAGAGGGTGTGTCCAAACTTTTGACACTACCAGTCAAAAGTTTGGACACACATTTTTCTTCTTTGCTTCAAAATTCCATACATCTTGCATCACATAAATAATATCTCCTATAAATTATTTCCCTTGTGGATCAATAAAGTTTGTCTAAGTCTATATACAGTATTTGATGTCTTCCATATCTAAAATGTAGAATATAGTAAACATAATGAAACAAACCCCCCCCCCAAAAAAACGAATGAGAGGGTGGGTCCAAATTCTGCGGTGATAGTAGTAGTAATAGTTATAATAGTTTCCAATAATACATATAAAAAGGATAAGAAACAACTATAATAATGAATACATCAATACAGATCACAATACAGATTACAGAACATGTGTAAAACAATTCCTATGCACAATTCCTCATACTGAATTATATAAAGTCATTTGCATGGGATTCAAAAATGTCACTATGACCACGCCCTGAACGCCCTGACAGGTATGTACGGCCCGGTTCAGACGAGTGCACGTAGGTTTAGTGTAAGACTGGAAATACTCAGTTGGTGTTACACAATGCAACTGAACAACTTCCTCGCTAATATAGGAATGTCTGCTTTTTACACAGTGTTGTAGCAATACTGGTTAATTTGTGGGGGATGATGGTACAGACCTGATCTTTCAAAACAAGAATGGTTTTATATTACTGACTATAAAACTGACTCTTTGAGCTTTTAACCAGGTTAGAAAGTTGTTACCTCATCAAAAACACATCTGGACTCGTGTTTGGTTCATTAACACATGGTTAACACACAAAAGGAGCTATGGACCTTTGAGATGATGCAGGCTTTTTACACCATATGTAAATGGTGTAAATAGTCACATTTTTTATACAGTGCTTTTTCACCTTCAAGCCACTCAAAGCGCTTTACAACAATGAACCAGTCACCCATTCACACACCAGTGTACACAGACACTGGGGGCGAGGTTGAGTTAAGTGTCTTGCCCAAGGACACAGCGGCAGCATTCATCTGTGGGAGCTGGAATCACACTGCCAACCTGTGGGTCAGTGGATCTGACGCTCAAACAATGTTTTTTTTTTTATGTCAAGAGCGGGATTGAAACCGCGGACAAACGCTCTACCAACTGAGCTACTGCCATCCATATGTGGCAGAAGACCTTCAGAGGAAATACTCCCAGACTTTCCACAGGAAACGCTAGCTGTGTCTCAATTCCCAGTGTGCACATTTCAGAGTGTGGTTTTAAGGGTACTCAGGACATGCATACTTGCACAGTCCTGAGTACAGTCCGCGGACTGCATGGGCGTAGGCGAAATGGGACAGGTCTCGCAACCAGATACAGCTGCTGACTCCATTTTCTCCCGTAGAAGAAGTAGCGTACGGTGCATGCTGGGATATATGACTGTGCGAATCTTCACGCAGTTGATCCACGCCCCGATTTCCATGGAAACGACTACGACAAAAACGAAATGGGGCATGTCGTGCCGGAAGTGACGTATGCGCCATTAAAACCACACTCCAAACTGTGCACACTGAGAACTGAGACACGGCTACTGTGTGGGAATGAAGATTTCACAAGCTGTGTCTCAATTCTCAGTGTGCACAGTTCGGAGCATGGTTTTAAGGGGGCTCAGACTGCAGTCAAGACTGTGCATACTTGCTCAGCCCTGAGTGCAGTCCGCGGACCGCATGGGCGTTCGTGAAATGCCACAGGTCTCGCAACTACCAGATGCAGCTGCCGACTCCATTTTTCTCCCGTAGATGAAGTAGCGCGCGGTGCATGCTGGGATATATGACTGCGCGAAGTGTGCTTTTTCACACAGTTGGTCCACGCCCCGATTTCCATGGAAACGACTGCGGTCTTCAGACCACATGTTAAAGGAATAGTAACGTTTTTACAATCTGAACCTTATTTCAGTAATAAAACAACGTGATTTACTCACCCATATCACTTTGGTGTCATTTGGAGCATTTCCGGAGATTTTGTAGTTTAGCGATATCCGGGTAACTTGAGTGCTTGGGGCAGGCGATTGCAGTCACCAAATAACAAAAACGTTATCACTTTTCAAATTACAGAAGCTCAATGTCTTAGTCTACACTTTCTTTTTGAGTCAAAAGTGGCCTCTAATCCGATATCCTGCCATGGTTTCCATTGGATGAAGAGGACTATTATTACTATTCCTTTAACTGCGCGTGGGACAAAAAAGAAATGGGACAGCAGTCGTCGCGCTGGATGTGACGTGCATGCCCTTAAAACCACGCTCCCAACTGTGCACTCTGAGAATTGAGACACCTCTACGGAGTAAGAACGAGGCTTTTCATTTAGTGTTCATCTGGCGCCCCCTGGAGGCTGCTGTGATGCTGCAGGACACACAGGAGGGACACTTTTGTCTCTTCCACAGGATCTGCTGACCCTCACTGACCAGTCCTCCTGTTAAACTGCACTGAGACCTTTGACTGAGACACAAAGGTGACTATACGTACAGTATATAGCAGGGGTCGGCAACCTTTACCACTCAAAGAGCCATTTGGACCCGTTTCACACAGTAAAGAAAACACTGGGAGCCGCAAAACCCTTTTGAAATTTAAAATGAAATAACACTGCATATAACGGCTTTTTTTTTTTTTACCTTTGTGACATAGAATTACATTTTGAATATGAACGAACTAAAATAAAATACATTTTAATTAAATACAGTGGTCCCTCGCTGTTTTGCTGATTTTTTTATAGTGTATCAATGCGTATTGTGTTCTGCATCCTGATTGGCTAAAGGACTGTAGACCTTTGTCTTTGTCAGTTATTCTCCTCCGTGTCTCCTGTACAGAATGTGTTCAGTTTGCCAAATTTATTTAAATGTTCGATCACGAGCAGTGTGACTCTGAAGCAGTGACGGACTGAGCGGTCTGGCATTTGAGCACATGCCAGAAGGGCCGAGGCCGTGCTCTATTACGGATTTGACCACGTGTCCACGCGCTCACTTCTCCGGGTGGTCAATGCGCATCGGGACGTAGCGGCAATGTTTGCGCATAACGAACTGGTGGAACCTGGAGTCCAGGCGGCGTAACCAGTCCTGAGAGCGCACGGATGCATTCTCACTACAGTTCTGTGTTTGGTGTAGAGCTGTAGAACCCCTCCCCCCCGTTCCACAGATTACGGGGCCGCTTGTAGGTGTAAAATGCCAGGGCCGATGATCCCAGTCCGTCACTACTCTGAAGTGCTGTATGTTTGCAAGTTTTCTCCCCAACAAAACCTGCAACAGCGCAGCGGAGGAACTGTGAAATACACACATATTTAAACACGCAATATAAAGCTGACTACTTCATGGATTTTGCCTATCGTGGGTTATTTCTACAACGTAACCCCCATGATAAACGAGGGACCGCTGTACTGAGCCGCATCAGAGGGATCAAAGAGCCACATGCGGCTCCGGAGCCGCGGGTTGCTGACCCCTGGTATATAGCTATGTTTTTAGGTTTACATTTACTTTGTGATAAATCCTGTGTGTGCAAACCGTACATATGTTTTTTGACAATAAAGCTGACTTTGAACTTTTGAACTTTAACATTTTTTACACTATTTTAAATTTAGTTTTATTTTACATTTGGAAACTAATAGCTTTTTCTCATTTCCTGGATTCAAAAATCAGAATTGGCGTCTCAGTTTTCCATTTACATTCTCTATAACCTCCAACCCTTAGTTAATGAACTACAACTCTACAAAAGGACGTGTAATTGTGATGTATGACTTCACAAACACGCACACTAATCCATCCTGCTTGTGTCCATAGGCTCTGATGAACGTGAACGACCGCCTGAGACAGCTGTACCCGGGAGAGGAGGAGCTGTTCGACATCGTGCTCATGACCAATAACCACGCCCAGGTCGGAGTACGCCTCATCAACTCCATCAACCACTACGGTATTTGCCCACGACTAAGCAAAACAAACTAGAATCCAGACTACAAAATGCATCGATACACAAAGAAATAAAAGAAATATTGTGCTTTTGTCTGCGAATAATAATAATAATCTATTGCACACGTGGACCATTATGTTGTCATTTGGACGTTTTAAATCACAATATTCATATAAAACGCCTTAATTAGAGAAACAAGTCCACTAACTGAACATTATTTTGAACATTATTTTAAGCATTATTATGAGAAATGTATTTATTTAGTTATTATTTAGTCAGACTGCTCAAATCGTGGCACTCTGTGGCACTAAACACCATTTTGTATCTTCACACAAATATTATTTTAAGTTAAACTAAATAAAAAATAAAAAATAAAAAAGTATTTTCAAAAGAATAATGCATAATACAATAGAACAGTGACTAATCACAGGCACCAGTTAAATCAGATCCTAGAGTTGATGTAATAAAACTGTTTATATATTTACTACGTATAAATTCCTCTTTTCTCTTGTTCCAGACCTGACCATCGAGAGGTTCTGCATGACCGGCGGTATGAGCCCCATAGGTTACCTGAAAGCCTACATGACCAACCTGTACCTGTCCAAAGACCCAGAGAAGGTCACGGAGGCCATAGAAGAAGGTACGTGGCAGTAGTCATTTGTGTATTACTGCTGGCGGTAGCCTGGCGAGCCACACACGGCAAAATACAAAGAGATACCAGACTAGTTTAATGTGCAGATGTCAGGTTTTCATGTTTTTCTAATTCTGACATGGTTTGGTGGAATAGTACATGCTGCTACTTTTTTCTACACTTCGAACTCTGTGGCTTATACAGCGATGCGGCGAATATATGGACAGATTATTCGTTTATGAACACAGCGGATGTGTATGCGCAGCCTGAGTGCAGAAAACGCTTCTGTCTGTGCGGTAAACATGAAGTTGCAGCGTTAGCGAGCGCTGTTGTCAAAACTAAAACAGTTTATCCCTGTGTGATAAAATAAGTTCTGATGCTGAATGAACATTAGTGAGTGGGATACGTCTTAATGACCCGTATGTGTTAAAGGCAGGTGAGGTGTAAATGACGAGAAGAAACGTCTCAAACTTCAGTAGTCGGACATCCACTCATACCTGATCGATACAACTATCCCCGCTAGGGGTGTGCAAAATAATCGTCGTGACAATGCATCGCGATACTAACTTTCACAATATACTGCATCGATTCTTGATGCCAAAAATCGATGATTATTAATTTGTAATTTAATATTTAATAATTTAATATTAATAAATAAATTTATTATTAGTTTTTTTTTTTTTTATAAATCCTATGCATTTTTTTCTTTGTGAAAGGGTATTGTTTGTTATGATGGCAGCTACCTCCAAAATGGCAAATGTTTGAACATCATTTTTTTGTTTTAGAAAAAAAACTATTTTTTGTTTTTGGTTTTCTTTATTTGTTTTTGTTATTCAAAAAATTCAGTTATGAATTGAGTTGCTCAGAGTTATGTATCAATTGAAGACACTACCCAGATACACAGCCCCTGATATTTAAGTTATCCTCTTTTTTTTGGTACATTTTCACTGAAGTATGTCGAATATATTGCAATGCATCGCAATAATTCAAGTATCGTGATGCATCGTGATAGTATCGCTTCGTGGCATATGAATCGTGATCCGAATTGAATCGTGACTTCTTTGCCAATACCCACCCCTAATCCCCGCCCCCCTGGAGAGCCTGAAATCTGCTGAAATCCTACGAGACACCGACATGATCCCAGACGCGGACATGATCCCAGACGCGGACATGATCCCAGACGCGGACATGATCCCAGACACGGACATGATCCCAGACACGGACATGATCCCAGACACTGACATGATCCCAGACACTGACATGATCCTAGACCCCAGAAACTGACATGATCCCAGAAACTGACATGATCCCAGAAACTGACATGATCCCAGAAACTGACATGATCCCAGACACCGAGATGATCCCAGACACCGACATGATCCCAGACACCGACATGATCCCAGACACCGACATGATCCCAGACACCGACATGATCCCAGACACCGACATGATCCCAGACACCGACATGATCCCAGACACCGACATGATCCCAGACACCGACATGATCCCAGACACCGAGATGATCCCAGACACCGAGATGATCCCAGACACCGAGATGATCCCAGACACCGAGATGATCCCAGACACCGAGATGATCCCAGACACCGACATGATCCCAGACACCGACATGATCCCAGACACCGACATGATCCTAGACCCCAGAAACGGACATGATCCCAGAAACGGACATGATCCCAGACACTGACATGATCCCAGACACTGACATGATCCCAGACACTGACATGATCCCAGACACCGACATGATCCCAGACACCGACATGATCCTAGACCCCAGAAACGGACATGATCCCAGACACTGACATGATCCCAGACACCGACATGATCCCAGACACCGACATGATCCCAGACACCGACATGATCCCAGACACCGACATGATCCCAGACACTGACATGATCCTAGACCCCAGAAACGGACATGATCCCAGAAACGGACATGATCCCAGAAACGGACATGATCCCAGACACCGAGATGATCCCAGACACCGAGATGATCCCAGACACCGAGATGATCCCAGACACCGACATGATCCCAGACACCGACATGATCCCAGACACCGACATGATCCCAGACACCGACATGATCCCAGACACCGACATGATCCCAGACAGGACAGCGGCTCTTTTTGCAGGAGACATGCGCAGTAGAGCGTGAAGTGACGGAGGTGCAAGAGCGAGACAGACTGCGAAGACAGACCGGTGAAGAGACGATGCGCCGAGGAATATGCTCGTTTGATTTTGTTTTGAACAGTTATTTTGCACTTCAGTCACACACCCTCCTCATGGAAAACACACGAAGAAATACTTATGATGCCACTTTGAAGATGAAGCAATCGATCTGGCATTGATGAGTCGATGGTGAGACATTAGCGACGGCAGCATGAGGAACTGACTCAATGCAAAAAGACGACAAAAGCTTTCAGAGGCAATAAAAGCAGAAGCTCCGAACTTGAAAACCTCTTGAAGACGTGGACACCTGCGGCTTATACATGTATAAAAATAAAATTCTTTGAAAATTTAGTCGATGCGGCTTATATTCAGGTGTGGTCAATAGTCCAGAAATTACGGTAAATATTTTCCATAGTTAAGTGCCCGAGTGTGGGAAAAAAAGAGAGGTAAAGTAGAAAAATACAAAAAGTAGCGCTGCCTATGTCATTAACACAGAAAACTACATCCAAAATGCAGAGACAGACAAAGAATAGACCAAACATCAATCATTAGTAACATTTTGTGACACATGTAGACTAGAAAAGTGGCTTTGTTCCAGAGCGAAAGAAAGTAATTCATTATATTTTTGAATGCATTTTGGTTTTAAAAGGTCCTGTATTGCGCAAAATGGACTCTTGTGAGTGTTGTGAGTGTTGTGAGTGTTATAATAAAAACAGACCTGGAGTTGTGTTGTTTCATTCACATGTTTGAGTAACTCTTTATTATTATTCTGTCTACATCCCCAAAGCTCAAAATGCTCTGTTCAACCTCCACCTGAAGTGATGTAGTGGTCTCTCTGAAAGAAGAACTCAGCCTCAATCTGCAGGGTTCGTGTGTTAAACGTGTGAAGGAAACAAAACACAGCTCCAGGTCTGTTTGTGATGAAGAAACATTAGAACACATCAGAAAATAGTGTAATATGAGCCTTATAAATATGGTAGTAATTGATATCACAATTCTAAACTCAACTCATTCCACAGGCTTAGTTTAGAGGCAAGAAAATGTCACATTTAAATGCTAATTCAGCAGCATTTCATCAGCAGACAACAGCTAGCCATTGTCTGCTCCATCAATCTATGTTATGTTATGTCTTGCCTATCCATCTGTATGTAATGGATTCGAGCTCATGTGGTTGGGTATGGAATGACAATAAGACCTTTACTACACAGCCAGAATAACAATGCGTCTATAAAACAGTATGGTTCATATAGAGAGGATGACATGGTTTCTTTATCACGTTTTACCAGTAACAAAACCAGAGAGATCTGTTTATGCAGCAAAATAAGGCTGTGTAAGCAGTAGGTGTAATATTTCAGTCCCTCAGATGTGATTGTAGTGCTGATGGGGTACTGAACATGCAAAGTTAATATAATGTAAACAGGTTTAACATTTCAAAGTCAAAGTGTCCCTCACCTGTGGTCATGAGCTCTGGGTAATGAAAGGACAAGATCGCGGATACAAGCAGCCGCTTAGAGGGGAGCTGCTACTGCAGTCTAAGCAGGGACTCCCAGACTTCCTTCACCCCGGACACTTCCTCCAGCTCCGGGGGGACCCCAAGACCAGCCGGGAGACATAGTCCCTGCAGCGTGTCCTGGGTCTTTCCTGGGGCCTCCTCCCGGAGGGACATGCACGGAACACCTCCCGAGGGCGTCCAGGAGGCATCCGGAACAGATGCCCGAGCCACCTCAGCTGCTCCTCTGGACGTGGAGGAGCAGCGTCTCTACTCCCGTGTGACTGAATTCCTGATATGACATATAAACGCAGATTTAATCCGGGTATTTCTCCTCAGGTATAGCAGCAGCCACCATGTTCATGCCGGAGAAGATGCAGTCGCAGCTGAGTGACACCCAGCTCAGGGTGGCCTTCGACGGGGACGCCGTCCTCTTCTCTGATGAGTCTGAGATCATTGTCAAACAGCAGGGCCTGGATGAGTTCTTCAAGCATGAGAAGACCTTTGAGAACCTCCCTCTGGCACAGGTGAAGATGCTGCAATATGTGTCTTACTCTCCTTAAACAAGAATTTTTGTTATGGTTGTGGTCTATGTGCCCGGCCACGCGGAAATCTAACCTGGGAAATCCTAGGCTGCTTTCGTTCGTTCTGATCTGAAAGACAGCCTTGCAACTAGGCTAAGAGAGCTCTCCTGATTTTGGGAGCCAATCAGAGAGCGGGGAGGGGTGGAAAGACGGTGACGCGTACTATGCGACAAACGGAAACTTGTAGTTTGAACTGACAACTGACATGATTGGCTATGGGCTACGTATACGCCAAATGATAGACATTTGTAACACCCAATAAACGGCCGTTGGCGATCGTAAACCACACCTCCGCTACGAGATATTTAGTAAGTGGCTCCCAGACCATACATCACTTGTGATATGGTCTGGTGTAAACCTGGCAAGCGGAAAGCCGCCACATGTCGGCATTAGCGAAACCCAGATAATTGAATTTTAAGTATTTTTTTTTTCAAAATGAGTGATTTGTTTTTTTGCAGAATGTGCTAGTTGAGATCATGAAGAAGCCACTCCATGTTTCAGATAACAGCATTAGTGACGTTAAAAACATACATTTTTTATTTCAAATTGGCTTGTTTTTTGGAAAGAAACGGGGTGCGTATAAATCACCATAATTTCCCACACTCGCGCTCCCACCAATCATGTTCCGAGTAGCGCCACTGTGTTTCCGCCTGTTCGCCTATCAGCTCGTGAATATTTACGCTTCATTTCAAGACAATAAGGACATGAAAATGGACGTTTAACTTCTACTTGGACACAGGACACGTTCAGGACATGTTCGGGACACGTTCGGGACAGGTCCGTTTCTCCGGAGCTCATGTACAGAGTGCGGTCGGCGAATTTAGCTGCCGAAAGACCGTGGATATACGCGATACGCGCATACACGTTGAGATATGCGAATTATCGGACAACACGGCGACACGGGGTGAGTCATATTATTATCATATTATTTCTGCATCAAATGGAGATATTAGGTGAAAGCAGCGGCTTGTGTCAACATTAGTGTGTGTGTACGTGTGTGTACGTGTGTGTACGTGTGTGTATGTGTGTGTATGTGCGTGTGGACTACAGGACTAAACCGGGACTAAACCAGGGTTAAAACAGGACTAAGGTGTGTATGTGTACAGAGTGTGTGTGTGTGTGTGTGTGTGTGTGTGTGTGTAGTGTACAATACTATATTTTGTATTGTATTAAACTGACAATACAGGTGACTTTAACGTAATATATTATCCTGTGTATTATTGATTACTGAATGATTATATGGACTTTTTGTTATAAAAGCATTTCCACTTTAACAAAGTACCTTCTCATTCCGCCCCTGAAACACCACAGTGATGTCAGTGATGGGGGAGGGCTTATCTTAATGTCATGCAAATGAGTTCTGAAGGCCTGGACAAGAGAATCTTTAACATGGAATTTCTCACATTGTTGTCTTCAGAATGTGCTGCTTTCAAATGGCTACAAATTCTTCAAATGTTCTCAGATTTCCATGTGTAAGGCATCGTTGGAAAGCTTAGAATCTACACTTTCAGAATCTGTGAATAACTCAAAACACCTCCGGGACAACTTGTGTCTGGTTTTGCTGCGGTCGGTCACATATATCACCTCCTCAGAAACGTACCCGGAGTTGTGTTTTGTTTCATTCACACTGTAAGAGCCGATTTATGTGTGTTTTATGCTAGGTCGCCATTTTAGTTCCATGTGTGTTGGCGGCCATCTTATGAGTTTTCCAAGAATCTGTATTCTCATTGGACGAGAGTCCCACTTTGATGTTCAGGAAACACGCCCTTATTTGGTTCACTTTGATCTTTATTCTTTGTTCTTTTATCTTTGATGCTATCTGCTATATGCACCACACACAGACAGAGGTCTCGAAGAGAGAAGACCGAAGGAGCGCACGGAAGACACCACACCAAGACACATACACACACAAGGGGAAACGACTACGCTACGTAGGTAGTGTGGATAAGAAGCCGCAGTCTGGTGGCCAGGAGGATACCCCGAGACCATAGAGTATCGGATGAGCCGAGATGACGGGGTATTAGGACGTCCTGGACCACAGAAGCTACACAGTCTTTTGACCGTCACGTAACAACGTGGGACGTCACGTAACAAGGACGTCACGTAGCGACGTCAAGAAGGACGTCAAGTAGCCGCGAAATAGTCACGTAAGAGTGTAACATCGGACGTCTCCTGGGTGACAGACGGGATACGCACCGCTACAAGGCACATACGGACAGCAAGGAAGGACGTCGAATAGCATCGTCAACAACGCAACATAGGGCGAGTCCTGTCGGGAGCCAAGAAGTACAAGGAAGCCCGGTCTCCCAGTGACAGGCAGGAGTTCACCACTATACGACACACAAAGACGTCAAGAAGGACATCACAACACATACAGAGCCTAACATAACACGCATAGGAAAACCACAAGCCTCAGAAATTCATCTTTCCATCTCCCTCTTTATTCACCTTATTTGTATCCACTCTGTATGACCTTCACTTTAGTAAAGATAGAAAAGACAAACCTTTTGATTCAAGACTTATTCAAGACTTATTTACATTACGTGACGCATCTGAAAGAAACTTCAAGGAACACCGAGGCCGAGGCTAGTGAGGCGGTTCGCCGCGCTCACACTTTAAGTCAAAAGACTGTCTTTAAGTCAAAAGACTGAGCTTTAAGTCAAAAGACTTGCTTCACGTCGAAACACTAATCCTCAAAGTCAAAGAATCAGCATCAAGTCAGGAGACTTAATTGAAGAAGGAACCATCTGAACCAGCAAGAGACTCCATCCACGACTGAAGCAAGCGTTCCCTGGGTCAGGTCTGACAATTCTCTTCTCAGTTTTACTAGTCTGGTAGCCACCGGAAATAGAAGCTACATGCCCTAAAGACACATCCAATAACTCCTTTCCCAAGTGTCGGTGAAAGTTAAGAGTTGGAAGCTGTGAGGAATTCGAGGAATTGTCACAGGCTAAGGATGTATACGAGAAACATGATGTCAGGAGCGAGTGCTGGCGCGCTGTCAGACTACTACTATGAAGCAGATATTGAGCGGCTAAAATACGAGAGAAGCAGAATCTTGTCACAGCTAACCAAGCAACGAAACGACGATGAAACGAAGGAATGGATTGCAAATGCTGAAAGGGCCACGGATGGAGAGCAAAATGCCATTGGATCGGAGGATAGCATTTTTAGGGTTAACTCTGTTACGACTCGCACATCTCAACGTTCCACTATTAGTTCAGTGCGGTCAAAAGCCAGAGTAGAACGTGCAGCTCTGTTAGCAAGCCAAGCGGCTATGATACAGAGGCAAGAGCTTGAGCAAGAAGAAAGACGCTTGCAGCTTGAAAAAATTCGCTTGCAATAAGAATGTGAGCAAAAAGAGGCGTATTTGAGAGCTAAAAAGGAGCGGTCGCAGATGGAAGCTGCCATTGCAGTCGCGAATGCCAAATTAAGAGCTTACGACCAGAATAAAGATGCTCGGAAGTCAAGAGCTGCATCGAAGCGTACGACTGGTGGAAATGAAAGGTTCACCAACTATAGCAGCGGCCGTGTTGAAATTGAAAGGCCTTTGCAGGACGTCGGATCTGAAGCTGCTGCGCCAACTGTCTCACAGGCGCAGCCAAGCGTCCCTTCAGTCAGAGGAAAATCTCCAACAAGGCAAAGCCCATTGTTCAAAGGTGCTGAGTACGCCACCTCAGCCACCGATAAACACGCAAACGCGGAAAAGAAAGCCAACTTAGGAGAAGATGAGAATAAAAGAAGCAGCTTCGCTGTGACTGTGACTGCTGCTGATAAAAACGCCGGTAAAGACCGATTAGAGAAGAAAGCACCAGCAGTAAAGTCAGCCAACGCCTTCCAAAGTCCCTGCTTATACTGTAAGGGTAAGCATGCGCTGAACGTGTGCAACAAGATTAAAGAGCGGCCTTTGCAGAAGAGAACCGACTTCCTGAGATCTCGAGCTCTGTTTTAGCTGTCTTAGGCCAGGGCACATGTCTAAGGCCTGTAAAGAAAAGCGCTCTTGCCCTGACTGTTCCTATAGGCACCCTGCCATTTTGCACGTCATAGGAGACCAAAGTAGATGACAACTCAACAGGTACGGCTGTTGAGCATGGTGCTCTCGTACGTGCAGGGTGTAGAAGCGGTGAGTAAATGTTTTAAGTTCAACACATTCGGGCCCACAAAGAGTGCACAAATCCATCATTTCTCAAACGCAAGTCAAGATGGATATGGGGTTGTGTTGTACCTCTTACTGACGAACGAGCAAGAGGAGGAACATGTCTGCCTTTTGATGGAGAAGTCCCAGGTCGCTCCTCCTAAGCAGGTTACAATCCCTAGGATTAGCATATAGAAGTCGCATATTCCCTTAACACAGATCCGTGTATTAACGCTCTACGTCGCTTTCAAGCCAGGCGGGGCCACGTGTCCGTCATTCGTTCCGACAATGGCACAAACTTAGTCGGTGCAAAGAGAGAGCTAAGACAGGCGTTGAAAGAACTGGACCAGTCGCGCATCAATGAAGCCATGATGCGGAAGGGAGTTCAGTGGTTATTCAACCCACCCGCTGCGTCTCACCACGGCGGCATCTGGGAACGTCAAATTTGTACCATTAGAAAGGTACTGAATGCTGTTGTGAGACAACAAGCGTTGAATGATGAAGGGCTACAGACCTTCCTGTGTGAAGTCGAAAGCAGTCGAAAGTATCATCAATGGAAGGCCTATTACCACGAACACAGACGATCCCAGCGACCTAGAACCACTGATCCCAAATCATTTACTCCTATTGAAGACGCAGCCCAAACTGCCACCTGGTGTGTTCGTCAAGGAAGATGTCTACGCGCGGTGGCGCTGGAGACAAGTCCAATATATGACGGACCTATTCTGGAGGAGGTGGACCCGAGAGTACAGTGGTACCTCACCTTACGAAATTAATTCATTCCAGAAGTGGTTTTGTAACGTGAATTTTTCGTAAGTTGAGTAGCTATTTCAATGGAAAAAGCCTGATTCGTTCCAAGGCCCCATTCCAAGTTTTTTTTTTAGTGTAACACTGTGTTCTGGTCCTGATTGGCTAAGAGACTAGACCAGGACTAAACATGGACTAAACCAGTACTAGACCAGGTGGATTAAAGCGCCGCGTGCGGGTCTATTTCCTGGTTTCTCACGAGTCACAGCTGAGGCGAGCAGCGAGGAGGGGACCGCACGCAGTCCGAGCGCATGAACGAACACAGGTAAGAGCCGCAGTGGTTTAATCCTGGTTTAGACCTGGTTCAGACCTGGTTTAATCCTGTTTTAGAGGAGGCACGGTTTGAGCACGGGTCTCGTCCTCTCAGCCCCGCGCCGGGTCATGCTGCGCTATCACACATGTGTCCCCGCCGCGCACACTTCTCCACCCTCCCCCTTCCCCCCACGCTTCCCTATTAATACATTTTGTTGAAAATCTATGAAAGTTTGAATGTTTAAACAGAGACAAATGTGAGAAAAGTTTAAATCCAGTCTGAGAAAAGCGTATGTGTGTGGCTGAGCGCGCATTATTTGAATTTTTGAGATTTCGCGTTTCGTAACTTGAATTTTCTTTCGTATCTAGATACCAAAATTTATCGTGAAGGTGTTTCATAACTTGGAATTTTCGTTTGTTGGGTCGTTCGTAAGGTGAGGTACCACTGTACTTGCCGTTGCTTCAAGAGCGGCAAAAGTGGCTTGGAACGAAGAGAAGCTTTAAGGTCGGAGATGTCGTCCTCGTCGTTGATCCATCCCTGGCAAGAAATTCCTGGATGTTGGGCAGAATCACCAAGGTTATGCCAGACTCCAAGGGGATGGTCCGGAGTGCTGAAGTCCAGACGAAGACGAGTGTTATACAAAGGCCCATAACTAAGTTGTGTCTCTTGCAGGGTGAAGACTGAAGAAGAGAAGGACTTACCACACGTCCGATATGCACTGTAAATTGTGAAAAGTATGCTTACTTGTAAAAGAAATGTGAGACAAGATTTCTTAGCTTATTTGAAGGAAAATGTTCATGAAATATGAACATATTCATGCTCTAAATTTAAAACTGTAAATTAGTAAACGGCTAAATCTTAGGTTAGTAATTGACTTGCTAAAGCATAGCCAATTAGGGGCCGGGATATGTAAGAGCCGATTTATGTGTGTTTTATGCTAGGTCGCCATTTTATTCCATGTGTGTTGGCGGCCATCTTATGAGTTTTCCAAGAATCTGTTTTCTCATTGGACGAGAGTCCCACTTTGATGTTCAGGAAACACGCCCTTATTTGGTTCACTTTGATCTTTATTCTTTGTTCTTTTATCTTTGATGCTATCTGCTATATGCACCACACACAGACAGAGGTCTCGAAGAGAGAAGACCGAAGGAGCGCACGGAAGACACCACACCAAGACACATACACACACAAGGGGAAACGACTACGCTACGTAGGTAGTGTGGATAAGAAGCCGCGGTTTGGTTTGGTGGGCAGGAGGATACCCCGAGACCATAGAGTATCGGATGAGCCGAGATGACGGGGAATTAGGACGTCCTGGACCACAGAAGCTACACAATCTTTTGACCGTCACGTAACAACGTGGGACGTCACGTAACGAGGTCACGTGAAACCTCACGTTAAGTAGCACATGAGGACGTCATGTGGTCGTCATGTAACGCCGCGCAATAGTCACGTAAGAGTGTAACATCGGACGTCTCCCGGGTGACAGACGGTGCAACCTCAATAACAACCTGGACCTGCTTGTAGACACACTGTACCTTCTGATAAAATACCGTTTTTGCCTTATTTTGCATAAATTTCCTATTTTGACCCAATACTATATCTTGGAAACTATAGCCAATCAGCACTTCTTACTTTTTCTTTATTAGTGACCTAAACCAAGAAATAATTCACGTTTGTTCCGGAAGTATTTTGCTTGTAGACCAGTGTAGTGTGTCCATGCAGCAAGCTTACATCTACACACTCCAATGTCTTATGGAAATCTATTCTGGCCTTGGTTTATGTAAAGATTTTAAGCCCAGTATTACTTTAATATGAGCGCTCGACGTGTTTAAAGTGTAATTGCGCTGCGTTCAAATATTTAAGAATCGGCTGCATTCTAAAGTGAAGGTTCTTGTGCCCAACTCAACTTTGATTTAACTTGGTTAAAAAGTCAGTCAAATTTGTTTTTTATTTTTTTTTACAAAAAGTTGCAAAAACTTTATAAAACTGTAGTCAGACTCACAATGTCATTTTGCAGTAGCGGTTGTGCGAGAGTTTTCCCTCCTTGAATCATATCCTGTTTAAATGATTCTAAGGTCCTCAATTTCATATTTGCCAAACTGGACAGTATTTCACAATATGTCCTGTTTTGTCATCTTTAGACCTGACTACAGGGGTGAATACTTGAATAACTCCCTTCAATTATTTCACTTCAAATTATAAATTAGAGCTTATAGTTGGGTCATTCCAGAATTGGAGGACATTTGGGCTTTAAAATTCTTGAAAAACCTTCACTTTTCTGATTTTCTGCTACATATTCATCAATAATAGGTAATAAACTATCAAATGCTTGATTAGCTCAGCTTAGAGATCAATGGCACAATTTTTATTACATGATTTATTTGGTTTATTTATTTATTTCCTCTAATCACAGTAACAGGGTTGCAGGTAACAGGGTTGCAAAATCGCACTAATGTTCGCTTTATCTCAGGAGTAGAAGCTGTTTAGCTGTTGCTGCTAATCAAGAGGAAAAACTTATTTATGCAAATAAATAAAGGAAAAAAAATTGTCTTATTCTGATCATTTGCATAACAGGGTTGCATGAGGTAGAGTGAGACATTCAATCAAGACTAACGATGTTATAAAAATATGAAAAATAGAAGAGAAGACAAACCTTTGCTCTGCCCATTCTTTTGGAAAACTGTTTGATGATGTCAAGTCCAGGGGATCATGTGGTTCTGCTTTCTTCTTCTACCAGACTAAAAATGTTCTGGTAACAGGGTTGCGTGCATGTTGTGGGACACATGTTCCATGAATAATAATAATTATTTGAAATATTATGTCTATTAAAACAAATGTTCCCACAGATACAAGAGATGGCAACGAAACAAATTATACAAAAAACAATACATTTCAATTTAATATTAACTGTTTTATTTGAGATTCAGTTTGGTCATTAAAGGGGTGGGACAAGAGGAAAATGGCATTTTGGGGGGTACTCTAGATTTACTTGGTATTTTAAAAACTATTTTCAAGCATTCTTTTCTCAGTTTTTTTCTCAGGACAATTCACTCAAACTGTATGTTTTAGTATTTTGTATGTGGATTATTTAATATTTGATGGGTGGGACGTAAAATGTCCTCCAATTCTGGAATGACCCACTTACTCTTTCAGTTTCTTTTACGTGAGTAGTAGGGTTTTTTTTCTATTTAAATTTTTTTTTCTTCTCTTATTTGAGTAATTTCTTGGACCACTACTCTGTACTTGGTGTACTTGAGGAATATTGTTTTAAAGTAGCATAACTCTTGAGTAAAACCTTTGTCTCCTCTCCCACCTCTGCTCTCTCTTCTCTCTTCTCTATATCTCTTTTCTTAGGGTCCTCTAAAATGCTTCCTGGAGGCACTGGGTAAGCTCCAACGAAAATTCTACGCCAAGAACGAGCGACTGGACTGCCCCATCCGCACCTTCCTTGTGACGGCCCGCAGCGCAGCCAGCTCGGGGGCCCGCGTCCTCAAGACCCTGCGCTCCTGGGGCCTGGAGATAGACGAAGCTCTGTTCTTGGCCGGGGCACCCAAGGGACCCCTCCTGCAGAAAATCAAGCCCCACATCTACTTCGACGACCAGATGTTCCACATAGAGGGTGCCCAAGAGCTGGGCACCATCTCAGCCCACGTGCCCTACGGCATCGGACAGAAGTACCACCGGGGGAAGCTGATCGAGCAGCCGGCAGAGAAGAAGTAGACATATGGGAGCGTGGGATCTGTAACGGGGAGGGGAAAGGGCAAAGTTTACAGACATACGAGAGTAAAGAGAGTAAGGAAATGGTGGGTGATCAAAAAGGTCAAAAACTAAAAACTATTTTAGAAAGGCCGTTCAGCAGGGTTTTTTTTCCCCCAAATGGAGGTAACTGGATGCATAAGTGCCCTTACAAGAATTCAGACTGTGCCACAGTGAAGCGCCAGTGGCAAAAACTGTAGTTGTGTCCTCAAGCAAAACACTTCACCCACATTTATCATAAAGTGGCAAATGGGCACTACAAAACTAACACAGCTCTGGAAAAAAATAAGAGACCACTGCAAAATGATCAGTTTTTCTGATTTTACTACTTATAGGTATGTGTTTGGGCAAAAGGAACATTTTTTTTGAGTCTATAAACTACTGACAACATTTTCCCCAAATTCCAAATAAAAATATTATCGTTTAGAGCATTTATTTGCAGAAAATGACAAATGGTCAAAATAACAAAAAAGATCCATGTTTTCAGAGCTCAAACAATGCAAAGAAACAAGATCAAATTCATTTTAAAACAACATAATACTAATGTTTACACTTAAGAGTTCAGAAATCAATATTTGGTGCAATAATTCTTATTTTTAATCACAGCTTTCATGCGTCTTGGCATGCTCTCCACAAGTCTTTCACATTGTTCTTGGGTCCTAGTTTAGAACTGGTTTAATCCTAGTTTAGTCCTGGTTTAGTCCCCTTTTTAACCTGGTTTAGCCCTGGTTCAGTCCAAGTTTAGGTCTGGTTTAGTCCTTGTTTAGACCTGGTTTAGTCTTGGTTCAGATCAGGTTTAGTCCTAGTTTAGACTGGTTTAGTCCCAGTCCTTCACATTGTTCTTGGGTGACTTTATTCCACTCCTGGTGCAAGAACTGAAGTAGCTCAGCTTTGTGTTTGTGTTGGAATTCAACAGACGCTGGAATGGAATGGCTGTAATACATGTAGAGATGCTGATTTCAGAAAAAAAAATGCAGTGGTCTCTTATTTTTTTCCAGAGCTGTATATTTTACCTTATGTGTTTTTTAATATTACACATAGTTATCATCAAAATACTGTAAATTAAATGTTTTGTGAAGCTCAAATACTATTTAGGCTTCAACACCTGATGTCCTTTAATAATTGAAAATATTGGATCTCACTTTCGCCTCCAGTTGCCTCCATTTCAGCGTTTTGAACATTCTGATGACATCGTATTTTAAGGAGTTTGTAAGTATACAGAAAACAACAGTGCACTTCCATTGTGAGATATTGTGCTTGGGATTTCAGTAAGTGTCTTGGTAAAAAATAAGTTATAACTAAACTGTTGGGGTCTGATTTCACGTCATAACAACACTTTTTTTTACAACATGAGGGCACTTCTCAGTTTTAAAGATCACATTAGACAGGCTCTGATAGTTGTTATAAATGTTCCCTTTAGAGATGAGTGCGTTGGGGGTTCACCGTGTTTCTCTTCCTGCCCGAAAAAGCCGTTCTAAAGCTGTCCACTGCAGATAAAGTCATGCACGTACTTGAAAATCAGACACCCCAGTTCTAAGTCATTTCTACAAGAGATGTGCCTTTATTTTACCTCACTACATGTCTAAAATAATATCTATACTTCACCAATTTGACATACAAAATGTTGTATAAACTGTAGAGACACTATGGGAACACTGCACGAACATGAGGCAGATAAACTGTAAGTCAGAGATGGATAGCCAGTACTTTTGTGTTTTATTTTCTAACAGAACTACAATTTTCTAGTGTCATAGGTGAATAAATAATAACAAAGCATGGGAATGACTTGTAAGGCGTTCATACGACTTATAAGGTATGCGCACGGGTTATAACTCATGGGAAATATTAAAATATAATAAAATAGCGTCTAGTATTTCCGTGTGTTTGTGTGTAGGCAGTGAGGTACAAGGATATTGTGGGAATATTTGAATAAGTCGAGGGAACGACATAGTATATCATTCCCACACCTTGGATATAAACCGAGTTAACGCGTTTTAACTCACCTTTTAAAAACCCATGCGCACAACTTTATAACTCGAGCGCACGTATTAATATCTCGTGCACACGCCTTAATGAAAGCGAGGGAACTATTTGTAACTCATCCCCTCACTTTTAACTACTCGAGCACACGCTATAAGGCAAAGCGTGGGCACGGGTTATAACTCGTGCGCACGCCTTATAAGTCGTTCCCGCGCTTTATTATTTATTCACCTATGACACTTCGAATGCTCCGTAATTTCCTCTAAAAGTGTGCTGTTTGTGCCTGTAGTGTATTTAAATCTATGACTAATGTTACTAGATATAGGATGATATAATATAAATACACAAAAATAGTGTGTCTTTTGCGCCTCGGGATTTATCTTCATATTTTAACCTGCACACACTGACTTGGCATAACTCTTTCTGCATATTTGTGTTTTTGTTTAGACATTTGTAACGTTATTGTGATGAGTGGAGAAATACTCAATATTTTTATGGCAACACATTTTGCATACAACTTTTTTTTTTTAACTGTTGAAATTTGTATTTTTAACTTAAAATGTAAAAAATGCAAAAAAAAATTTAATCTGCGTATAAGAACTTCTACTGCAGTGACCAACTGAGGGAGAACATACGAATTTATAGGCTATATTTACGTTTAATACTGTTCATTTCACTGGGTTTTGTACTGTAGTTTAGGCAAAATTTGGTTCTATAAATCTTCTGAATGAGTTTACAGTAGGACAAACTGAAACACATGTATTCAGTTCAAAAGGGAAGGAGTTCATATTTCAGGACATTGATGAATCGATGCATTTCCGCGCGGCTCTACCACAATCTCAGCCGTCTGATGTGATTCATAAATAATACACACAGCCTATTTTCCTGTGCACGGTGTCGGTGGGTGGGCTTATGAGAATCGGATCACTGCTGTTTTGCCGTTTGACGCACACTTTATTCTTGTTCTGGGTTTTTCAAGTTTACATTTTAGACATCAGTAAACTGTGTGTGTTGTATTCCATGTTTGTGCTCGATAGGACAGTATATTTCCTCATAAAACGTGTGCAATAACATAATTCTTGACTCTTTTCATTTGATTTTTCAGTATATAAGCCAATAACTACATCTTAATTAGTCTCAGTTACGGAAGCCGACAGAGGCCATGTTCGGAATGATTATTTTCCACCTTAACGGGAAAATTAACTTGAGATCGCGAGAAAACGACACAATTAATTAGTGATCTCGAGAAAACACTATCTCAGTCGGTAAAGACGAAGCCAGGCCAGGTCTAAACCAGGACTAAACCAGGACTAAACCGGGACTAAACCAAGACTAAACTAAGACTAAACCAGGCCTAAACTGGGACTAAACCAAGACTAAACTAAGGCTAAACCAGGCCTAAACTGGGACTAAACCAAGATTAAACTGGGACTAAACCAGGTCTAAACCGGTTCTAAACCTGGACTAAACCGGGACTAAACCAAGACTAAACTAAGACTAAACCAGGTCTAAACTGGGACTAAACCAGGTCTAAACTGGGACTAAACCAAGATTAAACTGGGACTAAACCAGGTCTAAACCAGGAGTAAACTAGTACTAAACTATGACTAAACCAGGTCTAAACCAGGACTAAACCAAGACTAAACCAGGACTAAACCAGGTCTAAACCAGGAGTAAACCAAGACTAAACTAAGACTAAACCAGGTCTAAACTGGGACTAAACCAAGATTAAACTGGGACTAAACCAAGACTAAACCAGGTCTAAACCAGGAGTAAACCAGGAGTAAACCAGTACTAAACTATGACTAAACCAGGTCTAAACCAGGTCTGACCAGTCTTCTGCGGAGGTGCTGCGGACTAATCTTGAAATGATCCCGAATTAAAAGACGTAATGCAATCTCCCCCTGTGTCAACCCCTGATCAAAATATTGCCTTATCAGCTGATCGATTATTATTCCAGACATTCTAATGACGCGTCTATTCAGAATGAGAAATAGCCCCGAAGTCAGCCTGTCACAACGTGGAGGTGGACGTTTCAGTTGTGTTCTCGAGATCACGGAATAATTGTTTTGTTTTCTCGAGATCTCAAATTAAATATCTCATTATCTCGGGATAACGAGGAAGAAAATATATTGCATGGCCTCTGTCGACTTCTGTACTCAGTGACGCATGAACAAAGAATAAATTCATACTGGACAAATCATTCATTTAAAAACTTAATTAAGGGTTAGGGTGTTAAGTATTTAATGAGCCTGAATCATGAATGAGCCTTAAACCCACAGTGTATAACCTTTTAGATTGCCTATTCTACAAAAAATACAAGATAAAAAGCATGATTTTATCCAATTTGTTTATTTTTATTGCACTTAGAAACTTAGAAAAACATTCATCCTTCTGTGAGCGAGCTTGCATCTCCACAAACCCAACTCGTATATTGTTCCTTTGACTATTATCTTCCACACTATGACATAAAACATAGCTCCATGGAGAATGTTCTGAAGTGTGGTTTTAACTTTATATTTTCATGAACAGGGTGATCAGCTTTTCATAATTACAAACGCGACTGTACCCAGCTTGGGACGGTTGGTATGAATAAAATTGTGAAGAGAGCGTGTAAAATTAGACTTTATTAATCCACAAGGGAAATTACTTAAATTATTAAAAATCGTCCATTCTCGACTCACTTGTGGGTCAGTATTAGATTTAGACTTAGACAAACTTTATTGATCCACAAGGGAAATTATTTGGGTACAGTAGCTCAGGAATCACAATATAATAACAGAGGAACAAAAATAGATGGGATAGCAAGAGACAGATGTCAAATGAGACATAATTATAAAAAATAAAAAGTGTATATGTACAAGTTAAAATAACAGAGAAATAAGTAATAAAATATCAAATAAAATACCAAATCACAGCTATATACAGGAGACAAGAACGGCAGTGCAATAAAATACTGATTAACAGAGCATAAGGTTATTACGGAGCCTTGGAAGTGTCATAGAGGTGAATAAATAATTAAGTGTGGGAACGGACTTATAAGGTGTGCGCACGAGTTATAAAGCGTAGGAATGACTTATAAGGTGTGCGCACGAGTTACAAAGCGTAGGAATGACATAAGGTGTGCGCACGAGTTATAAAGCGTAGGAATGACTTATAAGGTGTGCGCATGAGTTATAAAGCGTGGGAACAACTTATAAGGCGTGCGCACGAGTTATAAAGTGTAGGAATGACATAAGGTGTGCGCACGAGTTATAAAGCGTGGGAACAACTTGTAAGGCGTGCGCACGAGTTATAAAGCGTGGGAACAACTTATAAGGCGTGCGCACGAGTTATAAAGCGTGGGAACGACTTAAGGCGTGCACACGAGTTATAAAGCGTGGGAATGACATAAGACGTGCGCATGAGTTATAAAACGTAGGAAAGACTTATAAGGCGTGCGCACGAGTTATAAAGCGTGGGGATGACTTATAAGGCGTGCGCACGAATTATAACCCGTGCGCTCGAGTAGTTAAAAGTGAGGGGACGAGTTACAAATCGTTCCCTCGCTTTCATTTCTGCAATATATTACAGCTTGAACAACACGCAACTGCTGCCTTCGATTCATCCCTCTCTGTTAAGTTTTCTTTTCGTCACACTTCTTGTTACTAAGGCTACTCAGATTCATATCTGGTCTTCAACTGCCATCTACTGGTCACACAGTGCAACAGCACCACAATAAAGCCAAAATAAAAGACACAGCTCATAACAGGGCAACAAAAAGACAGAAGAAGAGAATAAGGGAACCACAAAAAAGACAAGAAAATGGGGGGTACACTACAAATGCATTACTTTTTGCTGTAACGTAGTAATGTAAGGCATTACATGGGGGCCTTATAAGTCGTTCCCACGCTTTATAACTCGTGCGCATGCCTTATAAGTCGTTCCCACACTTTATAACTCGTGCGCATGCCTTATACGTTGTTCCCACACTTTATAACTCGTGAGAACGCCTTATAAGTTGTTCCCACACTTTATAACTCATGCGCACGCTTTATAAGTAGTTCCCATGCTTTATAACTCGTGCGCACGCCTTATAAGTTGTTCCCACGCTTTATAACTCCTGTGCACGCCTTGTAAGACATTCCCACGCTTTATTATTTATTCACCTCTATGACACTTCCAAGGCGCTGTAGATTATCCGTTACTTAAGATTGAGTTGTTGTACAGTTGTAGGGAGTATTATCTGTTACATAAGGGTGAATTGTTATACAGCTGTATGAAGGATGGTATGAATGTAGTTCTGTATAAAATCTGAGACTTTTGTTAGTGCATTTTTTCGCTTTATGATCATTTTCAAACACGGTTTTCTGTATTTTAGCTAAACAAATGACAATATTTTCCTCTTTACAGTTTCAAATTGGTCAAAAATAGAGACATCTGGGACATTTCTTGTATAAAACTGGGACAAATTCATGTTTCTTTAGATAAATCTGCTGGGGACAGGGGACATAGGGCTCAAAACTGGGACTGTCCCGGGTAAATAGGGATGTCTGGTCACCCCATCGATGAAGTTACATGTAGAGTATTGTGCCTTTAATGAACTATTTGTTCATTAAGAATTAAGTATTTTTTCTTTTCATATCAAGGCGAATTAATTGGTTTTGTTATTCCAGGTGGTCAAATCATAAGCCTAACAATAGCCTAGCCTACTTTTTACTTAATTATGCAGACAGTTATCATACCTTGTAGGCAAAAAAAAAAAAAAGATCCCAATTGACATTCTGAAAAATGTAATACTACATGTAAATTTGCAGTTTAACTAATTCTATTACATGCAACAAAATACATTATTACAAAAATAATGACCGACAGTGTAAGTTACAGAGATAGCCTGAAGAGGGCGCTCTTAATCAAGCAGAAAGCACTATTGTAGCCGTGTCATTTCTGCACATTCAGATAGAAAGGGTTGTAAAAAATATATTTCACTTTAATGGTTTTGACACCTCAGAAATGCCCTGAGAGTGAAACAGCATCAAATGAGAACATGGGGTCTGAGAAAAGCCTTGTTTTTTCAATAAAAGCTCATTTAAAAGGTTTATTTAGACTGGAATAAGGAGTACTGAAATACAATTACAGTATTATTATGTTATTATATCAGTTTAAAAACAATATAATAACAACAACTCACCTTTATGTAACGGGTAAGCCTGTGTTTCTGTCAATCATCGTATGGGTCATTTTCATATAATTTGATCAATAACGGTGACGACGTACCACAGTAGATTTTGCAGTTAAAATCAATTAATTTGATCAATATGAGTGTTGCAGTTAATGGCACCTGTTATCCTTGAAATGGGCATAATTTTTTTATTAACACATTTTTTTGTACAATTATTATTATTATTATTATTTTGTACTTATTTTACAATAAAAATGTCCTTACCTTTATGTGTCCCAAATGAAATTTCTTGATTTGCAACACTTTTTTTCTGAACATGCTAATTAAGACTAATGGGATTTTTCTCCTATGACCTAATATGACTTTTTCACAAAACCTGTAACAAATACCTGTTAATATCATGAAAAGTCCTATATTTTGGTTAATTTATGAGTGGTCCTACTTAAGAAATTGAGCCGTGTTTACCGTTAATCCCAGAAATGGGAGCTTTATTTGGTTGTTCAAAAACACCAGAGGGCTCTGCATTTGGTTGGTGATTGTACAGTATTTCTGAGATATGCATGAATTTAGGGAAGTGTCAGAAGAATCACATGTCTTTACCGTTATTATGAATATATAGATCAGGGGTGTCAAACTCATTTTGGTCCGGGGGCCGTATCCAACCTACTCTGATCCCAAAGGGGCCGGATCAGAAAACTCATGGCAAATATACCCCAAAAATAGCAATAAGTCTAAATATTTGTCCAGAGATACGCAAATCTATTACAGACTGCTGTTTCTTCAGTCACAGCAATAATTTGTTTATGTTCTGTTTTCTCAAAATTCTCAGAATCAGAATTAGAATCAGAAAGGTTTTATTGCCATATGAGTTCAAGTTATTGTATTGTTCGAAATGCTGTGTCTCATAGTGGCGTTTAAAATTATATTCCTTGAGCACCGCCACTTGTTGCAAACACACCGAGCGTACAGGTTTCCTATTTACCTCTGTGAACAAATAGGAATTAGTCAATTTTTCTTGGAAAATCCTGCACTCGGCGTCCACTTTTCTCATTTTTGACATTTTGCTGATGAGGGTGTCACGGTCAACAGTCAAAACGATGGTCCTTTAAGAGCGTTTGGAAAGAGGCGAGTCTCCATGGCCGTTTCCCAATTCAGCGACAGCACGCTTGTGAGTGTGCACTCGGTTTGTCGTCGAGACGGCGCACACTCGCTCTGTCCTTAGTGCACTACGTTTCTCACATGGCCGTCTGCGAAATGGAACAAGTCCCGCCTCAGCTCAATGAGCTGGGTGGTCTGCTCCTTGTTCCCTAAAGACAAAAATATTATTCTATTGCGACTAGTAATACTTGGAATTGGGACATGGCCAATGTTCCCCCTAATTTTTTATGTGTCTGAGCAAACACACACTAACTCCACATCGAAAATGACCCCCCCCCCCGCGCGGCTCGCACTTTGCAGATATAAAAAAAATGACCCCGCAGCTGAATAAAAAGCTCTTTCATCCCTGATTTACAATGCGCTGCACAAGTTTTCTTGTGCGCTGACAATGTGCGAACAGTGCGCAGCTTAGAGTAAACGCTGGACATGGCTACACTGTAGAATATCCAGCATTACAAGAGCAAAGGAAATATAGAAGTATAAGGGAAAAAGCATGTGAACGGTAATACAGGTGCCGTGAACTATGCCGTTACGGCTACCGTCACACATGTTTAGCGTAGTTTATGAAGAGTTTCATGTAGCATAGTTGTAGGTGAGGTGAACCAGTACGTATATTTTATAGTGACGTCGCAACTCTCACTTGTGGATGTCGCTGGCGAGACGGTCTTTGTAGTCCCGCGCTGTGCATGCTGGGGCTTTTAAGTGTGCGAAGCGTGCATGTTTGCACGCTTGGTCCACGCCCCGATTTCCATGGAAACGACGGCGCCGTTCAGAGCTCGTCTCGACGGTGCAGGGGGAAAAAAACGAATGGAACGGCGCTTGTCGCGCCGGATATGACGCATATCCCGTTCCAAGGACGCTCACAAGTGTGCCGTCGGTGAATTGGGAAACGGCCCATTTGTGCTGCTCTGGTGGGAGGGGCCACGCACAGAGGCGCTGGAGACGCTGCTATGCTAAACTGTGCAGAAAAGAGGTGAAAATTACCAATATTTTAATAGAAAATTAAAATATACTTCAAATATTTTAATAGAAAATCAGCCAAGGGCCAGATTAAAGGTCTTGGAGGGCTGGATCTGGTCCTCGGGCCGCAAGTTTAAGGAGTTGTCATGATCATTAATGCAGTTGTTTCTGCTGAGTTTGATGGTTCCACAAGTAAATTGTGCAAATCACATGGTTTCTTTAAAGCAGTTTATGTCTTTACCGTTCTGCACATTTGTTTTCCCGTTATAACGTAACCTGTTGATAAAAGTGGAAATTCAATTTGTCAACTGGACAAAGTTGTTTGGTCGAAAACGTTTCGCCGCTCATCCGAGAGCCTTCGTCAGCTCTGTCGAAGAGAGAGCTACCTGGACGACTGAGGGACTCTTCATGCATCGTAGAGACCTGTTGTTAACGCTAAAGACTAATGTGAGTACTAAATGATAATGGGAGGGGATAATAAATTATACATACTGAAAAATGATTAAGTGCATAGCTTGCAAAATATAAAAATGGATTTTGGTTTTCAGTCGTCATATTTTTTAAAAAATTTAATTGGATTCCCTGCTTCGCTGTTTCAGTGTAGGAGACATTCATCTAAATAAAATGTATTGGGTGTAAAAAAAAATGTGCAAAATTTGAATTTTTTTTTTAGAAGTGTCTTTACCGTTATTGATCAAATTATATGAAAATGACCCGTATCATCTTTGCACTGTTTTCTTCACAACCTCTTGTATATAACTGTGATATACTATGTTTATATGACTATATTTCCTTATACAAATACATTTAGATAATTATGCCTATTCACACCAGCCCCTTGCTATTTTTATTACAATGTATTTAGAATTTATTGTAATATAATGTGATGTGTGAGCTGCTGTGTCCAACTAATTTCCCTTGTGGATCAATACAGTCTGTCTAAGTCTAAGTCTAATATTACATACATAGGCCTAACTTGAATTAAGGGATTAGGGTTATGAGTTAGGATTATGTAGTTGGGTTACTATCTGAGTCGGTCTTAACAAGTAGCCTGTTTATTCATGCTTCGTGACTTAGTTATAGGCTGTAGTAACCTGACAACAGCCAAAACAAAACAAAACAATGAAACTTTCACGTCAATGTCAAATTTACAGTAAAAGTAAAGTTACTTGGCTAAAAATGTACATTAGTAGCATCAGTAGCTCATAATTGAACTGTGAGGAAGCGCCATCTGACCCCCGAAGTGGCAGCAAATTTTATCGAGGTGTTAGAGAAAAATCCCTCAATGGTTTTACCTGCCTCCTGTGATTCCATTACTGAATATTTCAACAGTAGACTGCGGTCAGCCTTGGATCTGGTTGCTCCAGTCAAAACCAAAAGTATTAAAACCAAATCAAAGCCTCCATGGATGAATGAAGACTTGAGAAAATCCAAGCAAGAGTGCAGGAAGGCAGAACGCAGATGGAGAAAAAACAAAATGACTATAAACCACCAATTATTCATCAATCAGCAACGATCACATAACAATGCTATAAGGAATGCAAGAAATCGTTACTTTTCCACAATAATCACGAACCACAAAAATAATCCAAAAGTTCTTTTCTCAACCATTGAAAACATTCTAAACCCCGATTCTAACGCGTTTTACCTGACACCCACTGACTCTCTCTGCGAGCAGTTTGCAGACCACTTCACGGGAAAGATAAACACCATCCGATGTAATATTTTATCTCGTCAAAGCTCTGTTTTTAACTCACCTGAGTGTTTGTCTCGCCCAGAGAAAACTCTGGACAGTTTTGCCTTGGTTAATGCTGGGATGCTGGACAAGGTCTTCCCCTCAGTGAGGCCCACCACATGTCTCGTAGACCCAATCCCCACTCCATTTTTTAAGTCTTTTTATGGATCTTTTAGGGATGAACTTTTGGTCATGATGAATTGCTCTCTTCAGACAGGGGTCTTTCCCGCTGCCTTCAAAGCGGCGGTGGTGAGGCCCCTGCTGAAGAAGAGCAATTTAGATTTTAATGATTTTAACAACTACCGACCAGTGTCTAACTTGCCATTTTTAAGCAAGATTCTAGAGAAACTTGTCTCTATCCAATTAAATGATTTTCTAGATGATCACAACATTTTCAGTCTGGTTTTAGGGTGAACCACAGCACCGAGACTGCCTTGGCAAAGATTTTAAATGACTTTAGAATAAATTGTGACTCTCAAAAGGTGACTGTGTTGGTTCTACTGGATCTGAGCGCTGCCTTTGACACAGTAGACCACATGATTCTTTTAACTCGCCTAAAGCACCTCGGCCTCTCTGGTGCTGTTCACAAATGGTTCACGTCCTATCTCACAGACAGAACATTTATGGTAAATATGGACACATACTCCTCCAAGGTCCATAAAATCACATGTGGTGTCCCCCAGGGTTCCATTTTAGGCCCTGTGCTTTTCAACTTGTGCATGCTCCCCCTTGGCGGCGTCATCAGGAGACATGGAATCAATTTCCACAGCTATGCAGATGATACGCAGCTTTACATCTCCGTGTCTCCTGATGACACCAGGCCAATGGATGCTCTTTTTAACTGCATTCTAGATATCAAATCCTGGATGGCAAGAAACTTTCTCCAGCTTAACCAGGACAAAACTGAGGTTCTAGTCATCGGTCCTGAGGCCCAGAGAGAGAAACTTTTATCAAAACTACAAGTACACCCATCTCCTCAAGTGAAAAACCTGGGCGTCATTTTTGACTCTGAGCTGACTTTTATCCCACACATCAAGAACATCACAAAAATTGGTTTCTATCACCTAAAAAACATAGCCAGAGTTCGCCCTATTCTCTCTCAGGCCAATACGGAGACATTGATGCATGATTTTGTCACCAGCCGTATAGACTACTGTAACGCCCTGCTCTCTGGTCTTCCCAAAAAGAGTATTTCAGGTTTGCAATTATTACAAAATTCAGCAGCTCGTGTCCTGACTAGGACCAGAGGGCGGGATCACATTACACCGGTCTTAAAATCTCTGCATTGGCTCCCTGTGAGTTTCAGGATAGATTTTAAAGTTCTTTTACTGGTTTTTAAATGTCTTAATGGTCTTGGGCCTTCTTATCTTTCAGAACTGCTTTCCCCTTACGAACCTTCACGGGCCCTGCGCTCCTCCGGCAGCTCCTGGTCATTCCCAAAGTCAGGACACAGACTCACGGAGAGGCGTCTTTTCAGTACTACGGCCCTCGTCTATGGAACTGCCTGCTGGAGGACCTCAGGGCTGCAGAGAACGTTCATGTTTTTAAGAGTGGGCTCAAGACTCACCTGTTTAGCTTGGCCTTTGATTGACTTCGGTCGTCTGTTTGCTTGTCTTTTGTTTGTTCTTTTGTTTGTTTGCTTGTCTATCTATTTGTTGTTTGTTCGTCTGCTTGTTTGTCTGTTTTTTATTTTTATTTTTTTTCCTGGCAGCACGGTGGCTGAGTGGCTAGCACTCATGCCTCACAGCAAGAAGGTTCGGGTTGCCCGGGCCTTTCTGTGTGGAGACTGCATGTTCTCCCCGTGTCTGGGTGGGTTTCCTCCGGGCACTCCGGTTTCCCCCACCAACCTAAACATGCGCCATAGGTAAAATCCTCCAGCTTAGGGCCTGACCAAGCCTAAATAACAAAACAAAATCATGGGGATGGTCCCCGGGTCAAATATAGAAACAACTTCTCCTGTGCGAGATCAATAAAGGTCAATCTTCTAATCCTTGACCACTGTTAAGGCGCTTTGTGCTACAATGTTGTATGAAAAGCGCCTTATAAATATTGTTTGATTGATTGATTGATTAAAATATACTCAGACTATTTGTTGCTAGTTTAGATTGACAAACTGATCGGTAAAGCTGGACACGTGATCGGCTGTGAGCTGGAGACATTTGTCACACTGAGGGACAGGAGGACACTGGACAAACTGCTCTCCATCATGGACACTCCTGCTCACCCACTGCACCAGACCATAGAGCAGAGATGTCAAACATGCGGCCCGGGGGCCAGATCCGGCCCTCCAAGACCTTTAATCTGGCCCTGGTCTGATTTTCTATTAAAATATTTGAAGTATATTTTAATTTTCTATTAAAATATTGGTAATTTTCACCTCTTTTCTGCAGTTTAGCATAGCAGCGTCTCCAGCGCCTCTGTGCGTGGCCCCTCCCACCAGAGCAGCACAGATGAAGACTCGCCTCTTTCCAAACGCTCTTAAAGGACCATCGTTTTGACTGTTGACCGTGACACCCTCATCAGCAAAATGTCAAAAATGAGAAAAGTGGACGCCGAGTGCAGGATTTTCCAATAAAAATTGACAAATTCCTATTTGTTCACGGAGGTGAATGGGAAACCTGTACGCTCGGTGTGTTTGCAACAAGTGGCGGTGCTCAAGGAATATAAAAACGCCACTACGAGACACGAGATGTCGAACAATATAAAAACTTGAACTCATATGGCAATAAAACCTTTCTGATTCTGATTCTGAGAATGGAGAAGACAGAAGATAAACGAATTATTGCTGGGACTGAAGAAACAGCAGTCTGTAATACATTTGCATTTCTCTGGACAAATATATGGACTTATTGCTATTTTTGGGGTATATTTGCCATGAGTTTTTTGATCCGGCCCCTTTGGGATCAAAGTAGGTTGGATACGGCCCCCGGACCAAAATGAGTTTGACACCCCTGGTCTAGAGGGACAGAGGAGATAATACTCCCTACAACTCTATGGTATTGTACATCTTATTTGATATTGTATTTTATATTTTATTACTTATTTTTCTATTTTATTCTGATTTTTACATATACTGTACATTTATTATTATTTTTTTCTATTTTTATATTTATGTCTCATTTGACACTGGTCTATTGCTCTTTTTTTTTCTTTTTTCTTTTTGCTATTCTATTTATTTTTTGTTACTGTCTGTTAGATAATTATATTTGATGAGTGAGCTACTGTACCCAAATAATTCCCCTTGTGGATCAATACAGTTTAAGTAATAAAGTCTAAGTCTAAGTCTAGTTAAAGATTTTGAGCAGTATCTTACATGAGTATTTTATACAAATGTAAACTGTTTAAAACTAGATTTAATACTTTCAAACAAAAGTTCACATATTTTACTGGCCATTCAGAAAAAAGATTAGAAAAACGTAGCTGAGACTTGTACTCATGATTTTAAATGTCACTAATTATAACAATTTCATGACTTTTATGACAATTATACTCAGTTACAAGTACAAGTGCAGGTTTCAAAATCTAATCAACCTCATGTACTTAAAGTGACAGTATGTAACATCACCTGCATGATTCCACGGAAACAGAAGGTTAAACCCAGACTTCAGACGGTTCTCCATGGACATCGATATGTTTTAAGCCATATTGGGGAAAATTAAGCCAAAGGAACAACATTTTTGCTTTTTGTTTCCATGATTTTCTTTAGACTGTACATTCTCGTCGCACCATACACTCACATCAGAACCACAAAAGACACGCAACAACCAAAAATAAACCAAAAATAACTCCATATTTGTTTTAGATTTTTTTTTTTTTTTTTCTCCAATCCTGTGTGCACCTGTTATCCCCTCCCAGCCCTCCCCTGGCTAGCCAATACTTTAGTTACCACTAGATCAGACCCAGGCATTTCAAGGAGTCGACTCTGACCGGCCCGTGAAAGGTTGCTTGGAATTAACTCATTGAGTGCCGGTGACGAGTTTTCTCGTCATGTTGAATCCAAACGTTGAGTGCTGTGACGAATATATTCGTCAAGGACGTTTTTCAGCGGGGATCGCTAGAATACGACCTGGAGCAACTTTGAAGGTGTAATTCACACCTCCCAACCTGTAGGTAGCGATCTTGTATCATTATCTGCCGATCGGAGACGCGGAAGAGAGGAAGAGTGTAGCGTGTGTACTGTGTATTGGCGAAAGGAGCAAGATGGTGAGGCGAGGGAATCCGGAAAAGCAGAGGACTGTTGATCAGCGCCTATGGAGGGGTCTGATCGCTCTTGGGACCCAGGATCCCGGATCAGAGGATCACAGAGACACACCGGATCAGGCCGCGAGGTCGGGGCCGAGATCTGCTCTGCTCGAGGCAGGGGACGTGTCGTGCTCACGCTGCGCGGAGCAGGGACTCTGATCAGAACTACGACAGCGCCAAAGAAGTTTACTGACTTGGAGCAGTAGATCCTGGTCTCCAGAGAGGCATGAGATGAGAAGAATTACGTTTACATGATGCTGCTGTGTGGTAATTGTAATGAATGAAGTTATATGTGTGTGTACGTGCGTGCGTGCGTGCGTGCGTGCGTGCGTGCGTACGCGCGCGTGTGTGTGTGTGTGCGTGCCTGCGTGTGTGTGTGTGTATGTGTAAAGGTTTATGCATGGGCTTGTGTGCATGTACATATATATATATGTGTGTGTGTGTGTATATTAGTTTTTATTATGGGTCTGTACTCTGAGCCTCAATATTGTTGTGAAGTGACAAAGTTCTGTTTTATATGAAAAGATATTATTATATCCTGTAAACATCTCAATTGATTTGAAGGAATTTTCAATTCACAGAGCCTTATATTCTTATATTTGTAAATAAAAAATGTATTTTGTCATCAAAAATATCTTTCTCTGTTGTTTTAGATGATTGAGGTGTCACTAAATCAATACATATTGATGTCAAAATCACCGATCTGCTCGAAATGACTCTTTTTACAAAAGGCTCGTTTTCTCCACTTGGTGGTCAAAAAACTGTGTTTTTGAAACTTCCCTATGTTCTACTATCAATTACTTGAGAACCGAAAAGGTTAGAAACATAATTTTTTTTCTAGGTGAAAGAAGAGAGTCAACACTTTATTTTGATGTGTGCCATGTTTATATAGTCAAAGAACTCAGTATTCTGTGGATCTTGGAAAATCAGTGAAAATGCAGTAAAACCTCCGGCACTCTGGGGGTTAGAATTCTGAAAACAGGCCGGCACTCAATGAGTTAAGAAAATAAAACCTACTTTCCAAATTGTACATAATGCATTTGTACTGATGATCATCTGTCTGTGCTTCACGTCTCCACCTCAAACATGAACCTGACTTTGATGCACTTGTTAAAGCTCAACAGAGGCGAGATTTCTCTCACTGATCAAGAAAAACAAACAAACACTAAAACATGCTAACTTTGACTTTTTTCTACTGCAGTGTTTGGCAGTTGGACAAAAAATGTTGTGACATATCTTGTATTATATTATTTGGCAAACAAAGACATTGTGGTGTCTTAATACAAAGAAGAAAGAAAGTTAAACTCAGAAAACATTGTGGGGTTAATGTGACTGAAAAAGAGTTACAAATGTTTCACATTTACCATTGTTTTGAATTATTTTACTGAATAAATTCAGTTTTTGTAAAACCTCACTCTCTCTTTACTTAATAATAACAACACAGAACTTATCATCTTCTGTAAACAATGCCATTTACAGATTGCAACGTACAAATAAAATTAATAACCAGAGTAGACTTCAAACTTTTGGCCCTCCACAATATTTTCTGCTTCTCATTTGGCCCCTGGGGAAAAATAATTACCCACTCCTGCTCTAGATATAATATTTAGGGTTATTCAGTCTGATTTAAGAAGAGCTCCCAAATCTCATTGAATAGTTGTAGTTTTCCGTTAATCTTATGTATAAGGCGCTCATGGGAGGCGGTCTCAGACAGAGTTGTAAACCGTTCTGTGTTTGCTTTATTATAACTACAGTTTTCTTTTAAATCGACTTGGTTTAAGATGCATATGGTTGGATTAAAGAGAATATTCACTCCTATAACTTTACTCATTTTTGTTATGATATATATATTTTTTTTAAATAAATGTGGCTCATTCCTTTTTCCAGAAGTTTATCTTAAGATCTTTCTCCCATGCCTTCTTTATCCCACCATTAACAATATTTTCAATGCTTAAGTTTTATTTTTTGAAAGCAGTCTCTAAGTTGTAGAAATCAATAAAATGTTTGTTTTAGTTCATCAAATGATTTCATTGAGTCATTGGTGTACAGATTGTCAATATGTTTTGTTCCTTGAGAGTGCCAGTCTTTCCAGATAACAGGAACAACATTTCTCTGGAGACTAGCAGGAGAAAAATATGAAAAAGTTACATACTATGGCTTTAAAGGTCCCATGACATGGTACTTCTTGATGCTTTTATATGGCTCCTTAATGGTTCCCTAATACTGTAAATGAATCCTTCTTCAAAATCAACACTCAGTGCATGAGAAACAGAGATAAGATGAGAAAGAGTCATAAATGTCACTCTGGAACACTCCATTATGGGCATTGTTGCTTTAATGCAAATGAGGAGGACAGAGATGGCCTATAGTAGGGGGTGGGGGCGTGGCCAAGCTCTCCGCTCCGCTCTGTGACCCACTTCCGTGTTTTTGCACGGGGGGAGAGATGAGAAGCCTTCCATTGAAAAATAAACACATTTCCACAGAAAATAAAATTAAACCACTGCTGTTCAAAGGTCCACAGGCTCAGATAAAGGACTTCCGAGCCTAGAAACACTCGCAAGTTCCTCCAGGCAAATAAAAAAACGTATTTCGCATTGCGTAGCTCCTCCGCAGTCCAAACTCTCAGACAGACAGAGAGTACAGACAGACGGGGGTGGAACTGCATTTGCATTTCTTTTTTCGATCTGACGTCAATAAGGTGCCTTGTTCAAAATCGCCCGTTTGAGCTCTGATTTTTTCTAACGCAGAAAAGGATCGCAAATGCTCAGTTTAGACATTTCGCAACTTTTAACCATGGGGGGGGGGGCTAAACAGGGTAGGGGAGCTCACATTAACGTTCAAAAACCTCAGAAAGTGAAAATTTCATGCCATGGGACCTTTAAATACTTTATTAGGGACCGAGCCCGAAGGGGGCGAAGGTCCCTATTGTTGTTGCTTTGTTTCCCTATTATTATTATTCTTGTTCTTGTTCACACTCGCTGGGGCAATTTTGAGCATGTTCCCATGCTTCAAAACGAACGAAACTTTGCACGGGCATCACAAAGTGCTGCCAGTACGACCACACAAAGTCCCGTCCCCCAGTGACCCCCAGGAGCTCGATAGCGCCCCCTAGCGCGTTGTCTTTCGGGGCTGGCATACCGTTTAAGATAGGAGCATGAAATTCGGTAGGGACGTGTATCTCAATAAGACGAACAAATGCCTCACTGCAATGTCATGGCCACGCCCAACAGGAAGTGAGATAATTGGCCTTTTGTGTGATTTTGGGGTATTTGACATACAATGGAATTTGAAACACTTGTCCTACACCGTACCTCAGATGGGCTTAAATTTTAGTGAACATAATCTTAAGACGTTGGAGATGTTAAATTGCGAAGGATTTTCAAATAGGCGGTAATATGACGATACGGCGGATCGATAAAGTTAGGTATGGAATTTGAAACACTTCTCCTACACCGTACCTCAGATAGGCTTAAATTTTGGTGAACATAATCTTAAGACGTTGGAGATGTTAAATTGCGAAGGATTTTCAAATAGGCGGTAATATGACGATACGGCGGATCAATACAATTAGGTATTTATTGAATGGGAGTGATGAGTTATGAATGGGAGGTATTTGTTGCTAGGCAACGCCCTGATGAAAGGTCTTTGATCTTTGTACCTTTGATCTGATATAGCTGCAAGCAGCAATGTGGGGACAAGCATCGAAGGTTCATGTAGGCCTCAGCATGTAGGCCACATGCAGGGTCTGACAGGGTCTGACAGGGTCTGACAGGGTCTAACAGAGTCTGTTCTGACAGGGTATCTACAATGTCATGGCCACGCCCAACAGGAAGTGAGATAATTGTGCCAGGCACACGAAATTTGGTATGGCTGTGCGTCTCAGTAAGACGAACAAACGCAGGTGCGAGGTCCCGACCAACGCCGCTTGCGGCTTTAATATTTAAATTGAGTTTGCTTTATATAGTTAGGTATATAGTTTTTATTGTATTTTGGCATTACATTGGAAGCCTAAAATGTGTTTAAAAGTCATCCCCTATCCGTGAGTTTCAGAAAGATGAAAAATTAGGGCCGTTGTCATGGAGATTAACAATTTAAAACAAAATATTACATCTTCTGAATGGGGGAAAAGTCCACGAAATGTCACAGAAAACACTACGCTGAAACATATAAATAGAGACAAGTGACGCAAGTAGGAAGGAAGCCGTCTCCGCAGACTTGTGAACACCCATGGGTGCTCCTCCAGCCTCGCGCGTGTCTCCGTCTCTTTTTCCATTAGCTCCAATTAACTCACACCCATCCTGTCAGCCCGCGTCCGCGTAGCCTCCTTCTTCGCAGCGTCTCGACCCGCTTTTCGCCGCTCCGCAGACGCACACGCATAATCGTACGCCGAGCCGAGAGGACCGGGAGGCTGTTGCCATGGATACGGCGGGGCACTGACACCGGGAGAACTGTGTAGGCTTGTCGTGTCGGAAGATATAATTAATAACAAAGGATTAGCACGGGCATAGGTAGCGAGGGGCTAGCGTGCGAGGAAGATAATCACAGAGTTGCTATAATTGGACGTTTTCCCACGGCGAGTGTGTGAGGGGAGGAAGACGTGGTGCTGTGAGGACGCAAATACAAACACAAAAACATTGCAATAATAATAATAATAATAATACATAAGATTTATATAGCGCTTTTCAAAACAACTCAAAGACGCTTTACAGAAAGGAATAAAAAATTAAAATAAACTAAAAATATCATAAACCAAACAAATTAAATTAATGTGGGTCAAAGGCAATGGTGAAAAGATGAGTTTTGAGCTGTGACTTGAAATTGTTTACTGAGTCCGAGTTTCTGATATGGAAGGGCAGGGAGTTCCAGAGGGTCGGCGGCAGCAGTGGCAAAGGCTCGGTCCCCCAAGGTCCTGTGCTTGGATTTAAAGGAAAAGTAACGTTTTTTTACAATCTGAGCCTTCTTTCGGCAACAAAACAAGTAGTTTTACTCACCCATAGCAGTTTGGTGTCAATTGGAGCAGTATCGCAGAACTTATGTTGAGCCGTTCTGTTCTACTAATGATCCCGTATCCGTTAGCGTGAGTGCTCGGGGCACTGATTTGCTGTGTCCAAATAACACAAACTTTAGCACTTTTCAAATCACAGAAGATCGCTGTGTCAGGGTAGACTTTTAGTAGATTCCAAAACGGCCTGAAACCCGATATCGCAACAGAAAAGTAAAGTTCAGAGCGGTGTTAGCTTCTTTCGGACTAGCGGTGTTTACAAAACAGCTGAGTTCACGCATGCGCACTGTCCTCTCTGATGACGTAATCAAATGAAACTATAGCTGGATATCGGGTTTCAGGCCGTTTTGGAATCCACTAAAAGTCTACCCTGACACAGCGATCTTCTGTGATTTGAAAAGTGCTAAAGTTTGTGTTATTTGGACACCGCAAAGTAATGCCCCGAGCACTCACGCTAACGGATACGGGATCATTAGTAGAAAAGAACGGCTCAACATAAGTTCTGCGATACTGCTCCAATTGACACCAAACTGCTATGGGTGAGTAAAACTACTTGTTTTATTGCCGAAAGAAGGCTCAGATTGTAAAAAAACGTTAATTTTCCTTTAACAGTGGGAGTGAGGAGGTTATAATCAGCTGATCGGAGACTGCGGGAGGGACGGTGGGGCTGGAGAAGTTCAGTGAGGTATGGGGGGGGCCTGGTTATGAAGAGCTTTGTATGTAATGAGGAGGATCTTGAAGTGGATGCGCTGTGGGATAGGGAGCCAGTGGAATTTTTGGAGGACTGGGGTAATGTGGTCTCTGGTGCGGGTGTTGGTGAGGAGGCGGGCAGCGGAGTTTTGGACATATTGCAGTTTTTGGAGATCTGAGGAGGGAAGTCCGTAGAGGAGGCTATTGCAGTAATCAAGTCTAGATGTGAAACCAGGGTTTCAGCAGCGGATGGGGTCAGGGAGGAACGGAGGCAGGCAATATTTTTTAGGTGAAGGAAAGCGGTCTTGGTGATGTGGCGGATGTGTGGCTTGAATGAGAGGGTGGGGTCGAAGATAAATCCGAGATTTCTGATCTGAGGGGAAGGAGTGACTGTGTGACTGTCAATGGAGAGAGTGAAATTCTGGATGGAGGGGAGGAGAGATTTGGGACCAGTAATGATGATTTCGGATTTATTGCAGTTGAGTTTGAGGAAGTTGATGGACATCCATGATTTTATTGCAGAGAGGCAGTTGGTGATGGACGAGATAACGGCAGGGGTAATGGATTTGGCGGAGAGATATGACAAATGATATGGCTTTATGTGACTGGACCGGATTATTATTATTATTATTTTATAATTATGGCTCATTTGACACTGGTCTATTGCTCTTTGTTTGCTATTCCAGCTATTTTTTGTTACCCTCAGTTATACAGCTCTACAAAAAAAAAAAAAAAAGAGACCACTGCAAAATGATCAGTTTTTCTGATTTTACTACTTATAGGTATGTGTTTGGGCAAAAGGAACATTTTTGTTTGAGTCTATAAACTACTGACAACATTTCCCCCAAATTCCAAATAAAAATATGATCGTTTAGAGCATTTATTTGCAGAAAATGACAAATGGTCAAAATAACACAAACAAAAAAAAACATTTTTTCAGACCTCAAATAATGCAAAGAAACAAGATCAAATTAATCTAAACCAGGACTAAACCAGGACCAGTGTTGGGAGTAACTCGTTACAAAAGTAATTAATTACTGTAATGCATTACTTTTTGGTGTAACACAGTAATGTAACGCATTACAGGGAAGAAAATCGGTAATATATTACTCGTTACAATGCCAGTAACGCACATTACAATGCATTTTTAACTTGCTTTGTTTTTGTGGGTTTTGCGTTTTCTTCATACAAAGTTCGCGGATCACCGCGAGATCAGCTACTGAATCTGATAAGTCCGCACAGAACATTACATTTCATACAAAGTTCCGCGAGATCAGCTAGTGATATAAAAGTCCGCGCAGACCATTCCATTTCCTTTTACTTCGTCTCGAACTGGCAGACTGACAAAGGATGACAGAACCAGAAGAATCGGATAGTGCTAGCTCCTTTTCAAGATGGGCATACGCCCACTACTTTCACTTCGTTCAAAATAAGGACTCCAAGAACATTTTAGTTAAATGCACACTGTGTGTGAATCCCAAACCTCTTTCCACGTCGAAATGCAGTACAAGCAATTTGACGAAGCACTTGCAGAGGTGCCATAGCACCACGAAATTAGTCAGGAAAGGAGGGGATGGGACAGGGAACGATACAACCTCATTTGTTTTTCAATTGTTATATTTCTGAGAGGATTGAATGGACTCATTTTCCAAAGAAAACATTAAAAGGCATAGAAATGCTAATTTTGTATCCTGTTATTTATTTATTTAGATTCAGTTCAATTAATACTAATATGCAAATATGTGCAAATAAGTTATGGTGCAGAATGTATAGGTAGGGCAATGAAAGAAATTGGTATAAATTATGATTAACAGGGCAATACAGCTGGAAATATCTTAATAGCTATACATATGGGCTATATTCACAGATGTGTATACCAAATGTGAAAATGCCATTTGCTACAGAATTGAAGAGGATGGCAGTGAACAGGTGCTGGAGTGCATGGTAAGGTGTGGCAAGAAGGGAAACGATGATTTATCTTTTGGTATTGTAAGCGGGTAAGAAGCAATTACTGAACATGTTGGTTTTCAGTCTGCAGCTCCCAAAACCACCTGGAGGCAGGTGAAAGTCATGACACATGAGAGATTTGCGCTGTAGATTGCCAAATCCTTATTTCCAGTCATTTTGGCGAGAGTAACTAAAGTAATGCAAAAGTAGTGTAATGCCTTACTTTTTATTTAGAGTAATATTGTAATGTAAGGCATTACTTTAAAATGACAGTAATAAGTAATAAGTCATGCATTACACTTTTTGAGTAACTTGCCCAACACTGACCAGGACTAAACCAGGACTAACGTGTTCAAATTTTAAAGTGTATTTTTCGATATCCAGGAATTCACTCGATACCGGTTACTTTACAACAATAAAGATGAAAATTCTCCCTTTTTAGTGATGGAATGTAGTTTTCATATAATATTACCAAATTCCAAATAAAAATATTATCGTTTAGAGCATTTATTTGCAGAAAATGACAAATGGTCAAAATAACAAAAAAGATCCATGTTTTCAGACCTTAAACAATGCAAAGAAATAAGATCAAATTCATTTTAAAACAACATAATACTAATGTTTACACTTAAGAAGAGTTCAGAAATCAATATTTGGTGCAATAACCCTTATTTTTAATCACAGCTTTCATGCGTCTTGGCATGATCTCCACAAGTCTTTCACGTTGTTCTTGGGTGACTTTATTCCACTCCTGGTGCAAGAACTGAAGTAGCTCAGCTTTGTGTTTGTGTTGGAATTCAACAGACGCTGGAATGGAATGGCTGTAATACATGTAGAGATGCTGATTTCAGAAAAAAATCCAGTGGTCTCTTATTTTTTTTCTAGAGCTGTATATTATATTTGATTCCTGAGCTACTGTACCCAAATAATTTCTCTTGCGGAATAAATAAAGTTTGTTGAAGTTTTTATTGGTTAAACAAACTCTATGTAGCCTGGCACTTTTACTGGGCTAAAACAGATATTACGATCACAACTGACCCTGCTCATCCAAGTTTTTCTCTTTCTACTGAGAAAGAGAAAAACTACAGTGGTACCTCACCTTACGAAATTAATTCGTTCCAGAAGTGGTTTCGTAACGTGAAAAATTCGTAAGTTGAGTAGCTATTTCAATGGAAAAAGGCTGATTCATTCCAAGGCCAAGTTTTTTTTAATATAGTGTAACTTTTTTTATAGTGTAACATTGTGTTCTGCGTGTTTCTCACATTTGTCTCTCGTTTAAACACTCAAACTTTCATAGATTTTCAACAAAATGTATTAACAGTGAAGTGTGGGGGGGAAGCGGGAGGGGGGAGAAAACTGTGCTCTGACACGTGTGATAGCGCAGCATGACCCGGCGCGGAGCTGACAGCAGGTCTAGACCAAGGTCTAAACCTGGACTGGACCAGGACTAAACCAGGACTAAACCTGGACTAAACCAGGACTAGACCAGGTGGATTAAAGCAGCGAGGAGGGGACTGCACGCAGTCTGAGCGCATGAACGCATGAACGAGACCCATGCAAGAGCCGCGGGCTCCTCCTGGTTTAGTCCAGGTTTAGTCCTGGTTTAGTCCAGACCACCGCGGCTCCTCCTGGTTTAGTCCAGGTTTAGTCCTGGTTTAGTCCAGACCACCGCAGCTCCTCTAGACCTCCTCTAGACCTGGTCAGGTCTAGAGGAGGTCTAGACCACCGCGGTTCTTGCATGGGTCTCGTTCATGCGTTCAGACTGCGTGCAGTCCCCTCCTCGCTGCTTTAATCCACCTGGTCTAGTCCTGGTTTAGTCCTGGTTTAGTCCTGGTCCATTCCAGGTTTAGACCTTGGTCTAGACCTGCTGTCAGCTCCGCGCCGGGTCATGTGCGCTATCACACACGTGTCAGAGCGCAGTCTTCTCCCCCCTCCCCCTTCCCCCCACACTTCACTATTAATAATTTAGTTGAAAATCTATGAAAGTTTGAGTGTTTAAACGAGAGAGAAATGTGAGAAAAGTTTAAATCCAGTCTGAGAAAAGCGTATAATGTGTGGCTGAGCGCGCATTATTTGAATTTTTGAGATTTCGTGTTTCGTAACTGGAATTTTCTTTCGTATCTAGAGACCAAAATTTAACGTGAAGGCGTTTCGTAACTTGAAATTTTCGTTTGTTGGGTCATTTGTAAGGTGAGGTACCACTGTATATGGACGGGCCTCATGTGAAGATCAGAACCTCCAGAATTCCCTCCCTGAGCTGCAGAGGCTGCACTAGCACTGAGTCATGACTGGCTGCAGGTCCTGGGGTTTAGGGACTGACCGTTCAGACCAGAGAGAGGCATTTTAGGTTTAAAACAACTGGATTTCAGCTTTGGAACACCAAAACATCAAACCAAACCAAAACAAACCACCAAAACATCAAACCAAACCAAAACAAACCACCAAAACACCAAAACATTAAAAACAAAAACCAAACCACCAAACCAAACCACCAAAACATCAAAACGAACCACCAAACCAAACCACCAAACCATCAAAACAAACCAAAACAAACCACCAAAACATTAAAACAAACGAAAAACAAAACACCAAACCAAAACAAACCACCAAAACATCAAAACAAACGAAAAAACAAACCATCAAAAGAAACCAAAACAAACCACCAAAACATCAAAACTAACCAAAACAAACCACCAAAACATTAAAAACAAACCACCAAAACATCAAACCAAAACAAAACAAACCACCAAAACATCAAACCAAAACAAAACAAACCACCAAAACATCAAACCAAACCAAAACAAACCACCAAACCACCAAAACATTAAAAACAAAAAACAAAACACCAAACCAAACCAAAACAAACCACCAAAACATCAAAACGAACCACCAAACCACCAAAACAAACCACCAAACCACCAAAACATCAAAACAAACCAAAACAAACCACCAAAACATTAAAACAAACGAAAAACAAAACACCAAACCAAAACAAAACAAACCGCCAAAACATCAAAACAATCAAAACAAACCACCAAAACATCAAAACAAACCACCAAAACATCCTACCAAACCATAACAAAACACCAAAATTAACCAACACACACCACCAAAACATCAAACCAAACCACCAAAACAAAACAAACAAATCACCAAAACAAAACAAACAAACCACCAAAACAAACCAAAACAAACCACCAAAACAAATCACCAAAACATCAAACCAACCCAAACCACCAAAACAAACCAAACAAACCACCAAAACAAACCACCAAAACAAACCAAAACAAACCACCAAAACATCAAAACAAACCACCAAAACATCAAACAAACCAAAACAAACCACCAAAACATCAAAACTAACCAAAACAAACCACCAAAACATCAAAACTAACCAAAACAAACCACCAAAACATCAAAACTAACCAAAACAAACCACCAAAACACCTAAACAAACCACCAAAACATCAAAACATCAAACCAAACCAAACCAAACCACCAAAACATCAAACCAAAACAAACCACCAAAACACCAAAACATTAAAAACAAAAGCAAAACACCAAACCAAACCAAAACAAACCACCAAAACATCAAAACGAACCACCAAACCACCAAAACAAACCACCAAACCACCAAAACATCAAAACAAACCAAAACAAACCACCAAAACATTAAAACAAACGAAAAACAAAACACCAAACCAAAACAAAACAAAACAAAACACCAAAACTAACCAAAACACACCACCAAAACATCAAACCAAACCACCAAAACAAAACAAACAAATCACCAAAACAAAACAAACAAACCACCAAAACAAACCAAAACAAACCAAAACAAACCACCAAAACAAATAACCAAAACATCAAACTAACCCAAACCACCAAAACAAAACAAACAAACCACCAAAACAAACCAAAAAAACCACCAAAACATCAAAACTAACCAAAACAAACCACCAAAACATCAAAACTAACCAAAACAAACCACCAAAACAAACCACCAAAACATCAAACCAAACCAAACCAAACCACCAAAACATCAAACCAAAACAAAACACCAAAACATTAAAAACAAAAAGCAAAACACCAAAACAAACCAAAACAAACCACCAAACCACCAAAACAAACCACCAAACCACCAAAACATCATAACAAACCAAAACAAACCACCAAAACATTAAAACAAACGAAAAACAAAACACCAAACCAAAACAAACCAAAACAAAACACCAAAACTAACCAAAACACACCACCAAAACATCAAACCAAACCACCAAAACAAAACAAACAAATCACCAAAACAAAACAAACAAACCACCAAAACAAACCAAAACAAACCACCAAAACAAATCACCAAAACATCAAACTAACCCAAACCACCAAAACAAACCAAACAAACCACCAAAACAAACCACCAAAACATCAAAACAAACCAAAACAAACCACCAAAACATCAAACCAAACCAAAACAAACCACCAAAACATCAAACCAAACCAAAACAAACCACCAAAACATCAAACCAAAACAAACCACCAAAACTAAGACAAACCACCAAAACATGAAACCAAACAACCAAAACAAAACAAATCACCAAAACAAACAAACCACCAAAACAAACCAAAACAAACCACCAAAACATCAAAACAAACCACCAAAACATCAAACCAAACCAAAACAAACCACCAAAACATCAAAACTAACCAAAACAAAACACCTGGGGGGTATTCCACGAAAGCTACTAAGCGCAAAGCCCGGCTTTATTCGTCAGTTGGCGCTAGATTAAGTGAGAGTTCGGTTCCACGACGCTCGCTAAACTTAGTTCCCGCTGAGTTACTGGGGCAACATGGTCTTAGCAGATAGTCTGGTCGCGGCAAGGCTAAAGTTCTGTCTTACTTAGGCCGTGTCGCAGAGAATACGTACCTGACGTAAACAGAGTGTCAAACACACCGTTCCGCACACCTCCCCGCATGAGTATCTGTGTTGTCCGAAAACAACATCAGCAAAAAAACAAATTACCTTACGTTCTCGGTTCTTGACAATTCTCCGGTAATCCAAACATATGCTTTTCAACCGCCGTCTTTACGACATTAACATATAGAAGAATTCCAGCAGTATTTCAAAGAATATTTGTGGTCGAGTGGATATATGCTTTGACTCTCGTGTGGGCGGGCCGGGTTCGATTCCCGCTTTGACCTATTGATGCCCACGTCAAATTTCATTTAAATTTTCACGCATTTATATTTGCAACATATTACAGAAATGGAAATGAATTTAACCTACAATTACTCTTATCATCACATCAAATTATATCAGCTGGGCCTAACATCACTCTCACTTGACGACATTGACACTTTATATTTTATGTGACATCTCTATCAAAGAATACAGTTACTTTACTTTTAAAACAAAATGTAGCCAAATAACAGGCACGCTCCATGATGCAACATTTCAATGATTCAACAAATTTGCTTCAGAGATGCTGTGCAAGCCTTTTTAATGAAATCCTATTTATCAATTTCCATCAATAGGCATAAAACAATAAAAGACATTAGGTATGACATTCTGGTGTGAGGCCACTGCTGGAGGACTGCTGAGGGTCAGGCAAGGCACTGCTGGAGGACTGCTGAGGGTCAGGCAAGGCACTGCTGGAGGACTTCTGAGGGTCAGGCAAGGCACTGCTGGAGGACTGCTGAGGAGGGTCCAAGTGTACACCATCTTCAGTAACTTGAATATACTCTTCAGGAGAACTCGCAGGAAGGATCTTTGATGGGGTCCCTCCTTCAGTTACCTCCACCAGTGGGCGACCCCGGTTTAGGGCCAGTGCCAGCTCCTCTGCAGGTGAAAGGTTTTGAGGGGGGCTCCCACCTCCTGTGGCTTGGTAGCTACCGTTCATTTTAAATTAAAATAAGGTACCATTTCAACAGTATTACTAATTTCACTGAATAATAATATTAATATTATCTTACTTAGCACTCTGCAAAATGTTATTATGCTTTGTCTTTACCTGCAAAACAGTCCTCTTCACATTATTCCTGCTCAAAGACAAGATAACACAATTTAACGTATTAGTTGGAGCAAATACTTTTACACAGTAAAAATAAATTACAACTGACAAGACTGCTATACAAATGTATAATAATTATGCCATCAACTGCCTACCATGAGTATCGAACTCACAATCTCCCGCTCTCCAGACGGTAACTTTACCCCTGCGCCACAAATCAGCGTTGACGTCAACAGTGAAAAACAGACTTAAAAAACTCAACTTTTCGACACTCGCTTGATCAGGGCTTCTTATTTACCCCGTGCACGCGTCTAGGCCCGGCCTGATTAGGCCAGACTGAGCTTAGCTCTGACTAGGCGCAGCTGAAACGCGTTAGTGGAACGGGTTCAAGCTTTTGTCTAAGTTGTGTCTCAGCCAGGCGAGAACTTAGCACTTAGTCGCGGCTAAGTTTAGCGACGTTCGTGGAATACCCCCCAAAACACCAAAACAAACCAAAACAAACCACCAAAACATCAAAACATCAAACCAAACCAAAACACCAAAACAAACCAAAACAAACCACCAAAACATCAAACCAAACCAAAACAAACCACCAAAACATGAAACCAAAACTAAGACAAACCACCAAAACATGAAACCAAACAACCAAAACAAAACAAAAAACAAAACAAACCACCAAAACAAACCAAAAAATTATAACAAACTATTTCACATTAATCAAAACATCAAAACAAACAAAAAAACAAACCACCAAAACATCAAACCAAACCAAAACAAACCAACAAATCATCAAAACTAACCAAAACAAACCATCAAACCATCAAAACAAACCACCAAAACATCAAACCAAACCAAACCAAACCAACAAAACATCAAAACTAACCAAAACAAACCACCAAACCACCAAAACATCAAACCAAACCAAAACAAACCACCAAACCAAACCAAAACAAACCACCAAAACATCAAACCAAAACAAACCACCAAAAAGAACCACCAAACCACCAAAACAAACCACCAAAACATCAAACCAAACCAAAACAAACCACCAAAACTAACCAAAACAAACCACCAAAACAAAACAAACCACCAAAACAAACCACCAAAACATCAAAACAAACGAAAAAACAAACCATCAAAAGAAACCAAAACAAACCACCAAAACATCAAAATAAACCACCAAAACATCAAACCAAAACAAAACAAACCACCAAAACATCAAAACTAACCAAAACAAACTACCAAAACACCAAAACAAACCACCAAAACATCAAAACAAACCAAACCAAACCACCAAAACATCAAACCAAAACAAACCACCAAAACTAAGACAAACCACCAAAACATGAAACCAAACAACCAAAACAAAACAAACCACCAAAACAAACCAAAAAATTATAACAAACTATTTCACATTAATTGGTTGTCCCAATAAAACAGTCACCTAGTTCATATTCTTAAAGTTACGGTATGTTACTTCTTAGCCAAAAATAAACCAAAACAAAAGCATGATTTTTGATTTGTTTATTTTACTGGACCTGGAGGAGAGCCTCTTCCTGCTTGTTTCCATGGAAATGTTGTTCCTTTGGCTTAATATTCCACAGTATGGCATAAATCTTCCTCCAAAGAAAATGTTCTGAAGTCTGGTTTTAACTTTCTGTTTTCATGGAATCATGCAGGCGATGTGCTATCTCCAGAAAGTTACGTACTGCAACTTTAATGTAACGTTATTATGGAACTAACTGCACCAGATGAACATAAGAACAACACCCATTTATCGACAGAAATCAAAATTAAAATGTGTAAAAAATATTGCTGCTTCATTAAAAGACAAAATAAATCCGCTCCGTGCTGTTTTAATCTAATTACAAATCATTTTACATAGTCACGACAAAGGTCTGGTCTCAGAAAGATGCGAATAGCTCTTCTAAACTCATCTGTGAATAATTTGGATGCTCTGAATGCATAAGGTAAGCGAGGAATAACTTTGAACCACTGCAAATCAAAGTTGGTCCTCACTCGTTCTGTTTTTCACATTTTTAAAGGCCGTCACACACTACAGGAGACTTTGGCCGATTTTGATTTTGGAGATAACAGCCAATAAAACAGAGCGTCAAGGGCAGAGGAGCGACGAACACAGAGATGCAAGATACAAACTCAGGAAATAACTAAAATAATGAGGCGACTTTGTTTCTTACCTCTCGAAAAGTTGTAAATTTAAACTGCAGCAGCTCATCCATATTATCCGTAGAATTTATCCTCTGTAAATAATGACACCCAGTCCACAAAACAGCGTTATTAATCCAGTTTGAAGCGTTCTTTAAAAGTAAAAAGGCCAGCGTAGTTCCTTGCGTGCGTTAGTTTACGGTTCGAGCTGAAGCTGCAGATTAGCGATACTGACGATACATCTGAAGTATTTTGACTCGTATCTAAACTATAAATTCAACGCTCTGATCTTTTGGACACTTCTCAAAGTAGACAGACAGGGAACAGCTGACTCGATCGCGCTCACAGCTTTATAGAACGTTTTCACGTGACGTCATAATCCGAAAGTCGGCCGTGTTGGAGATACTCAAAACAAAGCGAACACTGGACTTATGCTGCCAAGTTTAAAAAAAAAGCTAAATTGTCAACTATTGTCCGGTCCTCGGCGTCACAATAGAAACAACACCTGCAGTTCTATCGTTTACCTAAAGTAGTGACCAACCAGGTGAACAGACAGAGTGATTATCAAAGGAAAGGAGACCAGGACTAAACCAGGTCTAAACCAGGTCTAAACTAGGACTAAACCAGGACTAAACCAGGTCTAAACTAGGACTAAACCAGGTCTAAACCAGGACTAAATCAGGTCTAAACCAGGTCTAAACCAGGACTAAACCAGGGTGAACAGACAGAGCGATTATCAAAGGAATGGAGACCAGGACTAAACCAGGACTAAACCAGAGGAGTATCCCACAAACGCGGCTAAGCGCAAAGCCCGGCTTTATTTGACAGTTCGCACTAGTTTTAGTGAGAGTTCGGTTCCATGACTCTCGCTAACCTTAGTCCCCGCTGAGTTACTGGGGCAACATGGTTCCAGCGGATAGTCTGGTACCGGGCAGGCTAAAGATGCGGCTTAATCAGGCCGTGTCGCAGAGAATACGTACCTGACGTAAACAGAGTGTCAAAAAACAGTTCCGCACACCTCCCGCATGAGTATCTGTGTTGTCCGAAAACAATATCAGCAAAAAAAAAAGTTACCTTACGTTCTTGGTCAGTTTTGACTAGGGATGCAAATTATCGGTTAATTCATTAACTGATAGTTGATTGACCTTATCGGTCGATTAACGATTAACTGATAAGCGGCGTTTTTCACCTGAATTTTAGTGTTTTAATAGGGTCTTTAAGAATATAAGCTATAGTAACATAACACTGAGTCATAAATATATCATAGTATTATTATATTGTATATTCCTCAATTAATTATTCCTTAGTAAAAAGCAGACAAATGTATTGATGCTGAATAACAAAATACAGTAATACCTCGCTCTATCCAATTTTTTTTTTTTTTTTTTTAATAGTGTAACATTTTTTTTTATAGTGTAACATGTGTTCTGTCCTGATTGGCTAAGAGACTAGACCAGGACTGAACGTGGACTGGACCAGGTCTGAACCAGGTCTGGACCTGGACTGGACTGGACCGGGACTCGACCGGGTCTAGACCTGGACTAGACCAGGATTAAACCACCACGTATCGCTGGTGGTTTCGCCCCGAGCCCCGCACGGCTGGCCCGCGCCCCGAGCCGCAGGCCAGCCGCGCGGGGCTCGGGGCGCGGGATGCGTGCGCGGGCGCGGCACGCATTCCGGGTTCGATCTCGCCTCGCGCTTACACCGGGGCTGCTGAGCAGTGCCGTTGGCGCCTGCGGTCGGCTGTGAGTCGAGCTTGGCGCAGCGCGGTTGCCTTGTTTCATGACCACGCGGGTGCGCGTGTCCGCGGTTAGCGGTTAATTACAATTAATGCATTTTGATCGACCAACGTCTTAATCGACAATTAACCGTTAATCGATTAATTGTTGACATCCCTAGTTTTGACAAATTTTCAGTAATTCAAAAATATTCTTTTGAGCCGCTGTCTTTACGACATTATCAAATAGAAGAATTCCGGCGGTAGCACAGAGAAAGACTGGTCAAGTGGTTAAATTCTGCATCTTTCACGTGGGCGTCCCGGGTTCAATTCCTGTTACTGATGTATTCCTGCTTAAGTCAATTTTGTGTTACATTTTCACGAATTTACATTTGCCACACATTACATAAATGTGAATTAATTTAACCTACAATTATTCATATTATCATAGAACTTATATCAGCTGGGACTAACATCACTCTCACTTGACGACACTGAGACTTTATATTTTATGTGACATCTCTATCAAAGAATACATGCAGATTAACAGATTAAACGCACTATCCCTTTAAAATGAATGTATGTGAATGTGCAGACAGGCTTTCAGATAGAACTGGTTGCTTGTAGACACACTGTACCTTCTGATAAACTACCGTTTTTGCCTTATTTTGCAGAAATTTCCTATTTTGATCCAATACTATATCTTGGAAACTATAGCCAATCAGCACTTCTGACTTACTTTTTCTTTATTAGTGACCTAAACCAAGAAAAATGTCACTACTTTTGTTTCCAGAAACATTTTTCTTGTAGACCAGTGAAATCAGCTACAGAACCTTTAATAACCGCACTTCAGTGATTCTAAGCTCGTCCGTTCTGGAACACACTACACTATTAACCAGAAGATTCTCCGTAGATCTAAAAATAGCCCACAGCAGTACTTAGCTCTGGCCTATGTTGCGGTACTGTCTCTTTCTCCGATGTAGCTGATTGTGCTGTCTCTGGTTTCTATAATTGGCATCTCCTCCTCCCAAGGCGATTGTGTGCGTGCTCCTATAAATATATCCTGCTGAGGACAGTGTGGCTCCCGTGGCGTGTGTGTGCGCCTATAAATACACCCTGCTGAGGACCATGTGCCGTACCTTCCCCGTATACGGCACGCTAAAGCTCGCCCGCTGCATTCATCTTCCCGACAGGCTGTTTGCTTTAAATACTTGGTTGATTGCCAGGATCAGAGAAGGATGGAGTAATGGATTTTACCTCCTTTGTGGCCTTGGAGGTCTTATTAATCGCATAATTAGTGAGTTTTTTTTTTTAAGACTACAGCTGTCCAATTAGAAGGGCCGAATTTTTGCAGAGTCTGTAAGAAAGAATCTGTTTAAAGCACCATGAAGAAATCGTTACTCTCATCCATCTCCTTGGTGATGCCAGTATGCCTAGTTACAGGTCAGATCTGTGGAGAGACAACTTACAGTAAGAATGCACGTTTTTCTAGGTAATTTTGAGCAATGAAAATAGTATATGCAAAATAGAAAATGTTGTTGGTAAGTGGAGTTAAAGGAGAATTAACGTTTTTTACAATCTGAGCCTTATTTCAGTAATAAAACAAGTTGTTTTACTCACCCATAGCACTTTGGTGTCATTTGGAGCATTTCCGGAGATGTTTTAGTTTAGCGATATCCGTAACGTGAGTTCTCGGGGCACATGTTTGCGGTCTCCAAATAACACAAATTTTTGCACTTTTCAAATCATAGAAGCTCAATATTTTAGTCTACACTTTCGTTTGAGTCAAAAGTGGCCTGTAATCCGCGATTTATCCATAATTTACAGCTTTGCGTTTCATGTTTGGGTCCCGAGAGCTGAGAGCGAAATAAGCTGTGACTCCGCACATGCGCACTGGCCTCCTCATCTACTTGAAATTATGGATAAATCTCGAATTACAGGCCACTTTTGACTCAAACGAAAGTGTAGAATAAGACCCTGAGCTTCTATGATTTGAAAAGTGCTAAAGTTTGTGTTATTTGGAGACCGCAACATTTGCCCCGAGAACTCACGTTACGGATATCGCTAAACTAAAACATCTCCGGAAATGCTCCAAATGACACCAAAGTGCTATGGGTGAGTAAAACAACTTGTTTTATTACCGAAATAAGGCTCAGATTGTTAAAAAAAAACCCATTAATTCTCCTTTAAGAGAATATGATATGATTAACTGAGACTGAGGAGCTGGACCACGCCTGAGCCTCCTCTCCAGCCAACCACAGCTCATCTCGACCACGCCTTCAATTACCCAGAAGCCCTTTTTATACAGCCTATCTCGACAACACCGTCCATGTCAGCTCTCTCGACCCCATGTCTCTCGTCCATCATTCTGTCTTAAGACATCATCTTTAAGGAGGGGGGGTTCCTAATCAGCTGGGTGACCATTTTGGATTGGAGACATCATCACATCTACCCACCGTCTAACGTCAATAAATATCTTTATCGTATTTCATTGTTGTGGCGTGGTCCTTGCTAGTGAAATATTGTTTAAAAGGGCTGACATTGTTTCATACAGATTTATAATGATTCTTTATGAAACATGACAGTAATAAAAGGTCCAATTTCTGCCTCCAGTGGCTCAGAAGAGGTGGTTAACTATAAGAGTCACAGCTGCCCTGGGGCTGAAAGGCAAATAAACACATGCACACAGGTCTGTCCAAGACAATAACAAAGCATGACAGGGATTGAACCATCGTCCTTATTTCTGTGGGTGAACTCTTAAAACTCTCCTGTAAATTATTTAGTTATAAAACTAATACTAATATTGTGCTCAAAAGAAGCAGAATCAAAGCTGTGACTGTTTGAAAGTTACACAATCCCCTCCAAACACACAGTGTGAGATTGTACTCCACGTGTGAAACACCCACACAGCCCCCGCACCACCGCCACACTCTGGGACCAGACTCTGGGACCAGACTCTGGGACCAGACTCTGGGACCAGACTCTGGGACCAGACTGGGACTACACTCTGGGACCAGACTCTGGGACCAGACTCTGGGACCAGACTCTGGGACCAGACTCTGGGACCAGACTGGGACTACACTCTGGGACCAGACTCTGGGACCAGACTCTGGGACCAGACTCTGGGACCAGACTCTGGGACCAGACTCTGGGACCAGACTGGGACTACACTCTGGGACCAGACTCTGGGACCAGACTCTGGGACCAGACTCTGGGACTACACTCTGGGACCAGACTGGGACTACATTCTGGGACCAGACTCTGGGACCAGACTGGGACTACACTCTGGGACCAGACTACGGGACCAGACTCTGGGACCAGACTGGGACTACACTCTGGGACTACACTCTGGGGCCAGACTCTGGGGCCAGACTCTGGGGCCAGACTCTGGGGCCAGACTCTGGGGCCAGACTCTGGGGACAGACTCTGGGACCAGACTGGGGCCAGACTCTGGGAATACATTCTGGGACCAGACTCTGGGACCAGACTCTGGGACCAGACTTTGGGACCAGACTACGGGACCAGACTCTGGGACCAGACTGGGACTACACTCTGGGACTACATTCTGGGACCAGACTCTGGGACCAGACTCTGGGACCAGACTCTGGGATCAGACTTTGGGACCAGACTACGGGACCAGACTCTGGGACCAGTCTGGGACTACACTCTGGGACTACATTCTGGGACCAGACTCTGGGACCAGACTCTGGGACCAGACTCTGGGACCAGACTGGGACTACATTCTGGGACCAGACTCTGGGACCAGACTCTGGGACCAGACTCTGGGACTACACTCTGGGAGCAGACACTGGGACCAGACTTTGGTACCAAACTTTGGACCAGACTGGGACCACACTCTGGGACCAGACTTTGGACAAGACTGGGACTACACTCTGGGAGCAGACACTGGGACCAGACTTTGGTACCAGACTGGGACTACACTCTGGGACCACACTCTGGGACCAGACTCTGGGACCAGACTCTGGGACCAGACTCTGGGACTACACTCTGGGACCAGACTCTGGGACTACACTCTGGGACTACACTCTGGGACCAGACTCTGGGACCAGACTCTGGGACTACACTCTGGGACCAGACTCTGGGACTACACTCTGGGACCAGACTTTGGACTAGACTGGGACTACACTCTGGGAGCAGACATTGGGACCAGACTTTGGTACCAGACTTTGGACCAGACTGGAACCACACTCTGGGACCACATTCTGGGACTACACTCTGGGACCACACTCTGGGACCACACTCTGGGACCACACTCTGGGACCACACTCTGGGACCGCACTCTGGGACCAGACATTTGTTTGTGTGGAATTTGCATGTTCTTCCTGTGTTTCACTTTCCGGTTTCCCTAAAACATGCACAGTAGGTCTAAGGAAGTCCTGACCAAGACTAGCTCAAGATCTGGAGATGAGTCCCACTGCTCCTGACAGGTTTAACCCAGCGGCATTGAACGATGGCTCAAATGCAGAGAATAAAATTAGTTACGGGAATAAAAAGTGAACATTTGCAGACTCTGGGTCCAGGCTGCAGGACCAGTGCCTCCTCGTGTACAGTGTGAGCACATGAGCGGCTGCCTCAGAACGGCTTTCATAATCACATGTATCAGGGTCAAATGCTCCCCTCCCTACAGGCCTTCTTCTCACACACACACACACACACACACACACACACACACACACACACACACTCTCTCTCTGTCACAGAAGAAAAGCCGCACGCTCATGTATTATGGGGCTCAGATGACAGAACATTCTATAGCACAATCACATTTAACAGATTGTGGCAGTTCAAATAATAAAAAAGTAATGTCTAATCTACAGCTCTGGAAAAAAATAAGAGACCACTGGATTTTTTTCTGAAATCCGCATCTCTTTTTTATGTGTATTACAGCCATTCCATTCCAGCGTCTGTTGAATTCCAACACAAACACAAAGCTGAGCTACTTCAGTTCTTGCACCAGGAGTGGAATAAAGTCACCCAAGAACAATGTGAAAGACTGGGACTAAACCAGGTCTAAACTAGGACTAAACCAGGTCTAAACTAGGACTAAACCAGGTCTGAATCAGGACTAAACCAGGTCTAAACTAGAACTAAACCAGGTCTGAATCAGGACTAAACCAGGTCTAAACTAGGACTAAACCAGGTCTAAACTAGGACTAAACCAGGTCTGAATCAGGACTAAACCAGGTCTAAACTAGGACTAAACCAGGTCTGAACCAAGACTAAACCAGGTCTAAACTAGGACTAAACCAGATCTGAACCAGGACTAAACCAAGTCTGAACCAGGACTAAACCAGGACTAAACTAGGATTAAACCAGACCTAAACTTGGAATGAACCAGGGCTAAACCAGGATTACACCAGGTTAAAACAGGGACTAAACCAGGATTAAACTAGGACTAAACCCAGTCTGAACCAAGACTAAACCAGGTCTAAACTAGGACTCAAGAACAATGTGAAAGACTTGTGGAGAGCATGCCAAGACGCATGAAAGCTGTGATTAAAAATAAGGGTTATTGCACCAAATATTGATTTCTGAACTCTTCTTAAGTGTAAACATTAGTATTATGTTGTTTTAAAATGAATTTGATCTTGTTTCTTTGCATTGTTTGAGCTCTAAAAACATGTATCTTTCTTGTTATTTTGACCATTTGTCATTTTCTGCAAATAAATGCTCTAAACTAGTGCTGTCAGGTGATTAAAAAATTAATCTAATTAATTACAGGATTTGCAATTAATTAATCTAATTAATTGCATTTTAATAAGAATAAAACTGAAGTTGTGTTGCTTACGCCTGGTGATTCAACTGCTGTTATTCCTTCTGAGTTGGGTTCCTTGACCAAGGCAATAAACCCTGTTGCACAAACCTGGGTGTTAAACTTGACTCTGGTTTGAAACTTGATGCTCAAATTAGGGCAGTCATAAAGACCTTTTTTTTTTTCAGCTGAGGCAACTTGCCAAAGTAAAATCACTTTTATCTCGTCATAATTTTGAAATGTTAAATGTCCCATGGCATGAAATTTTCACTTTCTGAGGTTTTTGAACGTTAATGTGAGCTCCCCTACCCTGTTTAGCCCCCCCATGGTTAAAAGTTGTGAAATGTCTAAACTGAGCATTTGCGATCCTTTTCTGCGTTACAAAAAATCGGAGCTCAAACGGGCGATTTTGAACAAGGCACCTTATTGACGTCAGATCGAAAAAAGAAATGCAAATGCAGTTCCACCCCCGTCTGTCTGAAGTCAGCGTCTCTGTAAATCACGCCCAGAGAGTTTGGACTGCAAATGCGCTAGGCAATGCGAAATGCGTTTTTTTATTTGCCTCGAGGCACGTCCGAGTGTTTCTAGGCTCGGAAGTCCTTTATCTGAGCCTCTGGACCTTTGAACAGCAGTGGTTTAATTTTATTTTCTGTGGAAATGTGTTTATTTTTCAATGGAACGCTTCAAATCTCCCCCCCGTGCAAAAACAAGGAAAGCGGAGAGTTTGGCCACGCCCCCACCCTCTTCTATTGGCCAGCTCTTTTCTCCTCATTTGCATTCAAGCAACAACGCCCAGAATAAAGAGTTTGAGAGAGAAATTTATGACTCTTTCTCATCTTATCTCTGTTTCTCATGCACTGAGTGTTGATTTTGAAGAAGGATTCATTTACAGTATTAGGGAACCATTAAGGAGCCATATAAAAGCATCAAGAAGTACCATGTCATGGGATCTTTAATCCATGCTTTTATCTTGACACGGTTAGATTATTGCAACGCCTTATACTCAGGTCTCAACAAAACCCATCTTCAGCTAGTCCAGAACGCTGCTGCTCGTCTTTTAACTGGTTCTCGGAAATTTGATCATATAACTCCCATTCTTCAATCTCTCCATTGGCTGCCTGTTCAGTTTCACATTGATTTTAAGATTCTTTTATTTGTTTTTAATTGTCTCCATGGCCTGGCCCCACAGTATCTGTCTGACCTGCTGGTGCTCTCTCAGGTCTGCAGGTCAGGTTCTCCTTGTGGTCCCGAAGACAATAAGGAAGTTTAGGGGTGATCGGGCTTTTTCAGTGGCTGCTCCAAGACTCTGGAATGCACTTCCACTGAATGTTAGACAGGCCGACTCACTTCCCGTTTTTAAATCTCTTCTTAAAACTAATTTTTTTAGCTTGGCTTTTAACTCAGTGTGAAGAGTTGACATTTATCATGCTGTTTTTGATGTTACTGTGTCTCATGTTTTGTGTTTTAACCTGTGTACAGCACTTTGGTCGACTGTGTTGTTTTTAAAGTGCTTTATAAATAAAGTTGGATTGGATTGGAGTGTGAGAGAGAGATTGAGAGTGAGTGAGCGAACGAACGAATGAACCCACTTTGCGATTGAGTTTGTCAGTTTTCAAGTTGTCGCTTTGCTCATTCATTTCCAAAATTCTGCCAATGTGGTTTGTTGGTTTGATGAAGTTCGTTCACGCTCGCTCCATCACCGGTAACACTGGAACTTGTCCGGACGTGTTTGTCGTTCAAATGATCCGTCAGGCTGGAGCAGCTTCGGTGATCGGAAAATTCTTTTTGACAAAAGCTGTTGATAGTCCCATCTTCATTCTATTTATAAATAAACTTGCTGTTCAAAGGCCCTGGCAGCTATTTGCTCGCCACACGCCAAATTTAAAATGCGCATTGAATTGCCAATCATAATTAATTGCGTTAATTTTTATAACGCGTTAATTTGCAGTGTAATTAATTAATTAATCAATCTAATTAACGCGTTAAACTGACAGCCCTACTCTAAACGATAATATTTTTATTCGGAATTTGGGGGAAATGTTGTCAGTAGTTTATAGACTCAAACAAAAATGTTCCTTTTGCCCAAACACATACCTATAAGTAGTAATATCAGAAAAACTGATAATTTTGCAGTGGTCTCTTATTTTTTCCAGAGCAGTATATAAACAATTAACCATTTAACCCACCTTGCCTTGTGTCTGTATAAAAATGTGACAATTTTCCATTTACTTAAATAGAAGTACAAAGTAATGGTCCAAGAAATTACTCAAGTAAAAAAAAAAAATAATAAATTAAAATACTACAAACATAACATAAACTGAATCATATGTGAAGGAGCGGTGCAAGAAACACAAATGTTCAAATCATTTCACATTGTCAACTAGGGATTAATCGGCTTACAATTAATTGTCGATCAAGACGTTGGCCGAACAAAATGCATTAATTGTAACTAATCGCTAGAGGGCACTACTCTGGAATGTGAACACGAGATGCGAACCCACTCGCGAGAAAGACCATAGCGTTACATCATGTAACCCAGGGGTCGGCAACCCGCGGCTCCAGAGCCGCATGCGGCTCTTTGATCCCTCTGATGCGGCTCAGTACATCGGTTCCTCATTTATCGTGGAGGATACATGGTAAAAATAACCCATGATAGGCTAAATCCGTGAAGTAGTCAGCTTTATATTGCGTGTATAAATATGTGTGTATTTCACAGTTCCTCTGACCGAGGCGCCTGGCGCCGCTGCACTGTTGTGGGTTTTGTTGTAGTGAGAACAATTCCGTGCGCTCTCAGGACTGGTTCCACCGCCTGGACTCCAGGTTCCACCAGTTTGTTTTGCGGAAACACTGCCGCTACTTCCCGATGCGCATTGACCACCCAGAGAAGTGTGCGCGCGGACATGAGACGTATGGCCGCGGCCCTTCTGGCATTTGCCCGAATGCCAGACGGCTCAGTCCTCACTGCTTCAGAGTCACACTGCTCGTGATCGAACATTTAAATAAATTTGGCAAACTGAACGCATTCTGTACAGGACACAGAGGAGAACGACTGACAAAGACAAAGGTCTACAGTCCTTTAGCCAATCAGGATGCAGAACACAATGCGTATTGATACACATATATTTTATTTTAGTTTGTTAATTTTCAAAATGTAATTCTATGGCACAAAGGTAAAAAAAAAGTTATATGCAGTGTTATTTCATTTTAAATTTCTAAAGGGGTTTGTGGCTCCCAATGTTTTCTTTACTGTGTGAAACGGGTCCAAATGGCTCTTTGAGTGGTAAAGGTTGCTGACCCCTGATGTAACCCTTTCCTCTCTGGATGTTGCCATACAACTCACAGTAGAGCTGGACCTAGAACCATATATTTTTGAAATGATAAAAGCATGTAACTTACATGCTTTTATAATTTCTTGATTGTTCTAGTTTGAGGCCCTGTAATGTTTTATGCAGTGTTGTATAAAGTACTGGAAAATCAAACTCAAGTAAAAGTATAGGTACCCCTCCCAAAAATGACTTTGGTAAAAGTCGAAGTCACTGACTGAAATGTTACTGGAGTAAAAGTCTTAAAGTATCTGGAACTTCTTGTACTTAAGTATGACAAGTAATGTAAAATAAATGTACTCAAGTAATGTAATTAAAAGTACAAGTAAAAGTATCAAGCAAAAATTTAATATTTTTTAATGTTCACCCCCCCCCCAAACCTTTGTTTTTTTTTAAATAACAGTGCTGAAAATAAGGCATACATAACACCATTGAAGGATTATTTTTGGACAGAGGGTTTTTTGCAATTGGGCCCTTAATTCTACTGTAAAACACCATGTTCGGCTCACCCATGGTAGTTTTGTGTCATATGGAGCACTGTCAAAGATATTGGGTTTGGTGATATCCATGAAACGCCTTTCTCATTCGTTACACTTAGCCTACAGCTATGCCTTCCCTTGAGCCAAAAAAGCTAGGTAACCTGTTAGCTCCAACATCGTCAAATATGCTTTGTGTAACTGAAACAATGTCAGACAAAGTTCATTTCTACATGTTATTCTCAAGGTTTCACAGCGGTGTCTAGAATGTCCATGCTATGGTTACTGAAATTGGAATATAGACGCTAACAATTTCATTAATCTAGAACTTGCCTCGATGTGTTTCTTGAGGTTGGACGGGGAGTTACTGTAAGATAGGATTTCCACGTTTCTTGGAAGGCACAAGAGGCACTTCATTCGATAGGATGAATCCTTCATATCAGCGTAAGAGAACATTGTGTTTAAGTACGGCCAGGGATGCTCATCGTCAGGTCCCCCTTCATTTGTAGCTGACGTGGACGCTGTCTCCTCTTCCATCAGGGATGTTGACTGATGAAATTAGCTGCATGAAACCAACAGGTGTAGGCTGATTGTCATGCGCAAGTAGCGAACAAGCCCAGGCACGTCCTGACTTCCTTGCATCAGTAGAGGGTTTTTTTTGTAACGAATAACTAAACGGCACATTGAAAATGTATGGGAGTAAAAGTATGCAATTAAATTCGGAAATGTAGTGAAGTAAAAGTAATCTTTTTTTTTTTAACTCAAGTAAAGTACAAAGTCTCCCAAAATGTACTTAAGTACAGTAGTGAAGTCTTATTACTTCGTTACTATACAACACTGGTTTTATGCTGTGTCCAGGGGCCCTGTGAAATTTATATTTTGTACTGTAACCCTTCACAGATTAAGTAGAGAAATATTGTTGATGCCTTAGTTCAAAATAAATGTTGAGAATGTCCTAAAAATAGCCTGGATTCACTGGTTTCATCATAATATGTAGACTAAATAACATTCTGTTATTTAATTTCTTCTGTTCCTTTTACTTTCAAGATTTCCATGCTGCAAGTGCAACAACTGAGCCAGTCCTCAATTTATTTTCAATAAAGAATGTATTTTGTTATTCAGCATCAATACATTTGTCTGCTTTTTACTAAGGAATAATTAATTGAGGAATATACAATATAATAATATTATGATATATTTTTGACTCAGTGTTATGTTACTATAGCTTATATTCTTAAAGACCCTATTGAAACACTAACATTCAGGTGAAAAACGCCGCTTATCAGTTAGTCGTAAGTCGATCGATAAAGTCATTCAACTATAGATTAATGAATTAATCGATAATTTGCATCCCTATTGTCAACATAAAGATTTTGCCACTTTAGACTTAGTCACAGTGGGAAGAGAACCACAACTTTTACTCAAATAAGAGTACTATTACTGCAAACTAAATATTCCTCAAGTATGGAGTATAAAAACTACTCTGAGAACTACTTAAGTAAATGTGAGTACTACCCACCTCTGACTTGATGTTACTGTAAACCTATAACCTACAGGGAGAACATGCAAACTCTGTACAGAAAGCAGAGTCAAAGATAAAGCTTTCTTTCTGTGCCCACAAGATATTTTAATTAAAGGTCCGATATTACACAAAATTGACTCTTGTGAGCTTTTAGCCATTATATAATGTTATTATCTCCACAAAAACAGACCTGGAGTTGTGTTTTGTTTCATCCACATAGTTTGAGTAACCCTTTATTAATTAAATATTAGTCTGTCTACATCTCCAAGGCTCAAAACGCTCTGTTCCACCTTGTGATGTCATGAAGTTGTAGTTTAAGTCAACAGCTACCGTTTACTCTGTTTAGTTTAGTTTACTCAATTTAAGGTCTGAAATTATGCAAATGATCCAAATGGTGCGCTTGTTCGGAAAAGTAGAAAATGTGAAAAAATTGAAGATTAAATAATACTAAATAATATAAAAACCTCAAAATGCTCTGTTCCACCTTGTGATGTCATGTAGTGATAGTTTTCAAGTTAAAGGAAAAGTAACATTTTTTTTACAATCTGAGCTTTCTTTCGGCAATAAAACAAGTAGTTTTACTCACCCATAGCAGTTTGGTGTCAATTGCAGCAGTATCGCAGAAGTTATGTTGAGCCGTTCTGTTCTACTATGATCCCGTATCCGTTAGCGTGAGTGCTCGGGGCACTGCTTTGCGCTCTCCAAATAACACAAACTTTAGCACTTTTCAAATCACAGAAGATCGCTGTGTCAGGGTAGACTTTTAGTAGATTCCAAAACGGCCTGAAACCCGATATCGCAACAGAAAAGTAAAGTTCAGAGCGGTGTTAGCTTCTTTTGGACTAGCGGTGTTTACAAAACAGCTGAGTTCACGCATGCGCACTGTCCTCTCTGATGACATCATCAAATGAAACTATAGCTGGATATCGGGTTTCAGGCCGTTTTGGAATCCACTAAAAGTCTACCCTGACACAGCGATCTTCTGTGATTTGAAAAGTGCTAAAGTTTGTGTTATTTGGAGAGCGCAAAGTAATGCCCCGAGCATATGATACGAGCACCATGTTAACGGATACGGGATCATTAGTAGAACAGAACGGCTCCAACATAACTTCTGCGATACCACTCCAATTGACACCAAACTGCTATGGGTGAGTAAAACTACTTGTTTTATTGCCGAAAGAAGGCTCAGATTGTAAAAAAAAATGTTACTTTTCCTTTAACATCTACGTTTTACTCTTTGTTCAGTAGAGATTGGGAATTCCACGGCTGAAATTATCCAAATAATTGTAGTATAGGTGTATGCAGTATAAAAACACACTAAAAATACACTTCCTGTACATTACCACATGACATCACAAGGTGGAACAGAGTGTTTTCAGTTTGAGAGAAGAACCCAGCCTAAATCGGCAGGGTTTGTGTGTTAAAGGTGTAAATGAAACAAAACACAGCTCCAGGTCTGTTTGTGATGAGGACACATTATAACATGGATCAGATAATTGCGTAATATGGGCTGTTTAAATGATTAGTGCATAAAGATAATTTTCCCTCATATATGGGGAGCAGATGTTTCTTATAGGCGCCGTTGCGGGATAAGTCCACTGCCCCGGGCGATGAGAGCGAGCCTCATGTGGATGTACGCTACAGCAGTCGATTTACATTTCAAAAGCCTGTATACGCCTGCGTGTAAAGATCACATTGGTTTTGTAGCGTTCGCATCGCCTACTCCAGGTCGTGGTTTTTAAGACAGCTGGAAATATGAGATTACTTTGCAGCTCACGTCATCAATAATCCCTGGGGTTGTAAAGCTAACTGAAAGCACTACTCTGTTAAAAGTTCTGTTACTCAAGTTAGACTTAAAGAAAAAGTAACGTTTTTTACAATCTGAGTCTTATTTTGGTAATAAAACAAGTTGTTTTACTCACCCATATCACTTTGGTGTCATATGGAGCATTTCCGGAGATGTTTTAGATTTGCGATCTCCATAATGTGAGTTCTCGGGGCATATGTTTGCGGTCTCCAAATAACACAAACTTTAGCACTTTTCAAATCATAGAAGCTCAATGTCTTAGTCTACGATTTAATTTGGTCAAAAGTGGCCTGTAATCTGAGATTTAGCCATAGTTTTGAGTAGATGAGGACGCCAGTGCGCATGTGCGGAGTGTGCTCTCAGCTCCCGGGACCCAAACATGAAACGCAAAGCTGTAAACTATGGCTAAATCTCGGATTACAGGCCACTTTTGATTCAAACGAAATCGTAGACTAAGACATTGAGCTTCTATGATTTGAAAAGTGCTAAAGTTTGTGTTATTTGGAGCCCGCACGGGGCATATTACATGCTCGGGGAATATATTATATGCCCCGAGCTATGGCTAGAAGTCACGCTAGGCTAACGCTAATCTAAAACATCTCTGGAAGTGCTCCATATGACACCAAAGTGCTATGGGTGAGTAAAACAACTTGTTTTATTACCGAAATAAGGCTCAAATTGTAAAAAACGTTACTTTTCCTTTAATCTGAGTTTTGTTTTAACGCAGTCTGGCCAGAAAGAGTTGACTTGGTTGGAACTATACAACAGATGAGACGATTTGTGCTGTGAAACAAGTCTCTCACTCATAACAATACAAACAGCTCGCATTAGTCACTCTCATCTTTGGATTTGAGAAAAAAACAAAAAACAAAAAAACAGGACCATAATCACTCATATTGATCACAGGCTTAAAACATTTTTGGCTGTGTTTACTAATGTGTGTATTGTCACCATGGTAACTTATGAACATTCCATCATCGACATACAGACAGAACCCCCCAGGATGATGTCACTGCAAAGTATTGTGAGTTTCAGGAAAGGGATCGGAAGAAGGGCAAAAACTCAAGATTGAGGTTATTAGCATTTAATGTTGAATTAGGCAGAATACAAACGTAATGATGGTGTCTCTTCAGTTGTCACATCGTCCACACACCATGACCATCGTGTCTCTCCCCCACCACAGAGAACTGACCACTATGGCCACCTTTAATAGTGCTGAGCTATGCTGAGCTATGCAGTGTAACAAATTTACTGCCCATAGTTCCCAATCCTTGTAAGGGCATCTGTAGAGTAGCTCCCAACGTTAACCAATAGTTGAAGTTAGCCAATAGCAGGAGGGGAGTCTACCAATAATTGACGGATGGGAGCAGGTGGATATCCCATTACACCCCCAACCTATGGAAAATGTATTGAGTTACGCTTATGCTACATACAGAACCTAGGTTGAAAAACATACAGGGAAACTAGACAAAAGTCAAACAATATACTTGTACACAAAGAGATTAAGGTATACATATGTATATACATGTATAAGCTAACATACATGAACACAGACAGTGGCTCCCTCTTTTCTGCATCACTCGAGGAAAAACTAAAACTAAAACACAACACTACCCAGTCCAGTCCATCTTTCTCACAATCAGGGAATAATTTAGCTCCATAAAACGCTTCTTAATATTGAAATCACACAGTATCAATACTAATTTTACCAAAATGGTTCTGTTTAAGATTTTGTTATAAATCTTAGTAAGTATTTATTTTAATTATTTATTTGAATTAGGACAATGCATTTTAATCAACATGACAACAAATAGCATCAATGTAAATATGCCGGAATTAGCACAATAGCTACTTTACATCCATTGTCCTAAGGCAGGTCGGAACAGAAGAACATTTAGAGGAACACGTAAAAGAAACAGAATTGTACATAGACATGACAGCAACTTAACCGCAATAGACCATAGTGTTAACTTGGCTCACAGCAGACTGATACGTGTACCACTCTGAACTGAGCTCTACACTTTCTCCATCTGGAACGGCTCTTGCTGAAAGCGTTTAGAAAAACGAGCAGAATGCCTCGAGGTGATTGAGCGAACCACTCTGTGCCCGCCCACCAGTTTCTTTTTTAGCCAATCACGGCAAACCTGTCAAAATGACAATTCCAACTTGCCCCAGGTAAAACCAAAACAAGTGTCATGCTGGAGAGGGAAGACGTCCATAAACCAATTTAGCTGCTTTTGCGATGCAAATTTGCACATTAAGGGCGTTATAAGCCACCATCACCTTCTGCCAGCACCGCCATGTTTGTTTTGTTCCGTGTAGGCCACAGACTGTACACTATATAATACATATGTGATTGGACCCCCGCAGTGGTCGGCCCTATTTGCAACATTTTTTACCATGTACTATTATTGCTGTTATTAGTACTTCTGACTATCTTAGCGAGTCAACGGAACTCTGATCCTAAGCATTTCATTGCATTGTTGACCTTGTGTTGATTCTACATATGACAAATAAACAATCTTGAATCTTGATTCTCATGAGTTTGTGAACTCACAAATATCACAAGAATCCATCTTTCTATGCAAGGTTAACTACTAACTAACTACTTTCATTTTGGTGAAGTTTACTTCCTGGCTGGACATGGGCAGCAGATGTGACATACACAGAGAGAGTTTCATGATAGTTACCGCAGATCCTTCATCCCCACCGCCATCAGACTGTATAATTCTAACATATAGGCCAGACATGCAATATCCTCTCTTCCATGTTGATGCTTGTTGTTACTAATATTATTATTACTATTTTTATTAATTACTTACTTTATCCCATTCCTGCCTGCATGCACTTTCCTTCTTGTCAAATGTTCTGGAGCTACTGTGGCAAGTAAATTTCTCCTGTGTGACATCAATAAAGTCTTATCTTATCTTAGTTACCTGCCAATCATTCTATAAAGAGCCAAAGCAATAGTTGATTTAACAATAAAAATAGGACAGTATAGTAATAATGCAAAGTGCTACGCTGTAGACATTATTCTTTCACTCCACACTGCTGTACCCACAGCTGCCCTGGGGCTTATATTGTCCTGTATTTTGGATAGAAATAGTAATACATTGTATTGATGATATATAGAAGAATGAGTTTAATGCTGTTTCGTGTAATGTTCTGTGTCTCCTCTTGAAATTCACTCTGCACTGTGTTCATTTCATAATCTCCTCTTCGTCTATTCCACCTGCTCTCTGTCTCTTGTCTCTACTCTCGATAGAATTGAGCACAATGTTCCTAAAAGACATGACTCCTTTTGTGTTTCAGGTTAGTCACCCACCTGTGACAGCATCATTAGATTCACATCAGTTCAGTTTATTTGATATTTGCAGTATAAAAGCCACATTGGAAAAATGGGTGCAAAAAGCGTGGAGTGTACATACACACATTCAAACAGACAAATTAAAACAAAACAGAGAATATGAACACAAGTAAGGCACACCATTAAAACTTAATTTAGTCAAAGATAAGTATGTAAATAAAACAAATATAAAGTGCCCTCTGCAGCCTTAAAGGAAAATTAACGTTTTTTTTTTACAATCTGAGCCTTCTTTCGGCAATAAAACAAGTAGTTTTACTCACCCATAGCAGTTTGGTGTCAATTGGAGCAGTATCGCAGAACTTATGTTGAGCCGTTCTGTTCTACTAATGATCCCGTATCCGTTAGCGTGAGTGCCCGGGGCACTGATTTGCGGTGTCCAAATAACACAAACTTTAGCACTTTTCAAATCACAGAAGATCGCTGTGTCAGGGTAGACTTTTAGTAGATTCCAAAACGGCCTGAAACCCGATATCGCAACAGAAAAGTAAAGTTCAGAGCGGTGTTAGCTTCTTTCGGACTAGCTGTGTTTACAAAACAGCTGAGTTCACGCATGCGCACTGTCCTCTCTGATGACGTCATCAAATGAAACTATAGCTGGATATCGGGTTTCAGGCCGTTTTGAAATCCACTAAAAGTCTACCCTGACACAGCGATCTTCTGTGATTTGAAAAGTGCTAAAGTTTGTGTTATTTGGACACCGCAAAGTAATGCCCCGAGCACTCACGCTAACGGATACGGGATCATTAGTAGAACAGAACGGCTCAACATAAGTTCTGCGATACTGCTCCAATTGACACCAAAATGCTATGGGTGAGTAAAACTTGTTTTATTGCCAAAAGAAGGCTCAGATTGTAAAAAAAATGTTAATTTTCCTTTAAAGTCTTAAATAATTGATAAAGTCCAAGGAATAAGTTTCTGTTTATAGATGTCGTCCAGGACCTTCAGTTCCACACCTCCTGTCCTGCAGGCCGAGCGGACCACTCTGTGGAGAGCTCTCTTCTCTTTGGCTGTGGCATTTCCAAACCACACCAGGACTGCACTTGTGAGGACGCTTTCAGCACAGCGATACAAGTTTAAAAGAATCTGTTTGTTTGGAGTAAAAGCTTTCAGCTTATGTAGGAAGAAAAGCCTCAGAGGTGATTTTTTTAACAACTCAACAATTTGTACCTCTACTCCATTGACAGACATAGGCTGATGAGAGTAATTTTTCCTAAAATCAATGACCAACTCATATGTTTTGGAAGTGTTCAGTTTCAAATTGTTTTGCTCATTCCAACAAACTTTTTCCACCTCTTATCTATAATGCAAGTCATCATTGTCATTAATGAGACCACTGACAGTTACTGACAGTTAGGATCAGAAGCAACACAATCATAAGTGTACACAGTATACAACAGTGGGCTTAAGATACAACCTTGTGGAGAGTCTGTGTCCACAATGAGTTAATCCGAGAACACGCCATTAATTTTGACACTTCTGCAGGTTTAAAAGTTCAAAATCCAATTGGATATGGCATTGCTCAGACCAAGAGTTTTCAGTATTGGCATGAGCCTCGCAGGTACAAGAAAATTAAAAGCATCCTGGTGTGGGATTTGCCCTTGTCCAGATGCATGCTCATATATGGAGTTTAAGGCATGAGTGATGGCGTCCTCCACACTTCTGTTTTGTCTGTATGCGACCTGGAGCGAGTCCACAGACACAGGGATTTGATTCTTGATGTAGTCCAGCACCGAACATTCAAAGCACTTCATTAAAACCGAAGTGAGAACCAGGGGCCGATAGTCATTAAAACTAGTCACTGGTGATTTCTTGGGTACTGGTATTATGGTTGACCTTTTAAAAGAGTGGAACAGTGCTGTGCCTCAGTGGCATGCTAAAAAGATCTGTAATTGCCGGGGCAGGTTGCTCTGAACAAGGTTTAAGGACATAAGGAGGATTGCCGTCCGGGCCAGGGGCTTTCCTCACTTTAGTACTGGTCAGGACTCTCTGGACGTCTTCTTGAAGAATAGTAAGGCCACCTTGTTCACAAGAAAGAGGAAAACCAAATGTTGTACTGTTTCCAGTTTCACAGCAACAGCAAAACTGGTTTAAATCATTTGGTAGTGAGGAGTCAAATGCACTAATAGTCTCTCTCTTATGTTTCCATAAGGTGATGTTGATTCCCGTCCACATGGGTTATGGTTGTCCTCTTTAAAGAATCCCTCAGTCTTGTTTCCATAAGAGCGTTTTGCAGATTTGATGGACCGCTCCAAAGCATATCTAGCCTGCTTATAGGCAGCACCATCACCAGAATTAATGGCCACAGCGCACTCTTTCATTTTAATTTTAACGTCATTTTAATGTCTCGTGAATGCAGATTTCACATTACTGTAACAGTGGTCTAAAATGTGTGTGCCTCTAGTAGGACGTTTTACATGCTGACAGTAGTGGGGTAGGACAGTCTTTATTTTGCTTTTGTTAAAACCACCAGCTGCTCCGACAACAGCATCAGGATGTGAGCTCTCATATCCGCCCCTCATGTCCGCCTGTGGATGGATTCAAGATTGTTTATTTGTCATATGCAGAATCAACACAGGGTCAACAATGCAATGAAATGTTTAGGATCAGAAGAACCGTTGACTCGCTGAGATAGTCAGAAGTACTAATAACATGCAATAATAGTAGATGGTAAAAAGTGTTGCAAAAGTGCAGGGGAAAAAGTAAACAATATAATAAAAATATGTAATAAAATGTAATAAAAATACAAGGTACAATGTACAAAGGTGCAGGTAGGATTAAATCAGGTGTAAGAGTATTTCACAGATTGCACATAATATGGTGTGGTACAAGTGTTGCATGTGGATTTCGTATTGCACATAATATAGTATGGTATAAATATTGGACATAGGTAATTGCACAGGTTATTGAACAGGTAACAGTAGTTTACAGTGAGGTAGTGACAAACATGGTACATTCATATAGAGCAGCAGCAGTAAACATATTGTGCATAATGAAAAGTAGTTTAGTGCAGTATTATTGAGAGTTCAGTATTATTTAGAGTATTACCCAGAGTTCAGTAGTCTGACAGCTTGGGGGTAATATCTGTCTCTGTCTACCAGAGGGTAGCAGACGGAAGAGTCCTTGTGCCGGATGAGTATGGATGTAGATGACACCACAGTAAACTCCCCAGGGCTGATTTAAGGGGTGGCACTTCACAGCCAGATATTCCATATTAGCTCTACACGTTTTGTTTATGATGACGCTGTCTGTGCACCACAGTTAATTTATGAGAAAACACACACAACCTTCATGGACTTCCCGGTGTGCTCTTTCACCCTGTCAGGCGGTGAACGGAGAATCCCGATGGCTCTTAAGCTGAGTCTGCTGGATCTGGATGCGCCTCAAGAGGTCGTCCATCTTGTTCGGCAAAGACTGAACATTAGCCAAATAGACCGATGGCAGCAGGATTCTCGAGGGGCAGGTGCAGAGCTCGTCAAACAGCCCTCCTCATTTCCCCCCGGTGTGGGCGTCTCTGTCCTTAGCGGCCTGTAGCTTCCTCGCTATGGAGCTCAGGTGAGCGCCATGTGCGACTGTGTCTCCACCCGGTTCTTTCGCTCTGCTTTCGGCTTCCAAAGATCGACTCCTTGCCACTAAATTCCCGACTCCGAGTGGGACATTCATTAAAATCCCTGCACCTTAGTTCATAAATCATGTGCGACAATCCACAAACCTTCTCCCGAATCCTCAGGAGTGACTCACAATTATATTTAACTGTAGCAAGTTTCAAAAATGCATACAAATAGCACAAAACAGACTGTACACAACAGAGCTCCCGCAGAGGCGCCGTGCACCGTGCACTTCATAAACAAATAAACAACAACAAAACAGCAAAATCACATAAACAAACAAACCTTTACACTTCTGATACACATATCAATACTTTGGCTTAAAGGGGCTGTATTATGTCAAATCAACCTTTATTTTTCATTATAACAGTGTTGAAACAAGATATTTTGCTGAAAAAAGAAGATAAACAACAATACTGAAACTAATCTATGCCCCTGACACAAAAACCCAAGAGCAGATTTCAAACCACAAAAACTATTATAAATGTACTATTTTAATTAGGGATGCACCGATGTGAAAATTTTAGCCAACACCCATATCCGATATTAAAGGTCCCATGGCATGAAATTTTCACTTTCTGAGGTTTTTGAACGTTAATGTGAGCTCCCCTACCCTGTTTAGGCCCCACCCCATGGTTAAAAGTTGTGAAATGTCTAAACTGAGCATTTGCGATCCTTTTCTGCGTTACAAAAAATCGGAGCTCAAACGGGCGATTTTGAACAAGGCACCTTATTGACGTCAGATCGAAAAAAGAAATGCAAATGCAGTTCCACCCCCGTCTGTCTGAACTCAGCGTCTCTGTAAATCACGCCCAGAGAGTTTGGACTGCGAATGCGCTAGGCAATGCGAAATGCGTTTTTTTATTTGCCTGGAGGCACGTCCGAGTGTTTCTAGGCTCGGAAGTCCTTTATCTGAGCCTCTGGACCTTTGAACAGCAGTGGTTTAATTTTATTTTCTGTGGAAATGTGTTTATTTTTCAATGGAACGCTTCAAATCTCTCCCCCCGTGCAAAAACAAGGAAATGGATCAGCTGAGGGCTCAGAGCCGAGAGCGGAGAGTTTGGCCACGCCCCCACCCTCTACTATAGGCCAGCTCTTTTCTCATTTGCATTCAAGCAACAACGCCCATTATGGAGTGTTCAGAGAGAGAAAAATTACTCTTTCTCATCTTATCTCTGTTTCAGAGTGTTGAGTGTTGATTTTGAAGAAGGATTCATTTACAGTATTAGGGAACCATTAAGGAGCCATATAAAAGCATCAAGAAGTACCATGTCATGGGACCTTTAATACATTTTGTTGGAAATCTACGAAAGTTTGAGTGTTTAAACGAGAGAAATGTGAGAAAATGTTAATTCGAGGGATTACTGTACTGACAAATATCGGTCGTTAATATCAGCCCAGTTTTACACATCAGGCCGATACCAATATGTTAAAAATTGTGCAATATTGGCCGATACCAATGTTAATGCCGATATATCGTGCATCCCTAAGTTCAGGGCTCTCAAGTCTCACGCATTGAGAGTGTGACACACGCAATTCGACGTGTTCACACGCTCACACGCCACACATGGCATTTCTCACGCTGTTTTTGTTTTGTTTTTTTGTGCCCAGAAAATCGGTCTGTGTGGCTCAGTTTATGCAGGCACCGCGCATTTTCAGCGAAAAAAACTCCCCCGCTCCCCCCCGCCCCGCTCCCCGGAAAAAAATCTCAGATATCAGGCGTCGCGCCCTTTTCAGCCAATCAGAAAATAGATTGTTCTGTTGTTGGGCAGACTGTTGACAGTGCAGTGCGCGCTCAGTGATAAGGACAGCGACTGAACAGGAGGAGATAAAACAAACTGAGAACCATCAGGTAATAACTTCATTTATATAACTCTCATTAGTTGCTTTGTAGTTTAAGTTTGCTCTTTAAGCAAACATTTACACAGGGCTCTCAAGTCTCACGCATTGACACGGCATTTCGCGCGCAATTGAAGCGCCCCCCCCTTCCAGCTCCTCAGGAAAAATTGTTCACTCGGTTCACTCGGAAATTACGCAGTCTTACGCACGACCCCGCTCAAAACTTGAGAGCCCTGCCTAAGTTTAATGTATTGTATTTTGAAAGTTTTGTTCTTCCAAAGACATTAACTTCAAATTATAACTCAGATGTAACGTCCAGACAGTTACAGTAATTTCTTGGACCACTACTTCTACTTGAGTACTATTATTTTGAAATACATCACCTAGTCTACTACTTTTGCGTTAGATGCATGTATTGAGCTCATTTCGGTGTTTTCTGTTCCAAAGCAGACAGCGCTAACAAGGCCCTGAGCAGCCCGCAGCCAATATGCAAAAGGACCTGTTAGTTTCCAGGAAAACATCTCGCAACATCTGAAATCAATGCTGTCTGTTTGCCTGCTGCTTTATAAGTGACAGAAACAATATAATAACGGCCTAGTGTCGGACATGATTCAATCCTGTTATTTCAACCAAGAAGGAATGACGCAGACAACTGAGATGTGCTTGTAGGACTTTGGACTTGCTTGACCCTCAGCAAGAAGATCGATTAGATTTCTCCCCTGGGTCTGGAAGGTGGTTTTGGTGAAGAAGAGGAGAGGTTGAGGAGGCCGGTGGAGATAGGAGATGGTGTAGCTGCTGGTTCACTCCAAATTTCTCTGAGCTGGCCAAGATTTTAAAACTTATATCAGGTTATTCATCTTGTTTTCAGATTTATTATCTACTTACTAGTTCTGAGACTGCTTAATTCTAGCCTAGAGGTAGTTTATTTTAATATAATTTGTCAAGTACAATTATTCTCCTGCATGGACAGATAATTTCACTACTTTTAAAGGGATAGTGCGTTTTTTTATGTTAATCTGTATGGGTTCCCCTCTAATAGTGTCGTGCATTAACACTGGCTTACCGCTGACAGTCTCCTCTGGGCTCATTTCTGCTCCGGTTCTGTATCTCAGGAATGTAGTTCCGGTAAGTTCGCCGGGACAGTTTATAAAGATTGTTTTCCTTCTCAAAAAAACAACTTTTGTCCAAAAAGTGATATATTTGCGTCACACAGTTGTCCGCGCAAAAATTCAGCAGCGAAATTCGCATTGGGGTTATTTTCTCTCGATTCGTATCACTGCGCTCAGGTTAGCTGTATTAGCCTGTTCACTTGTTAGCGGATGTTTACAAGTGAACAGGCTATACTAGTAATATGGCGCAGTGATACGAATCGAGCGAAAATAGCACCATGCGAATTTCGCTGCTGAATTTTTCGCGGACAACTGTGTGACGCAAATATATCACTTTTTGGACAAATGTTTTTTTGAGAAGAAAAACAAACTTTATTAACTGTCCTGGCTAACTTACCGGAACTACGTTCACGAGGTACGGAACCGAAGGAGAACCGGGGTCAGATCACGCTGTCATGGGTAAGTCAGTGTTAATCTCAGGACACTGTTGAAGGGGAAGCCATACAGATTAACATAAAAAAAAAATAAAAAAATGCAATATCCCTTTAAGTCTTTTTTTTTTTGGATAGATTTAAGTGTTTAGATCTTAAATTTTGGCCAAGCTGTTTTGCAGTATTTAGGGATAGATATAGGGTTCCAATATCAACGTAATTCACGGATTGGAAATTTCCGATCCAACTTGCGAAAATTTCTGATTCATGAGCCATGTCTGTATATACACATTGCTGCTCTGCTCCTGCTGCAAAATTTGGAATGGATTTCCTGAACGGAGGCGTATCTCAGTCAGACACAGAGTAATGATGAAACATGCCTCCGTTTTGGAAATCCATTCCACAGTTTGCAGCCAGCTAGCAGGCGAGCTAGCAGCGTAAGCTAGCGGGCGAACATTGAGCGGCACAATGCAGTTAACCAAATTTTCATCACAACATGTCCGCTGTGTGGAAATACTTTTTACTAGAAACACCTCAAAGCAAGACAGCAACGTGAAATGTTTGCAAAGCCGTTGTACCGAGAGGCGGACGCTCCATTGCGACCTACAATACGACAAACTTAATAAAACATCTGAAAAAGCACCACCCTAAAGAGCACGATGACTTCTTAGCCATGGGGCAGAAGAAACAAAGCAGCCGACAGGAATCACTTCTGCAGTCATTCCAAAACCAAGGTAAACTTCCACCAGACAATGTTTATTTGTAGTTTAACAATAATGATGATAATACTGAAAACATTAAAACGGTATCGGCAGATATCCAAATTCAGGTATCGGGATCAGATTGGAAGTGAAAAAAAATAAATAAATAATGTGGATAGGTGCATCCCTAGCAGTGTTGTTACATGATTAATATTTTTGCTTTAAAGGACCCATATTATGTTATTTTCTCATCTTTGTTATAATGTAATTCCTGATCACAAACATGTTTCATTCACACGTTTAGGCTGAAGATTTAGGCTTAGTTCTTCTTTCAAACTGCAAACACTATATTCCACCTTGTTTTATCATCTTCACTAGAATTATTTGGACATTTTCAGATCTTGAATGACCATAATCTACCCAACTAAATGTAACAAAGTAGCAGTTAACTTGAAAACTACAGACAGACTAATAAAAAAGGGTTAAACACAACTCCAGGTTCTACACATGGCGTAAAGCTCACAAAGAGTAAATTTTGCGTAATACAGGGGGTCCTCGGGTTACGACGGTCTCGGGTTACGACGTTTCGTGGTTACGAACGCGCCCCCATTAAAAAAAATATGTATATATTACGCGTCATTCCGTCTTACACGGTTTAGCGTGGTAAAAGATGTAAACAAACGCACGCGGTGCGCGTCGCACGGCGGAAGAATACGCTCTGTTGTGGTTGTAGGGAGAAGAAGACGGCCTCGTGTGTGTGCCCAATGTGGGCGGAAGTACCTGATGTGGGCTCTGATCTGCTCCTATGAAAGCGGCAGTGATAAACAAGCATCGTAGTGGTCTAATTATTGAGATGGAAAGGTTATTGGTGCTTTGGTTGGAAGATCAAAGGCAAAATCCGGTTTACGACGAAATTCGGGTTACGACGCGTCTTAAGAACGGATCAACGTCGTAACCCGAGGACTCCCTGTATAGGATCCTTAAGATACTCTATATCTGACCACAACTTTAAGTGTTGTCTGTCACTATGAGAAAGTGTCACGCAAACACTAACTCCTGCGCTAAACCGTGTCCACATTCATTTCAGCCGTTTGATTCCTAGTGGACAGGCAGGAGACAGGAGGGACAGGGGAGCAGGTGTGAGTGCGGCAGGGTGATCAGCCATGGCGTTGAGTCCACTGTGGAGAGGGACCGAGGCGCTACCATCACCACGCCATACAATCGAGTGTCAATTACTATATGGAACTCGAAGCAAGAGGCGTGTTGAGTGTTTGGTAAGAACGGGTCAAATAGAGTTTATAGGAGATTGGCAGTTAAAGAGCTCATATTACACCATTCTGATCTACTCTATGTTATAATGTTGTAGGACAAACTTGGCTCATTCTCCAACAGGCTCCTACAGCTCGGCTCAAACAGTGAGAGATACAGGACTACATTCATACTATAATACTCCCTACAACTGTACAACAACTCAATCTTAAAGGGACAGTTCGGGTTTTTTTTATGTGAATCTGTTAGACCTGCGTGATTTATTGATTAAATTAAAATGGATTAATTTGAATTTACAGTTCAGGACGATGTGTTTTTATGAAAATAGATTTTTTTGTTATTTTTTACATGCGAGCGGAACTAATGCACGGCCACGTTCTACACGGGTAAGTTGGCGAGGCGTACCCAAACATTGTACAAGCTAGCGAGTGAGGGAAAGTCGGAGCTTGCACCAAACAAAGGTGTCGCTACATCTGTTATGTGGAACTGGTTCGGTTTTCTTGCGTCGGACTTAGAACAAACGAGTGCTCGCTGTAAGGTCTGTTCAAAAGCTGTTGCAGCACGACAAATGTATCCAAGCGCCGGAAGCTGTTGCACGCAGCGCAATGGGAGAAGTGCAGGTCCGAACGGAATGAAAATAACCACCGTCCAGTCCCTAAAACATTTTCGAACTGTTTGCAGTATGATAAGCACGGCCCACGACGGAAGGCAATCACACACGCTGTTGTATGTTTTACCAAAAACATAATGTATGTTGTAAAAGACATGGTGCCCATATATACTGTGGAAAAGCCCGGATACCTTAACATGGTGAAAGTTTTGGACCCGAAGTATGTTTACCTGGCCAGCCAAATGATATCTCTCTGTATTTCCTATACACCGCGATACCATTTGGACACTCTCCATCCACCCTCGCTCCTCCGGTTCCAAACCGACTCCGCGATTCTGATTCGTTCAAAGATGGTGACGTCAGTGCACCCGCCTTTGCCCGCAAAGTCACTCTTAGGCAGCGGAAGTTCCGCCTCAGTTTTGAATCAAGATGGCGCAATCTCTGATTGGTTCACTTAGCTGTCTGTCTACGCGCAACCGCAGCGCATTCTGTGGATCAAACGTTACCAGACTCACTCGCTGGTACAGCGATGAGTCATGGATTCTTCCAGGCAAGAAGTATGTACTACCAAGCTGCAAATATTTTTCTGAAGTTGCCTTGCCACAACTGTATACAGACTGCACAATGCTACAGGTAAGGGTCTTCAAGTGTAACACTTACTACAGAACAGTCAGTAAGTGGCGATACAGTTGCCTGGAAGAATCCATGACTCATCGCTGTACCAGCGGATGAGTCTGGTAACGCTTGATCCACAGAATGCGCTGCGGTTGCGCGTAGACAGACAGCTAAGTGAACCAATCAGAGATTGCGCCATCTTGATTCAAAACTGAGGCGGAACTTCCGCTGCCTAAGAGTGACTTTGCGGGCAAAGGCGGGGGCACTGACGTCACCATCTTTGAACGAATCAGAATCGCGAAGTCCGTTTGGAACCGGAGGAGCGAGGGTGGATGGTGTCCAAATGGTATCGCGGTGTATAGGAAATACAGAGAGATATCATTTGGCTGGCCAGGTAAGCGATACAGGTGAACAGGCTACTAATAATAATAATAGGCGCGCAGTGATACGACTCGAGAGAAAATAGCACCAAGCGATTTAGACTTCTGACTTTTTCGTGGGCAACTGTTTGTGATGCAAATATATCACTGTTTGGACAAATATTGTTTTGAGAAGAAAAACAAGCTTTATGAACTGTCCCCGCTAACTTGCCGGACCTACTTTCGTCAGCGCCAGAACCGGGGCAGAACTCGGCTCAGAGGACACTGTCAGGGGTAAGTCAGTGTTAATGCACGACACTGCCGAAGGGGACGCCATACAGATTCACATCAAAAAACCCAAACTATCCCATTAAGTAACGGATAACCTTATGCTCTGTCAGCCGTTCTTGTCTCCTGTTTATAGCTGTGGTTTTATTTTTTATTTTATCACTTACTTTTCTGTTTTATTTTGACTTGTACATATACATTTATTATTTTTATTTTCATAATTATGTCTTATTTGACACCTGTCTCTTGCTCTTGCAGCTTTTTTGCTATAATATCTATTTTTGTTACTCTCTCTTATTATATTATGATGTGTGAGGTACTGTATCCAAATAATTTCCCTTGTGGATCAATAAAGTTTGTTTAAGTCTAAGTCTAAATGTGAATTGGAGATAGGCATATGTCAAAACACACACACACACACACACACACACACACAAAGATTGTTGATAAATGATAAATGATTTTTCATTTAGGATATTTTAATTGCACTCAAAAACTTACTTGCAGCGAGCAGGGTTGTGTTGTATTTGAATTGGATTTGGGGTCAGTGGAGCCAGAAGCGCACCCATGCTCCCTTCCTATTTGTAACACGACGGCTAGCAAATGAGCTATGTCCATTTATTTTATATACAGCCTATAGAGGAAACCCACAAAATGCAAGTATATTAAAGTGGTGATCTTCAACCTCAACTCTGCCGCTGCACACGCCCACGAGTTTATTGTGTGGATAAACTGGCAGAAAGCATTTTGGCAGCTTTGTCCCCAGGCGTATTGGGACTGGTGTGGGGTCCCGGCAGGCCCATAGCTCTAAATTGTCTGCCGCCCCCTGCTCCTCCCGAGATGAAGAGCAGATTATTGTGGACATATATCACGGAGCAGGGCCCGTCCGCAACAGAATGGTGAGAAACGATGCGGATGACAGAACAGAATGAAAAGAGAAGGAGGTATGAACATGTAGAGATGTTTCTGAATGCGACACAGGAGAGGGGAGGGACTGGGGACTCTGGATTGAGAAAAACAGACAAAAATAGCCTAAAACACATCCATCATAAACATTTGTTATTTTATTAAAGCTTCTATATTACACAAAATCGGTTCCTGTGAGCTTCAAGTCATGTTATAATGTTGTCACCGCATCAATAACGGCAAAAGGAGAAATTAAATTTGTCAACTGGACAAAAGTTTATTTGGTCAAACACGTTTCGCAGCTCATCCAAGCTACTTCTTCAGTTCTGGTCAGATGCTGGAGGACACTGCCTGAAGGGAGGAGCTAACTACAATGAAATTACTCTGAAACTATCACACCTACTTGTTTACAGTTTGTGTTAGCAGAACCATTCAGAGCCTCTGGACCTGACCTGCTGCCCTAGCCTGGGAATTCCCAGGCCGCTTCCGTTCGTTTCGAACTGGAAGGCGGCCTGGCAGCTCGTCCAAGCGAGAGTCCCAGATTTAGGGCCCCAATCAGAGAGCGGGGGAGGGGTGGAAAGACGGTGACACGTACTACATGACAAACGGAAGCTTGTAGTTTGAACTGACAACTGACATGATTGGCTATGGACTTACGTACACGCTCAATGATAGACATTCATAACGCCCAATAAACGGCCGTTGGCAATCGCTAACCACACCTCCGCTACGGGATTTTTCGAAGCGAGTTTCCAGACCCATATCTCACTTGTGATATGGTCAGGTGTTAACCAGACTACTGCTGCCCTATTGTTTTCTTTGTTTGTTTTGATTTAGGTTTGAAGATAGAGTTATAGATGGGAGACAAATGATGTCTGAGACCTCCATTTCTGTTCAAGGAAGGATTCTCTTTCTTGACAAAAATAGCCTCTTTAACTCCCCTCTCAACTAACAGAAACTGTAAACAAGTAGGTGAAGTAGTTTCAAAGTAATTTCATTGTAGTTAGCTCCTCCCTTCAGGCAGATATAGGCAGTGTCCACCAGCGTCTGACCAGAGCTGAAGAAGTAGCTTGGATGAGCTGCGATATGTATTTGACCAAATAAACTTTTGTCCAGTTGACAAATTGAATTTATCCTTTCGCCATAGATTCTACCTGGACGACTGAGGGATTCTACACACCTCATCAAAAACATACCTGGAGTTGTGTTCTGTTTCATTCACACATGTTTGAGTAATCCTAGTCTATTAGTCTCCATCTTTTTTCTAGTTAACAACATTTTACCTTTTTTCCAGAGCTGAAATTATCCAAATGATTCTAGTGAAGGTGTGTGGAGTTTAAAAAACGCAGTGGAGAACTTCCTGTATTACCACATGACATCACAAGGTGTGTTTTCTGTTTGTTTGGGCGGCAGTAGCTCAGTTGGTAGAGCGTTTGTCCACTGATCCAAAGGTTGGCGGTTCAAATCCCGCTCTTGACATAAGAAACATCAGTGGTTGAGCGGTCAGATCCACTGACCCACAGGTTGGTTGGTACGATTCCAGCTCCCACAGATGAATGCTGCCGTTGTGTCCTTGGGCAAGACACTTAACCCTCCTCGCCCCCAGTGTGGGGGCGAGGAGGTGGAAAAGAAGGTGGAAAAGCGCTATATAAAGATGTGACCATTTACCATGTGACCATTTGAGAGAAGAACTCAGCCTAAATCTACAGGGTTTTGTGTTAAACATGTGAATGAAACAAAACACAACTCCAGGTCTGTTTGTGATGATGAAATATAACAGAGATTTGAAAAGAAGCAAATATGGGCACTTTAATTAATGTGACAGAAGCCAGAAGTCTATCTACACAGAGTCTACTCACAGAGAAATGACCCAGGCTAAAATGGTTCAAACAGGACGTCTGGTCAGGGAGGGTCAGCAGATCTGTGTGAGGGCAGGAGGAGCCAGGTTAACAAAACAGGAAAGGCCTCACTCACATCATTGTTTAGCATCTCAAATATCCATAGCTAGCTCCTTGCACAGTCTCCATGGATACAGGAAAAAACAAACAAATTTCACAGAGGAAACGTTCAAAAGAGCTGACTCATTCACGGACGTCACATCACATTTCAGGACAAGTAATAACATCTGGACAAGATAAGGTAAACGGTATTCAAGGTGAGCAAAATGGCCATATGACTCTCCAGTTTCATCAGATTTCTGAAGCGAAGAAGGTTGGTCCTGGTTAGGGTTATATATCGTCTGCAATATGATCGTGATTGTTGTTTTAACGATGTGTAAATTTACATTATCCATCCATCCATCCATCCATCTTCTTACACTTTTCCATTTCTGGGTCGTGGGAGCAGCAGTCCAAGCAGATCTGCTGCCCAGAACACAAAGCACCACCCCCCATTGGTTTTGGCGAACTAATTTAAATACTCGATTTACATTATCGAGTATTTAAATTAGCAGCACAGTTTGAGAAAATGCAGGCAGAGGCAGCTACAGGCCTTGAAGCTGGGTCTACTTCAGATGATTTAATGCCGAGACGCGGGTCTACTTCTCTGGCATGGAAATGGTTTGGTTTCGAAAAGAATGACATTGATCAAAACAGCGTTATATGCAAGATTTGTCGGAAATCTATCGCAGTGAAACAAAGCTCCACAACGAACCTCTTTCACCACCTCCACACCAACCATGGTAAAAAGTACAAAGAATATGAGAAACTTCTCTGCAGCTCAAGGAAAACCAAGTAGGCGACCTGTTCAGCACACCCAACAAACCCTCGCTGACTCATTCATCAGAAAAGTGCTGTATGACAGAAAAAAAATCAATGATGGCAAGACATAACCAATGCCATCACCAGATTCATAGCAAAAGACATGTTGCCGATGCAGTTGGTGGAGGGAAAAGGCTTTATTGAACTTCTGAATGTCTTAGACGCGCGATACACAGTGCCAAGTAGGAAATATTTCAGTGGAACCGCACTCCCCACCCTCTATGATAAAACTCGCGAAGCTGTGACGAGTGAAGTGCAAAAGTATTACTCAGAGAATAGAGCATTTTCATGTGAAGTCATAATCCGAAAGTTGGCCATTTTGGGGAGATTTGAAGCACCGCGAAAAGTGCATTTATGCCGCAAAGTTAGAAAAAAAAGCAAAATGGTCAAGCATTGTGCGGTCCTAGGGTGTCACAATAGACCGGACAGAGAAAAACACCTGCAATTCTATCGTTTACCTAAAGTAGTGACCGACCAGGGTAAACAGACAGAGCGATTATCAAAGGAAAAGAGGCGATTGTGGATCACCAGTCTCCAGCAGAACTTGGATGGGAAAAATCTTAACAACATTCGCATATGCTCAGCTCATTTCGCAGCCAATAGGTATTTCATACTGTGCATTGTGCTAATTTTGAACCAATTTGTAGGGACCATGTTTACATAAACAAACACCGACTAAACTATATCCAAGGCATAAATGTTAGTTGTAAATACTTGTACATGTTCATTTCCTTCATTAGCCTCTACAGTAAATTGTATTACAATGTTAATATTTCAATCTTTGTAAAACGTGAATAATAAAAAGCAACATACTCGTACTTAAAGACGTTACACATGTGATACAAGTATGCCGACCTTTGCCATCACAATATGTTTGTCTCCAATTTTCCACACTTTGCGCTCTCGTACCAGCCACAAACAAACTGGTTGTTGCCTCCAGACCTTTAGAGCTCTGAAGGTCTTGTGCTGTATCAGGGCTCGGGGAGAAGATCAGGTCGATGACAATGTTGGGAGAGCTTACAGCAGCAGAATCGTCAAATCGCCACTGTCACTGAACAAACTTGAATCCATCTCATACGGATCTTCTTGCCCATAACGCTTCTTTTCTTTGGCATCCAATGTATCCCTATACAGCTGGTCAACTGTGTCAGAACTTTTGGATTCCGATGTGGAAGGTGTCTTGCGAAATTTTGATTATTTTCTGCATGGTCGCTATCTAAATACATGTAATTTTGAGCGCGTAGTCTCCCCAAGATGGCCGCACATCCGGGTAATCGTCTTGTTTTTCGGGTTCGTGAAAACGCTCTATTCCAATCACACTTTTGAAAATATTGACAACATTTGAGAAATATAGTATACACTTGTCAGAGCCGGGATCAAACCCTCAACCCTCTGGTCACAATGCAGCCGCTCTACCAGCTCAACCACTGTCCACTCCTCACACCAGCTCAGACTCAAGTCATGTCTAAAAGTGGTCCATACATTTTTCAGATGCAGGGCTAATGATGTCCGTGGAGACCCAGAGCACGGGGCTGTCTGCAGCATGACGAGGCTGGAGAAGGGCTGTCCGGGCGGGGACACGGAGGGGGAGGACGGTGAGGTTCTGTCCATACTGAGACGGAATCATGAATGGAGCAGAATATTAAAGGCATATAGTCATAGGACATGTGTAAGGACGTATGAAAATGTTATGAGAATGTCCCCAGTGGACGTGTTTCATATTCCGATGGTGTTCGCGGCGCGTGGAGGTGGAATTAATAATAATGATAAAAGATGCATGCAAGTCTTCAAATCACAGGTGGAAGATGTATTCAAAAGGCAGAGTAACCCAATGTTAGTACTGGAGAAACATAACATACATACTCATTTTATAACTACCAGTACTGTATTAGTACTAAGGTTTTAATATTAGTATTATAGAAACATAAAATACATACATTGTGTTACTAAGGCTACGTTCAGACTGCAGGGCTTAATGCTTAATTCAGATTTTTTGGTGAAATCAGATTTTTTAGCGAGGTCGTTCACATTTCCAATAAAATGCGACTTGTATGTGATCTCCAGTGTGAACTTTAAACGCCCCAAAAGTGTCCCGCATGCGCCTTGGAGGACACGACGAGGTCACATGCAGCGAGTGTGCTCAGTGTTTACGGAAGTAAACACTGGACGCTATGAGTGAGCATCTGGCTTTATTAAAGTTGCTGACCTGCTGGAGCCAACACATGTACAAAAGGAGATTAAGAAGTAGAAGAGCGAGGTTTTTGGCCATGGCGTTTTGTGGGGCAGTGGCAGAAACGTCCGTAGAAAGGACCGTGTGGGTGCGGAGTTGAAGCCAAGAGTGGTGGGATTTGTATGTGCTTCGCCGCTTCACTGACACGAAGTTCATACAATTTTTGTATGACGAGAACATGAGAATATTTGTGTACATTTGTGAGCGCCTACTTGTACCACTCTCCCTTGTTGATGACGTGTAGGTCGGATGAATGTGACCTGGCCGTTCTGACTGAAGTCACATGTCAAAAGATCGGATCTGCTGCGGTTTTAGGACCACATATCCAGGTGGCCTGAGTCTCATTTGAAAAAATTGGATCTGTGTCGTTCACACTGTCATTAAAAGATCAGATACAGGTCGCATAGAGGCAAAAAAAAAAAAACAGATTTGGGTCACTTCAGGCTGCAGTCTGAACGTAGCCTAATTTTACAACTAGTCCTATTTTATTACTAGGGTTGTCAAAAGTATTGAAAATCAGATTCTAATCAATACTAAAACTAGATACTGATTTAAGCAGGTACTGATTCTAAAGATTAAGATTAAGCCTTTTTTGGTCTCACACACAATGACATGGGAGAAATTTGACCCATCCTTTTCGGCGCCCAGGGGGCAGTACCATGAAGGGTCTTGCCCAAGGACACACACTGGCTTGCTCATTGCTGGGGGGGATTTGAACCCAGGTTCCCCCGGGGGAAAGTCAGTGACTTACCAGTTGATCTAACCAGCCGATGATTCAAAATTATGCTTCTGAAATCTCTTGATTGCGATTCCGCACGAAGGATGACATAAGCCACCCTCCGTGTGCTACTCACAGCAGTCACATTCACAGTACAGAAATGAACCTTTCCTGAATAGTTTTAGAATGATCTTGAGCTGAATCAGAACAAGTATAAGAAGACCACGTGGGAATAGAAAAGGAAATACCATCACTGTTTTATTGTCTAAAGAAAGTATTTTTATTACTATTATTATCATTGTTGCATTGGAATCAGTATTATGTATCAAGTCTATTTCTTTGTATCAAAATTAAGAGAAATTTTTGAATTTGGTGAAATTTTAGTATCATGACAACATTAATTACTACTACTTTTACTGCTTTTCATTGTGAGTGTTTTCAGTATTGTTATAAACTTATCTGTATATCTGTATAGTCATACAGCTGTAGCATTATTATTTATTTGTAACCTCAGTGTACAAGATTTTAGTCAAAATATAAACTGAAAGACAGGCATTTCCTCCATTTCAGGTGTTTTGATTTCACTAAAAACATGCACCTTTCCTCTGAGAGGGCTTGTCTCTCCACAGAACGTATGTGTAACTTTCCTGGTGAGGGGTCTGTTACCTGTTGGTCTCCATGGATGTTCCAGTGTCCAAACTAATTGCGGCCCACAGACCAATTTTTGTTGGCCTTTTGTTGGCATTGTGCTAATCTAGCTCAGTTAAGCAGCACTTTACAGCAACTTTAAGTAATTCTGCCACTATAATAACCTCACTTTGCACTGTGATACAGAGATGTGATAAAATGAAGACTTATTAAAGGGGTGGGCACTTTGTCCAAACTACAGTATGTCAAATGCACCCATCTGAATGATCCTCTGTAGTGACCACTGTCTGACCATCCACTTCAAACATGTTACAAGCTTTGGCCCTCTGTGCAAAAAGTTTGGAGACCCCCGGTATAATACTATCATTTACTTTTACAACTGGTATTATCCCACCATCCATCCATCCATTCATCCATCCATTTTCTTCTGCTTATCCGGGGCCGGTTCGCGGGGGCAACAGTCTAAGCAGGGACTTCCAGACTTCCTTCACCCCGGACACTTCCTCCAGCTCCTCCGGGGGGACACTAAGGCGTTCCCAGGCCAGCCGGGAGACATAGTCCCTCCAGCGTGTCCTGGGTCTTCCCCGGGGTCTCTTCCTGGTGGGACACGCCCGGAACACCTCCCGAGGGAGGCGTCCAGGAGGCATCCGGAACAGATACTCGAGCCACCTCAGCTGCTCCTCTCGATTCAAGATTCAAGATTCGACGTGGAGGAACAGCAACTCTACTCTGAGCTCCTCCCATGTGACTGAGCTCCTCACCCTATCTCTAAGGGAGCGCCCAGCCACTCTGCGGAGGAAACTCATTTCGGCCGCTTGTATCGACGATCTCGTCCTTTCGGTCACTACCCAGAGCTCATGACCATAGGTGAGGGTAGGAACGTAGATTGACGGTAAATCGAGAGCTTTGCCTTTTGGCTCAGCTCCCTCTTCACCACAACGGTCCGGTACAGCGACCGCATCACTGCCGACACTGCACCGATCCGCCTGTCAATCTCACGCTCCATCCTCCCCTCACTCGTGAACAAGACCCCGAGATACTTGAACTCCTCCACCTGAGGCAAGGACTCTCCACCCACCAGGAGAGGGCATTATCCCACCAAATTAAGTAAAAAAAAAATACAAAAAATACTTTAAATAGGCCTACATTTCAACTTCACTTGAACTCACAACAACAAAATCTGTAATCATGCATGGTTTCATTCTGTGTATCTCATGTCCGTCTGCCTCTCGTATTGACCAACTTCGATCTGTTCTCACACGTAAATGCCATGCTCCGCTCGTCTCTGCAGAGTGCCAGTCTAACAAGTCCATTAGGCCCATGTTTGTCCAATCAATGCCTTTTCCACCACCACCACACCACCACACCTGACCCACATAGAGCTGAGAGAGCCTAGCGCATGTGCTTCAATACACGGGCTAGTTAAGAACAAAACCGCCCGTGTAAGCTGCTACTGCTACAGCAAAGACGAGGATAATACAGAGACGGGGATAATACAGACACTCTCATTAAAACTCCACCTGAAGCTGCAGGAGTGAACGGAGATACGCAGAGTCCAAAGAGCAGAGGAGATGGACAGTGATGAGTTATTTACGAAGATGGTTTAGGTGGTTTTAGAATTTATAAGAAGCACCCGATTAATACTAAAAGTGCGAGTAACAACCATGGACTGTATATATAAATGGACATAGCTAATCTGTATGCAGCGGGCCCTCGCTATAACGCGGTTCACCTTTCGCGGCCTCGCTGTTTCGCAGATTTTTTTATTCCAATTTTTTTTTTATAGTGTATCAACGCGGATTGTGTTCTGCGTCCTAATTGGCTAAGGGACTGTAGAGCTTTGCCGTGTTTCCTGAACAGTACAGAATGCGTTCAGTTTTCCAAATTTATATAAATGTTAGATCGCAGTGTGACTCTGAAGTGCTGTATGTTTGCAAGTTTTCTCCCCGAAAAAACCCACAATGTCGACGAAACGTTCTCAAATATAATCAATCAATCAATCAAACCTTATTTTTATAGCACCTTCCAACAACCAAAGCCGACCAAAGTGCTGTTAACTAATCGGAGGTGGCATGTCTGTTTATAAGAATCTTCTCGCCCAAAAGAAAAAAGAGCGCCAACAACTACCCTTAACCAAGTACTTCCCTCGGAAAAAGACGCCTGCACCAAGGCGGAGCAGCACCAGGACGAAGAGGCACAGTCCTCTTCCTCCTCCTTGGGTCCTGACTAAGCCTAAACAACAAAATTATGGGGATGGTCCCCGGGTCAAATGCAGAAAACGATTTCTCTTGTGTGAGATCAATAAAAGTCAATCATCTTTTTCTAATCTTCTAATCCTTAATCAGTGTAAGGCGCTTTGTGTTACAATTTTGTATGAAAAGCACTTTATAAATAATGTTTGATTGATTAATTGATTCAGAGGAACTGTGAAATACACGCGTCACTAAGATAAGATAAGATAAGATAAGATAAGACTTTATTGATCTCACACAGGAGAAATTTACTCGAAATTTACTCGAAATTTACTCGCCTAATCATATTTTTTGTGTGTGTTGAAAATCTAGGAAAGTGTTTAAACAAGAGAGAAATGTGAGAAAATGTTAATTCCAGTCTGAGAAAAGTGTATAATGTGTGTGGTGAGGCGTTTACAGCCTTAACACATGTAGAATAATTGTAAAATATAAAGCTGACGACTTTGTAGATTTCACCTATTGTGGGCTATTTTTAGAACGTAACCACCGCGATAAACGAGGGAGCACTGTATAAATAGACGAACCTTTGCGTTCCATCGAATCTTGACTCTAATTGTGTTTAAAATGTACGTATTAACTCGTTTGACATGATCCTGCTGTTTTGATTTCACTATTTTGTCCGTAAATCAATTCCTATTCCTAATATTGAACTCGGCTCCAAATACACTCATAGAACTGTTGGCCTTGTGAGTTTCATTTCAGTGGAGCCTAACACTGTGGTTGATGTCACACTCACTTAGTCCACTTCTTTATACAGTCCATGGTAACACCTCGCTCACACCGAGATGGACAGAAGCACTTTCCTGCACTTAATTCTCTTGTGTGTTGTCTCCAGACCTCTACAGGAAGTTAAGGAAGTTAACCATGTGTGGAGGTAATTGGGAGCCAGTTTATCACCTCGACTGACGCCTCGTGTGCCTGTCGAAAGGTCTTGTCTGGGTGGTTGGCTTCAGTTCAACTCTGCTACGCTCAGGCTGCAGAGGAAATGAATGGGAGCTGATTGCTCTTTGTGTGATCACGGTGGTATAAGAGGATTGTGGCGCTAGCCTAACATACCCAAGACAAATTAGCGTTTTAGAATAATATTTTTTAAATAGCATAGAATAGTCACGCTAAAACAAACAGGGACTAAACACCTCAACTCTGGTCAGAACTGAAGAAGCAGCTTGGATGAACTGCAAAATGTATTTCACCAAATAAACTTTTGTCCATTTGACAAATTGAATTTCTCCTTTTCCGTATTTGTCACATTTCAAGTAGAGCTGCTAAACTGGGCAGTACCTGGTGGATTAAAGGAGCGAGTCAGGGTGGAGGACGTGCGGAGTCTAAGGGTATATGTCAATGTGTTTATTGTCTTGTTTATCAGATGTTTTATGTTCACTGTGGGCCTAAGGAGCGCTGCAATTTCAAATCCTGTGTGTGCAACCTGTACATATGTTTTTTGACAATGGCTGCGTCCCATTTCTCTGTCTTACCCCTTCGTCTTACCCCTACCCCTTGGTTTTGCACATTCATGTGAGGGCAAGGGGTGTCCTGATTCTAAATTTGATCAAGGGCTCGAGCCACAACCTCGGGCTACATACCCCTTGAAACGAAGTAAGCTCTCGACCAGACTTTAAACGAAGGGGTACGCCTACAAGCTCAGGCAGGTTTTGGGATCAGGATGTCAGCGTCACATCGACCAGCCAAGGAGTCTCATAAATGTATTTTCAGCAGTTGTAATTATCGATTAACAGTTTAGCAGGTTTACAATTATGACGCTTATGTTCTACGTTACTTTTAGTGAACTGTTGTTGCGGTTTTAATTGTAGTGATGTCTGTTTAGCCGATGTTATCGTTTTCATCGAACTTTCATGTATAAACAAGCTAGTTTTTTGTCGAGCTGAGGTACCCGATAATCCTTGACATTTGTTTACATTTGTTTGCGTAAATTGTTGTCGCTTCTGTAGATGTAGCAGCCAGGTAGAGGCAAGAGATGACGACGCAAACGGTAATCGAGTGGCGTCCCATTTCTTAGGGGAACATTTGTACCACGAGCCCTCTCAGCTCGGTATGGAGGGGCAAGACAAAGACGTAGATAAAGGGGTAGAGGAAGGGGCAAGACAGAGTAATGGGATGCAGCCTAAAGCTGACTTTGAACTTTGAACAGTGTGATTGGTCTAACAGGTATCCACAAACTCTGCAAAATCTAAACAGTAGATTTTAAATTTTTAAATACAGCTAAGCTACAAAAAAAAAAAAAAAATTAGGATGCTGCAAACTATGTAATTTTTCTAACTTTTCTGTGTCTTGCTTGCCTCTGAGATGTTAACATTGTCAGGAATGTCTCATATTCTTTAAACTTCACTTGGAGGTACTTATATTGATAAAAAAGTATCTTGAAAAACATTTTTTTTTGTGAGGAGGGGCGCCTCTCCTCAGATCTGACCTGTAACTTGTCCTAGTGGTGCCACCTGTTTGTCGCCATGGAGATAGATCAACTTCCTGTTTCTAGGCCCCATTTTTAGTACTTTTCGTAATTTATAAGATATAATATTTTGCTGTGTTGTGCTAATTTCCAATCACTCTTACACAGGCCTATTCTAACTAGCTATAACATTACTCAGAGTGTGTTTTGCAGTGTTGGAGCCCTCATTGTCTCTCTACTCTCCAACATTAATTTACTTTACATTTATTTTTATTACACTAATTGAAATTCTGTTGTAGTTTTATGTCTGTTCATCTTTATACCCTAACCGTCCTTGGCTGACAAAGCGAATTGGCCCATCTGTGCAGCCTACAGTCAAATGTATTGAATTTCTACTGGGTCAGCCTGGCACCCCAATCAGACAGAACTGAACTAAAAAAAAAAAAAAACACTTTAAATTGGAGCTGTCCGTTCAACCGCGAATCCTCCAGCTAAAACCGCAATTAGGACAGCAGCTCACAAAAGGCAAACTCACGTCGTCTTCTCGCTAATCTCAAAATATTCCTAGATCTTGTGAAGTCATGGATTGCGACTACAACTGTTCTTCATCTCGAGACAGCAGCGATGGCACCACTAGCAGCTGGAGTTCCGTTGTGACGACGTTTTTGAGCTGTTCGATCACAAAGCAGAGCCATGAAGAATTCAAAAATCGGTTAAGGTGTACGGTAGAGAGATCGGAAGACTTTTCGTTGATGCGAAGCAAGAGTTGTGTTGGTGATCCTAGCAAGAGAACGCAAAGACATCCCAGGGTCTGTGTTCAGTCAGGGGAAGGAGGGTTGGAAAAACGTGGTAAAAATATCGACGGAAATTCGAAACAAGTGAAAGTAAGAGAAATGATCCAAGCCAAAGTTCGTTTTTCGCAGTTTTTGGATGATGTGACCACCAACATTTTTAGCCAAAATAGTCTTCAAGTGTTCGGAAAGCAGATATTGCCGTCAAACTCCATGACAACGATTCCAAAAGAGGAAAGAGAAGTAGGTGGCGAGAAGGTGAAGAAGAGAGTGAAATCGCAACGGAAGTCACCTGAGATTGCGAGAGATCGGCCTAAAAAGGTGAAGAGGTTGTTAGAGAAAGATTCGAATTTGGAAATTTTGAATATTGGTGACATATGTGTGAAACTTCCACCGCCACAGTTTTGCCAAGGTTTCATGGATGTTAAAAAGAAGAGTGGGGCTTTTTTGGAAATAGACCAGGAATTGGTCCCGCAACCCCCACTCAGATCCGCCTCTCTGCCACGCAGCATAAACATGGTGAGTTGTGAAATTCTGACCAATTACAATGAAACAGACTGACCAAACATAAGTAAAGTGAAAGTTTATCAGAAATATAAAAAATAAATGTTATATTTTAAGTAATCAAAACTAAATTATAACATACGTGCTACCTAAAACTGTCTCTGAACACATTTCCACCATAATGTAATCCACATGAGCTTTTCATTTGATCAGCATATCATGGACAATTACAAAAGAAGCCATCAAGGATTGTCAGTAATCAGAAAACTCAAAGGACTCTTATGTTTCTCCACATCTGTTATTACTGTTGTACCAATCCATCATCCAATCCATCCAGTTGTTGTTCCACCTGCTTTTTCAATCTGCTCACTGTTAAAAACCAGTCTAAACTCCAAAGATAACACATACAGCTGCTAAAAATCATAGGATTTCCTACACTCAACTTTGCAGATCTTAACAGCAGGGCCATTGGACGCATTAGACTCTCCATAGAACAGGACCCCAGTCACCCACTACAGGAGCACCTCACCCCTCGGCCCTCAGGAGCAAGGTACAGGGCGCTCAGGTACAGGAGGGCCCTGACGGAGGTACAGGACACTCAGGTGCAAGAGGGCCCTGACGGAGGTACAAGACACTTAGGTTCAGGAGAGCTCTGATGGAGGTACAGTGCGTTCAGGTGCAGGAGGGCCGTGACGGAGGTACAAGGTGCTCAGGTGCAGGAGGGCCCTGATGGAGGTACAGGACACCCGTGTTCAGGAGGGCTCTGATGGAGGTACAGGACACTCGTGTTCAGGAGGGCTCTGATGGAGGTACAGGACACTCGTGTTCAGGAGGGCTCTGATGGAGGTACAGGACACTCGTGTTCAGGTGCAGGAGGGCCCTGACGGAGGTACAGGACACTCGGGTTCAGGAGGGCTCTGATGGAAGTAAAGGACACTCGGGTTCAGGAGGGCCCTGATGGAGGTACAGGACACTCATGTGCAGGAGGCCCCTGACGGAGGTACAGGCCCGCTTTGGCAGAAGCCTTATCCCCCTCGGCCATCACGTTTTTGAACAGCAGACCCCGCTGAGTGTGCTGTAATGTCTGTTGTAATGTGTGCTTGTGCTGCTGCGTTTGTTGCTGTATTATGTCAAACAAGCCCAAGTATACGTGAAAATGAATTTCCCCTTGGGGATAATAAAAGTCTAAAAGTTGAAAGTCTTTTCGCTGATTCGCACTAAAATCAACAAATCATATCAGATCAGACAGTGGACATAACTGCAGATGGATGTCACTGACCACATTTTCTACATTACAAATGTGAGGAAAACTTTACCAGAGGACACTTCTCTCTTTACAAAGGTTTAATGCTAATGCTAATGCTAATGCTAATTTCAGAGTCTAATAAATATTTAAATAATGTCACAGACTGAAATAATCTACACGTACACATAATCAGGTCATCTTTACTACACATTTAATTTTGTTGTAATTTTTAGATGGAACGTTAGAAACACATAATATTGACAGAAAAAGATGCACCTTTCTAAAAACAGAAGTGGTTAAAATGTTAAGTAACGTTCACCGGCAGCTCTCCGTCCCTCCCTCTGACCGGAAGTTGCCAAGGCCAGTTGTGAATAGAGCCAATAAGATTATAAAAATGTAATACAAATAAGTACAAATACTCTTGTCAAATCTGTACTTAAATAAAAGTATACTAATGACTTTTTCACAGTTTTAGTTGCAGTTTTGTCAGTTTTGTCTTTCATAAAGTGATTTTAAAGCTAAAGTACGTAAGTAAGTACGTTGTTTTTTTTTTGTTTTTTTTTTTAGCTTTGGCCAATCATGGTACCTGATATGGATCCCTTGTATTTTTGCAGGTTTTGGACGATGTGACAACCAACGTTTTTGACCGAAATAGTCTCCAAGCATTCGGAAAGCAGGTATCGCTATCAAGTTCCATGATTCCGGAAGAGGAAGGAGGAACAGCAGGAGGGAAGGTGAGGATGAAAGAGGTCACCTGAGATTGCAGCAGGCCGTCATAATGAGGCAAACAAGTTGTCAGAGAAAAATTTTTATTTGGAATTTTCAGATACGGATGGCACATTTATGATATCACCGCCGCTGCACTTTTGCCAAGGTTTTATCCATGTTAATAAGAAATGTGGTGCTTTTTTGGAGATAGACCAAGAATTGTACTCTCAACCCCACTCAGATTTGCCTCTCTGCCCCAGGGCATCAGCAGTGAGTGAGAACATTTGGACTCATTACAATTTAATCACTGGTGGAACAAGTACCCCATTTTGTTATTTAAGTAAAAGTACAGATACAGGAGCAAAAAATGTAAAAGTAAAAGTATCACATGGAAAAAAATCTATTTAAGTAAAAGCATTAAATAACCTGTCTACTATTACTGCTACTACCGCTACTACTACCGCTACTACTACCGCTACTACTACTACTACTGCTACTACTACCACTGCTACTGCCACCAGTACTACTACTGCTACTGCTAATGCTGCCTCTACTGCTGCTACTACTACTGCTACTACTACTGCTACTACTACTGCTACTGCCACCAGTACTACTCCTACTACTGCTACTACTACTGCTGCTGCTACTACTACTCCTACTACTGCTGCTACTACTACTGCTACTGCCACCAGTACTACTCCTACTACTGCTGCTGCTACTACTACTCCTACTACTACTCCTACTACTACTCCTACTACTGCTGCTACTACTACTGCTACTGCCACCAGTACTACTCCTACTACTGCTGCTGCTACTACTACTCCTACTACTAGATTTAGATTTTTTAGGCTTAAGCCTTTATTGGTCTCACACACAATGACACACAGTGACACACGGGAGAAATTTGACTTCTGCATTTGACCCATCCTTTTCAGGAGCAGTGAGCAGCCATCTTTTTCGGCGCCCGGGGCGCGCTTCTACTACTCCTACTACTACTCCTACTACTGCTACTGCTACTGCCACCAGTACTACTCCTACTACTGCTACTGCTGCTACTACTACTACTACTACTACTATACTACTACTACTACTATACTACTACTATACTACTACTATTACTACTACTACTACTACTACTACTACTGCTACTGCTACTATTACTACTACTACTACTACTACTATACTACTACTATTACTACTACTACTACTACTACTATACTACTACTATTACTACTACTACTATACTACTACTATACTACTACTACTATACTACTACTATACTACTACTATTACTACTACTACTACTACTACTGCTACTGCTACTATTACTACTACTACTGCTACTATTACTACTACTACTACTACTACTACTATACTACTATTACTACTACTACTGCTACTATTACTACTACTACTACTACTACTATACTACTACTACTACTATACTACTACTACTACTATACTACTACTATACTACTACTATTACTACTACTACTGCTACTTCTACTGCTACTACCCAATTTACCCCATTTTGTTATTTAAGTATAAGTACAGATACAGGAGCAAAAAATGTAAAAAGTAAAAGTATCACATGAAAAAAAATCTATTTAAGTAAAAGCATTAAATAACCTGTTTAACAATGTACTTAAATAATAAAAAGTAAAAGCATTTCAGACAGATTTGATCAGATTTGAGCTCTTATAAAGCTTCAAATGTAGTGATTTTGACAGATTTTTTCAGATTTTTTTTCAGAATTGAATCAGTAATTTTTCCTAACTTTTAAATTTTTTGGTATATCTTGTTTGCTCAAACTACAAACATGATAAAAGTAAAATCTCAGCCTTTTCAGCAGGTCTCAAATTATGATAAAAAAAAAACAACTTACTTTTCAGTCCTATAGACAGACTAATAATAAAAGAATTACTCGTGTGGATGAAACAAAACACAACTCCAGGTTTGTTTTTGACGAGGTAACAAGATTATAACGTGACTTAAAGCTCACAATAATCCATTTTCAACAATCAACAATCTTCAACTTCGCAGTGAAAGGGCCCATATTATGCTATTTTCTAATCTCTCATCTAATCTCCTCATCACAACAGACCTGGAGTTTTGTTTTGTTTCATTCACACGTTTTAACACACAAACCCTGCATATTTAGGCTGAGTTCTTTTCTCAAACTGAAAACGCTCTATTCCACCTTGTGATGTCGTGGTAAAACAGGAAGTGCTCCACTGTAAACGTAGTAAACATACACCTTCACTAGAATCATTTGGATGATTCCAGCCATGAAATTGTCAATCTCTACCGAACTAAAGGTAAAAAGTAGCTGTTAACAGAGCATTTTGAGCTTTGGAGATGTAGACATAATGATAAAGGATTACATAAACGTGTGAATGAAACAAAACAACTCCAGGCGTGTTTTTAAGGAGGTAACACCATCATAACATTTCTTTTAAGGTCCGATATTACACAAACTTGACTCTTCTGAGCTTTAAGTCATGTTAGAATGCAGTTACCTCCTCAAAAACAGACCTGGAGTTGTGTTTTGCTTCATTCACACATGTTTGAGTAAATCTGCATTACTACAGTCTACATCTCCAAAGCTCAAAATGATCTGTTCCACCTTGTGATGTCATATAGTGGTAGTTTTCAAGTTAACAGCTACATTTTACCTTAAAGGAAAAGTAACGTTTTTTACAATTTGAGCCTTATTTCGGTAATAAAACAAGTTGTTTTACTTACCCATAGCACTTTGGTGTCATATGGAGGATTTCCGGAGATGTTTTAGATTAGCGTTAGGCTAACGCCGTTAGCCTAGCGCGACTTATAGCCATAGCTCGGGGCATTCCCCGAGCATGTAATATGCCCCGTGTGGTCTCCAAACAACACAAACTTTAGCACTTTTCAAATCATAGAAGCTCGATGTCTTACTCTACGATTTCGTTTGAATCAAAAGTGGCCTGTAATCCGAGATTTATCCATAGCTTACAGCTATGCGTTCCATGTTTGGGTCCCGGGAGCTGAGAGCACACTCCGCGCATGCGCACTGGCGTCCTCATCTACTCGAAACTATGGCTAAATCTCGGATTACAGGCCACTTTTGACCAAACAAAATCGTAGACTAAAGACATCGAGCTTCTATGATTTGAAAAGTGCTAAAGTTTGTGTTATTTGGAGCCCGCACGGGGCATATTACATGCTCGGGTAATGCCCAGAGCTATGGCTATAAGTCGCGCTAGGCTAACGGCGTTAGCCTAACGGCGTTAGCCTAACGCTAATCTAAAACATCTGAGGAAATGCTCCATATGACACCAAAGTGCTATGGGTGAGTAAAACAACTTGTTTTATTACCGAAATAAGGCTCAAATAGTAAAAAACGTTACTTTTCCTTTAAATTCAGAAGAGATTGGCAATTCCAAGGCTGAAATTATCCAGTTGATTCTAGTGAAAGCATATAGAGTTTAAAGAACACAATATAACGGCGGCATGGTGGCTGAGTGTCTAATGCTCATGCTTCACAGCAAGAAGGTTCCGGGTTTGATCCCCGGGTCGCCCAGGCCTTTCTGTGTGGAGTTTGGTTGTTCTCCCCGTGTCTGGGTGGGTTTCCTCTGGGCACTCCGGTTTCCCCAATCAACACAAAACATACTCCAGGTAAAATCCTCCAGCTTAGGTCCTGACCGACGCAAGAAGATCATGGAGATGGTCCCCGGGTGCAGTAATGTGCTGCCCACTGCTCCTAATAACAGGATGGGTCAAATGCAGAGAAGAATTTCTCCTGTGTGAGATCAATAAAGTCACTTCTTCTTCTTCTTCTTCTTCAGAACAGTTATTGTATCAGCAGGTTTATGTGTTAAACATGTGTGAATGAAACAAAATACAACTCCAGGTGTATTTGTGATGAGGAAACATAACATACAGCTCTGGAAAAAAAATAAGAGACCACTGCAAAATGATCAGTTTTTCTGATTTTACTACTTATAAGTATGTGTTTGGGCAAAAGGAACATTTTTGTTTGAGTCTATAAACTACTGACAACATTTCCCTCAAATTCCAAATAAAAATATTATCGTTTAAAGCATTTATTTGCAGAAATGACAAATGGTCAAAATAGCAAAAAAGATCCATGTTTTCAGAGCTCAAACAATGCAAAGAAACAAGATCAAATTCATTTTAAAACAACATAATGTTTCAGAAATCAGAAGAGTTCAGAAATCAATATTTGGTGCAATAACCCTTATTTTTAATCACAGCTTTCATGCGTCTTGGCATGCTCTCTACAAGTCTTTCACATTGTTCTTGGGTCCTAGTTTAGACCTGGTTTAGTGCTAGTTTAGACCTGCTTTAGTCTTGGTTCAGACCTGGTTTAGTCCTAGTTTAGATCTGCTTTAGTCTTGGTTCAGACCTGGTTTAGTCCTAGTTTAGACCTGGATTAGTCTTGGTTCAGACCTGGTTTAGTCCTAGTTTAGACCTGGATTAGTCTTGGTTCAGACCTGGTTTAGTCCTAGTTTAGACCTGCTTTGGTCCTGGTTTAGCCCTGGTTTAGTCCTGGTTCAGATCTGGTTTAGTCCTAGTTTAGACCTGCTTTAGTCTTGGTCCCAGTCTTTCACATTGTTCTTGGGTGACTTTATTCCACTCCTGGTGCAAGAACTGAAGTAGCTCAGCTTTGTGTTTGTGTTGGAATTCAACAGACGCTGGAATGGAATGGCTGTAATACATGTAGAGATGCTGATTTCAGAAAAAAATCCAGTGGTCTCTTATTTTATTTATTTATTTTTTTCCCAGAGCTGTATATCAGAAAATTGCTTAATATGGGCCCTTTAAAGCCCACAAGAATCCACTTGGTGTAATATAGGACCTCCAGTTCAGGTTTAATAGGGATTTTAGAAAGTTGTGATGCCAAACGGGTTTAAAAGATCTCCTCAATTACCATAACATGAGTGTTTATAATGAGCTTACTTTCCACCCCTGAATACGCTCCCTTAGTAAAGTGGACGATGTCTTCAAATCGCCTGGAAATAGCCCTGTTAGTTACACCAACATTCCGCCGTACGCTGCTCCTCACTTTTAATTGAACATGTTTGGGGACTTGTAAACGGGCTCTCTGCGTTCATCCTGCGCTCCTCCCCTCAAATCCTATATTACGCCAAACTGACTCTGGTGAGATATAAGACCAGTTCGACGGCTGTTTCCTTTTCAAAAACAGACCTGGAGATGTGTTTTGTTTCACTAGCGCTACAAGTCGTTTTTATTATTAGTCTGTCCTAGGGGTGTAAATCAGACACTTCATGCCAACTCGATACAATATCGATTTCTTAAGCCAACAATTTGATTATTTTCAATACTTGAGAATTCCCCATGATTTGATACGATTCGATTCAATGGTGCATAGTTTTCACTTTATGTATTAATGATGTTTTGAATAAATTTTATTACAGAAAAATTCGATTCGATTCTTGTGGACGCATTTGGATCGTCGGCTGTAGGATCGATGCATCGATACGAATCGATTATTATTTACACGACTCGTGTGTCCACAGCTGATCCATCATGTGATGCCCTCAAGCAATAGTTTAAATACTACTACTACTACTACTACTACTACTACTGCTACTGCACCTGCTACTACTACTACTACTACTACTACTACTGCACCTGCTACTACTACTACTACTACTGCTACTGCACCTGCTACTACTACTACTACTACTGCTACTGCACCTGCTACTACTACTACTACTACTACTACTACTACTACTACTACTACTACTGCTACTACTACTACTACTGCTACTGCACCTGCTACTACTACTACTACTACTACTACTACTGCTACTACTACTGCTACTACTACTACTACTACTACTACTACTACTACTACTGCTACTACTACTACTACTGCTACTGCACCTGCTACTACTACTACTGCTACTGCACCTGCTACTACTACTACTACTACTACTACTGCTACTGCACCTGCTGCTACTACTACTACTACTACTACTGCTACTGCACCTGCTACTACTACTGCTACTACTACTACTGCTACTGCACCTGCTACTACTACTGCTACTGCACCTGCTGCTACTACTACTACTACTACTACTGCTACTACTACTACTACTGCTACTACTACTACAAAAGCAAGCAACTGAAAGAAATACTACTACCACCACCACTACTACTACAAAAATAACTGAAAGAAACTACTACCACTTCTACTACTACCACCACCGCCACCACCAATCCTACCACTACTATTACTGCTACTACTACCGCTACTACTACTGCTACTACTACTACAAAAGCAAGCAGCTGAAAGAAATACTACTACCACTACCACTACTACGACTACTACTACTACCACCACCGCCACCACCACTACTACCACTACTATTACCGCTACTACTATCGCTACCACTACCACTACTACTACTACCACTACCACTACTACCACCGCCACCATCACTACTACTACCACTACTACTACTACTACTACTACTACTACTACAAAAGCAACTGAAAGAAATTACTACTATCACCACCACTACTACCACTACTACTAATACTACAAAAGCAACTGAAAGAAACTACTACAGGGTGTCCTCGGGTTACGACGGTCTCGACTTACGACGTTTCGTGGTTACGAACCCGCCCCCATAAAAAAATAAAAAAATATTACGCGTCATTCCGTCTTACGCAGTTTAGCGTGGTAAGCGACGTAAACAAACGCGAACGGCGCGCGGCGCAAGGTGGAAGAATACGCTTTGTTGTGGTTGTAGGGCGAAGAAGACGGCCTCGTGTGCGTGCCCAATGTGGGCGGAAGTACCTGATGTGGGCTCTGATCTTCTCCTATGAAAGCGGCAGTGATAACCAAGCAGCGTAGTGGTCTAATTATTGAGATGGAAAGGATATTGGTGCTTTGGTTGGAAGATCAAATTCAAAATCCGACTTACGACGAAATTCGGGTTACGACGCGTCTTAAGAACGGATCAACGTCATAACCCGAGGACCCCCTGTACTACCACTACTACTACTGGTACTACTACTACAAAAGCAACTAAAAGAAACTCCTACCACTACTGCTACTACCACTACTGCTACTACCACTACTACTACCACTACTACCACTACTACCACTACTACCACTACTACTACTACTACTACCACTACTACCACTACTGCTAGTACTGCTACTACTGTTACTTCTACTACTACTACAAAAGCAAGCAACTGAAAGAAATACTACTACCACCACCACCACTACTACTACTACGACTACTACGACTACTACTACTACTACTACTACTACTACTACTACTACTACGACTACTACTACGACTACTACTACTACTAGGTTAACGAGGGAAAGCAGTAGTTTTCATGTTGTTGCTCCTTTTACCTTTTGTTTCGTAGTGATGGGCTGAAATTAACCAATTCTAGTGAAGGGTATGGAGTTTAAAAACACAGTGGAGCACTTTCTGCATTATGGCATGACATCACATGGAACAGAGTTTTCAGTTTGAGAGAAGAACTCGGTCTAAATACTAAATAGAGCTTGTGCGTTAAACGTGTGAATGAAACAAAACACAACTCCAGATTTTAACACAGATCAGAAAATAGCGTAACAGTTTTCTGTTTAATACAAGAGTCCATCGAATTGCCTTAATTTATTGTCAGATTAAAATTCAGCCTTTGCCGTCACCTTAGCAACTGCTTGAAAAAAGGTGGGTGGCAGTGGCATGGGGGCTCTCTCTGCGTGTCTGCCAGTGAAGTTTCTGCGAGCACAAATCCTTGAGTGAGAAGAAAAAAAAAAAAAAAACATGAAAACTTCGGCCTTCTGTGGTGAAAAATCTTGGATGAAAAGTGCTTTGGAGTTCGGTACTCGAGGGACAGCTTTTGGATGAGTAACTACATAATTGATAATACTTGTTAGAAAATGGAAAGTGAAAGTTGAATGCGGTCATTTATTTGCCAAACAACGATAAGGTTCTGTGTATGATGAACAGGCAGAGGTTTGCAGGGTTTCGAGTAGTAGTAGTAGTAGTAATAGTAGTAGTAGTAATAGTAGTAGTAGTAGTAGTATGCAACCTGAGTAGTAGTAGTAGTCATGTCCTGTTTTTTACCCCAAAACATGACAAGTTTTAGCAGTAGTAGTAGTTGCAGTAGTAGTAGTAGTAGTAGTAGTAGTAGTAGTGGTAGTAGTAGTGGTAGTAGTAGTCGTAGTAGTTTCCTTCTATTATTTCATTGCCTTTTAACCCAAAACATAACTTGTAGTAGTAGTAGTACTAGTAGCAGTAGTAGTAATGGTAGTAGTAGTAGTAGTAGTAGTAGTCGTAGTAGTAGTAGTTGCAGTAGTAGTAGTAGTAGTAGTGGTAGTAGTAGTAGTGGTAGTAGTAGTCGTAGTAGTTTCCTTCTATTATTTCATTGCCTTTTAACCCAAAACATAACTTGTAGTAGTAGTAGTACTAGTAGCAGTAGTAGTAATGGTAGTAGTAGTAGTAGTAGTAGTCGTAGTAGTAGTAGTGGTAGTAGTAGTGGTAGTAGTAGTCGTAGTAGTTTCCTTCTATTATTTCATTGCCTTTTAACCCAAAACATAAGTTCTAGTAGTAGTACTAGTAGCAGTAGTAGTAGTAGTAGTAGTAGTACTAGTAGCAGTAGTAGTAGTATTAATAGTAGTAGTAGTAGTACTAGTAGCAGTAATGGTAGTGGTAGTAGTAGTAGTAATAATAATAATAGTTTCATTCAGTTGATTTCATTGCCCTTTAACCCAAAACCTGAATAGTTGTTAATTAGTAGTGTAGTAGTAGTAGTAGTAGTAGTAGTAGTAGTAGTAGTAGTGTCCCTTCATGGCCTTTCAATCACCAAAAGCTGTGGAGTAAAAGTTGTTGTAGTTACCTCATCTGCTTTGATTTCCCCATCCACCAAAAACAGTAGTAGCAGTAGTAGTAATAGTATCAGTAGTAGTAGTCATAGTCATAGTAGTAGTTTCAGTTTCTTTCGTTGTCCTTTAACCTAAAACAAGATTAGTAGTAATAGTAGTAACAGTAGTAATAGTGGTGGTAGTAGAAGTAGCAGTCACAATCATAGTAGTAATAGTAGTAGTAGTAGTAGTAGTAGTAGTAGTAATAGTAGTAGTAGTAGTAGTAGTAATGTTCTGGGATCTCTCTAAATAGCTTATAGTTTGCATCATGTTCCTTGAAGATGAAGAATATTCTGTTTGTTATTCTCATCATTCTCAATAATTAATCACATTAATTAAACTTATTCAAGTATAACAATAATATTCCATGGACCATAACAGCTGACCGCACACCAGCACAACCACATTCTTCCTTCATTAAACTGTAGCTATAATCTGACAATTAATTTATATTTAGTTAGTCTTCAAGGTCAAAAATATTACACTGAAGACCAAATACACTCAACAAAAATATAAACGCAACACTTTTGTTTTTGCTCCCATTTTTCATGAGATGGACTTAAAGATCTAAAATTCATTCCAGATACACAATATTACCATTTCTCTCAAACATTGTTCACAAATCTGTCTAAATGTGTGATAGTGAGCACTTCTGCTTTGCTGAGACAATCCATCCCACCTCACAGGTGTGCCACATCAAGATGCTGATCTGACATCATGATTAGTGCACAGGTGTGCCTTATACTGCCCACAATAAAAGGCCACCCTGAATTGTGCATTTTTTTTGCTTTATTGGGGGTCTGGGGACTCAGAACCAGTCAGTATCTGGTGTCACCACCAATTGCCTCATGCAGTGCAACACATCTTCTTCGCATAGAGTTTATCAGATTGTCAATTGTGGCCTGTGGAATGTTGGTCCACTCCTCTTCAATGGCTGTGCGAAGTTGCTGGATATTAGTGGGAGCTGGTACACGCTGTCGTATACGCCGGTCAAGCACATCCCAAACATGCTCAATGGGTGACATGTCCGGTGATTATGCTGGCCCTGCAAGAACTGGGACATTTTCAGCTTCCAAGAATTGTGTACAGATCCTTGCAACATGGGGCCGTGCATTATCTTGCTGAAACATAAGGTGATGTTCATGGATGTATGGCACAACAATGGGCCTCAGGATCTCATCACGGTATCTCTGTACATTCAAAATGCCATCAATAAAATGCACCTGTGTTCTTCGTCCATAACAGATGCCTGCCCATACCATAACCCCACCACCACCATGGGCCACTCGATCCACAACATTGACATCAGCAAAGCGCTCACCCACACGATGCCACACACGCTGTCTGCCATCTGCCCTGAACAATGTAAACCGAGATTCATCCGTGAAGAGAACACCTCTCCAACGTGCCAGACTCCATCGAATGTGAGCATTTACCCACTCAAGTCTGTTACGGCGACGATCTGAAGTCAGGTTAAGACCCCGATGAGGACAACGAGCATGCAGTTGAGCTTCCCTGAGACGCTTTCTGACAGTTTGTGCAGAAATTGTTTGGTTATGCAAACCAACTGTTTCAGCAGCTGTCCGAGTGGCTGGTCTCAGACGATCTTGGAGGTGAACCTGCGGGATGTGGCGGTCCTGGGCTGGTGTGGTTACACGTGGTCTGCGGTTGTGAGGCCGGTTGGATGTACTGCTATATTCTCTGAAACGCCTTTGGAGACGGCTTATGGTGGAGAAATGAACATTCAATGCACGAGCAACAGATCTGGTTGACATTCCTGCTGTCAGCATGCCAATTGCACGCTCCCTCAATGCTTGTGACATCTGTGGCATTTTGCTGTGAGACAAACCTGCACATTTCAGAGTGGCCTTTTATTGTGGGCAGTATAAGGCACACCTGTGCACTAATCATGATGTCAGATCAGCATCTTGATGTGGCACACCTGTGAGGTGGGATGGATTATCTCAGCAAAGCAGAAGTGCTCACTATCACACATTTAGACAGATTTGTGAACAATGTTTGAGAGAAATGGTAATATTGTGTATCTGGAATGAATTTTAGATCTTTAAGTCCATCTCATGAAAAATGGGAGCAAAAACTAAAGTGTTGCGTTTATATTTTTGTTGAGTGTATATACAGTACGCAACGTCAGAATCTACATGTTTGATCTAGTGGTTTGGTGCTTGAACTTGAAACACGAAGAACCACTTTTAAATATTCTGTTATTACAAAAAACATCATTACAGCTCATCGGCTATTATGTTTGACCTAAATATGAAGAACTGGGTTTGTTATCTAACCCACTTTTGTTGAAGATTCTGATGTAATTATGAAGCTGCTATTGGAAAGTAGAAATAAAATTATATTCTGAATTGTATTACGGATTTAAAATGAATCTACAGAATCCATTTGTTCTATAAGTTGATGTGCCTGGGAATTGAACCTGGAACCTTTTGGATTCTTGTCTACTTTTATTGCCCTGTCCATCTTCTTAAACAACAATTAACTTGTATTATGTAACTTTTCTTGTGTATGATGTGCTGTCTACTTGGCTTTATGGATATGTTGTTGCTTTGCCTGAAATGTTCCACTGTATGGCATTAAACGTATCTACTTTGCATTAATTAAATTACAGGTGTTTTATGGCACAAAAATACCTTGAAAAACATTCTTACTATCAGCATAATTACCCTTATTTTATCATGTAATGTTTTCATATTTAAAAAAAGCATTTTGTGTGTAACAAATGTCAAAATTTACTATTTTTGGGACATATAAAACACAAACATGAAAAGAGCCTGGTTAAAACTCCATGCTTCTTTTTGTTGACATATTAGATACTAAAAAATATACAGAGGGGGTATTGGATGCCTTCTTAAAGTTCAAAGTCAGCTTTATTGTCAAAAACCATGTACACACTGTACACAGGATTTGAAATTGCAGTGCCCCCTAGGCCAACAGTGAACATAAAACATCTGATAAACAAGACAATAAACACCATGACTAAAACATCACATGTACCCATAGCAAAAGTACAGTAAACTTGTATATAATACACTTGTACTTGTATACAACTTGTATAAAACACATATTGTGTAGCGCAATAAAGCTCAAATGGTGTCATTAAGCAGCAGTGTCATTTGTCATTTAAGCAGCAGTGTCATTTGTCATTTAAACAGCAGTGTCTGGGTCATTTAAGTGTCATTTAAGCAGCAGTGTCAGTGTCATTTAAGCAGCAGTGTCTGTGACATTTAAGTGTGATTTAAGCAGCAGTATCAGTGCCATTTAAGCAGCAGTATCAGTGTCATTTAAGCAGCAGTATCTGTCATTTAAGTGTGATTTAAGCAGCACTGTCAGTGTCATTTAAGCAGCAGTGTCAGTGTCATTTAAGCAGCAGTGTCAGTGTGACACTTATTATTTGAAACTAGATATGACTGAAAATTTGCCTAAAAAATTTGCCTTATTTTTTTTTAGTTAAAACATTAATAAATCAGACATGGAATTAGTCCTTCTGTATGTTTTGTCAAAATCTTGTTAAGTACAAGACTGTAAAGTTTCATGTCTATGTAGGTGCTACTTTAAGGGATGATCCTTAGACTTTGAAATGACTATGTCCAATAAAACTCGTAATATGGGCTAAATTAAATTAATATGGGATTAAATGAAGTGCATAGTGCATTTCAGTTCATAGTGGACCATTATGTTGTTTCCACATGGATGTTTATATGCTGACAGACCAAAAAAAAAAAGTTTTGCCTACAGTGTCTCACTTTAATGCCATACCGTGTAACATTCCAAACAGAGCAACAGCATCTTCATGGAAACGAGCAGATGGCAGAAACATTCCATAGTATTCCATTTAAAACTATCCTTTGTGTTTTCCCTCCTGGCTAGCTCGCCACATTCCGCCCTCTAATTAGAATGCATGTATTATTCCTTTTTTTACTTAGTTTTTTACATTCTGGCACACTGGGTAAACACTTTGGCGGGATCTAGTTTCTCGTTTTCCATTGACGCTGTAAAACACATTAAAAACCCATTATCAAATCCATTGACTAAATGATGAAACATGAAAACAGAGCAGCTTGCGTGTCACAGCCGATAAGCCTCACCACTAACGACCCACAAACCAAACCTTAGAAATACGTCAGTGTTATGTATTTTCCCTAACAAATTCATATACATAAATGCATATTTTAACAGTCTACAGCGGAGCGTTGGACAGATCCCGCCACCTGTTCACTTCTCCGTTATTTTAAGTCTTTATATTTCCATCTTCCGTCTCCCTTGCTTCTCTCCCTTGCATGCTTTTTGAGTTGCTGCCAGTTATTCCTCATGGGGGGGCTCTGCTGCAGTCTGAACTAGAGAATTCACTATCCCTCCACCCACCTCTTCCTTTACCTCCTTCCTTGTTCTATCCATCTTTCTTTCAATCCTAGTCGCTTACTTCTAATGCAACCTTACCTCGGTCCATTACACTTCCCTTGTAGCTCGCCACATCTTTAAAAATGTGGCGAGCTACAATTTGCAACTTCAACATCCTTAACATCCTTTTGTCTATTTTGTTTTGTTTCTTCCAGGTTCCTGACTTTAACCAATCCAACGCCATCTGGTAAGCCTTCGTTTCTCAATTGCACCTATGAATTTTTTTTTTTCAAAAATCTTCACGCCCCCTCACGCTGGCTTCTTCTTTTTTTTTTTCTTGCTTTCCTTCCCTTCTCTATAAGCCGCTCGCTTCCACCCACTCGTCCTCGCTTTCCCCTCGCTCGCACACACTCCCTCTCTCTCATCTCGTTTTCTTTCGCGCTGGTTGTTTCCGTTCTGGCTGGTGTTAGGGACAGGAGCGGCAGAGATAGCAGGGCTGCTGGCGGATGGGGCTGGTGTGCGTTGCGTGCTAATGTTATGGGGTATTTCCTCGCGGCGTAGACAGAGGTGGGTAAGCCTGTTTGGAGATCAGATAAGGGGGGGTTGTTTCTCCTCTCTTACCCCGGTTTTGGGCTTTGAATCTTCAGGATGCAGCGCTGCGTGATCGGAAGGTATGGACACACTTGTATTTGAATTATAATACTAGCTTTTTTTTTTTTCAATATTTAATGCTGCATTTGTCAGGCTAGTTCTGTACAGCTTGGGATGGTTTTTGAATAGAAAACTGCGAAATATTTCTTACTGTTTCTTACAGTGGTTGGATTATAATGTAGTTTTTTGGTAATTTATTTTTCTTGTGGTGAGAGCTTTTTAATAGGAGTCGGGTGGTCACCTGTCGGAATGCATCTCCGGAACTACAGTATTAGGTTTTACTGCAATGCTTGCCGAAATGTTTTTCCTGAAATTATAATTTTAAAATAAATATTACATTTGTTTAATTTATTGTTGTGGAAATATAACATTTTTAGACTAGCCTGTGGGATTGTATTTCTGATTGATTACCCTGCAATGCATTGTTGCTATGGCTCGATCCTTATAACAACATGTGCTTGATTTTAATGCTAAAGCAAACTGTTTGAGAAAGAAATTTGCTTTGGAAATAATACAAATATATACGCAATTATATTTTTGATCTGAGTAATTTTGGTTGGTTTAAAAAAAAAATTACAAATCGAACGTTATTGGTGCAAAATTATCTGCTCGTGAGCTAATATTTGGCTCATTTTAATTAAGTTTTCTGCAGAAATGTTGCATGAAGTTATACAAATTTATTAAAAAATTACAGAAAAGAAAAATCGATCTAACTTTTCTAAATAGCTAATTGAAGAAGTCATATTTAATTCAACTGTAACTGAAATTGTAGTCATTTTTACTAGAATCCATTAGATTTTTTTGCAGTGTGCACCTGTCGGAATGCATCTCCGGAACTACAGTATTAGGTTTCACTGCAATGCTTGCCAAAATGTTTTTTCCTGAAATTATAATTTTAAAATAAATATTACATTTGTTTAGTTTATTGTTGTGGAAATATAACGTTTTTAGACTAGCCTGTGGGATTGTATTTCTGATTGATTACCCTGCAATGCATTGTTGCTATGGCTCGATTGATTTTAATGCTAAAGCAAACTGTTAAGCTTTGTTTGAGAAAGAAATTTGCTTTGGAAATAATACAAAAACACTGCAATATATATGCCATTATATATTTGGTCTGAGTAATTTTGGTTGGTTTAAAAAAATAATAAAATTTGAACGTTATTGGTGCAAAATTATCTGCTCGTGAGCTAATATTTGGCTCATTTTAATTAGGTTTTCTGCAGAAATGTTGCATGAAGTTATACACATTATACACATTTATTAAAAATTACAGTACAAAATTACATGTTTCTAAATAACTGATATAAATATACTGATATAATAACTGATTATATTTAATTCAACTGTACCCAGAATTGTAGTCATTTTAACTAGAATCCAGTTGACTTTTTTGCGGTGTGCACCTGTCGGAATGCACCACTGTATCTGATTCATTACTCTGCAACGCAAAAGTGCTCCTCTGAATCCTCTGTGGTCTACGAAAATTACCAAAATGATTCCAAATCCCAAATATATTAGTCTTTCTTCCCTTCCTTCCTTTCTTCTTCCAAGGATGTACAAGGTGTACCTCAGTTACCCAAAATGCACTCTGTCAGGAAAGGCTCTACAGTCACATGAAGAAATGATTTTTTTTGCATAATTACTTTTGTAAGAAAAAGGACAAAGGCAGAACTTGTACTCTCTCGGGAAATTAAAACCACAACTGTCAGTAATGATGCTTGGCAGATTGAAAACAGTGTCTTTCATCTTGCTTCCTTGTGACTTCACAATATAGATAATTATTTCTTTTCATAAGATTTAAATTTAAGGTCCTATATTATGGAAAATTGAAAAAATGTTACCTCAAATGCATCCCTCGAGTTGTGTTTTTTTTCATTCATAGATGTTAGTAATGCTTTATTATTAATCTGTCTACATCTCCAAAACTCAAAATGTTCTCTTCCACCTTGTGATGTCATGTAGTGTTTTTTTTTTTTTTTTTAAGTTAACAGCTACCTTTTGTCTTTTGTCAGTAGAGATTGGCAAATCCAGGGCTTAAATCATCCAGTTGATTCTCGTGAAGGTATATGGAGCTGGAAAACAGAGTGGAGCACTTCCTGTTATGGCATGACATCACAAGTTGGAACAAGGTGTTTTCAGTCTGAGGATACGTTTATATGATGACGGTCTGAACACAAGACGCAAAAGTGGCGTTGCGTCTTCCCTTTTTATTCCACGTTTAGACGAGCGTTTTCGGGAGGAAATCTGCGTACATACGGTGACGCAAAAGTGTTTGGAATTGGATTGGGTATGCATGCCAGGCGGCTAGGTGGTGCTGTGATACATTATTACTATGTTCGCGTGCATGCGTAGAATCTTCCTTCTTCTCAACTGCGTCGCGAAAAGCAAAACAAAACATGGCTACCGGTAGCAAACAAAATTTGTGTGGTCAGACGAAGAAGTTCAACTATTGCTTCAGACCACATTAGACTACAAAGCAACGAAGGCGCAACAACATCCTGCCAAACAAAGTACACCGATAAATGGACCGATGTGACGTAAACGCGTACGCGACGTCAGCAGATTTGACCAGAGTTTTGCATCTTGGGCAGTGTAGACGAAAACGCTACGGCGGAGCGTATTCAAGTTTTCTACTTTGGAGGGTGGTTTCAGTTTTTTGCGTTTTTAAGCCCCCAAAATGCCGTCACCGTCTAAACGAAAAGGCACTTCCGATAAAATATTTTGTCGTTTTTACCCTTAAGCGTTCTCGTGTAAACAGGCCCTGAGAGAAGAACTGTAAATATGCAGGATCTATGTGTTAAACATGTGTGAATGAAACAACACAACTCCAGATATGATCAGGAAATCACATAATACAAACCATTTAACATAACGTTACATTGAGACAGACTGCAGTGACCCATCCTCCAAAGCCATTGTCTAGTAGGCCACTGTCAGGAGCAGTGGCCTATATAGCTCACAGCAGGAAGGTCCCCAGTTTGATTCCCGTGCTGCTGGGACATTTCTGTGCGGAGTTTGAACGTTCGCTCTGTGTCTGGGTGGGTTTCATTATACAAGAATGAGAACTTCGCACTTCAGTTTCTTAAAACAGGGGCGTTCGAGGAGAACATATGAGCCCCAGAACATAAGAGAAAATAATTTGCAAAATGTAAGATTTATTAGGACATACGTTTCGGCACTAGGCCTTCCTCAGGCAAAATATATATATATACTGTATATATATATATATATATATATATATATATATATTATGAAGGCCTAGTGCCAAAACCTTTTATGTCCTTACAAATCTTACATTTTGCAAGCAAGACGGAGTGCGGGATTATTTTCTTCTCATATGAGTGAAAATACTCTGGAGTCTATATGAACCAAAGATGTGCACAGTTAACTCGATCTCCAGCTAGCTACTTCTGAGTCCAAGTCCATAGCTGAAGGGCCTTGCGGTCACCCACTGCTCCCGACTGTTGCCCCAGCACCTTTGAAGGACAAATATTATACTATTTTGTATTGTTGTTGGCTTTTAAACATCCTCTTTGGCATCTCATAATTTAGATCTTAGAATATAAATAATGGCAGGAGGAAATCAGCAAAAAAATAGATTGGGTTAGCAAATTTTTATGACTTTTTATGCACAAGGACCCAGTTGTAAAGAACACAATTTGACAGCAGAAAAGCCAACTTAGGAGAACTGAATTTTTCCTGTGATGTAACAATCCTGGGAAATTTCAAAGTTTTATGAGCGCTCAAAAGGACAGAAGTTGGGTAAAAAGTTTCACAAAACAAGTGTGAATTATGTAAAGTATGTTTTTGATGAGGGAACAAGGTTATGGCATGTTTAAAAGCTCAAAAATATGTGTTATTCAAAGGGGTTGGGTCAGTGATGGATGAAGCACTCTTAAAAGCATAGACCGTGGAACCGCCCGGGCCAGGGGGGCCGTGGCCCGGGTAACTTTTTGAAAATGATTATTAAAAAAAAAACCCAAACAAACAAATGTTGGCTTGCGAGGTTTTTTTTTATCATGTCAAGAAAAATCAAACTTAAACCCCAATTCATGCTGTAATTTAATCAAGCGCTTCGCTTAAACATTTCCTAAACCAATATTTTTGACGTCACATGTCGTGCGTGAAATGTTGCAAAATGCATAGAACAGCGCAGCCCTGAAAAAACGCGCGGAAGTTGTGATTGTGGCAGTGTGTAGACATCATTGTCAGAGTGGAGTAGATGGACGGAACAACCAAAATGAAAAGACACAAACCGATTTTGGAATATTTTAAAGGAAAGCAAATTAAAACCGCAGCACATTCCGATGGGACAGCTGTGCCCCAACCTTCAACCCTGGACCAAAGCAACAGAGAAGAATGTTCAACTACTTCAACTGAGGGAACTCGACCAAACCTCTCTGAGGCTAACGGTGCACCACCTCAGCTTAGCCATGAGACCCACGGGAGCTGTTCAAATGAGTGCTGCAGGGATCTTACAACACCTAATCAACCGAGCAATCCCGACGTGTTAAAAAGAAACAAGAGGGTACAAGGGACAGGATCTTCACAACATTTCGGTGACACCCTCTTGCAATTGTGGCCCCCCCTAGTTCAAATGCGTTCCGCGTCTATGCTTAAAAGTACAGATACAAAGGCAAAAAGTCACTCAAGTAAAAGCAAAAGTGTCACATTCAAAAAAAAAATCTACTTACGTAAAAGTATTAAAGTAAATGTTTAAAAAATTTACTTTAAGAGTAAAATAAAAGTATTTCACACAGATTCTTTATATATATATATATATATATATATATATATATATATATATATATATATATATATATATATATATATATATATAGTGATATTGACTGAAAATACAGATTTCAATACAAATCTTTTTTTTTCTTTTTTCTTATGAATTTTGTACATTTGTTATTGTTAATTTAATAAATTACAGATACCTAGAAAATATATTTAAGTACAGTACTTTACTCCTTGTACACAACAGTTCTGGTGTAGTCCTGGTTTAGCCCATCCTGGTGTAGTCCTGGTTTAGTCCTAGTGTAGTCCTGGTTTAGACATGATTTAGTCCTGGTTTTGTCCTGGTGTAGTCCTGGTTTAGTCTGTCCTGGTGTAGTTCTGGTATAGTCCTGGCCTTGTCCTGGTGTAGTTCTGGTGTAGTCCTGGTGTAGACCTGGTCTAGTCCTGGTTTAGTCATGATTTAGTCCTGGTTTAGTCCTAGTGTAATCCTGGTGTAGACCTGGTATAGTGCTGGTTTAGACATGATTTAGTCCTGGTTTAGTCCTGGTGTAGACCTGGTTTAGTCTGTCCTGGTGTAGTTCTGGTGTAGTCCTGGTGTAGTCCTGGAGCGGAGCAGTCTTGGTGTAGTTCTGGTGTAGTCCTGGTTTAGACATGATTTAGTCCTGGTGTAGTCCTGGTTTAGTCCGTCCTGGTGTAGTCCTGGTGTAGTTCTGGTTTAGTCTGTCATGGTGTAGTTCTGGTGTAGTCCTGGTGTTGTCCTGGTTTAGTCCCTCCTGGTGTAGTTCTGGTGTAGTCCCAGTCTTGTCCTGGTTTAGTCCTGGTGTTGTTCTGGTGTGGTCCTGATGTAGTCCTGGAGCAGTCTTGGTGTAGTCCTGGTGTAGACCTGGTGTATTCCTGGTTTAGTCATGATTTAGTCCTGGTTTAGTCCTGGTGTAGTCCTGGTTTAGTCTGTCCTGGTGTAGTTCTGGTGTAGACCTGGTTTAGACATGATTTAGTCCTGGTGTAGTCCTGGTTTAGTCTGTCCTGGTGTAGTCCTGGTGTAGTTCTGGTTTAGTCTGTCACGGTGTAGTTCTGGTGTAGTCCCGGTCTTGTCTTGGTTTAGTACCGGTGTTGTCCTGGTTTAGTCCGTCCTGGTGTGGTCCTGATGTAGTCCTGGAGCAGTCTTGGTGTAGTCCTGGTGTAGACCTGGTGTATTCCTGGTTTAGTCATGATTTAGTCCTGGTTTAGTCCTAGTGTAGTCCTGGTGTAGTCCTGGTTTAGACATGATATAGTCCTGGTTTAGTTCTGGTGTAGTCCTGGTTTAGACATGATTTAGTCTTGGTGTAGTCCTGGTTTAGTCCGTCCTGGTGTAGTCCTGGTGTAGTTCTGGTTTAGTCTGTCATGGTGTAGTTCTGGTGTAGTCCTGGTGTTGTCCTGGTTTAGTCCCTCCTGGTGTAGTTCTGGTGTAGTCCCAGTCTTGTCCTGGTTTAGTCCTGGTGTTGTTCTGGTGTGGTCCTGATGTAGTCCTGGAGCAGTCTTGGTGTAGTCCTGGTGTAGACCTGGTGTATTCCTGGTTTAGTCATGATTTAGTCCTGGTTTAGTCCTGGTGTAGTCCTGGTTTAGTCTGTCCTGGTGTAGTTCTGGTGTAGACCTGGTTTAGACATGATTTAGTCCTGGTGTAGTCCTGGTTTAGTCTGTCCTGGTGTAGTCCTGGTGTAGTTCTGGTTTAGTCTGTCACGGTGTAGTTCTGGTGTAGTCCCGGTCTTGTCTTGGTTTAGTACCGGTGTTGTCCTGGTTTAGTCCGTCCTGGTGTGGTCCTGATGTAGTCCTGGAGCAGTCTTGGTGTAGTCCTGGTGTAGACCTGGTGTATTCCTGGTTTAGTCATGATTTAGTCCTGGTTTAGTCCTAGTGTAGTCCTGGTGTAGTCCTGGTTTAGACATGATATAGTCCTGGTTTAGTCCTGCTGTAGTCCTGGATTAGATCTAGGACTGGTTTAGACCCATTCCTGTCCTGGTGTAGTCCTGGTGTAGTTCTGGTCTAGTCCTGGTTTAGTCCTGGTGTAGCCTTAGAGTAGTCCTGGTGTAGTTCTGGTGTAGTCCTGATGTAATCCTAATGTAGACCTGGTTTAGTCCTGGTGTAGTCCTGGTTTAGTTCTGATGTAGATCTGGTTTAGTCCTGTTTTGGTCCTGGCGTAGTTCTGGTCTAGTCCTGGGTTAGTTCTGGTTTAGTCCTGTTTTGGTCCTGGTGTAGTTCTGGTTTAGTCCTGGTCTAGTCCTGGTTTATGCACATTTTAGATCAGCCAGAAAAGCCAAAACACCTTAAACAAACCCGTCTCGCCACAGGGAGAACATGCAAACGCCCAATAACATCTGTTTCTCGTTCCATTACAGCCACGGGGAAACGGACGCTTCCATTATGTTTATTAATCCGACGCAGATTCTCCCATTGTTGGCGATTATTGATGGTATTATTACGATTTGCGTCAGATTATGTAGTGGAAGCCCCCGTAAACTGGAGCTGAGGCTAATTAAGATACCGCGGGGTGGCTGTTCCCTCCAGCACCTCGTGTCACAGTGGCTTTAGTGAATTAGAGGAGAGACCGTGGTGGAGATAAAACCGTGGTGGAGATAAAACCGTGGTGGAGATAAAACCGTGGTGGAGATAAAAGCAGGGGAGTCCCGGTCCTGTCCCCCAGGCCAGAGTCACCTGAGCTGGGGAGAACAGGAGGCAGGGGTAGGCAGCTTGGAGATCAAATTAATCTGTGGATTTTTTTTTTTGTGTGTAGCTCTTTTTTAAACATGGTGTAGTCCTGGTTTAGTCCTGGTGTAGTCCTGGTGTAGTCTTGGTTTAGTCCTAGTTTAGTCCTGGTGTAGTCCTGGTTTAGTCCTAGTTTAGTCCTGGTGTAGTCCTGGTTTAGTCCTGGTGTAGTCCTAGTTTAGTTCTGGTGTAGTCCTGGTTTAGACCTGGTGTAGTCCTGATTTAGACCTGGTGTAGTCCTAGTTTAGTTCTGGCGTAGTCCTGGAGTAGTCTTGGTGTAGTCCTGGTTTAGACCTGGTGTTGTCCTAGTTTAGTCCTGGTGTAGTCCTGGCTTAGTCCTGGTTTAGTCCTGGTGTAGTCCTGGAGTAGTCCTGGTGTAGTCCTGGTTTAGACCTGGTGTAGTCCTAGTTTAGTTCTGGTGTAGTCTTGGTTTAGTCCTGGTTTAGACCTGGTGTAGTCCTAGTTTTGTTCTGGTGTAGTCCTGGTTTAGACCTGGTGTAGTCCTGGTGTAGTCCCGGTTTAGTCCTGGTGTAGTCCTAGTTTAGTTTTGGTGTAGTCCTGGTTTAGACCTGGTGTAGTCCTGGTGTAGTCCTGGTTTAGACCTGGTGCAGTCTTAGGTTAGTTCTGGTGTAGTCCTGGTGCAGTCCTGGTGTAGTCCTGGTGTAGTCCTGGTGTAGTCCTGGTGTAGATCTGCTGTAGTTCTGGTGTAGTCCTGTTTTGGTCCTAGTGTAGTTTTGGTTTAGTCTTGGTGTAGTTCTGGTGTAGTTCTTGTTTAGTCCTGGTAAAATCCTGGTGCAGTCCTGGTTTAGTTCTGGTTTAGTCCTGGTGCAGTCCTGGTTTAGTCCTGTTTTGGTCCTGGTGTAGTTCTGGTTTAGTTCTGGTGTAGTCTTGGTTTAGTCCAGGTCTATATCTGGTTTAGATCTATTTTGTTCCAGGTGTGGTTCTGGTTTAGTTCTGGTGTAGTTTTCGTTTAGTCCTGGTGTTGTCCTGGTTTAGTCCTGTTGTAGTCCTAGTTCAGTGTAGTGTAGTCCTGGGTTAGAACTTGCGAACTTGTTGTGATGTCATGTGGTAATACAGGAAGAGCTCCACTGTGTTTTTAAACTCCAAACACCTTCACTAGAATCATTTGTATTTCAGCCCTGGAACTGCCGATCTCTACTTAAATTGACTACTACCACTACATGACATCACAAGGTGGAACGCACGCACGCACGCCCACACACACACACACACACACAGCTTCACCTTCATTATTTAGAATTTGACTTGGCGCACAAAATGATGAAACGAGCTGAAATCCAGACTCATTTTCTGTCTCCATCACCTATAACCTGGTACAGTCCTGGTTTACCCCTGGTTTATACCTGGTTTAGTCTTGGTTTAGTCCTGGTTTAGTCCTGGTTTAGTCCTGGTTTAGACCTGGTTTAGTCCTGGTTTAGTCCTGGTTTAGTCCTGGTATAGTCCTGGTTTAGTTCTCGTTTAGTCCTGGTTTAGTCCTGATGCACCTTTAACATGTTGTTTTCAGTGAATATGAAATTTTTAAAACAATAAAAGTAACATGGTGATCTAAATATAATTTAAAAATAACTGTTACCCATATTTTATTGAAATGAGAATTCTAATCTGCCAAAAAGCCAAAAAGGTCCACTTAAAAAGACATTACATTAGAGTCCAGGTCCGATATTTCCCACAGACCAGCCTGGCCGGATTGTGTTAAGCTTCCCGTGTAAGTGTTTAACTCCCGGGAATTTCCAGCACATTGTATGAAGCCCGGACTCCTGCCCTCGGGGGGGACACAGACCCGGACTCTGCTCCTGCCCTCGGGGGGACAGACCCGGACTCTGCTCCTGCCCTCGGAGGGACAGACCCGGACTCTGCTCCTGCCCTCGGAGGGACAGACCCGGACTCTGCTCCTGCCCTCGGAGGGACACAGACCCGGACTCTGCTCCTGCCCTCGGGGGGACAGACCCGGACTCTGCTCCTGCCCTCGGAGGGACACAGACCCGGACTCTGCTCCTGCCCTCGAAGGGACAAAGACCCGGACTCTGCTCCTGCCCTCGGGGGGACAGACCCGGACTCTGCTCCTGCCCTCGGAGGGACACAGACCCGGACTCTGCTCCTGCCCTCGGAGGGACACAGACCCGGACTCTGCTCCTGCCCTCGGAGGGACACAGACCCGGACTCTGCTCCTGCCCTCGGAGGGACACAGACCCGGACTCTGCTCCTGCCCTCGGAGGGACACAGACCCGGACTCTGCTCCTGCCCTCGGGGGGACAGACCCGGACTCTGCTCCTGCCCTCGGAGGGACACAGACCCAGACTCTGCTCCTGCCCTCGGAGGGACACAGACCCAGACTCTGCTCCTGCCCTCGGGGGGACAGACCCGGACTCTGCTCCTGCCCTCGGGGGGACAGACCCGGACTCTGCTCCTGCCCTCGGAGGGACAGACCCGGACTCTGCTCCTGCCCTCGGAGGGACACAGACCCAGACTCTGCTCCTGCCCTCGGGGGGACAGACCCGGACTCTGCTCCTGCCCTCGGGGGGACAGACCCGGACTCTGATCCTGCCCTCGGGGGGGCACACATTGGATTGGAGAAATCCAATTGTCAAACTCATGTCCCAGAGGCAGAGCTGTGAAATAAACCGGTTCTAAGGGTCATGGGCGCTTTGTGAGACCGCTCATACAAGACTTAAGTAGTCCTGGTTTAGACCTAGTGTAATCCTGGTTTAGAGCTGATGTAGTCCTGGTTTAGTCCTAGTTTAGACATGGTGTAATTCTAGTTTAGACCTGGTTTAGTCCTGGTTTAGTCTTGGTTTAGTCCTGGTTTAGACCTAATTTAGTCCTAGTTTAGACCTGGTGTAGACCTGGTTTAGTCCTGGTTTAGTCCTGGTTTAGACCTGGTTTAGACCTGGTTTAGACCTGGTTTAGTCCTGGTTTAGTCCTAGTTTAGTCCTGGTTTAGACCTGGTTTAGTCCTGGTTTAGTTCTGGTTTAGTCCTGGTTTAGTCATATTGTCAGCATATGAGAGACTTTAAGATACGGATATGTTTCATCTTAACGCACGGGAAGCTCTGTTAAAGCTCCAATATCACACAAAATTCACTCTTGTGAGCTTTAAAATAATATGTTCCACCTTGTGATGTCACGATGTGGAAGTTCACAGCTCCTTTTACCTTTAGTTCAGTCGAGATCGACAATTCCAGATCTGAAACTATTCAAATGATTCTGACAGACAGACCATAAGGCTATCTTCTTTAAATAAAAAACAAAAAAAAAACAATCTTATTTTAACATATAATTGTGTTCTGTATCTTACACGCCAAACTTATGTAAGTGCAGTTTTAATTATTATAGTGATTAGTGCTGTGAATTGATTCTCGAAACATCACAGTGCATTGATTAGAGAGGCTTTGATTACACAGTGCTGAAGCAGGATTTCTGAGGTTATAATCAGAGCTGGACTCACTGTGAAACTGGTTTAGCCCTGGTTTATAGTCCTGGTTTATATCTGCTGTAATCCTGGTTTAATCCTGGTTCTGTCCTGGTTTAGTCCTGGTTTAGTCCTGGTTTATAGTCCTGGTTTATATCTGCTGTAATCCTGGTTTAATCCTGGTTCTGTTCTGGTTTAGTCCTGGTTTACAGTCCTAGTTTAGATCTGCTGTAATCCTGGTTCTGTCCTGATTCTGTCCTGGTTTAGTCCTGGTTTATAGTCCTGGTTTAGATCTACTGTAGTCCCTGGTGTAGCGCTGCAAAGGTCACACATTCAGAAATCGAAACAGGGACCTTCTAGCTGAGGTGATCAAGTGCACTAGCATTGTGTACCTTATCAGCATGCGGCGCACAGTCCTGGTTTAGACCTGGTGCAGTCCTGGTGTAGTCCTGGTTTAGATCTAGTGTATTCCTGGTTTAGACCTGTCATAGTCTTGGTTTAGACCTGGTGTAGTCCTGGTTTAGACCTGGTGTAGTCCTGGTTCAGACCTGGTTTAGACCTGCGATAGTCTTGGTTTAGACCTGGTGTAGTCCTAGTTTAGACCTGGTTTAGACCTGTTATAGTCCTGGATTAGATCTACAGTAGCCCCTGTATAGTCCTGGTTTAGACCTGGTATAGTCCTGGTTTAGATCTACTGTAGTCCCTGTATAGTCCTGGTTTAGACCTGGTGTAGTCCTGGTTCAGACCTGGTATAGTCCTGGTTTAGACCTGCTTTAGTGTCCTCGTTGGAGAAAAGTTACACAATGTACCTTAAAAATATATATATATTATTAGTCGTGTTACATCAATTTCATGGCCCAACCAGGATATCGGCCCACGTTGGAAGCCCATGATCTATCCAGCAAATTTTTCAGTGTCTCCGCCAAAATCCGATACCAATATCATACCATTTTAGTCCTGATGTAGATTTGGTTTGGTCCTGATCTAGTCTTGGTTTAGTCCTGGTCTTGTCTATGATTAGTACTGGGTTTTGTTATCTTGTTTTAGTCCTGGTTGAGTTTCGAGAGAAAGGGTGTTCTGAAATGGATGAAACGAAAGTATTTCCTCTGAAAGGTCTGAGTATTTCCTCTAGATGGTCTGGGAAGCTGACTTTGATTGCTCCAAACTGTTTTTTTTAATTAATTTCAAAAATACAGTGTAATATACAATGGTATAAACAATAACATAAACAATAACAATGAAAGAGTTCATATTCACAGGGCTTAGCATGTGGAATTTATGCGTTATACAAATATATAGAATATTATCAATGCAATTACAATTTATATTTTCAATTCCAAACAAAGGGCTTTTGTTTTCCTGGCTTTTGGGTTTGTGCAATACTTTAGAGAGTTTCTATAAGAGGACATGAGGGACTGAAATACAACAAATTTGGGTTTCTGGCTAGAAAATTTACAGCAATGAATATAAAATTTTGATAGGATGAGGAACAAGTTCAACACACATTTTTGCTCCAAAGCGAACAGGGAAACTGTATGGCAAAATAGACAGCTCTCACCTCGTAACCCCAATCACCAATCATCTCGCAACCCCAATCACCAATCACCTCATAACACCAATCACCAATCACCTCGTAACACCAATCACCAATCACCTCGTAACACCAATTACCCCACCCAAGTCACCCCAATTTGTTCAGTAGAGATTGTTAATTAATCCAAATGATTCTAGTGAAGGTGTACGGAGTTTAAAAATGCACTAGAGCACTTTCTGTATTACCACATGACATCATAAGGTGATTCACATGCTTGAATAACTTTTTATTATTAGTCTCTCTACATCTCCAAAGCTCAAAATGCTCTGTTCCACCTTGTGATGTCATCTAGAGGTAGTTTTCAAGATAACAGCTGCTTTTTACTTTTAGTTCAGTAGAGATTGGTAATTCCAGGACTAAAATGATTCAAATAACTCTACTGAAGGTGTATGGAGTTTAAAAACACAGTAGAGCACTTCCTGCACATGACATCACAAGGTGGAAGGGAGTTTTTTTCTGTTTGAGAGAAGAACTCAGCCTAAATACGCAGGGTTTGTGTGTTAAATGTGTGAAAAACAAAAACAAAAACACAACTCCAGGTCTGTTTGTGATGAGGAAACGACAATATAAAATAGATTTTTTTTTAAAGCGTAATAAGAGCTTTTTAATCTTATTTCCTATTTTTTCAACATAGCCTCTAACGTCTCATTTTAGTGGCTGTAAATGTGATGCTTGAATGGCCAAATTCCGTTATAATGAGCTGTGTAAAGCAGTTATGAAACAGACTGTGGTAAATAAACATATAAGAGAGTTAAGAGGGGCAGTAATGGAGCTGAAAGTGTGTGGATCTATTTTTAGAGATTATAATGCAGGTCACGCGAGCTATTTTTACGGGCTCACTTTGAACAACAGTCCATTAAACTACATTTGTACTCTACTGATACTGTACGATCACTACTACCACCGGTGCTGCTATTGCTTCGATTGTACCGGTAAATTCTTTGGTTTAGACCTGGTTTAGTCCAGTCTTGGTTCAGTCATGCCCGGTCATTGTTCAATCCCGACTTAGTTTCTACTTGGTTCAGACCTGGTTTAGTCTTGGTTTAGTCTTTGTTTAACTCCAGTCTTGGATCAATCATGGTTTAGTCTTTGTTTAACTCCAGTCTTGGTTCAGTCCTGGTTTAGTCTTGCTTTAACTCCAGTCTTGGTTCAGTCCTGGTTTAGTCTTTGTTTAACTCCAGTCTTGGATCAATCATGGTTTAGTCTTGGTTTAACTCCAGTCTTGGTTCAGTCCTGGTTTAGTCTTGGTTTAACTCCAGTCTTGGTTCAGTCCTGGTTTAGTCCTGGTTTAGTCTTTGTTCAGCTCCAATCTTAGTTCAGTCCTGGTTTAGTCTTGGTTTAGCTCCAGTCTTGGTTCAGTCCTGGTTTAGTCTTGGTTTAACTCCAGTCTTGGTTTAGTCCTGGTTTAGTCTTTGTTCAACTCCAGTCTTGGTTTAGTCCTGGTTTAGTCTTTGTTTAACTCCAGTCTTGGTTCAGTCCTGGTTTAGTCTTGCTTTAACTCCAGTCTTGGTTCAGTCCTGGTTTAGTCTTTGTTTAACTCCAGTCTTGGATCAATCATGGTTTAGTCTTTGTTTAACTCCAGTCTTGGATCAATCATGGTTTAGTCTTGGTTTAACTCCAGTCTTGGTTCAGTTCCGATATCGATTTCGATGCTAAAGCTTTACAGCTCGATATCAGCCAATACCAGAGCATTTATTTCCTTAAAACAAAAATAAAATACTCTGCCTGGAATGTTCCACAGTATGTCATTAAACAGTTCTACCTTACATTTATTCAATTACAGGTGGTTTTATAGCTCAAAACTACCTTATTATAGGTTAAAAATATCTTATCTCCATGAAGATAGAATGGTTTAATGCCATACTGGGAAACATTCCAGACAAAGCAATAACATCTACATGGAAAAAAGCACTGACGGACCCTCCACCAGAAAAGTTACACAATGCACCTTTTAAGAGACTTATTATTAGTCCAACCAGGATATCGGCTGAATGGATATTTGGGAGTCCATGATCTATCCAGCTACTTTTTCAGGGCCCTGTGCCAAAATCTAATACCAATATCATATCAGTTTGAGCCCATTTTAGTCTTGGTTTAGCTCCAGTCTTGGTTCAGTCCTGGTTTAGTCTTGGTTTAACTCCAGTCTTGTGTCAGTCCTGGTTTAGTCTTTGTTTAACCCCAGTCTTGGTTTAGTCCTGGTTGAGTTTAGAGAGAAAGTGTTCTGAAATGGATGAAATGGTCCATTGTAGTATCTCAATCTCCTTAACGAGCCTCTTGTACGGTCGACATGGATACAGGGAAAAACAAACAGCTAATTTCACAAAATCTTTTTAGTTTAGTTTTAGGCTACGTTTATATGATGACGGTCTGAACAGAAGACACAAAAGTGGCGTTGCGTCTTCACTTTTTATTCCGCGTTTAGACGAGCGTTTTCTGGAGGAAATCTGCGTGCATACGGTGACGCAAAAGTGTGTGGAATTCGATTGGGTATGCATGCCAGGCGGCTAGGTGGCGCTGTGATACATTATCACTATGTCCGCGCACATGCGTAGAATCTTCCTTCTTCTCATCGGCGCTGCAAACAGCAAAACAAAACATGGCTACCGGTAGCAAAAAAAAATATGTGTGGTCAGACGCAGAAGTTCAACTACTGCTTCAGACCCCGTTAGACTACAAAGCAACGAAGGCGCAACAAGGTGTGGACTGGGAATCCAGCCAAACAAAGTACACTGATATATGGACCGATGTGACGTAAACGCGTACGCGACGTCAGCAGATTTGACCAGAGTTTTGCGCCTTGGGCAGTGTAGACGAAAACGTTACGGTGGAGTGTATTCAAGTTTTCCACTTTGGAGGGCGGTTTCAGTTTTTTGCGTTTTTAAAGATCCCATGACATGGTACTTCTTGATGCTTTTATATGGCGCCTTAATGGTTCCCTAATACTGCAAATGAATCCTTCTTCAAAATCAAACCTCAGTGCATGAGAAACGACTCTGACAGTCTTCATGAGGCTAAATATGTCTCTGAGGGGAGGGCCTAAACAGGGTAGGGGAGCTCACATTAACGTTCAAAAACCTCAGAAAGTGAAAATTTCATGCCATGGGACCTTTAAGCCCCCAAAACGCCGTCACCATCTAAACGAAAGGCACTTCCGATAAAATATTTTGTCGTTTTTACCGTAAACGTTCTTGTGGAAACAGGCCCTCAATCTCCTTAACGACCCTCTTGTACGGTCGACATGGATACAGGGAAAAACCACCTTGAAGACTGTGTGGGTGTCAGGGGGACTGCCTTAAACTGGTTCAGGTCTTACCTGTCTGGGAGATCCTGCACTGTCAGGCTGGGGGACTCCACCTCGTCTGCTGCTCCTTTGCACTGTGGAGTCCCCCAGGGGTTAATTCTTGGCCCTATTCTTTTTACCCTCTACCTTCTCCCACTCGGTGCAATTTTTAAAAAGCATGGCATTTTATATCATTTTTACGCTGATGACTGCCAGATTTATCTGCCTATTTCTAAGCACGCGAAAGGCCCCCTGACACCCTTGTTGAACTGCCTTGGTGACGTTGAGGCTTGGTTGGCCCAAAATTTTCTCTGCTTGAACGAAGGGAAAACTGAAATTGTGCTCTTTGGGCCCACTGATCCCTCATTGGACTTGGGCCCCTTTAAAGATAATGTTCATCCCTTCGCCACCAACCTTGGCGTCACCATGGACAGTGATTTTAAACTCAGCAAGCAGATCAACACAGTCGTTAAATCAGGCTTTTATCATCTTCGTCTTTTATCCAAAGTTAAACCGTTTTTAAGTTTTAAGCATTTTGAACAAGTCGTTCACGCTTTTATTTCTTCGCGTCTGGACTACTGTAATGCTCTTTATACTGGCATATCACAAAATGCTCTTTCACGCCTACAGTTAGTCCAGAACTCCGCGGCACGACTTTTAACAGGAACCAAAAAACGTGAGCACATCACCCCAATTCTTGCGTCTTTGCACTGGCTTCCTGTTCATTTTAGAATTGATTTTAAAATGTTATTGTTTGTTTTTAAAGCTTTGAATGGACTGGCCCCGGATTACATCTCGGACCTCATTCAAATGTACACTCCGGCGCGCACTCTGAGGTCTGAGGGCCAGCTCCAGCTGATGGTGCCTAGGACCAGACTTAAATCCAGAGGGGACAGAGCTTTTTCTGTGGTTGGTCCTAAGCTATGGAACGCCCTGCCCCCCCACGTCCGAGCAGCTCCCTCAGTGGAGTGTTTTAAGTCTCGTCTTAAGACCCACTTTTATTCTCTGGCTTTTAACACCGCGTGAGTTGTGTGGTCCTCTGTTGTCTTTTATTGTATTTTAGTTTTTTTTTTTATTATTTTATTGTTCTTAGAGTATTAATTTATTTATTTTTTAGCGTTTTTATTTTTATTTATTTTTTATTTGATTGTTTTATTTATTCTATATTGTTTTTATTATTTTATGGTATATTTATTTGTATGCACACTTGTTTCTGTGATTATTTGTTTATTTTAAATGATGTTTCTGTGCAGCACTTTGGAAACGCTTTTAGTTTATGAAATGTGCTATATAAATAAAGTGGATTGGATTGGATTGGAAAAACAAACAGCTAATTCCACAAAATCTTTTTAGTTTAGTTTCGTCTTGGCTCAGTTCTAGTGTTGGCTCGCTTCATTCCTGTTTTAGTCCAGTCTTGATTCAGTCCAGGTTTTGTCCCTCCCTAGTTCTTCCGATCTTCTGGTTTAGCTCCATATATCTTGCCAAGTCCTAGTCCTGAATGATCACTCACCATTATTCATCCATATCCTGAACAGTCAAACGTACATTTCGTTGTCAAACCCGGTGCGCCGCAGGTCTTTTGCAGCGGAGATGAGTCCTGTCCCCGTCAGCACACAACGGGCCGTGGGTGGTGTATGTCTGTCTGAACGTGTGCTTTAGACCCGTTTTTGTGCACCTGCGGGGACCCTACACCCACACACACAGATTCACAGGATAATGGACAATATGGTATCGTTTTTGTGATGGTTTGCTTGTTATTTTGGTGCCTATTTCACTGTAGGACTTATTAGGGTTGTTAAAAGTATTGTTTATGTTTACCTTATTTTTAGTGCACATTCTATTGCACATTTTACTGTAAATAGGTATTTATTCTTTGCACTACTTTTTAGATTATGTCTTAGATCAGGGGTGGCAATTATTTTTCCCCAGGGGCTAAATGACAAGCAGAAAATATTGTGGAGGGCCAAAAGTTTGAAGTCTACTCTGGTTATTCATTTTACTTCTATGTTGAAATCAGTAAATGGCATTGTTTACAGAAGCTGGTAACTTCTGTGTTATTATTAAGTAAAGAGAGAGTGAGGTTTTACAAAAACTGAATTTATTCAGTAAAATAATTCAAAACAGTGGTAAACGTGAAACATTTCTAACTCTTTTTCAGTCACATTAACCCCACAATGTTTTCTGACACCACAATGTCTTTGTTTGCCAAATAATATAAGACAAGATATGTCACAACGTTTTTTGTCCAACTGCCAAACACTGCAGTAGAAAAAAGTCAAAGTTATCTCATTGGTTTCAGTCTTTTGTTTCTCTGGTGATCTAGATTACCATACCTATTCATCCCTACAACAACTGTTGAGACCTCTTAACAAGTGCATCAAAGTCAGGTTCATGTTTGAGGTGAAGATGTGAAGCACAGACAGATCATCAGTACAAATGCATTATGTACAATTTGGAAAGTAGGTTTTATTTTCTTAATTCCAAGCAACCTTTCGCATTTCTGTTCAGAGAAGGATTCTCTGAACAGAAATATGTACAATATGTACAATATGTACAATATAAAGACAATACAAAAACTGTCTTTTTTGCACTGCTTGGCCAGAGAGAAACGTAATTTCGATCACATATGGCAGAATTGACAATAAAGTTGACTTTGAACTTGATACTAATCAATACTAAAACTAGTATCGAAACTTAACGTCCTGGGACCTTTTTTTTTTTTTTATGATTTTCTATTTAGAAGTAAATGAACAACTTAGCATTTACATTTTGTTTTTGTTTTAATTTTATATTTATAAGTACATTTAAAAGTTATGTAGCTGAGTACTATCCAGTAAATGTAGCTGAGTACTATCCACCTCTGCAATACACATTTTACTACTACAAGTTATTACTAATGCATTAATTAAGACAGTACAACAATATGAATATCAAAATACTACTACTACTACTACACTACTATACTACTGCTGCTACTTCTACTACTACTGCTGCTACTACTACGACTGCTACTACTTCTACTACTACTACTACTGCTTCTATACTACTACTGCTACTATTACTATACTACTACTACTACTTCTACTTTACTACTACTGCTACTGTTACTTCTACTGCTACTACTACGACTGCTACTGCTACTACTTCTACTACTACTACTACTACTGCTACTATACTACTACTGTTACTATTACTACTACTGCTACTGCTACTACTACTATTGTTGACAAGCTTCTACAGACGCCTCAAAATGGTTTTAGGCTCCCTTTTAATTTTATTTATTTATTTATTTATTAATCATAGTGCAGCCATAAACTAGACTCTATCTCAAAACACAATGTCCACTATAAAGGACACAAATGAATGGGCCGGCTCTCAGGAGGCGATACTAATTTGAACAAGCTTCGATGCTATAAAAAGTCACATTCACAGGACAGAAATGAACCTTTCCTGATTAGATTTTGAAAGATCTGGAGCTGTAACAGAACCGCAGACTGTAAAATGAAGTGGACTAATGGAGTGTGACGTCGTTCGTAGCGTCCGGCTCCAGGTTTTATCGAGGTTTATCGAGGTTAGCAGTGATAGGAGTGAATTTGGAGCTGAGTTCTATATTAGGAATAGGAATTTATGGACAAAATAGTGAAATAAAAACCCCAGAATCATGTAGAGCGGGTTAAAACGAACATTTTAACCAAAATGACAAGGCTCAGTGCACCAGTTACAAGAAAGAGGCAATGTTTTTTCAGTACAAAGTGGACAGGAGGCAGAGTTGAATGAGTCGTAAGGGCCCATGGGTGAGCTATGTCCATTTATATACACACTCTATGATCAGAAAAAATATAAGAGCACATAGACTAATATGGAACCATGGACCACTATGGAACCTACCTGGACCACTGAGGGATTGCACAGATACAGCTCTGGAAAAAAAATAATAAAAGACCGCTGCAAAAGTTTGCAGTTTTTCAGATTTTACTACTTATAGGTATGTGTTTGGGCAAAAGTTTGAGCCTATAAACTACTGACAACATTTCCCCCAAATTCCAAATAAAAATATTATCATTTAGAGCATTTATTTGCAGAAAATGACAAATGGTCAAAATAAAAAAGATTCATGTTTTCAGACCACAAACAATGCAAAGAAACAAGATCAAATTCATTTTAAAACAACATAATAATAATGTTTACACTTAAAGGAAAAGTAACGTTTTTTACAATCTGAGCCTTATTTTGGTAATAAAACAAGTTGTTTGACTCACCCATAGCACTTTGGTGTCATATGGAGCACTTCCAGAGATGTTTTAGATTTACGGGAGCCTAGCGCAACTTCTAGCCATAGCTCGGGGCATATAATATATTCCCCGAGCATGTAATATGCCCCGTGCGGTCTCCAAATAACACAAATTTAGCACTTTTCAAATCATAGAAGCTCAATGTCTTAGTCTACGATTTCGTTTGGTCAAAAGTGGCCTGTAATCCGAGATTTAGCCATAGTTTACAGCTTTGCGTTTCATGTTTGGGTCCCGGGAGCTGAGAGCGAAATAAGCTGTGACTCCGCACATGCGCACTGGCGTCCTCATCTACTCGAAACTATGGCTAAATCTCGGATTACAGGCCACTATTGACTCAAACGAAATCGCAAATTAAGACATCGAGCTTCTATGATTTGAAAAGTGCTAAAGTTTGTGTTATTTGGAGACCGCAAACATGTGCCCCGAGAACTCACATTATGGAGATCGCAAATCTAAAACATCTCCGGAAATGCTCCATATGACACCAAAGTGCTATGGGTGAGTAAAACAACTTGTTTTACTCACTCGAAATAAGGCTCAGATTGAAAAAAAAAAACAAACGTTACTTTTCCTTTAAGAAGAGTTCAGAAATCAATATTTGGTGCAATAACCCTTATTTTTAATCACAGCTTTCATGCGTCTTGGCATGCTCTCCACAAGTCTTTCACATTGTTCTTGGGTGACTTTATTCCACTCCTGGTGCAAGGACTGAAGTAGCTCAGCTTTGTGTTTGTGTTGGAATTCAACAGACGCTGGAATGGAATGGCTGTAATACATGTAGAGATGCTGATTTCAGAAAAAAAACGCAGTGGTCTCTTATTTTTTTCCAGAGCTAGTCCGAAAGAAGCTAACACCGCTCTGAACTTTACTTTTCTGTTGCGATATCGGGTTTCAGGCCGTTTTGGAATCTACTAAAAGTCTACCCTGACACAGCGATCTTCTGTGATTTGAAAAGTGCTAAAGTTTGTGTTATTTGGACACCGCAAATCAGTGCCCCGAGCACTCACGCTAACGGATACGGGATCATTAGTAGAACAGAACGGCTCAACATAAGTTCTGCGATACTGCTCCAATTGACACCAAACTATTTTTACTATGGGTAGTTTTACTATGGGTGAGTAAAACTACTTGTTTTATTGCCGAAAGAAGGCTCAGATTGTAAAAAAAACGTTAATTTTCCTTTAATACTTAATACTTAAGTCGATTGTTTGCTGTGATACTTTTACTTTTAGTAGTATTTTTTGCTCCAGTATCTGTACTTTTACTAACAAAACGGAGTGTTTCTTCCACTACTGGTAAGCCACTAACATAACATGTGAGTGAAATGTCTTGCACCACAACAGTACACGCTTGGACGAGGTTTGAACTAGCAACCTTCTGATGGGAGGGTCATGCTGGGTGTACATGATGGTGACTCTGCCCCCGCTGGTTTGTGCAGTGCCTCCGGAGTGAAGGGGTCTGTCTGTAGCTGTGTTCTGTGAGATTTCTTCTATTTTTAATGAGCTCAAACCTGCCGAACTGCACCAGCTCATTTTTACTGTGGCCTACAATAACAAAACTCTGGAAACGTCTCTTTTCAATCATTTCTGTAGGCGAATATCAGATTATTTTGTTATCACAGTATTAAATTGCAGATGTTATGCTATTTTCTGATCTATCTTAAAATGTTTCCTCCTCACAAACATGCCTGGAGTTGTGTTTTGTTTCATTCATGCATTTAAATAACACACAAATCCTGCATATTTAGGCTGAGTTCTTTTTTTGTTTTTTTTGGAATAACATCTGCATGGAGACCAGTAGGTGCATTTGACGTTTCAAGGCCATACCAAAAATGTGTAGAACAGACTATTTAATTGCATTGTACACTTTCAAAAAAGTGTATTTGTTTATACATTTTTATGCATTCTTTGGTCAGTGGTTCAGATGCCAATGATAAGAGTGGCCCTCTAATTGGAAATCTGAAGCTCACCCAATCGCATACCACCATTGTGTTCACACTTCACTCACCTTTTTACCTTTTTCCTGTACAGTGTAGTCCAATGTAGTTATTTCTTAGTGTGATTGGGGCTTTTAAGGGAATACATTGTTTTAACCATTGGAAAATTTTGAAATATTTTAATCCAAGTACAGTGTATATTTTGTGGTTTGTGTAGGCAAAAATTTTACCCAAAAAACTCAAATTCTAACCACCATTTAGTGTTGAAAACACATTCTAAAGGAAGAGTGTTACATTTTTTGTATGAAAAGCGCTTTATAAATAATGTTTGATTGATTGATTGATTGATTCTATACTATGGCCGATACCCAATATTACAGATTTGACCATGACCGATACCAGTGCAGTCCATTTTCTTCCGCTTATCTGTGGCTGGGTTGTGGGGGCAATAGTCTAAGCAGGGACTCCCAGACTTCCTCCACCCCAGACACTTCCTCCAGCTCCTCCAGGGGGACCCCAAGGCGTTCCCAGGCATAAGACATAAGCGTGTCTCAATTCGCAGTGTGCACAGTTTGGAGTGTGGTTTTAATGGCGCATACGTCACTTCCGGCGCGACAACTGCTGTCCCATTTCGTTTTTGTCCCATGTGCAGTTAAAATGCGGTCTGAAAACCGCAGTTGTTTCCATGGAAATCGGGGTGTGGACCAACTGCGTGAAAATGCACACTTCGCGCAGTCATATATCCCAGCATGCACCGCGTGCTACTTCTTCTACGGGAGAAAATGGAGTCGGCGGCTGCATCTGGTAGTTGCGAGACCTGTTCCATTTCGCCGACGCCCATGCAGTGCAAGTATGCACAGTCCTGAGCGTGCTCTGAATATCCTTAAAGATCCCATGACATGGTACTTCTTGATGCTTTTATATGGCTCCTTAATGGTTCCCTAATACTATAAATGAATCCTTCAAAATCAACACTCAGTGCATGAGAAAGAGAGATAAGATGAGAAAGAGTCATAAATGTCACTCTGGAACACTCCATTATGGGCGTTGTTGCTTGAATGCAAATGAGGAGGACAGAGATGGCCTATAGTAGGGGGTGGGGGAGTGGCCAAGCTCTCCGCTCCGCTCTGTGACCCACTTCTGTGTTTTTGCACGGGGGAGAGATGAGAAGCCTTCCATTGAAAAATAAACACATTTCCACAGAAAATAAAATTAAACCACTGCTGTTTCAGATATCCACAGGCTCAGATAAAGGACTTCAGAGCCTAGAAACACTCGCAAGTTCCTCCAGGCAAATAAAAAAAACGTATTTCGCATTGCGTAGCTCCTCCACAGTCCAAACTCTCTGGGCGTGATTTACAGAGACGCTGAGTATAGACAGACGGGGGTGGAACTGCATTTGCATTTCTTTTTTCGAGCTGACGTCAATAAGTTTCCTTGTTCAAAATCGCCCGTTTGAGATCTGATTTTTTCTAACGCAGAAAAGGATCGCAAATGCTCAGTTTAGACATTTCGCAACTTTTAACCATGGGGGGGGCTAAACAGTTTTTATTTGTCCCATTGATTTATATGTCCAAGCCACACAATTTTTCAGTATCTGCACCGATATTTGATACCTGTAACGGATCCTAGTATTTAGACTTAGACTTAGACAAACTGTATTGATCCACAAGGGAAATAATTTGGATATATTGGTATTGGTGTTTGGTATGGAGTCTATTTTATAGTACTGAAATTTTAGTATGTTTTGTTTTGTTGTTTGTATCTGTGAAAATATTTCCATAAATTCAAATTCTAACTAAACTGTGTGACCTCTTGAGATCAGAATCCGTGCACAGAGGACTTAAATGCGGACGTGGCTGCTCTCTCATCTCAGTACTGGACATACCTTCTGATGGTTTCTATAAGAAGTGAAATGTAAAAAGCAATTTGGGTTCATCCATTTGGAACGCTCCGTAATACCACCACGAGCAGGTCTGCGGCTCCGAGTCCGTGTGCAGTGCGGACCTGGACTTTAAATATCAACTTTTTCTCCTCCGCAAATGTAATACTGTGGAATCTGTTTGTGTGGTTGTCTGTGGTGGTCAGTTTGAGTTACGGTACAGTGATTAATGTGAATTCAAAAGGTCCTATGTTGCACAAAATGGACTCTTGTGAGCTTTAAGTCACGTCGCAATGTTGTTACCTTGTCAAAAACACATCTGGAGTTGTGTTTTTTAGTCTGTCTACATCTCCACAGCTCAAAATGCTCTGTTGCACCTTGTAGTTTTCAAGTTAGCAGCTTTTACCATTTGTTCAGTAGAGATGGGCAGTTCTAGAGCTGAAATGATCCAAATGACTCTAGTGAGCGTGTATGGAGTTTAAAAACACAGTGGAGCAATTGACAGGTGGATTAGCCAATCAGGGGCATGCATGTATCAAAACAAATATGGAAAAAAGAAAGAAAAATAAACAGGTGACTGAAAAACTGTGGATTTCTATAGAGTCAATGATCGAAGCACTAAACAGAAATTTGAATTTGTTCAAAATGATGGGCGACCAATGAGATCCCTCGTTTCACATGCGTCACTGAAATGAACAAATCTGATTGGACGATTGTGTTTGGTTCTGGCTCGAAGTGCGACAGCGGGAGTAGGGACCGGACTGATATGCATCTGTAAAAAATAAAGAGAGACGCCATTCTGGGTTCACCAGGCAAATATTTGTGACAAATATTTGTTGCATACTGCCATTGTGTCCATGTGCAAGACATTTCACTCACCTTACCACCTTTTCAGTATACTATTTATTAGTGCTGTCAGGTGATTAAAACAATTAATCTAATTAATCACATTTTAATCTCGTGACAGAGAGAGAGGGGAGAGTGAGAGAGAGAGAGAACCCACTCTGCAATTGAGTTTGTCAGTTTTTCTGTGTTTGCTTTGCTCATTTGTTTCCCAAATTCTACGAGCGTGGTTTGGTGGTTTGGTTTGTTGGTTTGTTGGTTTGTTGGTTTGGTGGTTTGGTGGTTTGGTGGTTTGGTGGTTTGGTGGTTTGGTGGTTTGGTGGTTTGTTGGTTTGGTGATTTGGGGGTTTGTTGATTTGGTGGATTGTTGGTTTGTTGGTTTGTTGGTTTGGTGGTTTGTTGGTTTGGTGGTGTGTTGGTGTGTTGGTTTGGTGGTTTGTTGGTTTGGTGGTTTGTTGGTTTGTTGGTTTGTTGGTTTGGTGATTTGTTAGTTTGTTGGTTTGGTGGTGTGTTGGTTTGTTGGTTTGGTGATTTGATGGTTTGTTGATTTGGTGGATTGTTGGTTTGTTGGTTTGTTGGTTTGGTGGTTTGTTGGTTTGGTGGTTTGTTGGTTTGTTGGTTTGTTGGTTTGGTGGTTTGGTGGTTTGTTGGTTTGTTGGTTTGTTGGTTTGTTGGTTTGGTGGTTTGTTGGTTTGGTGATTTGGTGGTTTGTTGATTTGGTGGATTGTTGGTTTGTTGAAGTGCGCTCACGCTCGCTCTATCACCGGTAACAATGGAACTTGTCCGGACGTGTTTATCGTTCAAATGATCCGTCAGGCTGGAGCAGCTTCGGTGATCGGAAAATTCTTTTTGACAAAAGCTCCAAGTCACCGCGTTCTTGTTGATCGCCCCAGGATGTCTTTGTTCTTTTTATAAATAAACTTGCCGTTCAAAGGCCCTAGCAACAATCTATTCGCCGCAGGCCAAATTTAAAATGCGCAATGAATTGCCACTCATAATTAATTGCATTAATTTTTATAGCGTGTTAATTTGCAGTGTAATTAATTAATCTAATGCATTAAGCTACAGCTCTACTATGTATTTATGCATAGTTACTGCGTAGTGTGATTTGTATTCTGTAGACATAGACTGTATATATAAATGGACATACTGTAGCTAACCTGCTAACTGCCGCATTCCTAATAGGAAGTGAGCATGGGTGCACTTCCTGCTCCATTAACTCTGGTTCTAATTAACTTTGTGTTGAAAAACTGTCACCCCTCTCTCTGTAACTCGTCAGACTCGTCATTTTGGTCTTAAAATGTTCGTATTAACCCGCTCTACATGATCCCGGTGTTTTTATTTTACTATTTTGTCCGTGAATAAAGTCCTATTTCTAATATGGAACTTTCTCCAAATTCACCCTAATTATAACTGCCAGCCTCGGTGAGCTCCATTTGACTGAACACTCCGTTAGTCCACTTGTTTATACGTCTATATGTGGAGCCCAGTGTTCTAATACTACACCCGAGGAAAGAACTAACAGATACCAGTGCAAATTGTGCTCAGAAAGATCTATATTATGTTTTATGTGAATAGTTGTGTTCTCGACATTTTTCACAAACTCTGCGCGCTGTTTGGTTGTACTTTATTCATTGTATCTGGCTCTTATCTTTCCATTATGTGCTAGAGAAGCTGTTGAGTTAGCATTAGCGGGAGTGTGAGGGGAGACGGTGAATAGGTGATTGTCAGAGCGAGGAGCAGAGTCGGCAGTATTTTTGAGTAGAAAGTCTGAGGGGGACTGGAGGACAGGGGACTCATGGGGATACGAGCCAAACACAGACAGCAGGTAGCGCATTTCAGAGCAGTGAAGAAGAATGAGGGGGAAAAAACGGTAAATAAATACAGAAATTATTTTAAAAAGCCTGTTACACTATTTTCTGATCTATGTTATAATGTTGTTTCCTTGTCAAAAACAGACCTGGAGTTGTGTTTTGTTTCACTCACAAATTTTAACACGCAAATCCTGCACATTTAGGCAGGATTTAGATCTTCTCTCAAACTGAAAACACTCTATTCCAAATTGTGATGTGGAAATACAGGAAGCTCCACTGTGTTTTTAAACTCCATATCCTCCTGAGACCTGGCCCATTCTTTTAACTTGCCTAAAACACCTCAGCCTCTCTGGTGCTGTTCACAAATGGTTCACGTCCTATCTCACAGACAGAACATTTATGGTAAGTATGGACACATACTCCTCCAAGGTCCATAAACTCGCATGTGGAGTCCCCCAGGGTTCCATTTTAGGCCCTGTGCTTTTCAACTTGTACATGCTTCCCCTTGGCGGCGTCATCAGGAGACATGGAATCAATTTCCACAGCTATGCAGATGATACGCAGCTTTACATTTCCGTGTCTCCTGATGACACCAGGCCAATGGATGCTCTTTTTAACTGCATTCTAGATATCAAATTCTGGATGGCAAGAAACTTTCTCCAGCTTAACCAGGACAAAACTGAGGTTCTAGTCATCGGTCCTGAGGCACAGAGAGAGAAACTTTTATCAAAACTACAAGCACAGTCTTTTAACCCATCTCCTCAAGTGAAAAACCTGGGCGTCATTTTTGACTCTGAGCTGACTTTTATCCCACACATCAAGAACATCACAAAAATAGGTTTCTATCACCTAAAAAACATAGCCAGAGTCCGCCCCATTCTCTCTCAGGCCAATACGGAGACACTGATGCATGCTTTTGTCACCAGCCATATAGACTACTGTAATGCCCTGCTCTCTGGTCTTCCCAAAAAGAGTATTTCAGGTTTGCAATTATTACAAAATTCAGCAGCTCGTGTCCTGACGAGGACCAGAGGGCGGGATCACATTACACCGGTCTTAAAATCTCTGCATTGGCTCCCTGTGAGTTTCAGGATAGATTTTAAAGTTCTTTTACTGGTTTTTAAATGTCTTAATGGTCTTGGGCCTTCTTATCTTTCAGAACTACTTTCCCCTTACGAACCTTCACGGGCCCTGTGCTCCTCCGGCAGCAGCTCCTGGTCATTCCCAAGGTCAGGACACAGACTCACGGAGAGGCGTCTTTTCAGTACTACGGCCCTCGTCTATGGAACTGCCTGCCGGAGGACCTCAGGGCTGCAGAGAACGTTCATGTTTTTAAGAGTGGGCTCAAGACTCACCTGTTTAGCTTGGCCTTTGACTGACTTCGGTCGTCTGTTTGCTTGTCTTTTGTTTGTTCTTTTGTTTGTTTGCTTGTATATCTGTTTGTTGTTTGTTCGTCTGCTTGTTTGTCTGTTTGCTTTTTTTTTTTTTTCCTTCCTGGCAGCACGGTGGCTGAGCGGCTAGCACTCATGCCTCACAGCAAGAAGGTTCGGGTTGCCCGGGCCTTTCTGTGTGGAGACTGCATGTTCTCCCCGTGTCTGGGTGGATTTCCTCTGGGCACTCCGGTTTCCCCCACCAACCTAAACATGCACCATAGGTAAAATCCTCCAGCTTAGGGCCTGACCAAGCATAACAAAACAAATGATGGGGATGGTCCCCGGGTCAAATATAGAAACAACTTCTCCTGTGCGAGATCAATAAAGGTCAATCTTCTAATCCTTGACCACTGTAAGGCGCTTTGTGTTACAATTTTGTATGAAAAGCGACTTATAAATATTGTTTGATTTGATTTGATTTGTGTCCTTTATAGTGGACATCGAGTTAACCGGTCGATCTTTAATTGTTTTGATACTCTAGTTTGTGGCTGCGCTATGATGAAAAAAAAATAATAAAATAAAATAAATAAATAATATATAAAAAAATAAAAATAAAAAAATACGTAAATAAATACTCAAATAAAAAATAAATAATGCATTTTATATATATAAAAAATACATACATAAATAAATAATACATAAAAAAAAAAAAAAAAACGTACATAAATACTCAAATAAAAAATAAAATAATACATACAAAATAAATAAATACGTAAATAAATACTCATGTTAAAAAAATACATAATATATAAAAAATAAATAAGAAATTAAAAGGGAGTCTAAGAACTTTTTGAGGCGCCTGCAGAAGCTTGTCAGATGTCGGTCATCAAAAAAAAAAAAGTTTTTGTTTGGTGTTAAATCCACACGTGAAGTTAACAACCTAAATGTCCTCGACGTCCATTACAGAGGACACATTACAACATTATGAATAAAAATAAAATTAACAAAATGTAAATGCTAAGGTGTTCATTTACCTCCAAATATAAAATTAAAATAATAATAATTTAGATACACTTTTAGAGGCTATACCTTCACTAGAATCATTTGGACATACAGTAGTTTTAGCCCCAGAAATGCCCATATCTACTAAACAAAAAGGTAAAATGTAGCTGTTAAGTTGAACTTAGGTGGAGCGTAACTATCAGTGTTAATGTGTGTAGAATCCCTCAGTCGTCCAGGTAGAATCCACGGCAAAAGGGGAAACTCAATTTGTCAACTGGACAAAGTTTATTTGGTCAAATATATTTTGCAGCTCATCCAAACTGCTTCTTCAGTTCTGGTCAGACGCTGGTGGACACTGACTATATCTGCCTGAAGGGCTTTCTTCCCTCTCCTCTCTCTCTCTCCCATCTCTCCTCTTTCTCCTCTCCTCCCTCTTTCCTCTCTCCCCTCTTCTACCATGCTCCCCATCCCCTTCTCTCTCTCCCATCTCTCCTCTCTTCCTCTCTCCTCCCTGTCCTATTCTCCCTTTTTCTCCTCTTCTCTCCTTCCTCTCTCCTCTCTCCTCTTTCTTCCTCTCCTCTCTCTCTTCCCTCTCTTCTCTTCCATCTCTCCCCCTCAACTTTTTCTTCCTCTCCTCTCAACCTCTCCTCTTTCTTTCTCTTCCTCCCCCTTCCCTCTCTCCTCTCCTCTTCTCTCTCTCCTCTCTCCCTCTTCTCTCTCTCCCCTCTCCTCTTCCCTCTCTCCCCCTCTCCTCTTTCTTCCTCTCCTCTCTCCTCCTCTCCTCTCTCCTTCTCTCCTCTTTCTCCCTCTTTCCCCTCTCTTCTTCCCTCTCTCCTCTTATCTTCCTCCCTCTTCCCTCTCTCCTCTCCTTTCTCCCTCTTCTCTCTCTCCTCTCCTTTCTCCCTCTTCTCTCTCTCCTCTCCTCTTCCCTCTCTCCTCTCTCCTCTGTCATCTCTTCTCTCTCTCCCCTTTCTTTGCTCTCCTCTCCCTTTCTCCTCTGTCATCTCTTCTCTCTCTCCCCTTTCTTTGCTCTCCTCTCCTCTTTCTCCCTCTCCTCTTCTCTTTCCCCCTCTTTCCCCCTCTTCTCCCCCCTTCTCTCTTCCCTCTCCTCTTCACTCTCTCCACATGTGTAAAACATCACTGAGGATGTGAGGATGCATCCTTTCAGTTCTTTCACTCTTCTGTTTCCTCACATCCCCGCTTCACTACAGCATCAATACGTTCTTTCTTCTCTCTTCCTCTCCTCCTTTTATCTTTTGATGCTTCCTTTTCCACCTCTTTCATTCCTCTCCCTTCCTCTCACCATCTCTTCTTTTCAGTCTCTCCTTTCCATTCCTCTTCTTCCCTTCTTCTTTGCCCCTAACCCTCTCTCCTTCTACGTCCCCCCTCTCGTCTGTCTCTCCCTCTCTTACCCCTCTCTCCTTCTCTTCCTCACCTTATTTCCCTTACTAGCTGCCTCCTTCCCTCCCCTCCCTCACTCTTCTCTCTCTCCTCGCCTCCTCCTCCCTACCCATCCAGCTGCTCCTCTCTCCTCCCTCTCTCTTCTCCACTCTCCTTCTCCACTCTACCCTCTCTTCCCCTCCCTCACTCTCCCCTCTCTCCTGTACACTCTCTCCTCTTTTCCCTCTCTTCCTCTCCTTTCTCCTCCCCCTCCATCGCATTAAACAGTGTTCTTGTCCTGTCTCCTCCCTCTCTCCTCTCCTCCCTCTTCTCTCCTCCCTCTCTCCTCTCCTCCCTCACTCCCTCTCTCTCTTCCCTCGCTCCCTCTCTCCTCTCCTCCATTGCATTAAACAGTGTTCTTGTCCTCTCTCCTCTCCTCCCTCCTCTCCCCTCCCTCCCTCCTCTCTCTCTCTCTCCTCCCTCCCTCTCTCCTCTCCTCGTCACAGTAAACAGTGTTCTTGTCCTCTCTCCTCCCTCTCTCCTCCCTCTTCTCTCCTCCCTCACTCCCTCTCTCTTCCTTTGCTCCTTCTCTCCTCTCTTCCCTCGCTACCCCTCTCCTCTCCTCCATCGCAGTAAACAGTGTTCTTGTCCTCCCTCCTCTCCTCCCTCCTCTCCTCTCTTCTCTCCGCCCTCGCTCCTCTCCCCTCCCTCACTCCTCTCTCTCTCCTCCCTCTCTCCTCTCCTCCGTCACAGTAAACAGTGTTCTTGTCCTCTCTCCTCCCTCCTCTCCTCTCCTCCCTCTCCTCCCTCCTCTCCTCCTTCGCTCCTCCCTTGCCCCCTCTTTCCTCTCCTCCATCGCATTAACAGTGTTCTTACCTCTCTCCTCCCTCTCCTCTCCTCCCTCTTCTCTCTTCTCTCCTCCCTCCTCTCCTCCCTCTCCTCCCTCCTCTCCTCCTTCGCTCCTCCCTTGCTCCCTCTCTCCTCTCCTCCGTCGCAGTAAACAGTGTTCTTGTCCTCTCTCCTCTCCTCCCCCTCTCCTCGCTTCTCTCCTCTGTCACAGTAAACAGTGTTCTTGTCCTCTCTCCTCTCCTCCCTCCTCTCCTCCCTCTCTTCTCCCTCCCCCTCTCCTCCGTCGCAGTAAACAGTGTTCTTGTCCTCCCTCTCCTCTCCTCCCTCTCTCCTCTCCTCCCTCGCTCCCTCTCTCCTCCCTCTCTCCTCTCCTCCCTCTCTCCTCTCCTCCCTCGCTCTCTCTCTCCTCTCCTCCGTCGCAGTAAACAGTGTTATTGTCCTCCCTCCTCTCCTTTCCTCCCTCGCTCCCCCTGTCCTCTCCTCCGTCGCAATAAGCAGTGTTCTTGTCCTCCCTCCTCTCCTCTCCTTTCCTTTCCTCCCTCGCTCCCCCGTCTTCTCCTCTGCTCCCTCCTCTCCTCTGCTCCCTCCTCCTCTCCCTCTTCTCTCCTCCCTCCTCTCCTCCCCCTCTCCTCTCCTCCGTCGCAGTAGTGTTCCTGTGGGTGGGCGTGAGCCTCGGTCTCTCGGTCTCTCTGTCTCCGTCCATGAGCTGACTCTGCAGTGGGAGTCATATTTACACACAGAACACAGGAAACAGAAGACAGTTTGAGTCAAATGTACCAACGATAACGGACTGAACCCAACCGGATATTTCCAAACTGATCCAGAATTTATTTCAAGACCGTTTATTGCAAATATTTTTTTATTATTAAAGGTCCGATATTACACAAAATGGACTTGTTTTGAGCTTTAAGTCATGTTATAATGCTGTTACCTGCTCAAAAAACACACCTGGAGCTGTGCTTGGTTTAATCATTTATTATTATTTTTTCTACATCTCAAACTCAAAACGCTCTGTTCCACCTTGTGATGTCATGAAGCGGTAGTTTTGAAGTTAACAGCTGCTTTTTACTTTGCTTTTACTTCAGTAGAGATTGGGAATTCCAGGGCTGAAATGATCCAAATGACTCTAGTGAAGGTGTGTGGAGTTTAAAAACACAGTGGAGCACTTCCTGTATTACCACATGACATCACAAGGTGGAACAGAGTGTTTTCTCTTTTTGGAGATGAAAAAAACACAAATCCAGGTCTGTTTGTGATGAGGAAACGACATTACAACGAGGCTTAAAGCTCACAAGAGGCAGTTTTGATTAATATAGGACTGTAGGAGCCATTTCGTACGTTCTGTGTTCTGGAGTAGAAGAAGAAGAAGAAGACGAAGTAACTTTATTGATCTCACACTGGAGAAATTGTTCTTTGCATTTTAACCCATTCTATATATATATATATATATATATATATACTCTTTGTATAGCAGCTGCTCTTGTCCCGCCTTCAGGTTCAGGGAATGCTTTCTGATTGGATGACTTTGATCTCGCTTTATTCTTTGTTCTTTCATCTTTGGTCTTTCCTGCTATAAATTCAGGCCTTAGGGGTCACACAGACACAGAGAGCACACGGACACCGTAGAAGACACATCCCACCAACACACACACACACACACGAGAAGAAGGAGAAACAACTAAGCTACGTAGGTAGTGTGGATAAGAAGCCGCGGTCTGGTGGCCAGGAGGATATCCCGAGACCATAGAGTATCGGATGAGCCGAGATGACGGGGAATTAGGACGTCCTGGACCACAGAAGCTACACAGTCTTTTGACCGTCACGTATCGTCACGTATCGTCACGTATCGTCACGTATCGTCACGTATCGTCACGTAAACGTCGTGTAAGAACCAAGCAAGAGTGACATCGGCCGTCTCCCGGGTGACAGACGGGAACGCGCACCGTTACAAGGCACGTACGGACGGATGCCAACGTAGGAACGTCACGTGGGACGTCACGTAACAAGGAGGTTACGTGAAACGTCACGTAGCAGCCGCAGGTAGCGAACAAGACGGATTCCCGTCGGGAGCCGAGAAGCGCAGAAGCACGGTCTCCCAGGGGACAGACGGGAAAACGCAACGCTACAAGGCACGTACGGACAGCAAAGAAGAACCAGTAGCACCGTCTGACAACGCAACGTAGGGTGAGTCCTGTCGGGAGCCACGGAGTACAAGGAAGCCCGGTCTCCCAGTGACAGGCAGGAGCTCACCGCTATTTGACACGCAAAGACGCCAAGAAGAACATCACCACATACAGAGCCTAACACGACACACATAGGAGAACCACAAACCTCAGAAATTCATCTTTCCATTTCCCTCTTTATTCACCTTATTTGCACCCACTCTGTATGACCTTTCACTTTAGTAAAGATAGAAAAGACAAACTTGGATTCAAGACTCTTTATTTACTTTACGTGACGCGTCGGAAAGAAACTTCTAGAAACATTGAGACCGAGGCTAGTGGGGCGCATTGGCGCACTCACATAAAGTCAAAAGACTTTATCAACAACTTAAAGTCAAAAGACTTGCTAAAATCAAAGGACTCATAAGCAACATCTAGAGTCACGAAGTCTACAGCATCACGTCGAAAGACTAAACATCAAAGTCAGAAAAACCAGTATCAAGTCAGGAGAGTTAATGGATGAAAGAACCATCTGAACCAACAAGAAACTCCATCCACGGCTGAAGCAAGCGTTCCCTGGGTCAGGTCTGACAATTTTCTCAGTTTTACTAGTCTGCTAGCCACCGGAAACAGAAGTATGTGCCCTAAAGACACATCCAATAACTCCTTTCCCGAGTGTCGGTGAAAGTTGGGAAGAGTTAGAAGCTGTGAGGAGTTCGAGGAATTGTCACAGTTATGTGGTCGTTAGTGGGAAACATGATGTGGTCGCTAGTGGGAAACATGATGCCAAAAGAAGGTGGCGGTGCGCCGTCTAACCAAACGGAGGCTGCCAAGGAGAAAATAAATACGCTAAAGGCTGACCGGGGATGGGTCGTGAATGAGAATGGAGAGCAAAATGTCATCAGATCGGAGGATAGCACTTTTAGGGCTAACACAGTTACGAGTCGCACATCTCAACGTTCCACTACTAGTTCAGTGCGGTCAAAAGCCAGAGTAGAACGTGCAGCTCTGTTAGCAAGCCAAGCGGCTATGATACAGAGGCAAGCGCTTGAGCAAGAAGAAAGACGCTTGCAGCAAGAAAGGCAGCAAGAGGAAATGCGCTTGCAGCAAGAATTTGAGGAAAAAGAGGCATATTTGAGAGCTAGAAAGGAGCGGTTGCAGATGGAAGCTGCCATTGCAGCCGCAAATGCCAAATTAAGAGCTTACGACCAGAATAAAGATGCTCGGAGGTCAAGAGCTGGATCGAAGCCTACGACCGGTGGAAATGAAAGGTGCACTACCTATAGCCGCGACCAGGCTAAACTTGAAAGGCCTTTGCATGACGTCGGATCTGAAGCTGCTGCACCAACCGTCTCACAGGCGCAGCCAAGCGTCCCTACAGTCAGAGGAGAGAGAGAGACAGAGAGAGAGTACAGAGAGAGAGAGACAGAGAGAGAGGACAGAGAGAGAGAGAGAGAGAGGACAGAGAGAGAGAGGACAGAGAGAGAGAGAGGACAGCGAGAGAGAGAGAGGACAGAGAGAGAGAGAGAGGACAATTAGAGAAGAAGGCACCAGCAGTAAAGTCAGCCAACTCCTTCCAAAGTCCCTGCTTGTACTGTAAGGGGAAGCATGTGTTGAATGTGTGCAGCAAGATTAAAGAGCGGTCTTTGAATGAGAGAACTGACTTCCTGAGATCTCAAGAGCTTTGTTTCAGCTGTCTTACGCCAGGCCACATGGCTAAGGACTGTAAGGAAAAGAGTTCTTGCCCTGACTGTTCCTATAGGCATCCTGCTATTTTGCACGTCATAAAGCAAGATCACTCACAGGAGGAGACCAAAGCAGATGACAACTCAACAGGTACGGCTGTTGAGTGTGGTGCTCTCGTACGTGCAGGGTGTAGAAGCGGTGAACAAACCGGGGCCGGGAATGAGGACATTCCAAAGAAGCTACAACAGGCAGGGCAGGCTACAATCCCTAAGATGGAATTGTCGGCTGCAGTGATCCCAGTCAAGATTGAACGGGTGTTGAAGGAAGAACTTCAACTCCCCCTGAAGGATTTGGTCTTCTGGACGAATAGCATGACGGTACTAAGGTACACTGAAAATGACGCTTTTCGTCTAAAGACATTTGTGGCGGGCCGTGTCTCCGTTGTCAGAGGGGCTGTTACAGGAGCTCAGTGGATCTCGAGGGTTGACACCTCTTGGGGTCCAACCGATCTCGCCTCGAGAGGCTTGAAGATTGAGAGCTTCATGTCATGTAACATCTGGTTTCGCAAGGCTAAAGAGCCGTGGGAGACAATCAACAGCCAAAACAACGGACCGCATGCCGTGAAGGCGGCCCTAGGTTGGGTAGTCAACGGGCCTGTCAGCGGATGCCAAGAGAAAGAGTTCGATGACGCCGAAAAACAGAACTTTGTTAATCGCATCTCTGTGTCGACCATAGAAGTCATGCACTACGAAGCAGATTTTCCGGAACGCCGGCGTGAGGACGAGCAAGGGCCATCTCAACACGACAAGAAGTTTGTGTGCGCTGTGGCCACATCGGCACATCTTTTGGATGGCCATTGCTGCACTGAGCTACCTCTGAGGGATGTCTGCATGGAGATGCCAGGCAACCGAGGTATAGCCGGGCAAATACTCGACTCCTTGAGGAGGGAACCCATCAGGATTTCAGACTTCTTTCGGAAGCACAGAGATTTGATGACCAAAATCCTAGAGAGAGGGTACGTCACAGGAGTCCCGGATGAACAGCTGAGCCGAAGAGGATGGTACATGCCGCACTACCGGGTGTACCATCGAAGAAAGAGGAAGAAAGAGAAAAGTTTGGAGTAGGGGCGTCGGAACAGATCAGCGCGGCCTGGGGAGGCCAGCTTCCCGCCCTACTCAGTAAACAACACAGAACAACACACCTTATTCTTCACCACATCCACCTGGAAACAAGACACGGCGGCGGAAATCAGATTCTCTACTTTCCGTTGCTTCAAGAACGGCAAAAGTAGCTCGGAACGAAGAGAGACTTTAAGGTCGGAGATGTCGTCCTCGTCGTTGAGCCATCCCTAGCAAGAAATGACTGGATGTTGGGCAGAATCACCAAGGTTATGCCAGACTCCAAGGGGATGGTCCGCAGCGCTGAAGTCCGGAGGACGACGAGTGTCATACAAAGACCCATAACCAAATTGTGTCTCTTACAGGGTGAAGACTGAAGAGAAGGACCTACGACACGTCCGATATGAACTGTAATTTGTGAAAAGTATACTTACTTGTAAAAAAGTGAAGAATTACCTTTTAACCTTAACCTTTTTGAAGAAAAATGTTCGAGAAATGTAACAGCTAAATTTAAAACTGTAAATTAGTTAATGGCTCCAATTCTTAAGTTAGTAATTGACTTGCTAAAGCTTAGCCAATTAGGGGCCGGGATATGTAGGAGCCATTTCGTACGTTCTGTGTTCTGGAGTAGAAGAAGAAGAAGAAGACGAAGTAACTTTATTGATCTCACACTGGAGAAATTGTTCTTTGCATTTTAACCCATTCTATATATATATATATATATATATATACTCTTTGTATAGCAGCTGCTCTTGTCCCGCCTTCAGGTTCAGGGAATGCTTTCTGATTGGATGACTTTGATCTCGCTTTATTCTTTGTTCTTTCATCTTTGGTCTTTCCTGCTATAAATTCAGGCCTTAGGGGTCACACAGACACAGAGAGCACACGGACACCGTAGAAGACACATCCCACCAACACACACACACACACACACACACGAGAAGAAGGAGAAACAACTAAGCTACGTAGGTAGTGTGGATAAGAAGCCGCGGTCTGGTGGCCAGGAGGATATCCCGAGACCATAGAGTATCGGATGAGCCGAGATGACGGGGAATTAGGACGTCCTGGACCACAGAAGCTACACAGTCTTTTGACCGTCACGTATCGTCACGTATCGTCACGTATCGTCACGTATCGTCACGTATCGTCACGTAAACGTCGTGTAAGAACCAAGCAAGAGTGACATCGGCCGTCTCCCGGGTGACAGACGGGAACGCGCACCGTTACAAGGCACGTACGGACGGATGCCAACGTAGGAACGTCACGTGGGACGTCACGTAACAAGGAGGTTACGTGAAACGTCACGTAGCAGCCGCAGGTAGCGAACAAGACGGATTCCCGTCGGGAGCCGAGAAGCGCAGAAGCACGGTCTCCCAGGGGACAGACGGGAAAACGCAACGCTACAAGGCACGTACGGACAGCAAAGAAGAACCAGTAGCACCGTCTGACAACGCAACGTAGGGTGAGTCCTGTCGGGAGCCACGGAGTACAAGGAAGCCCGGTCTCCCAGTGACAGGCAGGAGCTCACCGCTATTTGACACGCAAAGACGCCAAGAAGAACATCACCACATACAGAGCCTAACACGACACACATAGGAGAACCACAAACCTCAGAAATTCATCTTTCCATTTCCCTCTTTATTCACCTTATTTGCACCCACTCTGTATGACCTTTCACTTTAGTAAAGATAGAAAAGACAAACTTGGATTCAAGACTCTTTATTTACTTTACGTGACGCGTCGGAAAGAAACTTCTAGAAACATTGAGACCGAGGCTAGTGGGGCGCATTGGCGCACTCACATAGGACCTTTAAACATTTTATATCTGTTTTATTTAAAATTCAAATTTTTCACATTTTGTACTTTACTGAACTACTGGACATTTTTTTTTTTTGCAAATACTTTTAGTTGAACAGATATACCCAGAAATAGAAGTAAAAATAGAGAAAATAGAGTAATATGGTCTCTTCCCCTCTCCTCCCTCCCTCTCTCCTCTCCTCCGTCACAGTAAACAGTGTTCTTGTCTCTCTCTTCCCCTCTTTCACTCTCTCTCCCTCCCTTTCTCTCTCTCTCTTCCACTCCTTTCTCTCTTCCCCTCTCTTTCTCTCTCTTCCCCTCCTTTCTCTCTCTGCCCAGCTCCTCTTTCCCTCCTTATCCCTCCCTTCCCCTCTCTCTTCCCCTCCCTTTAACTCTCTTCCCCTCCTTTCTCTCTGCCCACCTCCTCTTTCCCTCTTATCCCTCTCTTTCTCTCTCCCTTCCCCTCTCTTTCTTTCTTCCTTCCCCTCTCTTCCTCCCCACCTTATCCCTCTCTTCCTCCCCCCCTTATCCCTCCCTTTCTCCCCTCCTTATCGCTCTCTTCCTCCTTACCCCCTTCCCCCTCCTTATCCCTCTCTTCCTCCTCATCCCTCTCTTCCTCCCCTCCTTCCCTTGCACACTCACTCTCTGGGTGATGAGTCAGAGGGGAGCAGCTGGGAGCGTCACCAAACACCAGCTCCACCGCAGCACCACCAAAGTAACAGTACTGCAGTAATAGTACACCGAAGTAACAGTACTGCAGCAATAGTACAGTAATAGGCCTAATACACTGCAGTAATAGTACTCTGTATACTCCGAATACTGCATGTCACCGAGTCTGTGCTACAGCCAAACATGTGACTGAAAATGAGTGAATAGATTAAATGAAACTCTATGAAGTGAAGTGGAGGAGATGGAGAGGCTGAGGAGGCTGGTGGTTCTGCTGTGGAGGAGGAGGAGGATGAGGAGGAGGAGAAGAAGCGGAGAAGATGAAGTGATGAATGAATTAGATTAGATTTTACTTTATTGTCATTACACATGTATAAATACAGGTAACGAAATGATAATCACAAAAAAATTATCACCATCTTTAAAAGGTCCTACATTACGTAAAATTTACTCTTGTGAACTACTACTACTACAACTACTACTACTACCATTACCACTACTACTACTACTACCACTACTACTACAACAACTACCACCATTACCACTACTACTACTACAACTACCACCATTACCACTACTACTACTACTACCACTACTACTACTACAACAACTACCACCATTACCACTACTACTACTACAACAACTACCACCATTACCACTACTACTACAACTACTACTACCATTACCACTACTACTACAACTACCACCATTTCCACTACTACTACAACAACAACTACTACTACTACCATTACCACTACTACTACTACTACTACTACCACTACAACTACCACTACTACTACTACAACAACTACCACCATTACCACTACTACTACTACAACAACAACTACTACTACCATTACCACCACTACTACTAATACTACCATTATCACTACTACTACTACAACTACTACTACCATTACCACTACTACTACAACTACTACCATTACCACTACCACTACTACCACTACCACTACTACTACTACTACTACTACCATTACCACTACCAGTACTACTACCATTACTACCTGCTACCATTACTACTACTACCATTAATACAACTACTACTACCATTACCACTACCATTACTACAACTACTACATTACTACTACCACTACTACTACCATTACTACAACTACTACTACCATTACTACCACTACTATTATCATTTCTACCACTACTACTACCATTATTACTACTACCATTACTACTACTGCTACTACCATTACTGCTACTACTACTACTACTACTACCATTACTACTACCATTACTACTACCACTACTACTACCACTACCATGACCACCACTACTACTACCATTACTACAACCACTACTGCTACCATTACTACAACCACTACTGCTACTACTACTACTACCATTACTACTACTACCATTACTACCTACTACCATTACTGCTACTACCATTACTACTACCATTACTACTACCACTACTACTACCATTACTACCACTACTATTATCATTTCTACCACTACTACTACCATTACTACAACTAGTACTACTACCATTACTACTACCATTACTACTACCACTACCATGACCACCACTACTGCTACCATTACTACTACTACTACTACCACCACCACTACTACTACTACTACTACTACTACTACTACCATTACTACTACTACTACTACTACCATTACTACTACTACTACTACTACCATTACTACAACTACTACATTACTACAACTACTACCATTACTACAACTACTACATTACTACAACAACTACTACCATTACCACTACCATTACTACTACTGCTACTACCATTACTACCACTACTACCACTACTACTACTACTACTACTACCAACACACCTGGAGTTGTTTTGTTTCATTCACATGTTTGAGTAATTTTTTATATTAGTCTGTCTACATCTCCAAAGCTCAAAATGCTCTGTTCCACCGTGTGAGAACTAGAGGTAGTTTTCAAGTGAACAGCTGCTTTTTACCTTTACTTCAGTAGAGATGGGTAATTCCAGGGCTGAAATGATTCAAATGATCCTTGTGAAGGTGTATGGAGTTTAAAAACACAGTACAGCACTTCCTGCACATGACATCACAAAGTGGAACAGAGTGTTTTCAGTTTGAAAGAAGAACTCAAGCCTAAATATGCAGGATTTGTGTGTTAAACATGTGCAAATGAAACAAAACAACTCCAGGTCTGTTTGTGATGAGGAAACATTAGAACATAATCCCTGTTCACACGGGATTAGTTTTACCCGTGGACATTTGTTGATTTTGTAATAATTGCGGAGGATGTCTGAGATTGTAATCCTGTGCGTATACGCCATGTCTGTAATTTGTAAAGTAAAAATTCCACCGCAAATTACTACTACTATATTTCGCCAAACCTAGCTGTCCGGTGATAATACTAGTCCCGAATCTGCATCTCAGTGTTTGTTGTTGTAATTGCGCTCCTTTATCGCCTCTCTTTCTTTTCTCTTTCAATCTTGGTAAAATAAAGTCGTTTACGGACTTTGCTTATCCTGTACAAATGTGTTGCGAGTAACACAGAGGTGAGGAGGTAATTTGCAAATTACCAGATGTCCCCAGGCTGTACTTATCCCGTGCGAATATGGCTATAGATACACAAACCCTGCATATTGAGGCTTTTCCAATCTCTGCTGAACTGAAGGTAAAAAGCAGTTGTTAACTTGAAAACTACCAATTCATGACATCACAAGGTGGAACAGAGCATTCTGAGATTTGGAGATGTGGAGAGACTAATAATAAAGAGCTACTCAAACGTATGAATGAAACAAAACACAACTTCAGGTTTGTTTTTGTGGAGGAAACAACATTACAACAAGGCTTAAAGTTCACAAGAGGCAATTTTGAGTAATATCAAAGTTCAAAGTCAGTTTTATTGTCAAAAAACATATGTACAGGTTGCACACACAGGATTTGAAATTGCAGCGCCCCCTAGGCCCACAGTGAACATAAAACATCTGATAAACAAGACAATAAACACCAGGACTAAAACATCACATATACCCATAGCAAAAGTACAGTAAACTTATATATAATACAAACTAGGTAAAACACACAATGTGTAGCTCAAAAATAAAGCTCAAATGGTGTCATTTAAGCAGCAGTGTCAGTGTCATTTAAGAGTCATTTAAGCAGCAGTGTCAGTGTCATTTAAGAGTCATTTAAGCAGCAGTGTTAGTGTCATTTAAGTGTCATTTAAGCAGCAGTGTTAGTGTCATTTAAGTAGCAGTGTCAGTGTATTTAAGTGTTATTTAAGCAGCAATGTCAATGCCATTTAAGAGTCATTTAAGCAGCAGGTCAGTGTAATTTTATTGTTGTTTAAGCAGCAGTGTCAGTGTCGTTTAAGCAGCAGTGTCAGTGTCGTTTAAATGTCATTTAAGCAGCAGTGTCTGTCATTTATGTGTCATTGAGCAGCAGCAGTGTCACTGTCATTTAAGCAGCAATGTCAGTATCCTTTAAGTGTAATATAGGACCTTTAAACATATCTGTATTATTTAATCTTCCAAGTTTTTCACATTTTGTACTTTACTGAACTACTGTATTTTTGGCAAATACTTTGAGTTGAATAGATATACCTAGTTATTGTATCGTGTTTTATAGCAGCTTGGACTAAACCTGTTGTTTGTGGTGCTTTTAGTCTAAAACCCTCCACTGCTGAATATTGGAAATGGTCCTTTTAAAAGCTGCTCTTTATTTTCAAAGCTTCATCTGTGAACGAACACTGTTTTGTGTGCTCAGAGTTTTCACCACCTCTTCATGCGAGTTTTACTGTGTTAAAACTGAGGCCCTTCATTGTGCAGGATTTAGGCAACAACAACAACTACTACTACTACCATTACCACTACTACTACTACTACTACTACTACCATTACCACTAATACCGCTACTACTACAACTAGTTCTACTGCTACTAATAGTCTACTACTAGTGGTATATTGTAAATGTTTGTACTTTTTGATAATAAATATAATTGAGTCTTTCTTGGCAGTACTGCTATTGCTACTATGTATGTACTTTTTTGCTAGTAAACTGAGCCTACTACTACTACTACTACTACTACTACTACTACTACTACTACTACTACTACTACTACTACTACTACTACTACTACTACTACTACTACTACTACTACTACTACTACTACTACTACTACTACTACTACTACTACTACTACTACTACTACTACCACCACTATGCAAGCAATATCTAGTTTCATACTGATGCACCATATAGGCCTAATTCTGTTGGTGTTGCATCACGACACCACAAAATAACCCCTTTTCCTCCCCTTCCTTCTGCCTCTTGGCCTCGAGCAGTGGCCCAGCTGGTCCCTGCAGTCTGCCCCAGAATGGAGTGTCCTGGGCGGGATCAGAGGAGCTTTGATCAGCCCCTGACAGGTGCTCCAGTCCCCCGACAGGTGCTCCAGCCCCATAAAGACCCTACTCCTCTGGGCTTACAGATGCCAACATGGCCAGCCACCACACGAAATGTCAGCCGTGTTTGGATCAGTGGTGCAGTGAAACAAAGTAAAAGTAGTAAAGTACTTGTACTTAAGTTAAAAAATAAACGTGTCTGTACTTTACTTGAGTACATTTTAAAGCAGAAACATTTTTGAACAGGACTGAAATGTAAAAGTATGTTTTATTATTGTGTGAAAAGGCTGAGCGTAGTGCTGTAACCTGCTCGTCTCCCTCGTAATAGACAAGTTTGATCTATATTGTGGAACGTTCTAGACAAAGCAATAACATTTCCATGGAGACAAGCAGGTGGCAAACCCTCCACTAGAACTTTTAAAGCTTTAAATCAGGGGTGTCAAACTCATTTTGGTCCGGGGGCCATATCCAACCTACTTTGATCCCAAAGGGGCCGGATCAGAAAACTCATGGCAAATATACCCCAAAAATAGCAATAAATCCAAATATTTGTGCAGAGAAACGCAAATCTATTACAGAAGTCTTTTTTATTTGATGAACTCTTTCTTTTACTAAATATTATATTATGAACAACCTGAAACTTTAACAAAAATGCTATTTCAACACAAACATACAGGCTTCCCATTCACCTCCGTGAACAAGTAGGAATTAGTCAATTTTTCTTGGAAAATCCTGCACTCGGCGTCCACTTTTCTCATTTTTGACATTTTGCTGGTGAGGGTGCCACGGTCAAGAGTCAAAACGATGGTCCTTTAAGAGCGTTTGGAAAGAGGCAAGGAAGAGGCGCAGAAAATTACCAATATTTTAATAGAAAATTAAAATATAATTAAAATATTTTAATAGAAAATCAGCCGAGGGCCAGATTGAAGGTCTTGGAGGGCCGGATCTGGCCCCCGGGCTGCATGTTAAAAACAACGCTGCTTTAAAGGAGAATTAATGTTTTTTACAATCTGAGCCTTATTTCGGTAATAAAACAAGTTGCTTTACTCACCCATAGCACTTTGGTGTCATATGGAGCATTTCCGGAGATGTTTTAGATTAGTGATCTCCGTAACGTGAGTTCTCGGGGCATATGTTTGCGGTCTCCAAATAACACAAACTTTAGCACTTTTCAAATCACAGAAGCTCAATGTCTTAGTCTACACTTTTGTTTGAGTCAAAAGTGGCCTCTAATCCGAGATTTATCCATAATTTCGAGTAGATGCGGACGCCAGTGCGCATGTGCGGAGTCACAGCTTATTTCGCTCTCAGCTCTCGGGACCCAAACATGAAACGCAAAGCTGTAAATTATGGATAAATCTTGGATTACAGGCCACTTTTGACTCAAACGAAAGTGTAGACTAAGACATTGAGCTTCTGTGATTTGAAAAGTGCTAAAGTTTGTGTTATTTGGAGACCGCAAATATATGCCCCGAGAACTCACGTTACGGATATCGCTAAATTAAAACATCTCCGGAAGTGCTCCATATGACACCAAAGTGCTATGGGTGAGTAAAACAACTTATTGTTCGGTAAGTAAAACAACTTATTGTTTTACTTACCGAAATAAGGCTCAGATTGTAAAAAACGTTAATTCTCCTTTAAAGCACGAATAGCTCTGTATTTATTTCAAAACTTCCTATCTCCTGTGTGTTTTGTTCCATGAAGTTTGCTTTGAATCCTTGGCATTTGCTTCAGGAGTTTCCGGTTCTCCATGCAGACTGCTGAACTTTGGAGCAGAACGTTGCACCACTTGACATTTATTATGGCGGACGGTGTCTAACAAGTTACAGGAGGTAGAGCAGATACACCTGGAGCTCCTGGGGTTTGAGTTAACCTTTGGAAAAATGTTCTCCAACTCCTCAGTCACTCTTCGTCTCCTCGTCTCACTGTTTACACTACAAGGACCAAACAACGGGGAATTTGTGACATTAAATAGTGTATTAAATATTGGGAGAATCAGTCCACAACGTTATTTTTGTATTAAGCCAAAAGCCCACCAAGGTTATAATAGTTTTGGATTTTTCATTATAGTTTAGTTTTAGTTAGTTTTGACTTTCCCCCCCTCTATTTCAGTTAGTTTTAATTCGTTTTTAGAGTGGCTCTGATAGTTTTAATTTTCGTTTTTTCTAACTGCTCAGTTTGAGTTTAGTTTTTATTAGTTTTAGTTTTTGGGTTATACTTTGGGTTATTTGTCAAGTGCAGGATTCAAAAAGAAAGTACTGTGTTATCAAACTTACAACAAACAAATACAATTTTAAAACATTTATTTGGGTTTACCCCCACAACAACCAAAGCCGTCCACAAGCTGCAGCCTTAAGTGCAAACAACAAAAATACAAACAAATAAAAATACACACCAAACAGAGCTTATTATGGTAGTCTCCTTTGTGCTACCTCGCTGCAGGGAAGTTATTTCTTTCCGAGTACTAAAAGAAGCTAGTTTGGCAGGGTACTCGCTATTAGCATCCTTATCCAGACTTCGTAAATGTACTTTGAGATTCGTGGGATTTTTCCCTTTGAGAACTGTTCCATAAATGTTGTGACCTGCCCCCAGCATGATGCTCTTTTGCTTTTGTCCGTCTCGCGTCGTATTCAAAGAAATCCCATATCGGGCTCTGCCGCTTTCTCCCAACTTTAGCCATTTCGCCAGATCCCGCGGTCGACACACGTGTGCACGAGCCGACTGTAAACAGGAAGTAACGGACAGGAAGTGCTGTAAGGTGCCACTAGCTCATGTAAAACTGCTCGAGCAACAGGTTGATTTATTTTATAGCAATCCAATGTTTTAAATAAATTGACAAAGATGAAAACGAAGAGCAATTTATCTATAATTTCAGTTAGTTTTAGTTAGTTTTGTAAACACACAATACAGTTTCAGTTCGTTATCGTTTTTTTTATTTATTTCAGTTAACAATATTTTTGCTATTTTAGTTTTCGTCTTATCATTATTTTTTGTTAAGTATAATAACCTTGATGCCCACTGCAATGAAACAGAAAATGATGTGTTGTTTATGTGTAGAAGTGGACTAACTAAAGCAGGGGTGTCCAAACTTTTTTCATCAAGGGCCACATATCTAAACACAGACGAAATAGAGGGCCGATCGAGGGCCATACACTGGTGCTCAGTATAGTGAATAATTGAAATATATGCATGTTAAACATGTTAGAATGAGCCATCAGTCCTTTATTCATGCTAAGATCCTTAAAACCACACAAAATATTGTCTTATCAAGGTAGATTTAAAAAAAACTTCTGCTCAGGGTCATTTGGGCCAATTCACCTGGAAGCCTGAGGGCCAAGAAAAATTTGTCTGAGGGCCACATTTAGCCCACGGGCCATAGTTTGGACATGCCTGAACTAAAGGAGTGCGACACCATAGACTGAATATAAATGGACATAGCTAACCCGCTATCCGCCGTGTTCCAAATAGGAAGTGAACATGGGCGTGCTTAAGGCTCCATCGACTATAACTCCAGTTCACTTTGTATAAAATAAAAAATATGCTGTTGCTGCTTTCAGGCTCCTCATTTTGCTCTTAAAATTTTCATATTAACCCACGCTACTTGGTCCTGGGGTTTTTATTTTGCTATTTTGTCCGTAAATCAATTCCTAATATGGAAATTAGCTCCAAATCCGCTCCTATAACTGCAGGCCTTAGTGGACTTCATTTGAGTAAAGACAAACGCAACGGCAGGGTTAACATGTAGTGTAATTTGCCAAAAAAATATAATACTGTGGACTGGACCAGGCTTTAGTCCACCAAAATTGGCACATTTTCGAAGACAATTCATAAATCACGTAATCATTTTCAACTAGGGGACGGCAGTAGCTCAGTTGGTAGGTCATATGTCTCGTGATCCAGGGGTTGGCGGTTCGAATCCCGCTCTTGACGGGTTGACCGCATATGATCCCAGCTCCCACAGATGTGTGCTGCTGTTGTGCATCCTTGGGCAAGACACTTAACCCCACCTCGCCCCCAGCCCCCATGGCAGAAGATACATCAAGGCCTGTTGTGACGTAGACCGTGGCCGTCCTCCTGTGGACCCACCACCCGCGGGAGGATTCATGGAGGCTGGTGCATTGTGTGTTCTGGGCAGCAGAACACTGCTTGGACTGCTGCCCCCGTGACCCAGAAATGGAAAAGTGGAAGAAAATGAATGTTTTCAACTTTTACCGCTTTGAATGGCAGTCTTTCACGTCGACCAATGAACGGAATGGAATTGGTGGTCTGTCATTTTGTCCTTGGGGAAGTGAACATGGGCGGATACGGAAAGAATGAAGCGGAGATTTGAGTAAAGACAAACGCACTTCACCCACCTCGGTTATGAAATGCACCTTTGTTACGCAAGTTTGATGCGATTTCAGTAAGAGTTTATTTCATTGTATTGAGATTTAGCATCTTCAGCAGCTATTCTGTTTGAAAGTATTAAAGTGTTTCTCGATTTTGTTATATTTTCCACAAGACTATTGATACTTTGCAGCTGAAATAATCAACATACTCTTCTTTTTGCTGAAAATCAAACACCTAAACAGGACCATGAACACTTGTATTGATCACAGGCTCCTGAAAATGTGCTGTTTAAATCCATTTTGTGTTCTTTCTTGAGTTTTCAGGCGAGTTTTCAAAACTTTTTGGCAGTGTTTACTAACGTGTGCATTGTATCACCATGGTAACTCTAATATTCCAGCATTAGAACTACATGTAGAACATCCCCAGTGCGATGTATCTACTAGTTTATATTAACACTGGCGGAATATTTTGTCTTTCTTGTGTTTGCTCAGGCTCTGCTCTGGGACTAGCCGTGTGCGTTTCGGGTGTGGCCGCCATTAGCCTGCCCCCTGCTGGACATTTACGCACATGCACGCCCCCCTCACCTTTAACACATGAGAGGCAAGCAACACAGGCCAACCATGAAAAAGATTTACATTGGCAAAACGGCCTTAAAAGTGTCCCGCAACGGTGGCAAGCATCCCAAGAAGAGGTAAGGGAATCGAACCGTCGTCCACCGATCATCACGGCCATACATCTCCATCTCCATCGAGTGTTCACGTCTAAAACTGTATTGAATGTATCTCAGTTTCCTCATCACAAACATACCTGGAATTGTGTTTTGTTTCAGTCACACAAACTCTGCATCTTCTCTCAAACAGAATAACGTGTGTATTACATATTCAGGCATCAAAATAATTCAATAATACACACACACACACACACACACACACACACACACACACACACACACACACACACACATATACACACACACACATACACACACATATACACACACACACATACACACACACACACACACACAGAGACACACACACAACACACACACACACACACATACACACACCTTAGTCCTGGTTTAGACCGGGCTTAGACCTGATTTATTCCCGGTTTAGTCCCGTTTTAATCCTGGTTTAGACCTGGTTTAGTCTTGGTTTAGACCTGGTTTAGACCCGGTTTAGACCTGGTTTAATCCCGGTTTAGTCCCGTTTTAATCCTGGTTTAAACCTGGTTTACTCTTGGTTTAGACCTGGTTTAATCCCGGTTTAATCCTGGTTTAGTTCCGGTTTAGTCCCGTTTTAATCCTGGTTTAGTCTTGGTTTAGACCTGGTTTAGACCTGGTTTAGTCCTGGTTTAGTCCTTTACACACACGCTGACACAAAGCCCCTGCTGTCAGCTAATCTGTCCCTTTGATGCAGAAATAATATGATAATATGACTCACCCATAAGAACACGGTCACTCTGTTGTAACAGTTTGCCGTGTTGTCCGATAATCTGCGTATCCACGTGTATGCGCGTATATCCACGGACTTTCAGCAGCTAAATTATCCGGAGCTCCGGAGAAATGGACTACCCGAACATGTCCCATGTCCTGAGGCAAGAGTTCCTTCTTACGTAGCATTTACGTAGCAAGTTAAGGATTTTCTCCAGTTTCACTGTCCTGATTCTCTTGAAATGCCCAGACCCCCCAGGATTTCGCGGGCATTTTTTGGGATTGTTGCGGGCTAAAATGCCTTTGCGTGAGCTTTTCCAAAAAGTTGCGATGAAAGTTGCGGTGCTTTTAAGGTTTTTGTTGCGATTTTGTTGCGGGAGGAAGTGAAAGTTGTGATAAATAGTTGCGATTTTCCCTTTTTGTAATTAAAATTGAGTAATATTTTGAATACTGAGCTATTACTGACAAAGAATAATACAAAGACACAGAGATCACAGATATGGTCCTAAAACAACCTTACCAACATCGAAAATGAATTACTACTAGGACGGGAACTGTTTCGCGCGGTCTTTTGCTGTTATTTTTGTGGGCAAATGGCACCGCAGACATGTTTCTTTGCCATTAGAAGCCGTGTCCCAATTCCCAGAGTGCACAGTTCGGAGCGTGGTTTGAAGGGCATGTGCGTCATTTCTTTTTTGTCCCATGCGCCGTTAACACGCGTTAGCAGACCGCAGTCGTTTCCATGGAAATCGGGGCGTGGACCAAGCGCGTGAAAATGCACGCTTCGCACACTGATATCCCAGCATGCACCGCGCGCTACTTCTTCTACGGGAGAAAATGGAGTCGGCGGCTGCTTCCCGTAGTTGCGAGACCTGTCGCATTTTGCAGACGGCCATGCGGTCCGTGGAGTGCAGTCAGGGCTGAGCAAGTGTGCACCGCCTTGACTGCAGTCTGAGCCCCCTTCAAACCACGCTCCGAACTGGGGACACGGCCGCAGTTTCGTTTCGTCACACGGAAGTAAGGCAGAAGGAAGTTGGTCGACGTGAGTTCAATACGTCGCCGATGACTGGTCAAAATTGGTAAAAATTGCGGGAAAGTTGCGGTGATTGGTCAAAATTGCAACACCGCCCTGAATTCACGGGGATTGGCTGAAGTTGCGTTGAAGTTGCAAATCGCAACATCGCGAATTCCTGGAGGGTCTGAATGCGGCGTACACATTCACGAGGCTCACTCACAGCTGATTGGCGAGCAGGCGCAAACACCACAGCGCTAATCGTCATCATTGGTGGGTGAATTTCGCCCAAAAGGTGAGGGATTTTCATGCCTGCATATTTTTAAACTTAAACTATTCAACATTTCAGTCCTGGAATAGCCATTCTCTCCTGATCTAAAGGTAGCTGTTAACTCAAAAACTCAAATGTGGGAATGAAACAAAACACTACAGACGCTCCTCCACATACAATCATTCGATTTGCGAACATTCGGAGTTACGAACAAAACTGTCCATAGGTCGAAAATTTAAAAAAAAAAAAAGTTAAATGTTTGGGCAAAAGTGCTGTACATTTTTGTTTGTTGTTTGAGTTTTTGTTTTTAGCGCCTATTCCGACTTCCGAGTAGTGCGTATTTCCGCCGCTGATGCACAGGCAGGGCGCTGCGATCGTGTGCCCAACATCCCCCAAGCATCACACTCTCTCCTCTGCCCACTCAGTTGAAACTACCTAAGTGTTCAGACGTATCTCTTGCGGTGTTAGGAACTTTGTTGTTTTATCGGTAAATAATTCTTGCATCCGTAATCCAATATGGTTGGCGAAAAGCAAAAAGCTTCTAGTGAAAGTGGAACACACACACGCGCTCTCGCTCGCTCGCTGGCTGGCTGGCTCGCTCTCTCAGCTGACTGCGTCTGCCTCCGTCTCTCTCCTCTTTTTATCTCATCAGTTTTCCATATTGTTAAAAAGCATATTGTTTTGTTACTATTTAGTGTTATTTAAATGCAGTACAAATCCATATAGATTACTTACCCTTCTAAAGAATGCCCTATAACGACTTACGAACAAATTCAGCAAACGAACGGCCGTTCAGAACGTAACTCGTCCGTAAGTTGAGAAGTATCTGTACTCCCGGTATGTCATTACAATGTCATTTTGCAATTTCTTTTTTTCTTCAAATGCTTAAAAGACAATAATAAGAAATGTTTTAAGCTTTTAATCCTCATCAAAAACTTACATTTCAAACATTGTCCGAAATCATGTTAAAAATTTTCCCAGATTGTGACGTCACAGGTAGAAATCTACAGACCTGCACAGATTTTAAATAATCAAGTCATGTTTGTGGTGAACGTTGCCGTCTTTAAATTGTGATCATTAAAGCATGTTTGTGTCTTTTTCAATTATTAATTTCCACTGATGTCTGTAGGGGCCTTTTCTGTCTGCTATAATGTTTTACAGCATGAATAAATTAAAATGTATCTATCTCCATGGATAATTTTCCAGTGGAATCACGCAGGTAACACCTCTAAGTGTTGCTTTAAAGGTTCCATATTACACATGCACCCCCCCCCCCCTCCCCCGCACAGAGAAATGTGAGAAAAAGTTAATACCAGCCTGAGAAAAGTGTAGAATGTGTGTGGTGAGGCATTTACAGCCTTAAAACATCTATAATAATTGTAAAATATAAAGTTGTCCTACTTCGCGGATTTCACTTATTACGGGTTATTTCTGGAACCTAACTCCCACGATAAACGAGGGACCACTGTATAATGTCATCAAAAACACACCTGGAGTGTTTTGTTTCATTCACATGTTTGTGAATTATTATTAGCCTATCTACATTTCCAAAGCTCAAAACACTCTGTTCCACTTTGTGATGTTATGAAGTGGTAGTTTTCAAGTTGACAACAGAGATGGGCAATTTTAGGGCTGAATTCATCCAACGATTCTAGTGAAGCTTTATGGAGTGTAAAAATAGAGTGGAGCACTTCCTGTATTACCACATCACACACAAGGTGGAACAGAGTGTTTTCTGTTTGAGAGAAGAAGCCTGAATCTGAATAAACATGTGTGAATGAAACAAAACACAACTCCAGGACTGTTTGTGATGCGGAACAACATTATAACAGATCAGAAAATAGCGTAATATGGGGTTTTTAAGGTTTAGAGTCTGGTTATATGATCATTTAGTTCAGTTATCCATTGTTGCTTTTTTATTATTTCCTACCAAGCATCCAATAACACATTATAGTGCATAAAAGGTGCCAGCTGCTCCAAGAAAATACAAATGTGAAGAGAAAGTGTCTAATGTAAAAGCCACACTTCAGGACAAAAGAACTAAAAAAAAAACTGTACACAAGGCGTACTTTTCTTGCTTTTACGCAGGACTCTACGCAATTATATTTTGGTAACCGCAACATAGGCATACAAGTAGCTCCTTCATACACATGTAATAAGACAGTAGTTAGCACTGGGAGCTCACGTTTTACATGTTAAAAGTAAAATACCTTTGTGACCTCCAGCAAAGTGCTTATGAGCAGATAAATGCCTACGAAAATGAAAGTTTTCCAAGGTTCAATTTTTTAGAACACATTCAGTTTCATCATTTTTTATTGTTAGACATAATTATTATAATACACAAATTATTAGGCAATTTATGATCAAAGGAGAAGTTCAATTTGTCAACTGGACAAAGTTTGTTTGGTTGAAAACGTTTCGCCGCTCATCCGAGAGGCTTCGTCAGAGCTGACGAAGCCTCTCGGATGAGCGGCGAAACGTTTTCAACCAAACAAACTTTGTCCAGTTGACAAATTGAACTTCTCCTTTGATCATGGATTCTACCTGGACGACTGAGGGACTTTTCACGTATTAGGCAATTTATAAAGCAAAAAAGAAGAAAACCGAAGAAAACCGGGCCATTTTCTCAGTTTTCCCAGTTACTTTTGTGATGCAAGCCCAACTGGAGCCCAAAGAGCATTATTACCTTTTTAACAGCTTGTAAATATGAAATGAACCTATTAATTGACCAAGAATGCACTTATTTATAACTTATTATTATTATTTTAACGTATTAACCTCATGAAACGTTAATGTGTTTGAACCCAAAGACACTGAGCTGTTCTGTCTGCGTCCATCAATAAAATATCTCCATCATAAACCTGGAAACAAAAGCCCCAAGCAGCACTAAGCCTGTCTGTGCTTTATCGATCTGTCAGTTTCACTTCTCTATCTGAAAAAGCGGTTCTAAAGCCATGCACGTGAGTGAAAACGAATGCATGTGAATAGGTCGATTAACGATGTGCTAAAGGGTTTGAGCGGAATATATTTAAAGGTCCAATACGACGCCAAATGGACTCTCGTGAGCTTTAAGGCACGTTATAATGTTACCTCCTCAAAAAACATACTCAGAGTTGTGTTTTGTTTCATTCACATGTTTGAGTAATCCTTTATGGTTAGCCTGTCTACATCTCCAAAGCTCAAAATGCTCTGTTCCATCTTGTGATGTCATGAAGAGGCAGTTTTAAAGTTAACAGCTCCTTTTACACTTAGTTCGGTGGAGATTGGCAGGGCTGAAATCATCCAAATGATTCTAGTGAAGGTGTTTGGAATGTAAAAATAGAGTGGAGCACTTCCTGTATGACCACATGACCTCACAAGTGTTTTCTGTTTGTGATGAGGAAACAACATTATAACATAGATCAGAAAATGGTGCAGTTTGAGACCTTTGATGCATTAGGTTTGGCTCGTGTTAAAAGCATTATTCTTGACATGAGTGCCGTGCATCAATAAACAGCTAAACAGTGATTTTGAGAACATATTTTCACAATACCACTCCTTGAACCGCGACCTTAAAGGAAAAGTAACGTTTTTTACAATCTGAGCCTTATTTCGGTAATAAAACAAGTTGTTTTACTCACCCATAGCACTTTGGTGTCATATGGAGCACTTCCAGAGATGTTTTAGATTTGCGATCTCAATAATGTGAGTTCTCGGGGCATATGTTTGCGGTCTTCAAATAACACAAACTTTAGCACTTTTCAAATCATAGAAGCTCGATGTTTTAGTCTACGATTTCGTTTGGTCAAAAGTGGCCTGTAATCCGAGATTTAGCCATAGTTTCGAGTAGATGAGGACGCCAGTGCGCATGTGCGGAGTGTGCTCTCAGCTCCCGGGACCCAATCATGAAACGCAAAGCTGTAAACTATGGATAAATCTCGGATTACAGGCCACTTTTGACTCAAACGAAATCGTAGACTAAGACATCGAGCTTCTATGATTTGAAAAGTGCTAAAGTTTGTGTTATTTGGAGACCGCACGGGGCATATTACATGCTCGGGGAATATATTATATGCCCCGAGCTATGGCTAGAAGTCGCGCTAACGCTAACGCAAATCTAAAACATCTCTGGAAGTGCTCCATATGACACCAAAGTGCTATGGGTGAGTAAAACAACTTGTTTTATTCCCGAAATAAGGCTCAAATTGTAAAAAACGTTACTTTTCCTTTAACGTGGTGGAAGGGTCTGAGTGTCCGAATGATCCCGGGAGCTATGCTGTCGGGGGGCTTCATGCTCCTTTAGGGTCACCCATGGCAAACAGGTCCTGGGGGACGGGTCAGTCTAAGAGCGGTTCAAAAGCCCCTATGACGAGAAACAGCAAGGCCAGTTACATCGCCCGGATTGACAAACAGACCTGGAGTTGTGTTTTGTTTCATTCGCACATGTTTAACACACAAACCCTGCATATTTAGACTGAGTTCTTCTCTCAAATAGAAAACACTGATGTCATGTGCCAATACAGGAAGTGCTCCACTGTGTTTTAAAACTCCATACACCTTCCCTAGAATCATTTGGATAATTTTAGCTCTGGAATTGTCAGTCTCTACTGAACTAAAGGTAATATGTAGCTGTTCACTTGAAAACTACCACTACATGACATCACAAGGTGGAGCACAGCATTTTGAGCTTTGGAGAAGTAGACAGACTAATAATAAAGAGTTACTCAGAAACAAAACACAACTCCAGGTCTGTTTTTGAGGAGGTGACAACATTTAACGGTGCATTGTGTAACTTTTCTGGAAGAAAGTCTGTCAAATGAGATCTTATCGCTTTGTCTGGAATGTTTCGCAATATGGCATTAAACCAGACTAAGTTACGGGTCAGATCTGTGGAGAGGCGACCCCGCTCACAGTCAGAATGCCGGTTTTTCTAGGTATTTTTGAAACCACCTGTAATTGAATAAATGTAAGGTAGAGGTGTTAAACGTTATATTGCGGCCTCTCCAGGGCTCCACCCTGGAGCCAGGCCTGGGGTGGGTGCTCGATGGCGAGCATCTGGTGGCCGGGCCTTCCCCCATGGGTCCTGGCCGGGCACAGCCCGAAGGAGCTACTTGGGGCCGCAGGAGGATCCATAGGGGCTGGTGCAGTGAGATTTGGGCGGCAAATCTGTTTAGGCTGTTGCCCCTGCAACCTGAACCCGGATAAGCGGAAGAAAATGGATAGATGGATGGATTTTCACAATATATAAGTACCATCACTGGAATCAATTATACTGTCTTGTTTTCGCCCGACTCTCCATCAACCACGTCTGAAGCTGTACCGTACCGGCTCCAGACCCTGCTGGGAGGTACTAGCTCATACGGGGCAGTAGAGTTCACTTTACACAGTGGAGACGACTGTTTACCTTCTACATTCTGTTTGAGTCCAGAAGGGTCCAAACACAGCTGCTCATCTGTAGCACATGTCTCTAAAATGCAGAAACCATCTCTGCTCCAAAATTCTCATAACATTCAGAAGAAAATATAACTTTTACCAGACTTAATAGTTTGGTTCTTTGATTGTTGATTCTGAGAAAATCCACGCTGTTTCTCAGTCCTTTATGTTGTTTTTTCCTGTTTTTAAGTGTAAACCACCGTGTTTGTTTGAGTTTTTTTTCTGTGTGTGTTTATTCTACCTGTCAATCACTCCCTCTGAAATCAGGGAGACAGGATATAGCTCTAAATCCAGTCGCCTTTGTTAAGTTTGATCAAAGCATGTAGTTCTGGCTCCAAGCAGTGGAAACGAGGCTATACTTTCTCCCTTTAGTGAATTGAAAATAGAGTAATGCAGCTTTAATGCACAAATGCACCATCAAAATCTTACCTTTCATCTCTCTTTTATACGCCACTCATCCCATTGTGTCCTTGTTTCCTTCCGGGACCCCCTCCTCTCCTCCGCTCTTCCTCCTCCACCGGGACCTCTCCTCTCACCTGCCATAAAAGCTTTCAGAATGTGACTCAGCCTATTCACACTCCAGGGACCCAGCGCTAATGTACTGCTTTATTTTAGCCATTTATATGAATCCCTTGAAACACTTTACAAAGAACAGTCAACAGCAAACGCCTGTATTCCCGAGCTGGTACCTGCCACGGATGGACAGGTAGGGGTGAGAGGACCGGGGCAGCTGGGTAATGTAGTGTGGTAATGGTGTCCGGTCAGCAGAGACACTGAGTCATTGTGCAGACAGGGAGACAGCTGCTTATTGTTGTGGGTGTTAACAAAAAGAATGGAAGAGACTAGATGAGAGCATTGAAAAAGCTGTAATCAGAAGTTGGAATAGTTGCCAAAGTTTGTACTTGCAGATCCAGTGGAAGAGAAAACTATGCACGCTTTTATGATGCATTTGGATCATTGGAAGTGATTTGGTTTTGGTGTTAATCCTGCTTAAGGTTTGGTTTATCCCTGTTTAAGTCCAGGTTTAATCTTGGTTTAGTCCTGGTTAAATCTTGGTTAAAATTACTATAACACAAAAATGAACTCTGATGTGCTTTAAACTGTTCCTCCTTGAACCGCCACCTTAATGTGGTGGAGGAGTTTGAATGATCCCGGGAGCTGTTGTCGTGGGCTTCATGCCCCTGGTTGGGTCACCCAAGGCAAACTAAGAACGGTTCAGAAGCCCCTATGATGAGAAATACAGCAAGGCCAGTTATTGGCCATACCGGGGCCCCACCCTGGAGCCAGGCCAGGGGTGGGTGCTCGACGACAAGAGTCTGGGGGCTGGGCCTTCCCCCACGAGGCCCGGCTGGGCACAGCCCAAAGGAGCAACGTGAGGCCGTCCTCCCGTGGACCCACCACCCGCAGGAGGATCCATAGGTGCTAGTGCAGGGAGATTTGGGGGGCAGATCTGCTTAGGCTGTTGCCCCTGTGACTCGAACCCGGATAAGCGGAAGAAAATGGATGGATGGAGCTTTAAACTATGTTATAATGTAGTTTCCCCATCACAAACAGACCTGGAGTTGTGTTTCGTTTCATTCGCACATGTTTAATACACAAACCCTGCATATTTAGACTGAGTTCTTCTCTCAAATAGAAAACACTGATGTCATGTGCCAATACAGGAAGTGCTCCACTGTGTTAAAACTCCACACACCTTCCCTAGAATCATTTGGATAATTTTAGCTCTTGAATTGTCAGTCTCTACTGAACTAAAGGTAACATGTAGCTGTTCACTTGAAAACTACCACTACATGACATCACAAGGTGGAGCACAGCATTTTGAGCTTTGGAGAAGTAGACAGACAGACAAAACACAACTCCAGGCCTGTTTTTGAGGAGGTGACAATATTTAACGGTGCATTGTGTAACTTTTCTGGAAGAAGGTCTGTCAAATGAGATCTTATTACTCTGTCTGGAATGTTTCACAATATGGCATTAAACCAGACCAAGTTACAGGTCAGATCTGGGGAGAAGCGACCCCGCTCACAGTCGGAATGCCTGTTTTTCTAGGTATTTTTGAGCTTTAAAACCACCTGGAATTGAATAAATGTAAGGTAGAGGTGTTTAATATCATATTGCGGAACATTCCAGGCAGAGTAGTGACATATCCATAGAAAGAAGGAGATGACGGACCCACAACGAAAAGTAAAATAAAGTACAGATACCTAAAATTTATACTTAACTACAGTATTTGACTTCTTTTACTTCATTACGTTCCACCACTTCATTACCGTGACTGAAAAACTCCTTTCTAGTCTTTGAGAGTTATTTTACAACTTACCTTGGTGAATAATTAGATTACTAATTGCTCGGCACGCATAAGGTAAATGAGGAACAACTTCGAACCACTGCAAACTGTTTAAATTAATTAGTTCTGTTTTTCACGTTTTAACACCTTTTATTTTGTTGTTTTTGTTGTTTGGCCCATTGGAATAATTGACTGCGCCAGTATTTTAATAACACGGGAAATGTTTCATCCAAAGTGTGAATAAAAACCCACCAGAAGCTTCCCACACTCTTCATTTATTTGCATATTAATTAGCCAAACATTTCATAACATTTTCAAAACACAATCCATAGCCACCCCGCTTTTTCCTAGAGATTTGTTGATCTGGTTCACGGTTCATATCTTTGTAATTATCGGGCCTGTCCAGGTGAAACAAAAACTCTCACAAAGTTCAGCATCTTCTCTGTCAGTATAAGGAAACAAAAGCGAAATACAGATATAGATATTTTTATTTTTTACAATAGTTTCAGAAAGCGGTGCCATTATTCAACCCCAGAGACGTGATAGTCGTCAGGTGAAAGGGTTCAACGTCTGTGAACTTACTGATACTTTGCAGGATGTGTGTAAAATCCCTCAGTCGTCCAGGTAGAATCCAATGCAAAAGATGTAAAGTCAATAGGTGAAGCTAACTAGAGGCACTCTTCAGTCTGAAGCTCTATTCAGACCCCCCAGGATTTCGTGGGCATTTTTTGTGATTGTTGCGGACTAAAATGCCTGAATTTGCGTGAGCTTTTCCAAAAAGTTGCGATGAAAGTTGCGGTGCTTTTAAGGTTTTTGTTGCGATTTTGTTGCGGGAGGAAGTGAAAGTTGCGATAAATAGTTGCGATTTTCCCTTTTTGTAATTAAAATTGAGTAATATTTTGAATACTGAGTTATTACTGACAAAGAATAATACAAGGACACAGAGATCACAGATATGGTCCTAAAACAACCTTACCAACATCGAAAATGAATTACTACTAGGAGGGGAACTGTTTCGCGCCGTCTTTTGCTGTTATTTTTGTGGGCACATGGCGCCGCAGACATGTTTCTTTGCCATTAGAAGCCGTGTCCCAATTCCCAGAGTGCACAGTTCGGAGCGTGGTTTGAAGGGCATGTGCGTCATTTCTTTTTTGTCCCATGCGCAGTTAACACGCGTTCGCAGACCGCAGTTGTTTCCATGGAAATCAGGGCGTGAAAAAGCACACTTCGCACACTCATATATCCCAGCATGTACCGCACGCTACTTGGAGTCGCTAAAATGGAGTCGGCGGCTGCTTCCCGTAGTTGCGAGACCTGTCGCATTTCGCAGACGGCCATGCGGTCCGCGGAGTGCACTCAGGGCTGAGCAAGTGTGCACCGCCTTGACTGCAGTCTGAGCCCCCTTCAAACCACGCTCCGAACTGGGGACACGGCCGCAGTTTCGTTTCGTCACACGGAAGTAAGGCAGAAGGAAGTTGGTCGACGTGAGTTCAATACGTCGCCGATGACTGGTCAAAATTGGTCAAAATTGCGGGAAAGTTGCGGTGATTGGTCAAAATTGCAACACCGCCCTGAATTCACGGGGATTGGCTGAAGTTGCGTTGAAGTTGCAAATCGCAACATCGTGAATTCCTGGAGGGTCTGTGTTATGTTTCCTCCTCACAAACATACCTGGAGTTTTATGTTTAACACACAAACTTGACAACTTTACTTACATATTTAGGTGTATATTACATATTTACTAAGATAATAATCTTCTCTGGAACGGAAAACACTCTGTTCCACCTTGTGAGGTCATGTAGCAATACAGGAAGTGCTCCACTGTGTTCTGAAACACCATACACCTTCACTGGAATCACTTGGATAATTTCAGGCCTGGAATTGTTGATCTACTGAACTCAATGTAAAATGTAGCTGTTAACTTGAACACTAGCCCTTCGTGACATCACAATTTGGAGATGTAGACAGACTAATAATGCAGGATTGCTCAAACATGTGTGAATAAAACAAAACACAACTCCAGGTGTGTTTTTGAGGAGGCAACAACATTATAAAATGACTTAAAGTTTGCATGGAGGATTTTTTTGTTTGTTTCAAATTGTCAATGATAGCATTATAGAGATTCAGCAGCCTTGTAATTATGATGACCAAAAAAATCCATCAACTGTGGACGTGGTGGGGCCAGCTAAACATTAGCCAATAGATAACGAGGCTACCTTATTATCTATAGGCTGTTAGGTTGTCAATCAAACTCCCTAGGCTTCAATCAAACTCCCTACACTTCTACGCAAGACACCGTTTACTCGACCATCGCAGACCATCGTTCTTAGCGGCTTTTTTCAACTGTAGCTTCCATGCAGTTTGCACAAAGATTGTTGAGATGGCAGACAAGAATCCATGACCAGTTCACCGCAAAAGAAAGTCAGTTTTTGAAGTCGCTGAAAGAAGAAGAGAAGGGGAAAAGGAGCAAAGCTATACTAAGGTGATTCTCGGAGATTCCTTCCAGTGATGGCGTGCAGTGAAGCAGACAAAGGGTCTAAAGATTGATGCGTTTGTCACCAAATTCATTCTGGACAGGTAACTTCGGCTTATGGTTTGAAAACGTACAACATAGTTACAGCGGCAACAGCGATTCTGAACGTTCACTGGCTGTAAACAAGCAGCGTAAGGAGGAGGCGGGAGGAGGCATTTCTATTTAGGGAGCTGTGGAGGAGGGGGATGGTTTCACGCATGTGCAACATTTGAAAAAGGACAGTCGCTGGATTTCTTGTTCCTTGGAAAATCCTCTCTTTGCATAATATAAAAGCCTTAAATCTGACAAGGCTACAATCGTGGATCTATGATTAAACTGTACGAGGTTGGCTGAAAACCACTAATCCATGGGTTTCTAAATTACCAAAAAAATCTGTTAAATTTAACTGTTGCCATGGCGATTAACAATTTAACACCATATATTCTATCTTTTGAAGGGGTCCTCAAAATGTTGCTATAACACAGTGCTTCTCAAATAGTGGGGCGTGTGTGACCCTGGGAAACATGCTTTTGTGCCGTACTGTACTAGAACTAAGTGTAATTGCACATCAACAACAGTAGTCTCTGAGTCCCAGAGCGACAATGAGAGCAGGTGTACGGTAGAGGTAAGATCTTAAGCCCGAGCCCGAGCCTGCCTAAAATGTCAATCATTGCTTCGGGTCGGGTCGGGCCGGGCTTCTCTCTCGCTGACTTTTTAAAAATAAATATATGTTTATAAAAATGTATACTAAAACGATGTGTGGATACTAAACTAAGGAATACTTGTATTAAAATAAATAATTTGGATAAAACAGAGAAGGCGCTGTAATGTAATTGCTATTTAACTACTAAACTACTACTGTTGATCCTGATGTCTTTGTGTCAGGCGAACGGCTTCAGGTGGTGAGAGAATACAAATATCTTGGTGTTATTCTCGACCCAAAACTTTCATTCAAGTCCCATATCAAAACCATCAGTAACCGTATTAAATTCAACCTCAACAACTTTAGGCACATCAGACATCAAATGTCTATTAGAGCCGCTAAAATGTTTATGCATTCCATGATTCTATCTCATATCACATACTGTCTAACTGTCTGGTCTCACACTACTATCACAGCCCTCAAACCTATTCACACTCTGTACAAACGCACCTTAAAGACTCTGGACTGTAAACCCCATTCATACCACTACTGTCCAATACTACAAAAACATAACCTACTCAGCTGGGAAAACATGATTAAATATGCTCATCTATGTCTGTTGTACAAAGTCATCCACGGTTTGTCATCTCCTCCACTCAAACAGTTTATTAACACTCGGACCTCTGAACACAGCAGAACCAGAGGAGCAGCGAGAGGGGACTGCATCATCCCCCTCCGGAAAAGTCTGTTCGGTCAAACTACCTTTTCTGTTAGAGCTGCTCAGTACTGGAATGCCACCCCCACAACCATCAGAAACCTCAACACATACACTTCGTTTAAATTACAGTTAAAACAATGGCTCATAGATAATCAGAGCTGTCAACATTAAGACATCCACCTCTCACTGCCCCCTGCTGGACACTGGCCTTTATTATTATTATTAAGCGATTAAGTGATTGAGTGGTTGAGTGAGAGTGAATATTTGTAATTGACTGGTTATTGATTGTGGGTGAATGTTTGTAATTGAGTTGTCTGAAGTAATGCATGTTTTAGAATGATGAATTTTAACTGAAGTAATGTTATGTATTTTGTTATGTAGAAATGACACCTAACATCTGTCAAGGGACTACGGATGAAAATTAGCCGTTTGGCTAACTCTGGCATATTTACATGCAAATGTTGATTAATATGCACTGTCCCTGAAATAAACAAATAAATAAATAAACAGGAGCCGCAGAGCATGCTCTGCGCACGTGAACGCCGCCCTCTTAATAATCTTCCCCTCCGCTCCGCTCTCTCTCTGCTTCTCTCTCTTAAAGTGCCGCGCTAGATTCTTAAGGACGTACTGCTGCTGTGGTTTATGGCCCAATTTTCAACCCGTCAAAATGACGGACGGCCTTAAATTTTTCCTGTCAACTCTTTAAAAAAATCCGTCTATGATGGAAAATTGTCGGTTAATGTACCCTCTGCAGAAACAAATATAAAAGATGTAAATGTTTATACAGTCTTGTTTAACTTAGATTTCGTTACAAAAGACAGGCTTTAATTTGTTATCATAAATCACCCCTCCTCCTCCCGAGTCCTCACAAATAAAATATGAAATTTCGGGTTTGCTTTGGGCTCGGGCCTGCAAATCAAGTTAATTGGTCGGGTTCGGGCCGGGTCGGGCTTTAATACCCGCGGGCCGGGTCAGGTCGGGCTGGATTTTTTAGGCCCGATCTTACCTCTAGTGTACGGGTCTTTAGCTTTGAGCAAATGAATTGTAGTAAACAACCCCTCAAGAAAAATGGACAAATTTCTAACAGGGATGAAGAGAAAGGCGGAGAGAGACGGAGATAATGCAAGAGAAAGTCATCCGAAAGCTAAGTTGAGGAAATACGACAAAGCCTATTTAGCGTTCGGCTTCATTGTGACTATGGTGGGAGACGAGGAAAGATCAGTTTGTTTACTATGTCTAAAAACGTTGGCAGCGGACAGTATGAAGCCAAATAAATTAAGGCGTCATTTAAAGACATTACACCCTAGTCACGCTGATAAACTGCTGGAGTTTTTTCTAGGGGTGTGCAAAATAATCGTCATGACAATGCATCGCGATACTAACTTTCACAATATACTGCATCGATTCTTGATGCCAAAAATCGATTATTATTAATTCATAATTTAATATTTCATAATTTAATATTAATAAATAAATACATTAATTATTTGTTTATTTTTTTAATAAATCCTTTGCACTTTTTTCTTTGTGAAAGGGTATTATTTGTTATGATGGTAGCTACCTCCAAAATGGCAAACGTTTGAACATCATTTTTTGTTTTAGAAAAAATCCTATGCACTTTTTTTGTTATTGGTTTGGTTTATTTGTTTTTGTTATTCAATAAATTCAGTTATGAACCGAGTTGCTCAGAGTTATGTATCAATTGAAGACACTACCCAGATACACAGCCACTGATATTTAAGTTATCCTCTTTTTTTGGTACATTTTCACTGAAGTATGTCGAATATATTGCAATGCATCGCAATAATTCAAGTATCGTGATGCATCGTGACAGTATCGCATCGTGGCATATGAATCGTGATTCGAATTGAATCGTGACTTCTTTGCCAATACCCACCCCTAGTTTTTTCAGCATAAACGTGCCAAATATCGCCAACAATCATCCCTGTAAAACGTGCTCATTGTAGCCACTTATCCCGAGTTCCTTATTTTGATTTAAAAAAAAGAATAAATCAGCACAAAGTGTTTTATACGTTAAAGTGCTTCATATATTGTGTTTCTAATTTTATTTTCATTATCAAATGGTGCAATAAGTTGGTCAAAATGTTTACAGTTTAAATAAGGATGTTTTTTTTCAGGCAAATTGGTGCACTTTAAAACTTTAAATCTTTTCTGTTACAGTGGGGCGTGAAATGTTTACTTCTTCCTGGGGGGGGGGGGGCGCCACAGAAAATAATTGAGAAGCACTGGTGTAACAGGACGCTGAAAATACCGGCTACATAAACTCTTGATACTTTATGACCTCAGATCTCCCACAGTGGACTGAGACGTGACTGAAGGCTCGCTAACGCATTTACAGTACGGTGGCTAAAAATAGTGTTGATGGCGCGTTCATATATATCGGAGAGAGAGGTGAGAGAGCAAACGTGAGCTATCAGAGTCCATTCATGTGATGGATTAGAGTTCATTGGAGAACGGGGCAGACTAGTGCACAGGCGGAGTGCGTGGGGCCCAAGCAATTTACTAAAGGTGGGATTAAAGTTTGTACTGCAGGGGGAAAAAAAATATATGGTTATGTTTGATGGCAGGACCTAATCATTTGTAGTGTTTGTGAGTGTGTGTGTATGTGCGGGCGTTTATCGTATTGCTTGGACGACAATCCGTACACACACTTAAAGGGCCCGTCTTACGCAAAACGGACCGTTGTGACCTTTAAGCCGTGTTATAATGTTGTTACCTCCTCATAAACATAGCTGCGTTTTTTTATTTCAAGTCAATCTTATAACACAAATGTATAGACCAAAGTGTCTATCTTCATGTAGACCAAACCAGACCAAGTTACATGTCAGATCTGTGGATACGCAGCAGGGCTCACAGTCAGAATGCTTGTTTTTCTAGGGATTTTTGAGCTATAAAACCACCTGTAATTGAATAAATGTAAGGTAGAGGTGTTTAATGTCATACTGTGGAACATTCCAGGCAGAGCAATGATGTATCCAGAGAAAGAAGCAGGTGACGGACCCTCAATCAAAAAGTTACATAGTGCATCTTTACGTAAAGTACAGATTTAACAGAAAAGAACAGTATTTGAGTGCTTTTATTTTGTTATATTCCACCACTGCATTACCGTGACTGAAAAACTCTGCTCTAGTCTCAGAGTTACTTTACAAAAAGGTGGGTGAAGTGTCTTGCCTGAGGACACAACAGTAGGACTTGAGCTGAGTGGGAATCGATTGCCTGACCTTCGAGTTGCGTCGCTGTCGGCTTGTTTGTGATTTTCATGTGCAGTCATGTAGAATAGAAATCTGTACTTCGTGTAATTTTCAACACATTTTTCAACTTTTCTTTACAAAACTATCATTTATATTTACTACAGGTATTATTCCGCCAAACTGAGGGGCTATTTTCATTCTACACTCTTCTCTCTCATTTAATGTCCCGCTCTTTTTAATTTTATGATTATTTTGTGTTTACTTTGTGTACGAATTGTGCTCTACAAATAAACTTTCCTGGCCTTGTGCTGGTTTTAAGTGTCTGACAGGTTGCACTACTAATTTTACTAAAACATACTCATTAGATTTAGGATTTTTTCAAAAAAATGTAAAAGGCAAAAATTAACAGTTTTAGCCATTTTCACAGATTTCCTGGTTGGAAATCAAGACAGGGAATTCCATACCTTTTAACCAATTTTTTTTTCATTTGACAAATAAAAATGTTAGACAACACTTGTCGAAATATTTTTTTAAGTATTTGGGGGGAAAATAGTCTTTTGGATAGAATTCTCTCAAATAGAAATCTCTAGTTCCTGTAATTTTCAACACATTTTCTTGACAAAACTATAATTTATAGGGATGCACAATATATCGGCATTAACATCAGTATCGGCCGATATTGCCAAATTTGTAACATATCGGTATCGGCCCGATGTGTAAAAGTGGGCCGATATTAACGACCGATATTTGTCAGTACAGTAATCCCTCGAATTAACGTTTTCTCACATTTCTCTCTCGTTTAAACACTCAAACTTTTGTGGCTTTTCAACAAAATGTATAAATAGTGAAGCGTGGGGGGGGGGGCGGAGAAGTGTGCGAGCGGACACGTGCGCTCATCGTGCTCAAATCCGTGATAACGCAGCATGACCGGCGTGAGACCGCGCGTCCCACCCGGCTGGGGGCTGCGAGAACGATACCCGTGTCCAAACCGTGCCTCCTCCTCAGGACTGCGTCCACGGAGGCACGCAGTCCGAACACATCAAACCTTGACATGAACGAACGCAAGAGCTGCACGAAACCAGGCAAAGTGGTTTAATCCTGGTTTAGACCTGGTCTAGTCCTGGTTTAGTCCAGGTCTAGACCTGGTCCAGTCCTGGTTTAGTCCAGGTTTAGTCCTGGTTTAGTCCAGGTTTAGTCCTGGTCCAGTCCAGGTTTAGACCTGGTCTAGACCTGGTTTAGTCCGTGTTTAGTCTTGGTCTAGTCCCGGTTTGGTCCTGGTCTAGTCCCCCCCCCCCCCCCCCGCATCCCCCATCTATAACATCAATCGGCAAAGGTCCCTTAGCCAATCAGGACACAGAACTCAATGTTACACTATTTAAAAAAAATTTACATTATAAAAAAAAAAAGGGAGTCAAAACACGTTTTGAAAATAAAAGAAGACATTCAAAAATTCATTTTGCATGATTTTCAGTCTGTATAAAATGTTATCTCAGAATTAAAAATAAATAAACAGTGGTATCGACCGATAACAGCAACATTAATATCGGCTAAAATTTTCACATTGGTGCATTCCTAATAATTTATATTTACTACAGGTATTATCCCACCAAATTAAGTCAAAATGAGCATATCTGTGCTGTGGACAGTACTGACCTTATTTGTGACTCTTCTTGTGACAGTTCGTTGCTGGAGCAGAAGGAGGACCTGAGGAAGCGTCTGTCCTACACCACTCACAAACTGGAGCTGCTGCAGAATGAGTTTGACTCCACAAAGGTCTACCTGGAGACGGAGCTGCGGAGAGCTCAGGAGGAGCTGGACAAGTTCACCGACAAACTGCGCAGGTGCGTGGGATTTCCTGGATATGCTCCACCTTATGTATTTACAATAAAACATTACTATAATAATCGGATAAAGCAATGATTAGATCTGATTTTTGGTGTGTTTTTACAATCACAAAAGAATGATCCTCAAAAACATTTAGCGATGTGTCAGTTGTCCTTGGTCTGGAGGACTAAAGGGGAGAGTGAGGCGGGGTTTGGAGGACTAAAGGGGAGAGTGAGAAGGGGTTTTGAGGACTAAAGGGGAGAGTGAGGGGGGTTTGGAGGACTAAAGGGGAGAGTGAGGGGGGTTTGGAGGACTAAAGGGGAGAGTGAGGCAGGGTCTGGAGGACTAAAGGGGAGAGTGAGGCGGGGTTTGGAGGACTAAAGGGGAGAGTGAGGGGGTTTTGAGGACTAAAGGGGAGAGTGAGGGGGGTTTGGAGGACTAAAGGGGAGAGTGAAGGGGGTTTGGAGGACTAAAGGGGAGAGTGAGGGGGGTTTGGAGGACTAAAGGGGAGAGTGAGGCGGGGTTTGGAGGACTAAAGGGGAGAGTGAGGGGGGTTTGGAGGACTAAAGGGGAGAGTGAGGCGGGGTCTGGAGGACTAAAGGGGAGAGTGAGGCGGGGTTTGGAGGACTAAAGGGGAGAGTGAGGGGGTTTGGAGGACTAAAGGGGAGAGTGAGGGCGGTTTTGAGGACTAAAGGGGAGAGTGAGGGGGGTTTGGAGGACTAAAGGGGAGAGTGAGGCGGGGTTTGGAGGACTAAAGGGGAGAGTGAGGGGGTTTGGAGGACTAAAGGGGAGAGTGAGGCGGGGTCTGGAGGACTAATGGGGAGAGTGAGGCGGGGTTTGGAGGACTAAAGGGGAGAGTGAGGCGGGGTTTGGAGGACTAAAGGGGAGAGTGAGGGGGGTTTGGAGGACTAAAGGGGAGAGTGAGGGGGGTTTGGAGGACTAAAGGGGAGAGTGAAGGGGGTTTGGAGGACTAAAGGGGAGAGTGAAGGGGGTTTGGAGGACTAAAGGGGAGAGTGAGGGGGGTTTGGAGGACTAAAGGGGAGAGTGAGGGCGGTTTTGAGGACTAAAGGGGAGAGTGAGGGGGTTTGGAGGACTAAAGGGGAGAGTGAGGCGGGGTTTGGAGGACTAAAGGGGAGAGTGAGGCGGGGTCTGGAGGACTAAAGGGGAGAGTGAGGCGGGGTTTGGAGGACTAAAGGGGAGAGTGAGGGGGGTTTGGAGGACTAAAGGGGAGAGTGAAGGGGGTTTGGAGGACTAAAGGGGAGAGTGAGGGGGGTTTGGAGGACTAAAGGGGAGAAAGAGGGGGGTTTGGAGGACTAAAGGGGAGAGTGAGGGGGGTTTGGAGGACTAAAGGGGAGAGTGAGGCGGGGTCTGGAGGACTAAAGGGGAGAGTGAGGCGGGGTTTGGAGGACTAAAGGGGAGAGTGAGGCGGGGTTTGGAGGACTAAAGGGGAGAGTGAGGGGGGTTTGGAGGACTAAAGGGGAGAGTGAGGGGGTTTGGAGGACTAAAGGGGAGAGTGAGGGGGTTTGGAGGACTAAAGGGGAGAAAGAGGGGGGTTTGGAGGACTAAAGGGGAGAGTGAGGGGGGTTTGGAGGACTAAAGGGGAGAATGAGGGGGTTTGGAGGACTAAAGGGGAGAGTGAGGGGCGTTTGGAGGACTAAAGGGGAGAGTGAGGGGGTTTGGAGGACTAAAGGGGAGAATGAGGAGGGGTGGGGTTTGGAGGACTAAAGGAGAGTGAGGGGGGTCTGGGGGACTAAAGGAGAGTGAGGGGGGTCTGGAGGACTAAAGGGGAGAGTGAGGAGGGGTCTGGAGGACTAAAGGGGAGAGTGCAGAGGGTTCTGGAGGACTAAAGTGGAGAGTGAGGGGGGTTTGAGGACTAAAGGGGAGAGTGAGGGGGGTTTGAGGACTAAAGGGGAGAGTGAAGGGGGTTTGGAGGACTAAAGGGGAGAGTGAGAGGGGGTTTGGAGGACTAAAAGGGAGAGTGAGGGCAGTTTTGAGGACTAAAGGGGAGAGTGAGGGGGTTTGAGGACTAAAGGGGAGAGTGAGGGGGTTTGAGGACTAAAGGGGAGAGTGAAGGGGGGTTTGGAGGACTAAAGGGGAGAGTGAAGGGGGTTTGAGGACTAAAGGGGGAGAGTGAAGGGGGGTTTGGAGAACTAAAGGGGAGAGTGAAGGGGGGTTTGGAGGACTAAGGGGCCGTTTAGACGAGGACGACTGCGATTGAAAACGACAAAATATTCTATCGGACTTGTCTTTCGTTTACACGGCAACTGCGGCGTTGGGCTCTGAAACCGCAACAATCTGAAGACTCCTTCCAGAGTGTGGAGTTCTGAAGATGGCCCAGGTCGTGTCTCCGTCTAAACGGCAGGAAGCGCAAAACATGTTCACGTAGCATACCTGATGCGCCAAGCCGGTAAAAACAATAACAATACGTCGCAGGCGACAAAGGCGAGTTTGGACAAGACCGGGCAGAACCAGTCAGTGGTGGGACAATTTTGAGAATGGATTAGTTGATGACAGTGCTTGGGTGGAAAACTTCAGAATGACTAAACAAGCTCTTGTTGCATTAAGCGAAGAGCTCCGACCCTACATCGAGGGCGAAACAACCGTAATGAGAGCCCCTGTCGGTGTCCTGAAAAAGGTAGCTCTGACATTATATTAGCGGCCTGGCATGCATATCCAATCGAATTTGCCCACTTTTGCGTCTTCATATAAACAAACATTTCCTGTTGAGAACGCTCGTCTAAACGCGGATAAAAAATTGAAGACGAGACGCCACTTTTGCGTCTTCTGTTTTGATCGTCGCCATATAAACGTAGCCTAAAAGGGAGAGTGAGGGGGGTTTTGAAGACTAAAGGGGAGAATGAGGGAGGTCTGGAGGACTAAAAGGGAGAGTGAGGGGGGTTTGGAGGACTAAAAAGGAGAGTGAGGAGGGGTCTGGAGGACTAAAGGGGAGAGAAAGGGGGGAAGGACGGGCCGGGTCTGGGGTATAAGGAACACTATGATTGCTCTAACAGGTATCCGCACTTTAAACTCTGCCCCTGCACACCATATACACTTTTTAACATAATAAAATAATAGCATAATATAAGCCCTTTAAGAAAAATATAATGTATCTTAGATATTGAATTCACACAAAAATTAATGAACAGTCTTACTTGTCTTCAGTTGTAGTCTACAGTCTCTTCTAGTCTTTTTTGTCCACTCTAAGCTGCTACAGAAAACGTCCATACACTTCAAGCTCACTCTCCCCATAGCGATTCATAATTATGTTCTAACACGTCTGCGGAGAATTCATAAAGACATCCTCAAAACTCATTAAATTTCCCATACGCTTCCTCCAATTGAAACTATTGAACCGCTGTCTAAGCCTTGACATTTTGCATATAGCCCTATAGGAAATCCTCATGGCGATTTAACACAGAGCCTATGTAATCTTTTGTTGCTAACAGCGACCGAGTGAGTCCTCCCAACAGTGGATTCTGACAAGCTTGACATTCAGCACCTCTAATGAAAAGACGTCTGGTATCTCCAACATGTCCGCCACGGTACAAAGCTACAGAACCGCGTAATTAGCCCAGCGCAGAAAAATACCATCACGAGTCTTTCTATAATTATAATCTCACTTTAAAAGGGCCTCTATATGATTTTTTCCCCCCATGTATTTGAGCAAAACATGTCTCGCAATCCAGTACAGATGTATTGTAGAAGCAGCTCTTGAGGTCAAAGTAAGTCCACTGTGCACCAATTAAAGGGAAACACTATTTTATGATCACAAACATACCTGGAGTTATGTTTTGTTTTATTCACACATGTTTAATGCACAAACACAAAACACTTAGGCTTCTCTCAAACAGACAACACTCATGTCATGTGGTAATGCATTTCACTAGAATAATTTGGATGATTTCAGCCCTGGAATTGCCTAAACTAAAAGCTAAAAGGAGCTGATAACTTGAAAACTACCACTACATGACATCACAAGGAACAGAGCATTTTGAGCTTTGGAGATGTAGAGGGACTAATAATAAAGATTTACTCAAACATGTGTGAATGAATGAAAACACAATTCCAGAGTTTTTAAAGGGACAGTGTGTAAGATTTTTACCCGTTAATTACTGAAATTGAAGATACCCATTCAAAAATACATTGTTTTCCAAGCCTTTTCACTTCCATCATGAAATCAAAGTATTCTTTTGGACTTAGATATAGTCACATAAAAGGGGGATCTTCCCCATGCAGAGGCAGCCATTTTGAATACGAGAGCCGCAGAGCCGCATTTGGGCTCCGCCTTCGCCTTCGGCAAGGCTCGTGGTTTTGGGTAAACAACACAAGCATGCTGCCGGATCAGACATCGTAATGGATCTAACACGTGTTTTGGACTAAATTGTTTTACTGGATTTTATTCGCTGGATCCTTACGGACAAATTGAGAGCAAGTTTATGGTGAAATACAGAGTTTGACCTGTGCAAAGCATTCTAAGGTAAGCTAACCTCGTTTTGTGCTTTTCCGTATAAAAGCCCCATGTGCTCGGGGAGTGATTGTTTTGCAGGGAAATGAATTGCATAGTCAAAAAGAGGAGACTGTAAGGTTTCATTTGATGTGTAGAGTGTCATGGTACATGCGTGAAAAGTCCCTCAGTCGTCCAGGTAGAATCCATGATCAAAGGAGAAGTTCAATTTGTCAACTGGACAAAGTTTGTTTGGTTGAAAACGTTTCGCCGCTCATCCGAGAGGCTTCGTCAGCTCATGAGTCTTCGTCAGAGCTGACGAAGCCTCTCGGATGAGCGGCGAAACGTTTTCAACCAAACAAACTTTGTCCAGTTGACAAATTGAACTTCTCCTTTGATCATGTCATGGTACATGATCGGGAATGTACGTTTTCATGAGAAAAAAAAAAAAACGGGACCACGCAGCGTGCGGGTCCCTCGAGGTCTGCCGTAGCTAAAACAGAAAGTGCAATAGCACCATCCACCTATGCGCCACGAATCCTACACACTGGGGCTTTAAGGGGGGAACAGCATTATAACATGACTAAAAGCTGCGTAATATAGGACCTTTAAGCTTTCAATTGTCTGATAATCAAGAAGTGAGTGTTAGAATTCTAGTTAATAATAATAATACATTTTATTTGTAATGCACTTTACATTTCAATGAAATCTCAAAGTGCTACACAGCATTAGAACAGTATTACAGCATGGTAATACTGTCAGCATTACCATGACCTCAAAAATCCACGCTGATCTCCAAAAGTTGTGAAAAGCACTTATAAACTCCTTATAAGAATCAAGCTTAGAATGTATTAAGTGTAAAATAAATTTAGACCACTGCAAACTGTTTAAAATGCACGAGCACTGTTTTTCACATTTTTAAAAGAGTCTAAAACAGGTACAGGGCTTTTAAAGATCCTATTTTACACAAAAATGACTCGTATTTTAATCTTGTTATCTTCTCAAAAACATACCTAGAGTTGTGTTTTGTTTCATTCACACACGTTTAACACACAAACACAAAATATTTAGGCTTATCTCAAACAGACAACACTCATGTCATGTGGTAATACACTTCACTAGAATAATTTGGATGATTTCAGCCCTGGAATTTCCTAAACTAAAGGTAAAAGGAGCTGTTAACTTGAAAACTTCATGACATCACAAGGTGGAACAGAGCATTTTGAGCTTTGGAGATGTAGAGGGACTAATAATAAAGAGTTACTACAACAGTATTACAGCATGGTAATACTGTTAGCATTACCATGACCTCAAAACTCCACTTTGATCTCTGACACTTGTGAAAAGCGCTTATAAACTCCTTGTAATAATCAAGATACTTAGAATGTATAAGTGTAAAATAAGTTTGGTCCACTGCAAACTGTTTAAAATGAACGAGCGCTGTTTTTCACGTTTTCATGTTTTTCACGAGTCCAAAACAGGTACAGGGCTTTTAAAGATCCTATTTTACACCAAAATGACTCGTGTTTTAAAAGGTCCCATGGCATGAAATTTTCACTTTCTGAGGTTTTTGAACGTTAATGTGAGCTCCCCTACCCTGTTTAGCCCCCCCCCCCCCATGGTTAAAAGTTGCTAAATGTCTAAACTGAGCATTTGCGATCCTTTTCTGCGTTACAGAAAATCGGAGATCAAACGGGCGATTTTGAACAAGGCACCTTATTGACGTCAGATCGAAAAAAGAAATGCAAATGCAGTTCCACCTCCTTCTGTGTCTGTGCTCAGCGTCTCTGTAAATCACGCCCAGAGAGTTTGGACTGCGAATGCGCTAGGCAATGCGAAATGCGTTTTTTTATTTGCCTGGAGGCACGTCCGAGTGTTTCTAGGCTCGGAAGTCCTTTATCTGAGCCTCTGGACCTTTGAACAGCAGTGGTTTAATTTTATTTTCTGTGGAAATGTGTTTATATTTCAATGGAACGCTTCAAATCTCTCCCCCCGTGCAAAAACAAGGAAATGGATCAGCTGAGAGCTCAGAGCCGAAAGCGGAGAGTTTGGCCACGCCCCCACCCTCTACTATAGGCCAGCTCTTTTCTCATCATTTGCATTCAAGCAACAACGCCCAGAATAAAGTGTTTGAGAGAGATATTTATGACTCTTTCTCATCTTATCTCTGTTTCTCATGCACTGAGTGTTGATTTTGAAGAAGGATTCATTTACAGTATTAGGGAACCATTAAGGAGCCATATAAAAGCATCAAGAAGTACCATGTCATGGGATCTTTAATGTTGTTATCTCCTCAAAAAACATACCTGGAGTTGTGTTTTGTTTCATTCACACATGTTTGAGCCATCCTGTATTATTATCTGTTGACATTTGCAAAGCTCAAAATGATCTGTTCCACCTTATGATGTCATGTAGTGGTAGTTTTGAAGTTAACAGCTCCGTTTACCTTTAGTTCAGTAAAGATTGGCAATTCCAGGGCTGAAATTATCCAAATGATTCTCGTGAAAGTGTATGGAGTTTAAAAACACAGTGGAGCACCTCCTACGACATGACATCACGAGCTGTAAGTGAGTATTTTCTGTCTAAAAGAAGAACTCAGCCTAAATCTGCAGGGTTTGTGCGTTAAAAATGTGTGAATGAAGCAAATACAAGCCCTTTAAATGACATACTGTGTGTTAGCTGAAGCCTGCGTCTCCGCTCCGCTCTCCCCATTACGGCACAGTGAGTGTCCGATTTGTGTTATTGATCGTGCGGTCGGAGAGCTCATCTGCGCCTGTCAATGTTTTTGTGTGAAATGTCAGGCGCAGGGGCAGATTCAGATGTGACCCGGACAAAACTGTTGCCCCTGAAAAGATATAAAGACGAGTCAGTGCTGCATTTGGAGAGCAGGATTAATTAATGCCAAAAGATAAAGAGAAAGAAAAATTCAAACAGCACATTTTCAGGAACCTGTGATCAATATGAGCGTTCATGTTCCTGTTTAGGTGTTTGATTTTCAACAAAAAGGTGAGAGTGACTCACTGAAAAACTGTTGTAGCTGCTGTTATTTGAGAAAGACTTGTTTACCAGCACAAATCAGCTCATCTGTTGTAGTTCCGGTCAGAATAAAATCTAACCTGAGTGACAGAGCTTCAGACGGAGCAGTGTCTAAAGTTAGCGTCATACCCCCAGAGAATGTTGAAATCAGCTGTAACAGGTGAGATGATTTGTGCTCTTAAACATGTCCCTCTCGTAAAATAAGGGACGCTTTACACCAGATTTAGGCTACAACCACACGGCAACGCAACGCAGGATTTTTTCTTACTGGGTAAAAAAAAAAATCACGTCCACACTCGGAATGGATCAGTAAAATATCACGTACACATGGCAATGGAACGCTTGCTGAAAACAGGGCGTGTATTTTCCCACGTGCGCTCGCCAATCCCGTTGCGAGGAGCGCCGAGGGGGTTTTCCTTGTTCGCCGATCAGCTGTGAGGAGCTCGTGCATATGTAAGCGGAACTGCAGGACACTAAAGGACATGAAAATGGACTTTTAACTTCTACTTGGACACATGACACGTTCGGGAGACCTTCGGGACAGGTTCGGGACACGTCCGTTTCTCCGGAGCTCGTGTACAGAGTGTGATTTAGCTCCGAAACACACGATACGCGTTTACACGTGGAGATACGCGAATTATCCGAAAACACTGCAACACGGGGTGAGTCATAATTATTATCATCCAAAAGTTCTCTCTCCATTCTGCGTCCACGACAATGCCATTCACAAAGTTGTTCCACCAGGTGCTTGTTCTTCCAGGTCTCACCCAAAATCTCCTTTTGGCATGTCTAGTAACACGCCGTGGCGGGTTTAAAAGAATCTGGTGCATGTTGTGCTGTAAGCGTCTCTGCTGCTCGCCTAGATGGTATAACTGCAGTACATTTTCTTTCAATAACGCAAGTAAACTTAGCAGTGACTGCAGCACTGCTACTACTGCTACTCTGGTGTCCACCATGGTCGCTGTCTTGATACGAATGAATGTTGCGCACAAGGCTGCTATTTGTTCTGGTGGTTGTGACGTACTGGCCATGTGGTTGTGACGTAGGCGTAAACAAATCCATTCTACTCTTCCAGACGACTCCGCAACGGTAACGTTGCCAGAGTTTTCCACTCTGGAACCCGTTCCCAAAAAATATCATTTTGGGGTACCCAGAACGCTGTGTGCCATGTGGATGCGAGATCGAAACGATAAAAAACTTTATCAGTTTCACTCCACAACGTTGCCCTGTAGACAGGGCCTTAGATAAGGCTAGTTTCCATCTGCAGTCCCTGAGCAAAGTGACTGAAAGTGTAACTTTCTTTAATACTTCTGGGCTGAGGTTTGCACAGAATCTTACAGCTGGGAGAGATCACTAAATTACTCAAACATGCATGGATGACATCTAAATCTTCTTCTTTTTTTTTAATTTATTTCAAGAGACAATATAGAGACATTAAAGTTGCATTATGTGTCAGAACAGATATATATTACATAATAAATTAGATTTACAGAAAATTTACAGAAATAAATTAACTGCAATAACATCGGTCCTTGTGCCGTTCGTTCTTTTACATTTCAATTAACAACAAAAAACAACAAAATGGATAAACAACAACAACATCATTTCATTATTCCATTTTAGTGTCAAACCAAAATTTCCTCCGTTTCCAATATTCAAATCAAAGTTTATTACAAAAAGAAAAATTACAAGGCAGGTTTTTGAAGTACAATTTTGTTTCTAGTTACTAGATACAGGGGCTAAAAGTATCACATGAAAAAAATTACTTAAAAGTATTAAAGTACCTGTTTAAAAATGTACTTAAAGAGTAAAAAGTCATGTGTTTTGATGTGATTTTGATGTTTAGGACAATTAAATGATGAAATGTAGTGATTTTGAGAAAGAATTTAGCTGATTTTAAGTGATTCAATTGTTTTGTTTTGTTTTCTATATGTTTTGGTGTTTTTGGTTTGCTCAAAGTTGGGACGGAAACTCAAATTAAATGCACACAAAGTAATGTATTTTGATGTGGTTTTGATGTTTAGAACAATTAAATGATGAAATGCAGTGATTTTGAGAAAGAATTCAACAGATTTTAAGTGATTTCTTAATTTTTCTAGCTATTTTTTATGTTTTTGGATTAAACTCAAATTAAATGTGTTAAAAAAAAGTCTCAGACATTTCAAAGTACTTTTTACTTTTCAGTCCAAATCTAAAATGAAGTAAAAGTAAAATGTGCTTAAGTAAAGTATAGATACCTAAAATTTGTACGTAAATATTGTACTTTTACACTTCATTATTTTCCACCACCGACGAGGGAACAAAATTTTAACCTGGTTTTGCATAATATTCCCCTCTAGTTTTTGAGATAAATATATAAATACTTATTCTGCAGCAGCAACAAGGAAACCAATGTAATAATATTAGTCCATCCTCTTGCATTGATCATTTATAACAATCTTTAATAAGAAGGAACAATACATACTTTCTGATTTGACTGGGCTCAGGAAATAGTTAAATCATACCAAGTTCAAAAGTCCTGGATCCTGTGTCCTGAGTGTGACCCACCGATTAGAGAGTGGGGCAGATGGAGCCTCGGGCGACTGGAGTCCACTCACAGCCTCCATATGGTCCTGTCTCCTCCAAACAGCACAGGGAGTAAACACGGACTAAAGAAACTCTGAGCACCACGCAGGACTAAAGCAGGACTAAAGCAGGACTAGACCAGGACTAGACCAGACCTAAAGCAGGACTATACCAGGACTAAAGCAGGACTATACCAGACCTAAAGCAGGATTATACCAGGACTAAAGCAGGACTATACCAGACCTAAAGCAGGATTATACCAGGACTAAAGAAGGACTATACCAGGACTAAAGCAGGACTATACCAGGACTAAAACAGGACTATACCAGGACTAAAACAGGACTATACCAGGACTAAAGCAGGACTATACCAGGACTAAAGCAGGACTATACCAGGACTAAAGCAGGACTATACCAGGACTAAAGCAGGACTATACCAGGACTAAAGCAGGACTATACCAGCACTAAAGCAGGACTATACCAGGACTAAAGCAGGACTAAAGCAGGACTATACCAGGACTATACCAGCACTAAAGCAGGACTATACCAGGACTAAAGCAGGACTAAAGCAGGACTATACCAGGACTAAAGCAGGACTATACCAGGACTAAAGCAGGACTATACCAGGACTATACCAGCACTAAAGCAGGACTATACCAGGACTAAAGCAGGACTATACCAGGACTAAAGCAGGACTATACCAAGACTATACCAAGACTATACCAGGACTAAAGCAGGACTATACCAGGACTAAAGCAGGACTAAAGCAGGACTATACCAGGACTAAAGCAGGACTATACCAGGACTATACCAGCACTAAAGCAGGACTATACCAGGACTAAAGCAGGACTAAAGCAGGACTATACCAGGACTAAAGCAGGACTATACCAGGACTAAAGCAGGACTATACCAGGACTAAAGCAAAACTACAACAGGACTAAAGCAGGACTAAAGCAGGACTAAAGCAGGACTAAAGCAGGACTAAAGCAGGACTAAAGAGCCTCCATATGGTTCTGTCTCCTCCACACACAGCACAAACTAAAACAGGACTAAACAGGGGCTAAAGAGACTCTGAGCATCACGCAGGCCTATAATAGGACTAAAGCAGGAATAAAGGGTCTCCACATGGTCCTGTCTCCTTCAAACAGCACAGGGACTAAACATGGACTAAAAAGACTCTGAGCACCACACAGGTGTAACGCTAATTTAAGACACATGACTGTGTCTAAGAATATTAGCGGAAACAGAAGAGTGGTTCTTGAAGGAGCCCAAGGTGTGAATGAAGAACATACAACAAGACTGTAGTTATTATATATGTATATTTGAGTGAGACCAATTACTAGTGCCATTTAAAACTTGACAAATTAAATATAAACAAAAAATAGTAAAAAAAAAATAACACAAAAGTTCAAATTCCAGTTTTGCTGGGGGGAAAATAAGTTGAGTCTTTTAAACAAATTAACAGGTTTTCTCCACAAGAATTCATCAGTGTATATAACCCACAGTTCGAGAATCGTAATCGGTATAACCCACAGTTTGAGAATCACAATCTTAGATTCACGGTTCGGAAAAGTGGCAGGATAAAAAAGAAAACAGTTTGTCCTACCGCACAGCTGTTTAGCTCGCCATCTGGTGATTTGTTGAGTGGCAATTGGTTACAGTCCATTGACAGTGGATTCCATCCTTAAAAAACCTGACCTAGAAGGCCAAAAACCAAAATTTTCAAAATAAATAACTATTATAATGGAAATCAATATGAACAAATTAAATCAATGCATGGGTAAACATACAGTACATGGGAAAAATATACATAATCACAGCATTAACCATTAAAGGCAAATTAACGTTTTTTTACAATCTGAGCCTTCTTTCGGCAATAAAACAAGTAGTTTTACTCACCCATAGCATTTTTCTGTCAATTGGAGCAGTATCGCAGAACTTATGTTGAGCCGTTCTGTTCTAGTAATGATCCCGTATCCGTTAACATGGTGCTGTATCATATGCTCGGGGCATTACTTTGCGGTGTCCAAATAACACAAACTTTAGCACTTTTCAAATCATAGAAGCCCGATGTCTTAATGTAAGATTTCGTTTGAAGGAAAAGTGGCCTGTAATCCGAGATTTAGCCATAGTTTCGAGTAGATGAGGACGCCAGTGCGCATGCGCGGACTGCTCCCGGGACCCAAACATGAAACGCAAAGCTGAAAAGTATGGATAAATCTCGGATTACAGGCCACTTTTGCTTCAAACGAAATCTTACATCAAGACATTGGGCTTCTATGATTTGAAAAGTGCTAAAGTTTGTGTTATTTGGAGACCGCAAAGTAATGCCCCGAATACAAATGCTAACGGATACGCTACAACATAACTTTCTTCAAACAGCTCCAAATGACACGAACGTGATATGGGTGAGTCAAACGACTTGTCTTATTACCGAAAGAAGGCTCAGATTGTAAAATAACGTTACTTTTCCTTTAAACAGCGATGCATAATTAATTATTCATAATTAATACAACAAATTATTCATCCTATAATTAACCCAAAAGTTCATTTGAATTCGTTAAATAAATCATGTATCGATAATCAATTACTATAGCAATCAAAACATTCAATTAGGTCATTAAAATCAAGTGCACTTAATTAATCAAAATGTTAAATCCAAATACTGGTCAAAATACTCAGGCAGAGTTCATAAATAAAAGTGTTGCGCAACAAACATTGGAATGAAATAAACACGTAGCTACATTAGTTGGTTTTGATAGCACACAAAACTCCTCAGGCAATGTAGCGTTAGCCAAAATAAGTATACAAACTAGACAAAAATTATTAAGGGCGGTCCCAAGTGTTTTACTTTAAGTTAAATCAAAGTGTTGTCTACAATTCGGCTTCTTGACAATAACAAATATAAACACTGTAATAATATTTACCGTGATTTCCAGGGGCTAAAGCTACGCTCCCTGCATAGCCGGACGGGTAAACATGTACGGAGGCGCTATGGGGGATTTGAAAGGAGCAGTTAACGACTTTGCTTAATAAAACATTTTAGCGGCAGTTTACACGGTTGTCATTTTCTGTGATAGTTACTTATATCTCGGCAAAAGGCCCACCTTAAAATACTGTAGTAGTTTTAGAGAGTTCGGGTACTTTGAGGTTTGCCACAGCCACAGTGGAGATGGACGGAAGTAAAACTTAAAGGAAATGGAAAGAACAGGAAGTGGACCCGCCAAAATAAAAGTCTCTGTATTAAATGCGGGTTACACAGGACTATACCAGGACTACAACATGACATGCATACATTTTCGCAGATTCACAAGTACAACGAGTGCGGTCCTTATTAACATACTTTTAGAGTTTTTTTTTTTCATTGGACGTAGCAAGTCATCACAAGTCAAACGGCCTAAGTCCAAGTGAAGTCACGAGTTATTGATATTGAAGTCCAAGTCGAGTTGCAAGTGTTTGTACATTTTGTCGAGTCGAGTCTAAAGTTATCAAATTCGTGACTCGAGTCTGACTTGAGTCGAAGTCACATAACTCGAGTCCACACCTCTGTTTCATAGCATCCTTTCATTATGAAAATAATAGTTTGAACACTCAATTAATATTTTTAAAATCAACTCATATAGATTTCCCCATATGCATGATTGAAAGGACAGACAGAATTTGTAAAGCTGTGATTAAGGCCAAAGGTGGTTGATGAAAAAGCTATTTAACTTGATATTGTTGCATTTTTGCAATAATATGCCTTTACACATGATGAAATTTGCTTTAATATATCAACAAATTGATTTGTTGTAATTAACAATATGTCTTGTTATCATTATTTATGAAAGTTCAGAAATACACAATCGTCCTAATACTTTTGTCAGGCAGTGTATAATACTCCCCACAGCAGCAGCATAGACTGGGCTTGATACCATTAGGTAAAACACAGGATTTAACCAGACCTAAACAGGATCTAACCCCGGACTACAATGGGACGTCACCTTGTATTTTGCTCAGTATAAGAAATGTCAGATTGAGTATAGTGACCCGTGCACTCCGTCCTGCTCCTGCTGCTGTAGTGCTGAGCGGGCATCTGCGTCCAGATTCACACAGCTTTGAGTGCAGTCTGTATACCACTGTGTCTCATTACTCTGTGTGTGTTTTGTGTTGTGTTGTGCTGTGTGTGTGTGTGTGTGTGCAGAATACAGAGCAGCTACTCAGCCCTGCAGAGGATCAACCAGGACCTGGAGGAGAAGATCCACAGAGATGTAAGTCAATAAAACATATCAGGTCTTGTAATCTGTGCTTCAGTCGGATTGGTGTTAGTTAAATTGAGTTTCACTTTTAGAATTGAAGGACTGAACATTTTTCTTCATACGCTGTCAGTTAAAAGTTTGGACACGCCTTCTCATTCACTGTTTTTCTTTGTTGTTTTTTTCTTTATGTTAAGCTCAAGCCCAACAAGGTCGTCTTTCCCCGCTGATTCTGCCAAGCCCGTTCCCTTGGCTGTGGTTTCGCAAGGGGGTAGATAGGGACAGTGGGAATCTCGTTTATCCATTCATGCGCGTCACTAATTAGATGACGAGGCATTTGGCTACCTTAAGAGAGGCATAGTTACACCATTCTTAAAGTGATAAGAAAATAAATAAGTAAAGTAATAAGTAAACATGTCCACATATATACATGTTTTACCTGTTACGCCTATTTACCTTATGCATTTGTTATTGCTTTGCCTGGAATGTTCCACAGTATTGTATTAACCCGTCAATCTTCAATCGATTTTGGTTGCCAGAAAATCGTTGGTTTGGTGGAATCACCAACTCCGGGTTTTTGAGGAGTTAACAACAACATGACTTAAACGTGCACTATGTAACTTTTTGTTAGGGGGTCCGTCACCTGCTTGTTTCTATGGATACGTCATTGCTTTGTCTGGAATGTTCCACAGTATGACATTTAAGATAAGATAAGATAAGATGTTATTGATTTCACATAGGAGAAATTTACTTGCCAAAGTAGCTCCAGGCAGAGACAGTTTGAACAAGAAAGAAAAGTGCATGCAGGCAAGAATAAAATAAAATACGTCATAATAAAATAAGTAATAATAATAAAAAACAATAACTAGGAGAGTATGGAAAAATCTTGCACGTTTGGACAATATAGCGGCACGGTGGCTGAGTGGCTAGCACTCACGCTTCACGAGGTTCCGGGTTCGATCCCCGGGTCGCCCAGGCCTTTCTGTGTGTGTTCTGTGTGGAGTTTGCATGCATGGTCTGGGTTCGATCCCCGGGTCGCCTGGGCCTTTCTGTGTGGAGTTTGCATGTTCTCCCCGTGTCTGGGTGGGTTTCCTCCGGGCACTCTGGTTTCCCCCACCAACCCAAAACATGCACCATAGGTACCTCCAGCTTAGGTCCTGACCAAACTGAAGCAAGAAGATCATGGAGATGGTCCCCGGGCGCAGAAGTGTGCTGCCCACTGCTCCTTATATATATATATAGGATGGATTAAAATGCAGAGAAGAATTTCTCCAGTGTGAGATCAATAAAGTCACTTCTTCTTCTTCTTCTTCTATAGTGGAGTTAAACAGTCTGATGGTGGTGGGGATGAAGGATCTGCGGTAGCGCTCCTTCTTGCACTGGGGGTGCCTCAGGCGGCTGCTGAAGGAGCTGCTCAGCTCCTCTACAGTCCGGTGCAGAGGGTGAGAGGTGTCGTCCATGATGGACGTAAATTTCGCCAGTACCCTCCTCTCAGCCACCTCCTCTACAGAGTCCAGAGGACAGCCCAGGACAGAGCTGGCCCTCCTGGCCAGCTTATTAAGTCTCTTCCTGTCCCGCTCTGTGCTGCTCGGGGCCCAGCAGAGGCCACCACAGAGTCATAAAAAGTCTTCAGCACGTAAAAAGTCTTGAGCAAGTCTTAACACCCAGCAACTAACAACTAAACCCAGACTAAACTAGGACTAAACCCAGAGTAAACCAGGACTAAACCAGGACTAAAATAGGACTAAACCAGACCAAAGAATGACAAAACTGTAAATTAAGTTAAGTTACATTAAGTTGAATTTTACGGCAAAACTTCACCCTTGGTCGCCCTCGGTAACAAAAGGCACCTCAGCCATTTTGAATATTTTGCAAATCTAAACAAACGATGACGAAGGAGAGAGGTACTGAGAGACCAGGACTAGACTAGAGCAGGACTAATCCAGGCCTAAACCAGGACTAAAGCAGGACTAGACCAGGACTAGATGAGGACTAGAGCATGCAGCGCTCAGTCTACTCTCTACCAACGTTGAGACATACGCCATCTAATATTTGGCATTTTTCCAGCCTCTACACACCTTTAAGTAACAAAAATGTGTACTTCTTCTTCTTCTTCCACCGCTCGTGTAGCCTAAACCGAGCCTAGCCTTAAAGAGACAAGGTTTGGCAGTAAACAGGAGCAGTCTGGAGCTGATTTGAATATGAAAGGCTCACTGGTGGTGCCGTTGACGCTAATTACAGCCTATTCCGCCACACTGTCCTCCTCCTAGAGCGCAGTGGTAGCCCGAGCTTTGTTCTCCAGTCCGGCGCACCTTGCTTCATTTGTGTCACGCCGGATAACACACAATTAGCTGTCTTGTCTGCTAACACATCAGGCGACGCGGATCTTGAATAGAGCTAATGATAGTCGTTGTTGGCGCGGTTGTTTTGCTGACGATGCTAAAGGGGGCTTCGAGGTACAGGTGATGAAAGGATGCATAAGGTCAGCTGGGAGAATTGTACTTTATAGAACTGAAAAAATATGTTTGTTTATTTGCAGAAATATTAAAGGGTTGAGATTACGCTATGTCAGAATGTTGTTTCTCCATCACAAACAGACCTGGAGTTGTGTTTTGTTTCATTCGCACATGTTTAACACACAAATCCTGCATATTTAGGCTGAGTTCTCCTCTCAAACGGAAAACAACATTATATTCTTATATTACACAACAACTGACTCTTGTTTTTTTGATGTGAATCTGTATGGCGTCCCCTTCAGCAGTGTCGTGCATTAACACTGACTTACCCCTGACAGTGTCCTCTGAGCCGAGTTCTGCCCCAGTTCTGGCGCTGACGAAAGTAGGTCCGGCAAGTTAGCGGGGACAGTTAATAAAGCTTGTTTTTTTTTCTCAAAACAATATTTGCCCAAAAAGTGATATATTTGCGTCAGAAAACAGTTGTACACGAAAAAGTCAGCAGTCTAATTCGCTAGGTGCTATTTTCTCTCGAGTCGTATCGCTGCGCGCCTATTATTATTATTAGCCTGTTCACTTGATGCACATTGATACGACTCGAGAGAAAATAGCACCAAGCATCAAACATGTGTGAATGAAACAAAACATAACTCCATGTTTTTGACGATAACATTATAAATTAAAGCTCACAGGAGACCTTGAATCCCGTACTGCAGAACACGCCAAAGAAATAATGTCTCCATGGAGATGCAGTTACTACCCTTCACCAGAAAAGTTACATACTGCACAGACCCTTGTTATCCCTTGTGAATGTACTGTATAGTCGTACCGTGAATGAAATTGCAAGACAAATCTCCATACTTAAGCTCCTCTGCGGTGGAAATATAACCGTGTTGAGAGCAGTTAGCTACACGAGGGAAATATGGCAGTTTAATATAGTGGAGATCTTGTCAAAACATTTGTGTGCCAAGTTCCGAGCACAAAGAAGTGTGGTGCAGAGCGGAGCGCAGACACAGGCAAACTGGGGCTTGGTAACCAATAGTAACGAGGGAAATGCATCCTTTCTCTCTGCTGCCTCGTCAGCCGGGCTTTGTGAGAGAAGTTGTGTTTTTACAACTAGAACGTGACCAATGTTTTGAATGTTTTTATATTGTGCTGATTTTAATGTGAAGCGCTTTGGTAAAGGGCTCCATAAATACATTTAGATCTCACAGTTGCACTTATATATTTATATGATAGAGGGATTATCAGACAACATCACTTCGTGCTCTACTGCGCATGTCTCCCACAGAACAAGCCACTGTCCTGTCTCGGATCATGTCTCGGATCATGTCAGTGTCTAGGATAGGGGTGTCAAACATGCGGCCCGGGGGCCAGATCCGTCCCTCCAAGACCTTTAATCTGGCCCTTGGCTGATTTTCTATTAAAATATTGATACATTTCTGCGCCTCTTTTCTGCGGAGCTTCGCATAACAGTGTCTCCAGCGCCTCTGTCCGTGGCCCCTCCCACCACAGCAGCACAAATGAAGACTCGCCTCTTTCTAAACGCTCTTAAAGGACCATCGTTTTGACTGTTGACCGTGACACTGTCATCAGCAAAATGTCAAAAATGAGAAAAGTGGATGCCGAGTGCAGGATTTTCCAAGAAAAATTTACAAATTCCTATTTGCTCACAGAGGTGAATGGGAAACCTGTACGCTCAGTGTGGAGGTGCTCAAGGAATATAATCTTAAAGGGATATGCCACCCCCAGGTCAAACTTGGGCATCTCCCCACAGTCCAGAGACTAAAATAAGTGGTGGAAAGCGTTTTCCTGGTCACCCAGCCATTGTCCAGGTCTGTCAGCACTGACCGCCGCGGTATCTGCAGCTACTCCGCGTTAGACTGGAGTCTAACGGCGCCAGAGAAAGAGTTCGGCCAAAAGGAATTAATTTGCTCGATGCGTTTCCCAATTACTTTCTGTGTAGTGCGCATTCATATCGAGTGCAAATAAATGTACAAATCAACACGGAGAGCTTGACTTGGTCATTTTGGGTGGGAACTATTTTTCATTGTTACGCACCAGGAAGGGAGTTCCCCTGTTGCGCAGCGTGGTGTGTGCTTCGGCTAGGTTTTTCCGCACTGAAAAATAGTTCCCACCCAAAATGACCAAGGCAAGTTCTCCGTGTTGATTTGTACATTTATTTGCACTCGATATGAATGCGCACTACACAGAAAGTAATTGGGAAACGCATCGAGCAAATTAATTCCTTTTGGCCGTAATCTTTCTCTGGCGCCGTTAGACTCCAGTCTAACGCGGAGTAGCTGCAGCTGCGTGCGGCGGTCAGTGCTGACAGACTCGGACAATGGCTGGGTGACCAGAAAAACGCTTTCCACCACTTATTTTAGTCTCTGGACTGTGGGGAGATGCCCAAGTTTGACCTGGGGGTGGCATATCCCTTTAAACGCCACTACGAGACACGGCATGTCGAACAATACAATAACTTGAATGGAGAATTGAGAAGACAGAAGATATAAGACAAAATTTTTTATAATATTTTGTAAAAGAAAGTTTGTCAAATAAAAAAGACTTTTGTAATAGATTTGCATTTCTCTGCACAAATATTTGGACTTATTGCTATTTTTGGGGTATATTTGCCATGGGTTTTCAGATCCGGCCCCTTTGGGATCAAAGTACAGTGGTACCTCACCTTACGAAATTAATTCGTTCCAGAAGTGGTTTCGTAACGTGAATTTTTCGTAAGTTGAGTAGCTATTTCAATGGAAAAAGCCTGATTCGTTCCAAGGCCCCGTTCCGAGTTTTTTTTTAAATAGTGTAACTTTTTTTTATAGTGTAACACTGTGTTCTGCGTCCTGATTGGCTAAGAGACTGTAGACCCAGGACTAAACTGACTAAACCAGGTCTAAACAAGGTCTATACCTGGACCAGGACTAAACCTGGACTAAACCAGGACTGGACCAGGTGGATTAAAGCGTCTATTTCCTGGTTTCTCACGAGTCACAACTGAGGCGAGCAGCGAGGAGGGGACCGCAGCGAGGAGGGGACCGCACACAGTCCGAGCGCATGAACGAACGCAGGTAAGAGCTGCGGTGGTTTAATCCTGGTTTAGACCTGGTTTAGACCTGGTTCAGACCTGGTCTAGAGGAGGCACGGTTTGAGCACGGGTCTCATGCTCGCAGCCCCGTGCCGGGTCATGCTGCGCTATCACACACGTGTCCCCGCGCACACTTCTCCACCCTCCCCCCTCCTCCCATGCTTCACTATTAATACATTTTGTTGAAAATCTATGAAAGTTTGAGTGTTTAAACGAGAGAGAAATGTGAGAAAAGTTTAAATCCAGTCTGAGAAAAGCGTATAATGTGTGGCTGAGCGCGCATTATTTGAATTTTTGAGATTTCGTGTTTCGTAACTTGAATTTTCTTTCGTATCTAGAGACCAAAATTTAACGTGAAGGCGTTTCGTAACTTGGAATTTTCGTTTGTTGGGTCTTTCGTAAGGTGAGGTACCACTGTAGGTGGATACGGCCTCCCGGACCAAAATGAGTTTGGCACCCCTGGTCTCGGATCATGTCGGTGTCTGGGATCATGTCGGTGTCTGGGATCATGTCAGTGTCTCGTAGGATTTCAGCAGATTTCAGGCTTTCCCGGGGGCGGGGATAGGTGTATTGATCAGATATGACTGGATGTCCAGCTACTGAAGTTTGAGACGTTTTTTCTCTTCATTTACGCACTCACCTGCCTTTAACACATATGGGTCATTAAGACGTATCCCACTCACTAATGTTCATTTTGCATCATAACTTATTTTATCACATGGCGATAAACTGTTTTAGTGCTGACAACAGCGCTCGCTAACGCTGCAACTTCATGTTAACCACAGAGACTATTTCAATCTGTCTATATTGTCCTTATATTGAAAGTATATACTTATATTGCACGCAGGATGTAGATAGACTGCATAAACTCTATGTATAAATGGACATAGCTAACCTGCTGCCGCGTTCCAAATAGGAAGTGAGCATGGAGATGCTTGTGGCTCCATCGACTCCAGTTGAAAAATTGAAAAATCAATCGTTTTGAGATGTGATTAGTTGAGATGACGGCCTAAAGGTAGCTGGCTATGATTGTTGAGGTTATGGGGGAATAAATTGGAGCTGCCGTTTTCACATTACAGGATCCATATTCAGACCCTCCAGGAATTCGCGATGTTGCGATTTGCAACTTCAACGCAACTTCAGCCAATCCCCGCGAATTCAGGGCGGTGTTGCAATTTTGACCAATCACCGCAACTTTTCCGCAATTTTTACTAATTTTGACCAATCATCGGCGACGTATTGAACGCCGACCAACTTCCTTCTGTGTAGGAGACATAACTGAGATGAGGTGCACGGTGCGTTTGTGTGTGTGTGTGCGGCAGAGGCGGTGGTTCACGTGAGTGTGGGTGTGTGCACATACGGAAGTGTGTGCGTGTAAACTCACTTGTCACACAGAGGAGAGAGTCAGGGTTGGGGTGTAGCCGTATTTTTTGTTGACCGCAAACCATTCATTCATCTTTCACGTTAATCTGTTCATCCTGCTGGTTTTCATGAGTTCCATTTCCTCCTGCTGCGCTGTCATAGCTGTGTGCGCTCTTTTTGTAATAAATGCACAAAACATATCTGGATCTCAGTGTATCTGTCACCATAGCCTCCTCTTTGCGCGTCACAAATCTGCGAGCCATAGGACCCAACCTCATATTCTCGGCGGCTAAAAGGTTTGAGTTTGGAAGCAGCAACATTCTGCTTTACTTCCGTGTGACGAAACCAAACTGCGGCCGTGTCCCAGTTCCCAGAGCGCACAGCTCGGAGCGTGGCCCGAAGGGGGCTCAGACTACAGGCAAGGCGGTGCACACTTGCTCAGCCCCGACTGCAGTCCGCGGACCGCTTAACTACTGCGGTCTTCGGACCGCGTGTTAACTGCGCATGGGACAAAAAAGAAGTGGGACAGCAGTCATCGCGCCGGTGTTCTGGCGAAATGTGTGACGCACATGCCCTTCGGGCCACGCTCCGAGCCGCGCGCCCTGGGAATTGGGACACGGCTTCTAATTAGGCCTGTCACGATAACAAATTTTGCTGGACGATAAGTTGGCCAAGAAATTATTGTCGATAATCGATAATATTGAATTTCTCGCAACTTTCAAATAATATAATTACAATGATAAAAAATTGGATAAAAATGCAATAAAAAAATGCAGACACACCCTTTCAAATATCAATAAATGTAGTTTTATTAAAATAACAATGAAGAATGTCTTTTAAATCTTGTTTTACTCATCAGGCAGATTGCGAGCAAGAAACACCAACTGGTTAACTTTGTGTGGCTTAAGGCACACTCTTTGAGGTGTAACAATGTTGCCAGCTGTACTGAACATGCGCTCTGAGCTGCAGCTTGTTGCACAAATGCACATGAATTTCTTCGCTAAGGTGGCCAGAAGAGGGAATCTTTTTTCGTTTTCACGCCACCACAACAAGGGATCAGAGGATGTATCAAGTACCTCCTCTTGTAGGTACCTGGTTAGCTCTGCATCCACCTGTACTCTCCTTGATGCAGCCTGGACCTGACGACCTGAGAGTTGAACTCTCCTGTTTTGAAGGAGGTCACTCAGCCTCTTCTTCTTAGCAGGTGGGGGCTGCGGGGGCAGCAGTGGGTTCATCCGCCTTCCCTCCATCAGCACTGCTGCAGCTCTCACCACTAGCACCTTGGCCATTTCCATCTGGCTCTTTTAAGTCCAGTTGCTCTTGCACCAGCTGAAGTTTCAGATCTTCTAATGCCTCTTCTTCCTCCATGCTGCCACGATACCTGGGGTCCAGAATGGTGGCTTTCCTCAATAGGCCTTGGATTGCAGGGGATCTGTATTTGTCAGCCAGTGTCTTGCACATTTGTTCTTTTATACTGGCTGTCAGTGCTGTGTCAGCTGGGTCTTGGGAGAGAAGATCACCTTTAATCAGCTCCAGCACAGGCTTAACTGATGACACTGTAACATATTTTTCCCTGAGAGGATGTCTGTTAAGTCCACCAATGGCTTCATTGCTGCGTTGATGGACTCCAACACAGAAACATCTTGCCAGGCTGGGGTGAGGTTGCTGTGTTTTCTGTCTTCGACCAGGACACGTCTTATGGCAGGGAGTTGCTCCAGTACCCGCGCCACCATCTTCTGCTTACTGCCCCATCGTGTGGCAACATCCTGTGGAAAAGATCATATTGCTCTTGTTAAACAGTCAGCATTCTTAAAGAAACACTACTGTACAGATCACATCATCACAAACAGACCTGGAGTTGTGTTTTGTTTCAAACATGTTTAGCACACAAACCCTCCATATTTAGGCTGTGTCAATGAGAGTTGCAGCATGTCAATAAATATATTTTATACACATATTAGATATACATAATGTATAATATGATATAATGTAATGTTTGCTGTAATGTGTTTGCATTGTAATCATGTAACATGCAATTCTGCAATTTAAACACAATTACCTAGCAGTACTTAAACATCTCTCTCTCTCTCTCTCTCTCTCTCTCTCTCTCTCTCTCTCTCTCTCTCTCTCTCTCTCTCTCTCTCCACACACACACTACACACACGGCCTACAGATGGGCAGCTCAAATTTCTCAGCATGTTACACTTAGTATTACTTATCAATCCTTGTTATTATTCTGTGTCTACTACAAGCCAATGCCAAAAAATGAATTCCTTAAAAAGTGTTTAGTTAATAATAATAATTATTATTATTTTAAATAGAAAATAATTAAACATATCTCACCAGTACTAGGCTGTGTTGGGGGAGATTTCCCTCAATTTGTGCCTTTTTCAGGTCCCTCTTCTTGATCCAGCTTAGGTTGAATACCCTAACCAGGCTTTTGCACAGCCCTATGGCACGGGCTATGCGTTCTCTGTCCACATCAAGGCCATGGGACACCGCAAGGTGGAGGTTGTGGCCAAAGCAATTAAGCCATTGCCATCCCACATTTCTGACTGCAGCCACAATATTCGCGCCGTTGTCTGTGGTGATGTCATGCGTGAAAAGTCAGGCTCATGTACGGTCCAGGTTGGAGCTTGACCACATATCAGGAGAAGAACGCAATATCTTGTCAGTTCCTTGAGAAAGTTTCGCTTTTCATTGTGTTGTACAACCTCGGGATCGCCGTCTGTGATACATAATTACGAGACGGTGGTTCGTACTGGCTATCGAACGAACGTAACATCTTTCGGAATGCTGGCTTCTCGATCAAGTTAAACGGAAGCATCTCTTTCGCCAGTAGACACACAACGTTGTCAGTCAGTTGGGACCATTTCGCACTGTCCTGCTTGTATTTAGTTTGCCGACTGAAAAGGGCTGTGATTGTGCTCTGCTGTGATGATGCTGCCGTTGATGTTGATGGAGTTGGTGTTTTTTTGCCCAGCTCGGAAAATTGCGCCGGGTGGTTGTATTTTAGGTGCATTATCATGTTTGATGTAGTGCTTGCCTTCGACAGCACCGGCTTGCTACACATGCGGCATATTGGCTCGCAGAGATTCAGTGGTTCACCCTTCTCGTCAGGTTGGAACCCAAAATAGTCCCACACCGGAGCTTTAGCTGTTTTCTTTGCCACCAATTCCATTCTTTTCTTTGATTTAGCCTACTCACTTCTTCCCACCGACCATATCATTGGTTCCTCCGTTTGCTGCTGATATCTGACTTTACGTGCAGTCGATGCTTCCTTGCTGCTGCTAGAGCTCGCGCCGAAAAACACTTATCTCTAAAAAGGCGCCAATGTCACCGGGGCAACATAAACATTTTTTTCTGGGAAGACGAAACTTAATGACAGTGCACCAACTTTCATTCCATTGGGTGGGGAAAGGGGATGATTGACGACGAGCATTTTTTTTTTCGAGGTTTTTTTTTTTTTTTGGACTTATCGTGACTTATCGTGGCCAAAAAAGTGATCGAGCTTGTAAAAACTTATCGGACGATTAATCGACTTATTGAATATCGTGACAGGCCTACTTCTAATGGCAAAGAAACATGTCTGCGGCGCCATTTGCCCACTAAAATAACAGCAAAAGACCGCGCGAAACAGTTCCCCTCCTAGTAGTAATTTATTTTCGATATTGGTAAGGTTGTTTTAGGATCATATCTGTGATCTCTGTGTCTTTGTATTATTCTTTGTCAGTAATAACTCAGTATTCAAAATATTACTCAATTTTAATTACAAAAAGCAAAAATCGCAACTATTTATCGCAACTTTCACTTCCTCCCGCAACAAAATCGCAACAAAAACCTTAAAAGCACCGCAACTTTCATCGCAACTTTTTGGAAAAGCTCCCGCAAATTCAGGCATTTTAGCCCGCAACAATCACAAAAAATGCCCGCGAAATCCTGGGGGGTCTGCATATTACGTTATTTTCAGATCACATCATCACAAACAGACCTGGAGTTGTGTTTTGTTTCAAACATGTTTAGCACACAAACCCTCCATATTTAGGATGAGTTCTTCTCTCAAACTCTAAACACTGTTCACACTGTTCCACCTTGTGATGTCATGTACAGGAAGTGCTCTACTGTGTATTTAAAACTTTATACATCACACCTCACTAGAATCACTTTGATCATTTTGGCCCTAGAATGTTCTCTACTCCATTGAGCTAAAGGTAAAAGGCAGCTGTTAACATGAAAACTACAACTGCATGACATCAGAAGGTGGAACAGAGCATTTTGGGCTTTGGAGATTTAGACAAACAATAAAGGATTACTCAAACATGTGCAAATTAAACAAAACACAACTCCAGGTATGTTTCTGATTAGGTGGCAACACACTAACATGGCTTAAGGTGTATTAGAGTCAATTTTGTGTAACATTTGAAGTTGTATAGTGTTTTAGGTAGTTTTCACACCTGCCTTGTTTGGGTTGTTTAAAACAAGTTCGTTTGCTCCTTTGATTCGGACCTTTTGGGCTGGTGTGAATAAAAAACAAAAATCTCGATCCGGAGCAGACAAGCGAACCGAGACCACCTAAAAAGCTCGGTCTCGGTATGGTTCCATTCGAATCCTGGTGCGGTTTGTTTGAGGTGAGAATGCAGACCGGACTCGATCCGACACAAGTTGGCTTTTTGTACTTAACAAGCTCCCGTCGTATGTCGAGCATTATGGGAAACCGAGGCTGACGAAACTAAACTAAACATGGCTTTCTTACGTTTTGCGTGAATAGCAAGAGTCACAACTTGATGCTCGCACATGAGCTCTGTCCTCCGTAGCCGTCTTGACCTGTGTCTTCGTCATCTGGAAATTGATTGTAAAATAGTGTAAACTTCACGATGCTGCTCAAACATTTGTGCGAACTGTAAAAACTGAGCAAACCATATCGCTAAGGCTAGATTGAAAACAGCACGTAACGCCATGATTCTCCTTCTTCCGTGTTTGGACACGGCTCATTTCTGTCCAATGGCTGAACGACCTCAGCACACGTGGTACAGATGTTGGTCCACTTACAAAGCAAATGAACTATCGGACTTTCCTGGTGTAAAAACGACCTTAGACATTATGATCATGGTAACTTCAGTTTGTCAAATGTGTCCTGTTTGTTTTTTGTTTATTTCCTTCAGACGCAACACCATGACGATGAGAAGAGAGCCCTGAGCCGAGAGATCATTGTCCTCAACAACCGTTTGGTGGAGGCCAAGCTCACCATCGAGAAGCTCCAGGAGGACAATGTAAGGACGTACATTCTGATGGTTTTGAATAAATGGTTTGAAATAGGGAGACGTTTGCAAAGTTAGACAAGTAAGAAAAAATGTTCTAGCTGTGCCTTGGGCCCAGGGGGAGAGGATGGGCACCGCCTCATGAATGTTTTGAGCTCCCAAAAGGAAAGATTCTGGAGATACACTCAAAAGTTTGAACACATTTTTTCATTTAGTTTTCTTCTTTATCTCCAGGATTATTCACAGGGTAGATTTTCTCTGCTATACTATAAATGAGACATGAATGCAGTATACAGAAATAAACTCAAAATAATTAAAAACTTGTTAGATTGAAACTAGTGCTGTCAGGCGATTAAAAAATTAATTGAATTAATTACAGGATTTGTAATTAATTAATCTAATTAATCACATTTTAAGAGTGTGTGAGAGAGAGAGATTGAGAGAGAGAGAGAGCGAGAGATTGAGAGAGAGAGAGGGATTGAGAGAGAGAGATTGAGAGAGAGATTGAGAGAGAGAGATTGAGAGAGATTGAGAGAGAGAGAGAGATTGAGAGAGAGGGAGGGATTGAGAGAGAGAGATTGAGAGAGATTTTGAGAGAGAGAGAGATTGAGCGAGAGAGGGATTGAGAGAGAGAGATTGAGAGACAGAGAGATTGAGAGAGAGAGAGAGAGAGAGAGATTGAGAGAGCGAGAGGGATTGAGAGAGAGAGAGACTGAGAGACAGAGAGAGACAGAGAGAGACTGACAGAGAGAGATTGAGAGAGAGAGATTGAGAGAGAGATTGAGAGAGAGAGAGAGAGAGATTGAGAGAGAGAGAGGGATTGAGAGAGAGAGAGACTGAGAGACAGAGAGAGACAGAGAGAGACTGACAGAGAGAGATTGAGAGAGAGATTGAGAGAGAGAGATTGAGAGAGAGAGAGAGAGAGCGAGATTGAGAGCGAGATTGAGGGATTGAGGGAGAGATTGAGAGAGAGATTGAGAGAAAGAGAGATTGAGAGAGAGAGAGATTGAGAGAGAGATTGAGAGAGAGATTGAGAGAGAGTTTGAGAGAGAGAGAGATTGAGAGAGAGTTTGAGAGAGAGAGAGATTGAGAGAGAGATTGAGAGAGAGAGAGAGATTGAGAGAAAGAGAGATTGAGAGAGAGAGATTGAGAGAGAGAGAGATTGAGAGAGAGTTTGAGAGAGAGAGAGAGATTGAGAGAGAGAGAGAGATTGAGAGAAAGAGAGATTGAGAGAGAGGGAGATTGAGAGATAGAGACTGATTGAGAGGGAGAGAGAGATTGAGAGGGAGAGAGATTGAGAGAAAGAGCTTGAGAGAGAGGGAGGGATAGCGATTGAGAGAGAGAGATTGAGAGAGAGATTGTGACTGAGCGATCGAGCAAACAAACCCAGTTTGCAATTGAGTTTGTCAGTTTTTCTGCGGTTTCTTTGCTAATTTTTTCCCAAATTCTGTGAGCGTGGTTTGGTGGTTTGGTGGTTTGGTGGTTTGTTGGTTTGTTGAAGTGCGCTCACGCTCGCTCTATCACCAGTAATAATGGAACTTGTCCGGACGTGTTTATCGTTCAATTGATCTGTCAGGCTGGAGCAGCTTCGGTGATTGGAAAATGCTTTTTGACAAAAGCTACAAATCACGGCGTTCTTGTTGATCGTCCCGTCTTCGTTCTTTTTATAAATAAACTTGCCGTTTGGCCATCGTTTGAACATCCCTGGTCTAAGTAATAATACAAAGCCACAGTATGTAACCTGAGCGGGTGTGCATCTCCACAAACATGAGGGTGTCCTCCTGCTTTTCTGTGGAAATGTTGTATGTCCTTTGGCTATAATTTCCACAGTATGAAGTAAAACATATCTATTTCAATGGGAAATGTTCCAAAACATGGTTGACTGTACACTGAAGGAAAAAAAAAAATGTTTGCAATTAGTTTTGAAGTTTCTCATTAGAGACCAATTTTCTGTATAGCCTCAACAGCGTAATAAACCCTAACAGATCACACAAAAGAACAGTGATTTGAGCATTTTATCCTCTTAAATTTCATTGTCAGGATGATTGTCGCTTTGTTATAACTCTGGATAAGCTATCGTCAGTTCTGTTGTCATGGCTACTGTGCCTCTAAGCAGCACTGCAAACCAGAAATTGGACATTGTTTTCGGGGAAGCGGACTTGTGAGTGTTAAAGCTTTCTTTCAACAAATCTTCTGGCAGCAACACAGATGGTGGAAAGACTGCTACAAAAGTCAGAAGAACAAGGAACAAGAAAGTAAGAAAACCAACACCAAAAGCAACAACGGCAGGAGACAGCGTTCGGTTGGAGTTGCAGTGTGATGGAAGTGAACGTCTGCTTTGGAGAGGTTGACCTCTCCGACATCAGCGCATTTTCAACACTGACAAAACAGTGATTCAAAAGACCTAAGCGGACCTTCTAGAACTGGTCTGAGTTGGATGGAGTTGTCGTTTGATTTGCCACAAGTTGAAATGAACTTTGGAGATGAGGACTGGTCCATCGTCCAACGCAAACCAGGTAGCAGCCGTCAGTCTTTAGTCCAGAGACCTGTTCTGATGTCAAGAGAGAAGATACAACTCCTGAGTGCATCTTTAATAAAATAGTGTTACTTATATGGAATTCATAATTATTAGAAAAAACTGTTGTCATAACGTTTTATTATATTTGCTCTCTGTGTTGTAGGACATGTACCGTAAGGACTGTAGTCTAGCTGCTCAGCTCCTGCAGTGCCGGGCCCCGTTGGATGAGGTAACACACTATCACTCTTATTTACACAATCATGCCTTATTTTAAAAGTAAGATTCAAAGATGTTTTTAGAGAATTATGACACTACCATGACTACTGTTAAAACTCATTGATACATTTACTAGGCTAATTCACTAATAATAATAATAATAATTCATAGCATTTATATAGCGCCTTTCATGACACCCAAAGCGCTTTACAGTTCATTGTTCGTTCACTCCACACTTGGTGGTGGTAAGCTACTTTTTGTAGCCATAGCTGCCCTGGGGCAGACTGACGGAAGCGAGGCTGCCAATCTGCGCCATCGACCCCTCCGACCACCTCCAACACTCACACACACACCACATTCATACTAGGCAATGTGGGTGAAGTGTCTTGCCTAAGGACACAACGACAGTTTTTGCGACTGGCGCCCCCCTGTGGCACCTGGAATTCCCAGCGGTCCCACATCCAAGTACTAACCAGGCCCTGCCTTGCTTAGCTTCTGAGATCTGACGAGATCAGGCTTTGACAAGTAGGTATGGCCACCACCACTAACTGTGCTGAGTAAAGTGCCATGGAAACACCTAAGGATCGTGAGTGAGTGTTGTTTCTCTCATGCAGGAGTTTAGTGCAATCATTATAAATGCGACAGTATTTTACATGTACTGTCAAATGTACAACACTGGAAGAACATCTTATTACTAAACAAAATAATGCATGCATGTCTGGCATGGTAATATGTTCTCATATGAAATAAAATGACAATGGCTTTGTAACGTTAGCTTGTGTGGAAACAAGATGGCAGCGTACAAGTTTACAATGCAGAAAAATGTCTAATTTCTCAATATATCCTCCTGGGACCTGAAGTTAACAACCTAACAAAAACTTTTTTTTTTTTTTGATGACCAACATCTTTGACAAGCTTCTACAGTTGCCTCAAAAAGTTCTTAGACTCCCTTTTAATATCTTATTTATTATTTTTTTAATATATTATGTATTATTTATTATTTTAATTTTTTTATTTGAGTATTTATTTACATATTTATTTATTTATTATGAATAATTTATTTATTATTTATATATTTTTTATACTTTTTTTTTTTTTTTTTTTAATATCATATTGCAGCCACAAACTAGAATCTCAAAACAATTAAAAGATAGACTGGTTAACTCAATGTTCACTATAAAGGAGGGTCTCAGGAGGATAAAGCAACAAATCGTCTCCTTAGCTTCACTTTAACATGCTATCTTAACAAACAAAATGTGTTTAATTTTAATTTCTCAACAACGTGCACATTACAGGTATAGAACATCTGGTAAACTTTACCTGGAAATAGGGAGAACGAATCATGAGAATGATTGAGTGTTGTTTCTCTCATGCAAAAGTTTAATGCGCCAAACCACGCATGGGCGAAGGCATCACCAATCACCAAAACAAAGGATCCCAGGCTTAGCAGTGGAATGATGATATGATTACAATTCTGTTTAATGCAATGACAGGAATATTACTGAAAACTAAAATAAACATTTTACAGACTTTTAGTTTTTAAAGCTTGTATTGCACATGCTAGATTGCACATAATATGGTGTAGTATAAGTGTTGCATGTGGATTTCATATTATACTTATACTATATTATGTGCAATACAAAATCCACATGCAACACTTACACTACACCATATTATGTGCAATCTGTGAAATACTCTACTTACACCTTATTTAAAGATCCCATGACATGGTACTTCTTGATGCTTTTATATGGCTCCTTAATGGTTCCCTAATACTGTAAATGAATCCTTCTTCAAAATCAACACTCAGTGCATGAGAAACAGAGATAAGATGAGAAAGAGTAATTTTTCTCCCGCAGAACAGGTCATAATGGGCGTTGTTGCTTGAATGCAAATGAGGAGAAAAGAGCTGGCCAATAGTAGAGGGTGGGGGCATGGCCAAACTCTCCGCTCTCGGCTGTCAGCTGTGCCCTCTGATCCATTTCCGTGTTTTTGCACGGGGGAGAGATTTGAAGCGTTCCATTGAAAAATAAACACATTTCCACAGAAAATAAAATTAAACCACTGCTGTTCAAAGGTCCAGAGGCTCAGATAAAGGACTTCCGAGCCTAGAAACACTCGGACGTGCCTCCAGGCAAATAAAAAAATGCATTTCGCATTGCCTAGCGCACTCGCAGTCCAAACTCTCTGGGCGTGATTTACAGAGACGCTGAGTACAGACAGACGGGGGTGGAACTGCATTTGCATTTCTTTTTTCGATCTGACGTCAATCAGGTGCCTTGTTCAAACTCGCCCGTTTGAGCTCCGATTTTTTGTAACGCAGAAAAGGATCGCAAATGCTCAGTTTAGACATTTCGCAACTTTTAACCATGGGGGGGGGGCTAAACAGGGTAGGGGAGCTCACATTAACATTCAAAAACCTCAGAAAGTGAAAATTTCATGCCATGGGACCTTTAATCCTGAACCTTTGTACATTGTACTTTGTATTTTTATTACATTTTATTACATATTTTTATTATATTGTTTACTTCTCCCCTTGCACTTTTTGCAACACGTTTTTACCATGTACTATTATTGCTGCTATTAGTACTTCTTGACTATTTTAGCGAGTCAACGGTTCCTCTGATCCTAAACATTTCATTGCATTGCTGACCTTGTGTTGATCCTGCATATGACAAATAAACAATCTTGAATCTTGAATCTATTTATCTGCTTTTAAAGCTTGTATTTATCTGTTTTTAAAGCTTATGTAAATTAATATTTATTGCAAACCTTTTACTGTTTTCAACCTCATAAAATCACATTATGAATTACCATTCTAACCTATCACATATACAGTAGATACTAGATACAGTAGTGCGGTGACATTTATCCCTAATGGTGGAATGTTTAGGAGTTCCCATGGAGACACAATGCACACATTAGCAAACGCTGCCAAAAAGGTTTGAAAACTCAAGAAGAAATACAAAATGAAATACAAAACAGCACATTTTCAGGAGCCTGTGATCAATACGAGCGCTCATGGTCCTGTTTAGGAGTTTGATTTTCAACAAAATGTCAGAGTGACTAACAGCTTGTGAATGTAATTTTATGCGTGAGAGACTTGGACTTAGTTACAGCTAAGTCAGTTCTTTATGTCATATTGTGTTAAAATAAATCAAATTAGTCTAATAAAGCTTCATACAGAGCAGTGCCTACAGTTTGCATCACACCCTCAGGGAATGTTAATGACTTCAGCTGCTTTATCAATAGTTTCTATTGCTCACTCACTAACCAAGAGAGTCTAGCTACTGCCAATCACTGCGTGCACATGGACGAGTGTAATCCGATTGCAAACGGATTGGGATCGTATCGAATTCATGTGCACAGGCTAAGGATCATATAGGGATTGGTTTCCCGAATCCGATTGGAACCCCTGACTTAGGCTGATAGTAATCCGCTTGGTGCCGCCTTGTGCACGATATCGGGTCGGACTGGCGTACTGCGCATGCGTGGGCATTTTCGCCAGGGATTTCACCTGGAAGTGGCAGGAGGCACCGACGCCGTCATAAGTAGCGATTGCTGCCGGAAAAGTCAGACGAAATCATGGCTGCGAAGAAAGAATGAACACGTACACTAGGGTTGGGCGGTAATACGGTAATACGGTATACTGCGGTATCTAAAAATAGCAACGGTATCAGATTCATTACCGTCATTAAAAAAAAAAAAAAAATCTTGCCCTAATATAATATTAACTATAATTAATTTAATGCGTAAATAAAGAGTGTTTGTCCAGCACTTATGTATGTGTGGTTGTGTTTGTTAATTTAATACTATTACAGTTTAAAACTCATATTACTATCGGAGAGATGACGTTCGGTTATAAAGTCTCTGCTTCTGATAATAGTTGCGGTCCCTTTAAAAAAGGCGTGACGTTTGACACGCTGCTTTTGTGTTCTAGCACAGCGCGTGTTATTCTCGCGTGTTAAAACAACTGTCCGTTTTTGAGTCTGAAATGTGAGAAGTTTTCGGGTTTCTTATTACAAACGCAACTTCCACACGAGGCTGTTATTCTGGCAGATGAAGACCCCCTTCTTTGGTGGAAATCCAATGGAGTCAGGCGCTTTCCTCTGATAAAATACCTGTGCGTTTGTACCACAAGCTCCATCAGAACGGGTCTTCAGCACCGCGAGCAAAGTTGTCAATCCACAACGTGCCTTACTCAAGCCGGAAAAAGTGAACATGCTGGTTTTGCATTCAATAGCTTCATATTTTTATTTTCAATAAGGAGTAGCTTTTTCTGACGGACGAAAACGGTTCGGGATGTTGTATAGTTGTACGTTTAATTTATTTGATTCATGGTAATAGATTTTAAAAATATACAAACGAGCAGTATTTTCCACTGCGTTCTCAGGACAGGGTTATATATGCACATTTTCGGTTATGTCTTGTTATTTATTGTTCAGATTTTCTTATTTGATAAGATCAAGTATTTTATTTGATTCCTGTTGGTTTGTTAGCTTTAGCCCACAGACAATGTCATTTCGTTCCATCGTTTGGCTGCTGTATTTGCACTTTAAACATTTGTTAATAAAAGTTACTAATTTTGTACATGTTTTGTTATGTTTTCAGTATCATTAGGCCTATGTAATGCTTGCTATTCTGTTTCTGAACGGTAAAGGTGCAAGCTGCCATTTGGCGAGGCCACTCCACTGTAGTGCTACCAAGTGTTTTTTTTTTTTTTTGCCTTAGCAACGGTAATACCGTATACCCCGGGAAAATGTGGAGGCGGTTTAACGGTATCAAAATTTGGATACCGCCCAACTCTAACGTACACCATAGCTGCTCCGTCAAACTTCTCGAGCGCCATCTTTGTATACCGCCACATAGTTTGTTGTGTTTTCATTGAGTTGCCGTCAACCGGAAGTAGTTGGACTACAGCGCCACATAGCGTAGCGGAGCCGGCCAGGTCGCTGACCATTATCCGATTACACGAGCTTCATGTGCACTTGGATCTAAGGACAGACCACCCGCCGAGTAACGGGATCGCATTTGGAGAAATACAATCCGATCCTACCATGTGCACACAGTGAATGAGTGGAGGTCTGGCATCCATTGGCTGTGAAGTGGAGCTCCAGTTTGTCACATTTGGTGATGTGAAAAGAACAATTTATAAAAAGATGGTAACAACTGAATAAGTGGCATTAGCTGTATGTTTAAATTGGTTACGGTTAAGCTTTGGGGTCCATAATCAGGAATTAAATCCAACCGGATGGCGCTTCCCAATGGGCTGCAGCCAGACTCATATTACTGCAGATAGTCAGTGTGGTTGGTAGTTGGTACAGAGCTATTGCGTCCAATGCTAAATGGTAAAATGTTAAATGGTTCAGTGTCTTGCCCACAGACATAATGTCAGTATTCATCTGTTGGACCTTTGGACCAGTGGATCTGATCGCTCTTCCAACAACGTTTTGATGTCGAGAGCGGAATTCAAAGCGCCAACCTTTGGAACAGAGGAGAAGCACTCTACTAAATGAGCTACTGCTGCTCACTTGCCATTGTGTTGTAGGGCAAAACTTTCCACTTTCTTTGCCTGCAGTGTGTACATTTGTGTATAATGTGTACGTCCAGCAAAGGAACTATAAATGGAGCCAGTCTTCCTCAAAGAAAGTCTAAAATAATGGGATATATTCACTAGCAAGGAGCACAACCTCAGAAGATAGTGTAAAATAATTAGGGGTCCAGCTTTTTCAGGTCCACTATTCCGATACTACAGCTTTAAATAACTGCCGATACCCGTTATTAACCGATACCAGAGACTGACATTTAGACTGAGACTGACACAGCATTTAAGACAAAACTAGTCCACATGTATTATGTTTAGTGCTGTCAAGCGATTAAAAAAAAAATCTAATTAATTACAGGATTTGTAATTAATTAAACTAATTAATCACATTTTAATCTCGTGAGAGATAGTGAGAGAGAGAGAGAGAGAGAGAGGCAATCCACCATTGAGTTTGTCAGTTTTTCTGTGGTCACTTTGCTCATTTGTTTCCCAAATTCTGTGAGCGTGGCTTGGCGAAGTGCGCTCACGCTCTCGTTGATCGTTCTGTCTTTGTTGTTTTAATAAATAAACTTGTCGTTCAAAGGCCCTGGCAGCGATTCGCTCGCATAATTACCGTATTTTCCGCACTATAAGGCGCACCTAAAAGCCTTCAATTTTCCCAAAAGCCGGCAGTGCGCCTCATAATCTGATGCGCCTTATATATGGATCGATATTGGTTAATCATGGCTACCGTAGTCAGCCACTACTGTAGCTTCTATTCTATGCGCCTTATAATGCGGTGCGCCCTATATATGAAAACAGTTTTAAAGGGACAGTGTGTAAGATTTTTACCCGTTAATCACAGTTTTCCAAGCCTTTTCACTTCCATCATGAAATCAAAGTATTCTTTTGGACTTAGATATAGTCACATAAAAGGGGGATCTTCCCCATATTAGAGGCAGCCATTTTGAATACGAGAGCCGCAGAAGGACATTTGGGCTCCGCCTTCGCCTTCGGCAAGGCTCGTGGTTTTGGGTAAACAACACAAGCATGCTGCCGGATCAGACTCGTAATGGATCTAACACGTGTTTTGGACTAAATTGTTTTACTGGATTTTATTCGCTGGATCCTTACGGACAAATTGAGAGCAAGTTTATGGTGAAATACAGAGTTTGACCTGTGCAAAGCATTCTAAGGTAAGCTAACCTCGTTTTGTGCTTTTCCGTATAAAAGCCCCATGTGCTCGGGGAGTGATTGTTGTGCAGGGAAATGAATTGCATAGTCAAAAAGAGGAGACTGTAATGTTTCATTTGATGTGTAGAGTGTCATGGTACATGATCGGGAATGTGTGTTTTCATTAGAAAAAAAAAACAAACAAAAAAACGGGACCCCGTATTATTTATACAGTAGCGGCGCGCGGACCTCGAGGTCTGCTGTAGCTAAAACAGAAAGTGCAATAGCACCATTCACCTATGCGCCACGAATCCTACACACTGGGGCTTTAAAATAGGCCATTCATTGAAGGTGTGCCTTATAATCCGAGGCGCCTTAGAGTGCGGAAAATACGGTAACTGCGTTCAATTTTATAACGTGTTAATTTGCAGTGTAATTAATTAATCTAATTTAATTTAACCTATCTAATTTAATTTAACCCGTTAAACTGACAGGCCTAATTATGTTATTTATCTCTCAAAGAACTACAGAACCAGACTTTCTGGGACGACTGCGACCATTTACTCTTATTACATCAATTTATAGTTCCAACCAGGATATGGAATGAACCGATATTTGGAAGATGATATTCAATCTAGCAAAAAAATTCAGTACTGGTGTCGATATACGATACCAGTTTCAGATCGGAGACGATGATCATGATGGAGAGATATGTTGATATCGAAATCTGGTTTTGGGGCTTCTGAGGAGGCTTTGTATCCCCTCAAACCTGAATGAAAGAAGGAATGAGAAGAAAAGAAGAGGGTGAGAAGAGAAGGCAATCACCTGAACCTAAGATAACTAAATGTATCTTCGTGGTATTGACGTTGCGCACTGTATCCAGGTCACCCGAGTGGGCTCATGTGGACAATAGGGGCCTCTCATTATTGTACTTTTGCACTTCAAATATCGCACCATGTTTGCTCCGTGTATTCAGACCTGACCCATTTCCTTTCACTATTCAGCTCTTGACCACAAAATCACACAAAAATATTTTACGCACTCATAAGCCTTTTCTGTAGTTGCTTCGCCTTGAATGTTCCTCGTTATGGCATTAAATGTAGCTTTCTCCATGGAGACAAAATTCCAGGTCGGATCTTTTAAAGTATTTTTACTGCTACTACTATGACCACTAGCCTACAACTACTACTGCTACTCCCACTGCTGCTATTATTACTACTTATTTCAGGTACTTTTACTACTTGATGTAAAGCGCTTTAAAGGAAAAGTAACGTTTTTTACAATTTGAGCCTTATTATAAGTTGTTTTACTCACCCATATCACTTTGGTGTCATATGGAGCATTTCCGGAGATGTTTTAGATTAGCGTTAGGCTAACGCCGTTAGCCTAGCGCGACTTATAGCCATAGCTCGGGGCATTCCCCGAGCATGTAATATGCCCCGTGCGGGCTCCAAATAACACAAACTTTAGCACTTTTCAAATCATAGAAGCTCGATGTCTTTAGTCTACGATTTCGTTTGGTCAAAAGTGGCCTGTAATCCGAGATTTAGCCATAGTTTCGAGTAGATGAGGACGCCAGTGCGCATGCGCGGAGTGTGCTCGCAGCTCCCGGGACCCAAACATGGAACGCATAGCTGTAAACTATGGATAAATCTCGGATTACAGGCCACTTTTGACCAAACGAAATCGTAGACTAAAGACATCGAGCTTCTATGATTTGAAAAGTGCTAAAGTTTGTGTTATTTGGAGTTGGAGTTGGAGTTGGAGTTTGAGTGTTTAAACGAGAGACAAATGTGAGAAAAGTTTAAATCCAGTCTGAGAAAAGCGTATAATGTGTGTGGCTGAGCGTGCATTATTTGAATTTTTGAGATTTCGCGTTTCGTAACTTGAATTTTCTTTCGTATCTAGAGACCAAAATTTAACGTGAAGGCGTTTCGTAATTTGGAATTTTCGTTTGTTGGGTCTTTCGTAAGGTGAGGTACCACTGTACTACTACTACTAACATATATTACCTTTACCTTTTATCTATGATTCATGTAACAAACATGGCTTGGATCATTATGTATAAGAATACTTTACTACTACTACTAGCCTACTACTACTAGAAAACTACTACAACAATTACTACTACTAACCAACTACTACTAGCCTACTACTACTACTACTACTAGTACTACTACTACTGATGCTATTTATTATTACTACTACTACTCCTAATGCTACTCTTAGTACTACACTACTTATTCTAGCCTACTACTACTAACCTACTACTACTAACCAACTACTACTAGACAACTACTACTCCTACTACTAGCCTACTACTACTACTACTACTGATGCTATTTATTATTACTACTCCTACTATTACTACTACTTCTAGCATACTACTACTACTACTAGACAACAACTACAACTACTACTTCTAACCTATACTACTAACTACTACTGATGCCTGATGCTACTATTACTACTACTACTACTACTACTAATATTACTACTACTTCTACTTCTAACCTACTACTACTACTAACCTATTATTACTTGAGAACTACTGCTACTGATGGTATTTACTATTACTACTCCTACTACTACTACTGCTACTACTAACCTACTACTACTAGACTACTATTCCTACTACTACCCTAGTACATCTAAACTACACCTACTACTCCTACTACTCCTACTACAACTACTAGACTGTGAATCTATTATTACCAGAGAACTATTATTACTACTAACCTACTACTACAGATGGTATTTACTATTACTTCTACTACTACTGCTGCTACTACTACTACTACTACTACTGTCAGTCTGTCACTGTACAGAAAACCTACCAAAGTACTACCAAATATTGTAACTTTACCTTTTCTCTGTGGACTGAAGTAACAAACATGGCTTGGTTCGTTTTGTATATAAGAGTATATAAGAATAGAATCTCCTCGAAGACGACGAACACTGAGTGGTGGTTTGCAGTGGACAGCAGGTCTGCCATTGATGAGACGTTTCCACGGCAACCGGAGCGTATCCCTCCAGGCGCAGCAAAGCCTCACACCTCCGTGCACCCTGTTATATGGACCCTCCGGTGTTTGGTGTAAATAATCTGGGCCCCTTAGCAAAGACGGTGTCACAGGAGCTAACGAGTCACAATGCATTTTCCATGGAGGAATTAGCAATTAGCACCGCGACGTCAACAACAGCTGACCGAGACTCAAAAACAACACAGCACGGTTTAAATTTTGTTTCATTCACGCATGTTTAACACGTTCATTCTGCATTATTTAGACTCAGTTCCACCTTGTGATGTCACATGGTGCTCCACTTTGTTTTTAAACTCCATCCACCTTCACTAGAATCTAATCTCGGTCCTGAAATCGACAATCTCTTGTGAACAAAAGATAAAAATTAGAGCTGTGAACATGAAAACATTACACCACTATATGACATCACAAGGTGGAACGAGCATTTTAAGCTTTGGAGATGTAGTAATGCAGGATTTAAATGCAGGTTTACTCAAAAAATGAACTCCAGGTATGTTGGTAGGAGGTATAACATCGCTTAGAACGCACAAGAATCCATTTTGCGCAATATAGAACTTTTAAACAAATAGATATAATGTCCCTTCTCTATTTAATTATAATGATCCAAAGTTTAGGATAGAAATAATAATAAAAAATAAAAATAAAAAATAATAAAAAATAATATCAAACTTTTTTTGTGTGTGTCAATAGAATTAAAAAACTAAAATATATTACCATATGCCATAGCAATACCATTAACCACAGCCAAAAACGCATATTATCTATTCTTAATATTCTTAACATAATATAAGGAAGGATCTATTTTTAATTTTAATCTAAACTACATGGGGTCAATCATCTTAATCCTGGTTGAGTCTTAGTTTAGACCTGGTTTGGCCATGGTTTAATTAATACATTGGTTGCATTGGTAGGAAGTGAACACGGGGGGACTTCCGGCTCCATTGATTCCAATTGATTTTACACTAAGAAATGATCACCCTTTTCTGTAACTGCTGGAGTGAGCCATTTCTCGTCATTTTGGGCTTAAAATGTTCATATTAACCGCTCTACGTGATCCTGGTGTTTTTATTTCGCTATTTTGTCCGTAAATAAAATTATATTCCTACATCGTACATGCGTTTACGGTCTGTTTACGTGTTTGTGGACGTCTCCAGGGTCAGCTACTCCAAAACATATTGACAAATGTAGCCTATAGTTTATGGAGGAGGGATGAAGGATAGATACAAAGGATAGATACTACTACTACTACTACTACTACTACTGCTGCTGCTGCTGCTACTGCTCTAATACTACACCAACTACTACTACTACTACTGCTGCTGCTACTGCTCTAATACTACAACAACAACTACTACTACTACTGCTGCTACTGCTCTAATACTACAACAACTACTACTACTACCGCTGCTACTGCTCTAATACTACTACAACAACTACTACTACTACTGCTGCTACTGCTCTAATACTACTACAACAACTACTACTACTACTACTACTGATGCTGCTGCTACTGCGCTAATACTACAACAACAACTACTACTACTGCTGCTGCTACTGCGCTAATACAACAACAACAACAACTACTACTACTACTACTACTACTTCTACTGCTGTTGCTACTGCTCTAATACAACAACAACTATTACTACTACTACTACTACTGATGCTGCTGCTACTGCTCTAATACAACAACAACAACTACTACTACTACTACTACTACTACTACTACTGCTGCTGCTGCTGCTACTGCTGCTGCTACTGCTCTAATACTACTACAACAACTACTACTACTACTACTACTGATGCTGCTGCTACTGCGCTAATACAACAACAACAACAACTACTACTACTACTACTACTACTTCTACTGCTGTTGCTACTGCTCTAATACAACAACAACTATTACTACTACTACTACTACTGATGCTGCTGCTACTGCTCTAATACAACAACAACAACTACTACTACTACTACTACTACTACTACTACTGCTGCTGCTGCTGCTACTGCTGCTGCTACTGCTCTAATACTACAACAACAACTACTACTACTACTACTACTACTACTACTACTACTACTGCTGCTGCTGCTACTGCTCTAATACTACAACATCTACTACTACTACTAGGCCTACTACTACTACACTACTTTTACAACAGATGTTAATCCTAACCCTAAACCATGTGGGTGAAGTGTCTTGCTCATGGAAACAGTGGTAGTATGTGCAAGAATATAGCCTCCACTCGATGTGGAAAATACTCTTTATACTACTACGACAACTGCTACTGTTAGAAAAGTATTAAATGAGCCCAAAATGCTACAAATGTCCATCCAGTTGTTTTTAAATCAACTTAAAGGAGTACATATGATACAAAAATGTACTTATAGAACTTTTCACCATCAAAAAAAATATCTGTTTCAAAATTGCTCCTATAACTGCTAGCCTTGGTGAGCTTGGAACAGAAGATAAATACTACTATTACTACTACTACGGCTACTGCTCTACTACTACTCTTCGCCTACTAATATTAGTACTAAATAACGCTACTATTTTACTAAAAAGGAGTTCTTTTACACCAGATGTTAATCCTAACCCATGTGTGCAAGAATATCCTCCGGTCAATTTGGACTCTTCTGAATATAAAGATGCAAATATACAGTAAATGAGTCCTGTTTTAGTCCTGTTTTAGTCCTGTTTTAGTCCTGTTTCAGTCCTGGTTTAGTCCTGTTTTAGTGCTGTTTTAGTCCTAGATTAGTCCTGGTTTAGTCCTGTTTTAGTCCTGGTTTAATCCTGGTTTAGTCCTGTTTTAGTCCTGTTTTGGTCCTGGTTTAGTCCTGGTTTAGTCCTGTTTTAGTCCTGGTTTAGTCCTGGTTTAGTCCTGTTTTAGTCCTGGTTTAATCCTGGTTTAGTCCTGTTTTAGTCCTGGTTTAGTCCTGTTTTAGTCCTGTTTTAGTCCTGGTTTAGTCCTGGTTTAGTCCTGCTTTAGTCCTGGTTTAATCCTGGTTTAGTCCTGTTTTAGTCCTGTTTTAGTCCTGTTTTGGTCCTGTTTTAGTCCTGGTTTAGTCCTGTTTTAGTCCTGGTTTAGTCCTGGTTTAGTCCTGGTTTAGTCCTGGTTTAGTCCTGTTTTAGTCCTGTTTTAGTCCTGTTTTAGTCCTGGTTTAGTCCTGCTTTAGTCCTGGTTTAGTCCTGGTTTAGTCCTGGTTTAGTCCTGCTTTAGTCCTGCTTTAGTCCTAGATTAGTCCTGGTTTAGTCCTGTTTTGGTCCTGCTTTAGTCCTGGTTTAGTCCTGGTTTAGTCCTGGTTTAGTCCTGTTTTGGTCCTGGTTTAGTCCTGCTTTAGTCCTGGTTTAGTCCTGGTGTAGTCCTGCTTTAGTCCTGTTTTAGTTTACAGTAAATGAGGCCCTGGGGAAGACCAAGGACACACTGGATGTCTCTTGGCTGGCCTGGGAACGCCTCGGGACCCCCCCCTGCTTAGACTGCTGTGACACTCCTATAACTGCTAGCATCTGTGAGCTTCATTTGACTGGAGCCGAACTCCGTGGGCGACGTCACAGTCTATGATCAGTACCTAACAATCCCACTTCCATTTCGTCTCCTATTTGGCAACCACTCGTATTAATAAAGGTATTAAATGGATCTCAAAACAGTCTTTTCCCTGTGCACCCCTCAGCCTGTTATTTCATTATGTCCATTGTATTCTCCGTCACATGAGCCTCGGTGAGGTTTTGTGAAGAACCCATTTGGGCCTGAATCATGTTCCACTGATCAAACATGACACGTGGATTAAACGACCTGGGGCGGACCGACTGCAGAGAGAGGCAGAGTCGATGTGAAATGAAAAGCGTCAGAAATGAAAAGCGAAAATGTGATTTGTCATTTAATTTTATAATTTTCAACCTGGATTGACTTAGACAAATGAGCGAGAATATTTCATTAAATTAAAGAGGGGGGACTGCACTTCTCGACCGGAAAAAGGTGGCTTGCCCTCTCCTGGTGGGTGGAGAGTCCTTGCCTCAAGTGGAGGAGTTCAAGTATCTCGGGGTCTTGTTCACGAGTGAGGGGAGGATGGAGCGTGAGATTGACGGGCAGATCGGTGCACCGTCGGCAGTGATCCGGTCGCTGTGCCGGACCGTTGTGAAGAGGGAGCTGAGCCAAAAGGCAAAGCTCTCGATTTACCGTCAATCTACGTTCCTCCCCTCACCTATGGTCACGAGCTGTGGGTAATGACCGAAAGGACGAGATCGTGGATACAAGGGACGAAAATGAGAACGAAAATGGACGCTCCCTTAGAGATAGGGTGAGGAGTTCAGTCACACGGGAGGAGGCTGTTTTAGTCCTGGTTTAGTCCTGTTTTAGTCCTGGTTTAGTTTTGTTTTAGTCCTGGTTTAGTCCTGGTTTAGTCCTATTTTAGTCCTGTTTTAGTCCTATTTTAGTCCTAGTTTAGTCCTGGTTTAGTCCTGTTTTAGTCCTGTTTTAGTCCTGTTTTAGTCCTGTTTTAGTCGTAGTTTAGTCCTGTTTTAGTCATATTTTAGTCCTGTTTTCGTCCTGTTTTGGTCCTAGTTTAGTCCTGTTTTAGTCCTATTTTAGTCCTAGTTTAGTCCTGGTTTAGTCCTGTTTTAGTCCTGTTTTAGTCCTGTTTTAGTCCTAGTTTAGTCCTGTTTTAGTCATATTTTAGTCCTGTTTTCGTCCTGTTTTGGTCCTAGTTTAGTCCTGGTTTAGTCCTGTTTTAGTCCTGGTTTAGTCCTGTTTTAGTCCTATTTTCGTCCTGTTTTCGTCCTGTTTTAGTCCTAGTTTAGTCCTGTTTTCGTCCTGGTTTAATCCTGTTTTAGTCCTGGTTTAGTCCTGTTTTAGTCCTGGTTTAGTCCTGTTTTAGTCCTGTTTTAGTCCTAGTTTAGTCCTGTTTTAGTCATATTTTAGTCCTGTTTTCGTCCTGTTTTAGTCCTAGTTTAGTCCTGTTTTAGTCCTATTTTAGTCCTAGTTTAGTCCTGGTTTAGTCCTGTTTTAGTCCTGTTTTAGTCCTGTTTTAGTCCTAGTTTAGTCCTGTTTTAGTCATATTTTAGTCCTGTTTTCGTCCTGTTTTAGTCCTAGTTTAGTCCTGGTTTAGTCCTGTTTTAGTCCTAGTTTAGTCCTGGTTTAGTCCTGTTTTAGTCCTGTTTTCGTCCTGTTTTCGTCCTGTTTTAGTCCTAGTTTAGTCTTGTTTTAGTCCTGTTTTAGTCCTGTAGTCCTAGTTTAGTCCTGTTTTCGTCCTGGTTTAATCCTGTTTTAGTCCTGGTTTAGTCCTGTTTTAGTCCTGTTTTCGTCCTGTTTTAGTCCTGTACACACATGTACAGACATGCTAATGTTGACTTGTTTACTAATGTTAAGTAAAGTAATGTTTACTTGTAGTACCTCATTAACCTGCTACGATGAGACTATGATCGTTACTACAAATAAACACTGCTACAATCGGTTATTTTATATTATAACATACATCAGAAAATAATGTAATATAAGCCCTTTAAACCATAGTATTCTAATTATGAAATACTAGCCTGTACTTGATACTACATAATACTTTTCTCATTACTTTTCTGTTGTCTTAATAGTAGAAACTTGGTCCAAAACTAACAATTTTTCATAATAAAATTCTATTTATGTAACCATTTTTAAGTGTATGTTGATCTATACAAAAAAATAAGAAAAATACGAAATCATACCATATGGGACAGTAACGCTTGCCTAAAAATGAGGATAATAAATAAATAAAAGTAAAAAGTACATGAACAAAAATAAATAAATAAAACAATAATCTGATTTCCATAAGGTCAGAATGACGCTTGTTTACGCTGCGCTCGTATGTCCCGGTGGAAATGTCAGTGCAGCTCAATCATTACGTGAGCTTACATTAGCTGTGGACGCGTGCGTTATCGACACGTTTCATTTACGGTACATTAGGGCCAAAGGTCGTGCATGTGTTTACTGTATGTTTACGTGTTTGTGGACGTCTCCTGGGCCAGCTGCTCCATAACGTATTGACAAATGTAGCCTATAGCTAATGGAGGCGTGAGGAAGGTGAGAAGATAAGTTTACTGCAACAGAAGATAGATACTCATACCACGACCACTACCACCACTACTACTACTACTACTACTAATAATAATAATACATTTATTTAAAAGCGCCTTTCAAGACACCCAAGGACACTGTACAAAACAAAGTTAAAAAAACATTAAAATGCTTAAAATACAAAGATAAAAACAGAGATTCAAAAACTGGAAGATGGTGATGGTACTACTACTACTACAACAAGAAATACTACTAATAGGCCTATTACTACTATGAAATAGCACTATTTTATGAAAAAGGAGAGGGAGTTTACGCCAGATATTAATCCTACTCCCAAACCATCTGAGTGTCTTGCTCAGGGAAACAGTGACATTATGTTCAAGGACTGATCCAGCTCTAGCCTCCAGTCGATTTGGAAAATGCACTTTATGCTACTTTATGCTATGACTGCTACTGGTAGGAAAGTATGAAATGAATCCAAAATGCTACAAATGCCAATTGTTTTTAAATCATCTTAGAAAAGCACGTCTTGTACAAAATATACTTTTTGAACTTTTAACCACGTTACATCAAAAACATACCTGAGGTTGTATTTTTGCTTCATTCACTACAGTGAACCCTCGCTCTATCACGGTTCACTGTTCGCGGCCTCGCTATTTCGCCGATTTTTTTTTTTTCTTTCTTTTTTTTATAGTGTAACTTTTTTTTTTATAGTGTAACAATGTGGTCTGCGTCCTGATTGGCTAAGAGACTAGACCAGGACTAAACGTGGACTAAACCAGGTCTAGACCAGGTCTAAACCAGGTCTAAACCTGGACTGGCCCTGGACGAAACCAGGACTGGACCAGGTCTAGACCTGGACTAAACCGGGACTAGACCAGGTCTGAACCAGGATTAAATCACTCCGTGCGGCTTTTGCGTTCGTTTGTGCGTGTTCGGTTTGTGGCTCGGGTTGAGAGCACGAGGTCCGGGTGCCGCGGTTCTATCTCGTGCTCGCAGCCCCGGTGTACGCGCGGCCTCATGCTGCATTTTCTCATATTTGTCTCTAGTTTAAACAGAAGAAGTGCGCGACATTTTCGGACTGATTTGTCCACAAATCCGTGACAGAGCAGCACGTGTCGCGCACTTCTCCAAGGGGTTGGTGTGCGTCTCGTCCCGGGACATGGCAGTGCTCATCGCGCGTATGGCGGGGCTTCCGGGGCCGTGTCTCCCCCCACGCCACTATTAATACATTTTGTTGAAAATCTATGAAAGTTTGAGTGTTTAAACTAGAGACAAATGTGAGAAAATGTTAATACCAGTCTGAGAAAAGCGTATAATGTGTGTGGTGAGGCATTTACAGCCTTAAAACATGTATAATAATTGTAAAATATAAAATTGTCCTACTTCGCGGATTTCTCTTACTGCGGGTTATTTCTGGAACCTAACCCCCGCGATAAACGAGGGATTACTGTATTATTTTGTTTACCCTGTGAATAAAGTCCTCTTGCTCCTCGTCTCAGAATCCACTCTCAGTTTTCCCTGGATTGACATCATAGGTAGACCTGTACAGTGGTCCCTCGCTATAACGCGGTTCACCTTTCGCGGCCTCGCTGATTTTTTTTCTTCCATTTTTTTTTTAAAATAGTGTATCAACGCGCATTGTGTTCTGCATCCTGATTGGCTAAGGAACTGTAGACCTTTTCCGATTTGTCAGTAACTCTTCTCCATGCCGGGTCTCCTGTACAGTACAGAATGTGTTCAGTTTGCCAGATTTATATAAATGTTCGATCGCAGTGTGACTCTGAAGTGCTGTATGTTTGTTAAGTTTTCAATGTCGACGAAACGTTCTCAAATATAATCGAAGGTGACATGTCTAAGAATCTTCTCGCCCCAAAAGAAAAAAGAGCGCTAACAATGACCCATAACCATGTTCTTTACTCGGAAAAAGATGCCTACACCAACGCGGAACGGCGCCAGGATGAAGACGAACGGTCAGGGGAAATACACGTGTCACTATTAATACATTTTTTTGTGTTTAAACGAGAGAAATGTGAGAAAATGTTAATGCCAGTCTGAGAAAAGTGTAGAATGTGTGTGGTGAGGCGTTTACAGCCTTAAAACATGTATGATAATTGTAAAATATTAGCGAAATCCTACTTCGCGGATTTTGCTTATCGCGGGTTATTTTTAGAACGTAAACAGCGTGATAAATGAGGGACCACTGAACAGCAGACCTATTCTGCGAAGCTGACTTTTCCAGAGCTTTTATGAAAAGCTTCATGTTATAGTTGTTTCCTTCTCATTTACCCGCTCGAAAAAAAAATCATTAGTGTGATGTGCAGCTATCCATCAGAGAGGCTGACAACTTCAGACTCTTTGTTGTGATGACATTTACGGCGACGTCAGCTCCCACTGGGCACCAGTTTTCTAACACTGAAGTCGGTGGAATTGTTTCATTTATCAAGTCGTTTTAGATGAATATTGCAATTTAAAATGCCCAAATTATAACATACTGATCTGCGGGTGTGATAGATTCTAACTTTATTGCAGACGCAAGCACAGTAGGTTTTCTTTAAGTCCATGAATCATCATCAGCATTTTTGCTTAAAACGCGAGTGCTTGTATCAGCATGTCGGTCATGCTGCTTTAAAGGGATAGTGCGTTTTTTTATGTTAATCTGTATGGGTTTCCTTCTAAAAGTTACGTGCAGTAACACCGGCTTACCTCTGACAGTTTGCGCTCAGCCCGGTTCTGCTCGCGTTCTGGAGCTCAGGTAATTAGGTCCAGTAAGTTTGCGGGGACTCGTAATAAAGCTTGTTTTTCTTCTCAAAACAAAACATTTGTCTGAGTCCCAAACAGTTGTCCACGAAAAAATCCAGCTGCGTAATTTCGCATTTGCATATCTCGTCTCGATTCGTATCACGATTCCTTTAGCGGAAGTGAACCACGGATGTGGTCCGCCGTAAGGAGAAGTTTACGAGTGAACAGGCAACAGGCAGCTAACGGGAGCGCAGTGATACGAATCGAGACGAGATATGCGAATGCTAACTACGCTGCTGGATTTTTCATGGACAACTGTTTGGGACGCAAATATATCACCTTTCGGACAAATGTTTTGTTTTGAGAAGAAAAACAAGCTTTATTACGAGTCCCTGCAAACTTACGGACCTGATTACCTCCAGAATGCGAGCAGAAGCGGGCTGAGCGCAAACTGTCAGAGGTAAGCCAGTCTTACCACACGTAACTTTTAGAAGGAAACCCATAGAGATTAACATAAAAAAACTGCACTATCCCTTTAATGGCTTTTTTTTTTTTTTTTTCATAGTTACTTCCCACTCCTGCCACTAGAGGGCAGGCTAACACCAAATCCAGAGGAGGGAGACTGACGTAAAGTAACTCATGTTTTCAATTTGTCGCATTGTTTTAAGTTCGAAAATATGAGATGCCAAAGCAAAAGAACTCATCATTTTAATGATAGATTAAAAAAAAAAAATCATATGGTGCATAATAAATTTCACGATTCAATTTTTATTTCAGATCGTCAACATTAACTGGGGGATAAACGCTAACTGAAAGCACCGCTCTATCTGAAGCTCTGTTCCTCAAATTAGACTTTAATCTGAGCTTTATTTTAACACAATCTGACCAGAAAGTGTTGATTTAGTCGGAACTACAAGTGAGATGATTTGTGCTGATAAACAAGTCTCTCACACATAACATTTCAATCACAAGCTAGCTAGCATCAGCCAACAGTTTTTCAGTTAGTCACTGTCACCTTTTTGTTGAAAATTAAACCGCTAAACAGGTCCATGAACTTTTGTATTTCTTCTTGACTTTTAAACAACTTTTTTGTCTAGGTTTACTCATATGTGCATTGTGTCACCGAGGGTAATGCAAAGTCAGTGCAAGTACCAACACATTAGTCAACCCAAGGTCCCTGTGTCCCCCCAGCTCCCGGCGGACTTCCAGGAGCGCATGACTCTTCACATGGAGGAAGAGGAGGAAGAGCCCGCCCTGTACGCCGACCCGGTCCCCGCCTCCCACCTGAGCCCCAGCCTGGACAAGCCCGACGACGGGGGAAGCAGCAGCCAGGGGTCCCGCTCGCCCAGCCCCCCCGGCCCCATGCCCCACCCCCAGGAGCACACCTTCATCCTGGAGAGCCTAGGGGGTCCCGGGGGGCGGCTGGGGCTCCGAGCGGCCTACAAGTCGGACCTGTACAGCAGCGACACGGCCCTGTACTGCCCCGACGATCGGCACAGGGAGAGGCGCCCCAGCATGGACCTGCACGGGCACCGGGCCATGGTGTACGGGCCCCAGAACTCCACCGACAGCCAAAGGTGAGGGTAGGGGGACAGGACGGGGAATTTTTAACCCTAGAACACTTTCGCTATAAAAAGTAACACCATCACTTTTGCAGGGTAATTTTTACCTCATATAATATACCCAAAAAAGGTACTTGTCATGAAAAATATATCAAAATATGACAACACATGATAAATTAGAGTGGTTTTCTTTTATTTTCAACTGTGGTATGTGTAACAAAATGGAAACAAAAACATAGGAAAACTTAGAAAAATTACAAATTTGAGAACAAAAAAATCCTAAAATGATTCCTAATGATACTGTAAACTTGGCGTTTGTTCCACCCATTCCTGGGACATGTGAGACTTCCCTGGTGAAGCTCAGACTCCTCGACACATGAACAGTTGCAGGAGAGAGGAACAAAAAATAGTATTTTTTCAGTGGGTAAAAATGACCAGTTGACTAAAATATTGTTTTCACCATAAGAATTCCCTTTGAAATCACCACTTTGTGATACAGTGGTACCTCACCTTACGAAATTAATTCGTTCCAGAAGTGGTTTCGTAACGTGAATTTTTCGTAAGTTGAGTAGCTATTTCAATGGAAAAAGCCTGATTCGTTCCAAGGCCCCGTTCCAAGTTTTTTTTTAGTGTAACTTTTTTTATAGTGTAACACTGTGTTCTGCGTCCTGATTGGCTAAGAGACTGTAGACCCAGGACTAAACGTGGACTAAACCAGGTCTAAACAAGTTTCGTAACTTGAATTTTCTTTCGTATCTAGAGACCAAATTTTAACGTGAAGGCGTTTCGTAACTTGGAATTTTCGTTTGTTGGGCCTTTCGTAAGGTGAGGTACCACTGTATTTATTCATAACCACTGCACTAAATAAGGATAGATACACATTCTTACTTACCTATTCCTTACATCCTCTTACATTAAATTAATTACATTCTTACATTCCTCTTTCACTATTGCCAGGTGAAACTGCCCTGTAAAAATAACAATTAAAATAAAAAATGTTTCTAGTCATGATTGGAGGTGACAAAAACTGTTCTATTTTAGTAAATGTAACATGTGATTTAAACGTTTCTCCTCTGTCCACAGTAACCCAGAGGAGGGCTCTGTGGGCCTGACCCAGAGCTTCTCTCAGGAGCACTTCTCTAAGTTCCCCCCTCTGCTGGGCACGGGCTCCAGCTCCTACTCCAGCTTCAGCGCCGCCGGCTCCGAAGACAAGCCCCATGGCCCCCCCAGCTCCAACGCCTCCTCCCCACACCACACTCTCTACATGGAGTGGAGGGACGCGGGCGGGTACGACGACCGCAAGAGTGAGTCGTCCTGGGACGGCGACGCAGAAAGCCCCGGAGTCTTCGGCAACGCCCCCTCCTTCCAGCAGGGGGAGATGACGCACCACCAGAACAACGGCAGCTCGCCCGTGTACAGCCGCACTATGTCGTCCTGCTTCAGCGAGCCCTACGAGCCCCTCCCCCCCTCGTCCTCCCCGAGCGTCGCCTATGGAGACAGTCGCCGTGGCAGCACGTTGGCGCCCGAGGAGGAGGAGCTGATCTGCCGCTGGCGACAGCTCAGCGTGGAGGATTTGCATTCGTATCGCAGTCCCGGCCGCGCGTCACCGTACAGCTTCTCCGAGCAGCACTTCTCGGTCAGACCCGCCAAAATCCGATTGGGTCCCATGTACAGCAGCTTCCAGGAGGGCGCCGATTACTACCACCTGCACCACCAGGGCGGCGCCGTCATGGACCAGGGGTGGGTGGGAGCGGGCGCGGCAGGAAGCCAGGAATGCGGGATTAGGCAAGCGCACAGCCAAGCCCACCTGTACCGGGCGGAGGGCAGCCAGGGGTCCGAGCAGAGCCTGTACCACTCGGGAAGCTCCAAGGACCGGGAGGGGGCGGGTCCAGGGGCGGGGCCTGGGCTGGCGGGGCAGGGCCAGGAGTACGGGGAGGAGCGGAGTCCTAACAGCTCCACCGAGTCTCTCCACCAGAGGTCGCTGGAGATGGCGGCGGATTTGCAGCACTACCAGGTGGAGATGCACAGCCTGCCCCCTCAGGTGAGCCAGGTGAGCCAGTCCCCGCCCCCGGCACCGCCCCCTCCTTACGGCCACGCCCCCCTGACCAAATTTGGGTCTCTGGGGTTGACCCGGAAGGACAGTCTGACCAAGGCCCAGCTCTACGGGACACTACTGAACTGAACCACTTTTGTATTACCTGTTTACAAAGATCAGGCAAAACACTACGACCATTACACCTGACGCCACACCACATACGCCATCATACTATACTGAGAAAGTTTACATGGGGTTGGTCCATTTTTGATTTCCCCCAGTGCATTCTCGACAAAACACAAACAGGGGCGGGATTTTATTTGTGTTAAAGTACAGAGAGGATGAGAGCCAAACCTGGGCGATGAGATGATTTTAAGATTTCAACAAAAAAACAATGTCACCGTTTTAATATTTTAAATCTAAAAACAGTTTTCTTGGCAAAACTGAGCTTTAAAAATGGCTAAACCTAACTAAATATGACGGTGAGTAACAGTTCTGTCTGAGTGTCTCCTGTGCTTGGGTTGCCATGGTTTCTTCCGTGGACCATTTCTGAATCTGATGACCAAAAATATCTCTGCTTTAATTCAGGCCTAAACCAGGTCTAACCCAGGAAAACTAAACCAGGTCTAGTACCTCTGATAGATACTGACCTGTGCACTGCAGATTACATTAAAACCAGGTCTACACCAGGACTAAATCAGATTTTAACCAGGTCTGAAAAATACTGAACACAGCAGATTGGCAACACCCCATAAGAGCTGCAGCAAATCAGGACTAAACCAGGTCTAACCCAGGACTAAGCCAGGTCTAAGCCTGAACTGAACCAGGTCTAACCCAGGACTAAACCAGGTCTAAACCTGAACTAAACCAGGTCCAACCCCGGCTAGGACTAAACCAGGTCTTAACCACCTCTGATACTGTCTAAAGCAAAGTGGGAACTCCCCACAAGAGATACAGAAACCAGGACTTGAACAGGACTTTAAGTGGACTAAACCAGGTTTAAACCAGATCTAAACCAGGTCTAACCCAGAACTTAACCAGATGTAATCCAGAACTAACCCAGGTCTAACCCAGGATTAAACCAAGTTTAAACCACAACTGATACTGTCCACTGCAGAGCAAGAACTCCCGACAAGAGATACAGAAACCAGGTCTTACCCAGAACTAAACCAGGTCTAACCAAGGTCCAGGTCTTAACCTCCTCTAATACAGTCCATGCAGGGAACTCCCCACGAGAGATACAGAAGCCAGGATTAGCCAGGACTTAATGTGGATTAAACCAGGTCTAAACCAGGTCTAAACCAAGTTTTAACATCCACTGATACTGTCCACTGCAGAGCAAGAACTCCCCACGAGAGCTACAGAAACCAGGACTTACCCAGAACTAAACCAGGTCAAACCCAGAACTAAACCAGGTCAAACCCAGAACTAAACCAGGTCTACACCTTTGTCTGATCCTTTTGCCATACCGCAGTGGTCATAATGTTTTGCCTGAGAGCTTGCGGAGAGAGGCATGTCCACTTCGACCAGAGGATTTTCATATATGTAATTATAACTGTTTACTATTATTCAAAAGGCTTGGAGAGTTTTTATGCTGCAGGTGCCAATTCTGTACGGCGCACCGAAGCTTTTACTACTGGTCTGAATCTAATGTATTTAACACATGTAAAACTGAGTGATATATTCTATTTTGTATGTAGACCTTCATAGGAATCCCGTTTAAATTAGAATATGTAAATAAAATGCGAAATATATGCTACTTATATTGATACTTAAGTCAAGTCCTACACATTAGAAGGTAGTCTTTTTACCAATCGGAAACTTGAAGTATCATAGCCTAAAAATATTGAGTAAACTGAAATCAAGTTATGGATTAAAACTTATTGTAACACTTTGTTTTTTAAATTCGATGGTTTTGATGGCTGTTCTGTTGTTTCTTGATGGTTTTCAGGTATCTGTCCTATAGCAGTGCATATGATTATTAATGGTCATTATATTATATTTACATTATTCTTGGTATACTTTCTGCTTTTGGATATCCTGAGGTTTTTCCCGCCCCGTTTCTACCTCACGTTCAGTCAGATGCCCTTCCTGCCCAGCCGCTGTGCTCCTGTTCTTTTTGGTGCATGTTTGGATATTTGGGTTGTTTTGTTTCTATAATAAAGCACAATTCGACATAAACACGGCGATCTGGTATCGTGTGTCTGTTGGATTCATTAAAGTTGCACTGTCAAACCTTTTGAGGGGAGGCTCCACCATCTGTCTCTATGCTGGTAGTAAAGCTTACAGATCTATACGTTATGTAATGGAGGCGTGCTGGTGTCACCTGCCTGTCGCCAAGTCCTTAAAATAGCATGACTTTGGCTACGTTCAGACTGCAGGGCTTTTTTTTTTTTTTACAATTTGAGCCTTATTTCGGTAATAAAACAAGTTGTTTTACTCACCCATAGCACTTTGGTGTCATATGGAGCACTTCCAGAGATGTTTTATATTTGTGGTTAGCCTAGCGCAACTTCTAGCCATAGCTCGGGGCATATAATATATTCCCCAAGCATGTAATATGCCCCGTGCGGGCTCCAAATAGCACAAACTTTAGCACTTTTCAAATCATAGAAGCCCGATGTCTTCGTTTGAAGCAAAAGTGGCCTGTAATCCGAGATTTATCCATAGTTTACAGCTTTGCGTTTCATGTTTGGGTCCGGGGAGCTGAGAGCACAGTCCGCGCATGCGCACTGACGTCCTCATCTACTCGAAACTATGGCTAAATCTCGGATTACAGGCCACTTTTGACCAAACGAAATCGTAGACTAAGACATCGAGCTTCTATGATTTGAAAAGTGCTAAAGTTTGTGTTATTTGGAGACCGCAAAGTAATGCCCCGAGCACTCAAGTTAACGGATACGCTACAACATAACTTCTACGAAACTGCTCAAAATGACACCAAACTGCTATGGGTGAGTAAAACTACTTGTTTTATTGCCGAAAGAAGACTCAGATTGTTAAAAAAAAACGTTACTTTTCCTTTAAAGCTCAGTTCGGATTTTTTTGTGAAATCCGATTTTTTTTGCGACGTCGTTCACATTTACAATAAAATGCTACTTGTATGTGATCTCCAGTGTGAACTTTAAACGCCCCAAAAGTGTCCCGAATGCGCCTTGGAGGACAAGACGAGGTCACATGCAGCGAGTGTACTCAGTGTAGGGATGGGGTCGATCCGATCCAGTATCAGTATCGGGTTCCGATATCAATGTAATTCACAGATTGGAAATTTCCGATCCAACCTGTGAAAATTTCCGATCCATGATCCATGTCTGTATAGACACATTATCTGCTGAAATGACTCCACGAGTGATTCCCCGTCGGCTGCTCTGCTCCTGCTGCGAAATGTGGAATGGATTTCCTGAACGGAGGCGTATCTCAATGATCCGCAGAGTAATGATGAGACACGCCTCCGTTCTGGAAATCCATTCCACAGTTTGCAGCCAGCTAGCAGGCGAACTACCAGCGCGAGCTAGCAGGCGAACCAACTTTTCATCACAACATGTCCGCTGTGTGGAAATACTTTTTAGTAGAAACACCTCAAAGCAAGACAGCAACGTGCAATGTTTGCAAAGCCGTTGTACCGAGAGGCGGAAGTTATTTATCAGAGACTGCGCTACCCGAACTCTACAACCGAGTGTCAACCAGGTTAGCTAATCTCACAGAATTTCCTGTTCTTCTGACGTCCTTTTATGACCTATACTTAACTCAAGTTGCCTTTTGGGACACACAAACACTTGTTCATATCATAGGCCTACTAACCTGTAGAGAGGCGTTTATTTGTAGTTAAAGGGATATGCCACCCCCAGGTCAAACTTGGGCATCTCCCCACAGTCCAGAGACTAAAATAAGTGGTGGAAAGCGTTTTTCTGGTGACCGAGCCATTGTCCAGGTCTGTCAGCACTGACCGCCGCGGTATCTGCAGCTACTCCGCGTTAGACGGGAGTCTAACGTCGCCAGAGAAAGATTTCGGCCAAAAGGAATTAATTTGCTCAATGCGTTTCCCAATTACTTTCTGTGTAGTGCGCATTCATATCGAGTGCACATAAATGTGCAAATCAACACGGAGAGCTTGACTTGGTCATTTTGGGTGGGAACTATTTTTCAGTGCGGAAAAAGACAGCCGAAGCACACACCACACTGACAGGGGAATTCCAGTTACGCACCAGGAAGGCAGTTCCCCTGTTACGCAGCGTGATGTGTGCTTCGTCTTTTTCCGCACTGAAAAATAGTTCCCACCCAAAATGACCAAGTCAAGCTCTCCGTGTTGATTTGCTCATTTATTTGCACTCGATATGAATGCGCACTACACAGAAAGTAATTGGGAAACGCATCGAGCAAATTAATTCCTTTTGGCCGAAATCTTTCTCTGGCGCCGTTAGACTCCAGTCTAACGCGGAGGAGCTGCAGATACCGCGGCGGTCAGTGCTGACAGACCTGGACAATGGCTGCGTCACCAGAAAAACGCTTTCCACCACTTATTTTAGTCTCTGGACTGTGGGGAGATGCCCAAGTTTGACCTGGGGGTGGCATATCCCTTTAAACAATAATGATGATAATATTGAAACAAACAGTTTTGGTATCGGAATAGTATCGGTATTGGCCGATATCCAAATTCAGGTATTGGGATCGGATGTGAAAAAATGTGGATCGGTGCATCTCTAGCTCAGTGTTTACAGAAGTAGCCTAAACATGGACACAAGCATTGAGCGCCTGGAGATTTTAAAGTTGCTGTCGTACCAGAGCCAGAACATGTACAACTTATTTGTTTTAAGGAGGAGATTGAGAAGGAGAAGGTTTTTGGCCTTGGCATTTGTGGGGCAGTGGCAGCAACGTCCGTAGAAAGGAACGTGTTGATGCTGAGAGTGGTGGGATTGTACGTTTGTGTACATTTGTGAGCGCCTACTTGTACCACTCTCACTTGTTGATGACGTGTAGGTCGGATGAACGCGACCTGGCCGTTCAGACTGAAGTCGCATGTCAAAAGATCAGATATGTATCGGTTTTAGGACCACATATCCAAGTGGCCTGGGTCGCATTTGAAAAAATTGGATGTGTGTCGTTCAGACTGTCATTAAAAGATCAGATACAGGTCGCATAGAGGCAAAAAAAAAATCAGATGTAGGTCGCTGCAGTCTGAACGTAGCCTTTTACAGTATCAATGAAGGACCCATCTTCAGTTCTTACCTAGCTGGAGGATTAGGTGATGGTGGAACCCACTTGGACACAGCAAAACAAGGCGTTGAAGGTGAACCTTGTTATGTGCTTTACCACTGAGTCATTATTGGATTGGTGGGAGTAATCTACTATTATAGCCACAACTGCCCTGGGGCCGACTGATGGAAGCGAGGCTGCACCATTTTTGGGGCCTCCTCCCACCACCACCATCAATCACGCACACACACCAGTTTCACACTAGGCAATGTGGGTGAAGTGTTTTGCCTAAGTACACAACAAATCCCTACCATACACCTCCATTCCAAGTACTAACCAGGCCCAGCCCTGCTTAAAGGAAAAGTAACGTTTTTTTTACAATCTGAGCCTTCTTTCGGCAATAAAACAAGTAGTTTTACTCACCCATAGCGCTTTGGTGTCAATTGGAGCAGTATCGTAGAAGTAATGTTGTAGCCGTTCTGTTCTACTAATGATTCCGTATCCGTTAGCGTGAGTGCTCGGGGCATTACTTTGCACTCTCCAAATAACACAAACTTTAGCACTTTTCAAATCACAGAAGATCGCTGTGTCAGGGTAGACTTTTAGTGGATTCCAAAATGGCCTGAAACCCGATATCCAGCTATAGTTTCATTTGATGACGTCATCAGAGAGGACAGTGCGTGAACTCAGCTGTTTTGTAAACACCGCTAGTCCGAAAGAAGCCAACACCGCTCTGAACTTTACTTTTCTGTTGCAATATCGGGTTTCAGGCCGTTTTGGAATCTACTAAAAGTCTACGCTGACACAGCGATCTTCTGTAATTTGAAAAGTGCTAAAGTTTGTGTTATTTGGCGACCGCAAAGCAGTGCCCCGAGCACTCACGCTAACGGATACGGGATCATTAGTAGAACAGAACGGCTACAACATTACTTCTACGATACTGCTCCAATTGACACCAAAGTGCTATGGGTGAGTAAAACTACTTGTTTTATTGCCGAAAGAAGGCTCAGATTGTAAAAAAAAACGTTACTTTTCCTTTAACTTCTGAGATCAGAGAAGATCAGGCTTTGACAAGGAGGTTTGTTCATAAATATACTGTTTTAAACCCACAACTAAAATATCAGTTTTTCCTATTACACATCATCTGGCGCTAAATAATGGTTTCATTATGCGAGTTTTGGATTGGCAGTTCACTGGATGAATCACTCTTTGTGAAGGCGCATTCATCCAGTGACAAGAAGCTGGTGGGAAGAAGCCATCTTTCATTTGTGTTTATTTGACTCGCAGAAACACTTTAAGTCATTACTCATCTTTGTCATTTAATTAATCTGACAATTCTTGGTACATTGATTCACTATTCAGTCTCCTATTTAGTCCTCCAGACCTATCCCCCCTCACTCTCCCCTTTAGTCCTCCAGACTCCTCCCTAAAAAAGTCACAATCTGAAACCTTGGTCAGAAAATCGCTCAAACTTTAATAGGTAATTTCATCAACACACTCACACTACACAATTACACTCCTCCCTCAGCTCCTCCGCGGATTCCCTCCAGTGTCTCAAAACTAGTCCATCTTTTTAGTCCAAGAACCCCCCAGACAACAGTCCCAAAATGACCCCCAAAGTCCTCCTTCACTCCTCCGCAATCCCCACCATCTGACAGCTAACTTCCCATAACCTTTTCGCCACCTGCTCGTCCATAGCCGCCGGCGTTAGCTCCTCCTCTTTACAGTTAGCGAAGCACTTCCCGGACACGCCTTCCACCTCCGGCGAGCTAGTCAGGTACAACGGCGTCTGCGCTCCCTCTAGCGGACTCTTGAAAAACGCCATGGACGCCAGGTTGAAAAGCGGTTTCGCCAAAAACGGTATTGCGACGTGCCTGCCCAGGTTTGTCCTCACTATCCCGGGCGTGAGAGCGTTGACAGTCACGCCGCTTCCTTCCAGTTTTTTAGCTAGCTCCAGCGTGAAGAGCAAGTTGGCGAGCTTGCTTTGGCTGTAGCAGAAGGCCTTGTCGTACCTGGTCTCACTGTTGAGATCGTCGAAATTGATGGAGCCGTATTTGTAGAGCTTGGAGGAGACCACGACGATGCGGCTGGGGGCGGACTTCTTGAGCAGGTCCAAAAGGAGGTGGGTGAGGAGGAAGTGGCCCAGGTGGTTGACGCCGAGCTGCATCTCGAAGCCATCCTCGGTCTTGGTGTAAGGGCACTGGTACACGCCAGCGTTGTTCACAAGCACGTCGATTTTGGGTTCCTCCTGAGTGGAAAGAGATGGAAATATGGTTATTGCTGTGAGAGAAAATGCATTAAAATGAAGTTTTGAATCCATACACTCAAAATATATTTAAAACCCCACTGTGTAACTTTTAAGCTAAAAAAGTAATAAAAATGACCGGAAAAAGGTGGCTTGTCCTCTTCAGGTGGGTGGAGAGTCCTTGCCTCAAGTGGAGGAGTTCAAATATCTCGGGGTCATGTTCACGAGTGAGGGGAGGATGGAGCGTGAGATTGACAGGCGGATCGGTGCAGCGTCGGCAGTGATGCGGTCGCTGTCCCGGACCATTGTGGTGAAGAGGGAGCTGAGCCGAACGGGAAAGCTCTCGATTTACCGTCAATCTACGTTCCTCCCCTCACCTATGGTCATGAGCTCTGGGTAATGACCAAAAGGACAAGATCGCAGATACAAGCGGCCGAAATGAGTTTCCTCCGCAGAGTGGCTGGGCGCTCCCTTAGAGATAGAGATCTGTTCTGGACGACTCCTGGACGCCTCCCTCTGGAGGTGTTCCGGGCATGTCCCACTGGGAGGAGGCTCCAGGGAAGACCCAGGACACACTGGAGGGACTATGTCTCTCGGCTGGCCTGGGAACGCCTTGGGGTCCCCCCGGAGGAGCTGGAGGAAGTGTCCGGGGTGAAGAAGTCTGGGAGTCCCCGCTTAGACCGTTGCCCCTGCGACCCGGCCCCGGATAAGAGGAAGAAAATGGATGGAAGTAATAAAAACCTGTTTTTTGATTTGAAAAAAAAAACAAAAAAAAAACATGTTCTTACTCTGAGCAGGCTTGCATGTCCACAAACCTCACTTGTATTGCTGTAAGTTGCTCCTTTGAGTATAATCTATGGAGAATGTTTCAAAGTATGGTCTTAAGAGCCCACAATATGCTTTTTATCCATGTTATAATGTTGTTTTCTCATCACAAAAACACCTGGAAGTGTGTTCTGTTTCAGTTTAACATATTTAAACCGAGTTCTTCTCTCAAACAGAAAACACTCTTAAAACTAACAAGTGTCTATTTTGTCTAATATAGGACCTTTAACTTTCTATTTCCATAGTCATCCCAGTGATATGCCACCTCCAGAAAGTTACACGGTGTTGTTTAATGGAGATATTTTATGCAAAACCACATCTTTTCTGAGCTTTGAAACATATTGTGTTTTCTGCCTCATCATGAGCTCACTCGGAGCTGTACGTGAGTGACTCAGGTTTGAGTAATCCTCTATTGTCCTGAGGTCTGAGCGCTCTGGGAATTTCCATTTGTACCCATCACATCGCACAGCTCTGTCATATCAACTATACAAAACACTAAATATATACACAAATATGTATAAATAAAACCACTGTAAACAAAAGTATGACGATATAAAGCCAGGAGTAGAAAATCTGGAGTTTTCAACAGGAAGTCAATTAGTCTTTCACGATACTAAATGAAAAGTATTCACAAGTCAAACTGGACCAAGACGCCAAAAAGGTCAACAGACACGCACACACACATTCATACAGAAAATCACCAGTGTTGGGGAAATGTTTTGCCCCAGGACACAGCAGCATGCCGAGGTCAGAGCCAAGATTGAACCCCAAAAAGTCCTCCACAATCCCCACCATCTGACAGCGAACCCATAACCTTTCCGCCACCTGCTCGTCCGTAGCCGCAGGCGTTAGCTCCTCTTCTTTACAATTAGTTAAGCACTTCCTGGACACGCCCTCTACCTCGGCGAGCTAGCCCGGTACAACAGCGTCTGCGCTCCCTGTAGCGGACTCTTGAAGAACACCATGGATGCCAGGTTGAAAAGCAGTTTCACCACAAAAAAATAAAATAAAATAAAAATCGACAGCAGCATACAGAGGTGTGAGCTGAGATTGAACCATCGACCTCTGGGGTTGAGGGTGAATGCTCCACCACTGAGCCCCGTACATTTGAATAAACATATGAATAATTCTGCGCATTAATGCATTTGCTGAGTGATGTCACATAGTACATTGACAGGATTTTAAATAGAAATAGCTGAAGTGAAATCTCAAATGGGACTTAAGGTCTTAGGAGAGACGCTGAACCATCTGGACGTGTCGCTGTGGTCCTACACTGACACCTAGTGGTTGGACATGGGTTTACATGGGAATGGAAATAAAGTGGACTTTTAATTGCAGTTTTAACCCAGTACTTTTTAGCTGTACCCAGTTCAAATGTAGCATTTTTTGAGCTATTGTTATGCATTTAATCTTATTGTTTATAGTTGGGAGATAAGCTGGTACAGGTTTGCACAAGTTATATTTGTCTGAATTCTCAAACAATAAAACAAAATCATCATTATTGTTAGTGTTATTTTATATTCACACATTCTTACCTGGACTTCAGTTAGTACTTTTAGACCTGGGGTGTCCAAACTATGGTCCAGGGGCCAAATGTCATTTGTAAAATGTAATTCCTGTTGGCCATCAGACCTCCTGATGTATGAACCCAAATGAACATAAGCAAAACATGCAAATGTAAATTACAATGCATTTTAGACACAAACCTAAAATAAATGTTCCAAGCCTTATCAAAGTTACAGTGGCTCTGTTATCACCATGTAAAATACACACACCCATGAGAACCCACGGTGACACCAGTGTAATAAACACTTTGAATGCCCCAGTCTTTTCCTCATAAAGTTTTATGTCTGACCTGAACTCAATATTAAGTCCCTAAACGACATAAAAATCCTGGTATGATGACCATGTGACAGTCATGTGACCAAGAGGAGGTGGGCTGCTATATCCTGTGTGCAAATTTCAAGAAAGCAGCTAATTTCAAAAAGCAGATTTTTGATACTTCAGGTCATTTCAAACACATTTAACAGTTCCAGTGCTTTGATAACATGTCCTATATATCAGTTTGGACTGTGGGTATCGAAGTAATATGTAACCCCTCTGCCTAGGGTTACTGGACTAGTAGCATTCCAACAGAGCCTTGTTCTCGCATCTCGCCCATTTCCGCCTTGTTCCAGTAGCCCAATAACCTGGAAAATCCCAGGCTGCTTTCGTTCGTTCCAATCTGAAAGACAGCCTGGCAATGAGGCTAAGCTAGCTCTCCTGATTTGGGGAGCCAATCAGAGAGCGGGGAGGGGTGGAAAGACAGTGACCACGTGACAAACGGAAACTTGTAGTTTGAACTGACATGATTGGCTATGGGCTACGTATACGCCAAATGATAGACATTCGTAATGCCCAATAAACGGCCGTTGGTGATCGTAAACCACACCTCCGCTACAAGATATTCAGTAGGTGGCTCTCAGACCATATATCACTTGTGATATGGTCTGGTGTAAACCAGGCAAGTAGCCCATTTTTCATCAAGGTGCTCTGGTTCCCCAGCACCTGACGCAGACCTTGTTTGGCCGGGCGGCATCTGAGCTGGCATCTCGTAAGGTTCATTATCTCTCATCATTGTATGAGGTGGGCGGTATTGTGAAGGATCTTGCCCAAGGACCCACACTGGCTTGCTCATTTGCCCCTCAGGGTGGGATTTTATATATAAATATAAAAACAATTTCCCTTGTGGATCAATAAAGTTTGTCTAAGTCTAAATGTCACATTGGGCTTTTTAGCCTTAAAATAAGATTGAAAAACCTGATGTGAGCGATTTGTCACAATAACATGGTCATGGACGATAATGGTCCTGCATAATTTTCCTTTAAGGAAAAATGGGTTTCTTATGGGCTAAATAACTCATTATTCACCACTTGTCTGTGGCCCTTGAATATGTGGCCACTGGTGAAAGTTTGGACATCCCTGTTTTAGACTCATTTGGCTCTCACCTCTCCTTGTAGCAGAACAGGGAAAACAGAAGGTTTTTCTGCAATAGTAGCTTATTTCAGAGTCAGAAAGCAGGTCCTAGTGCATGTACCATATTAGTTTTGGTTCCCCCTTGCTCTTCTCTATTGTGGCGGTGCTTTTTAGCTGAGTTCAGCATTTGGACAGAGCTCATGTCAGGAGCCAGGAGCAGAATACATGTACTGACATCTGCACTTGGACTAAATAAGGTCAGATGGGCCTAAGCCAAAGCAGCAAACCTCAGGTCGTCTAAACCAGGACTAAAGTCTAGTTCCAGTTTTGGATCTCACATGAGAAGAACAGACACTGAACCCTCTCACTTCCCCCTCACCTTCGTGATCTCCTCACAGAAGCTCCGCACAGACCGGAGCGAGGCCAGGTCCAGGATCTTGATGACCAGCTCCCCCTGCTCCTGCCCGGCCTGGCTCCTCAGCTCCCGGGCCGCCTCCTCCGCTCTGGCCCGGTCCCGACACGCCATGATGACCCGGGCCTGCAGCTTGAGCAGCTCCCCGGCCAGGGCCTTCCCGATGCCGCTGTTGGCCCCGGTGATGATGACCGTCTTCCCCCGCATGGCTCCGGCGGGGTAGTGGAGCAGCTCTGCGGGCTTCTGCTGAGGGAAGAGCCGGCGGAGGAGGACCAGAACCGCACCGCCCACGACAGCGGCTACGAGCACCGCAGAGAGCATGGACCTGCGCGGGACACGGGTGGGACACGGGCGGGATACGGGTGGGACAGTGAAGGACAGGAGACACGTGAGGGACCGTTTGTTTTCTGTTTGTTTTTGTGGATCTTTCTCTGTTATAATGTGCAGACTTTACGATAGTGGGGTGCGCCCTCTGCTGGACAGGATGACCGGATAAAACGTGGATATATTTTATTTTATTATTTTATTTTTAATTTTATTATTATTATTTTTATTATTATTTTATTTGCTATTATTATTTTTATTATTATTTTTATTATTATTTTATTTGCTATTATTATTTTTATTATTTTATTTTATTTTGGGCAAGTAAGTAATGATAGTGGCGTGACTATCATATTACTTATGATATGATAGTGATATTTTATGAGTAGGGTGCGCCCTCTGCTGGACTGTATGACCTAATACAACGTGGATATATTTTATTATTATTATTAGGGGACAAGCACCGTAGGTGCCATCCGATGGCAGAGGAAACACAGAAATGCGTTTGCACTGCATCACCTTTGCTCTCCCCCAGGCCCCTTTCTTCATCCCTTTGGTCCTCTACATTCCCCCTGTTTCTCTTGGCCCTTGTGCCCAGTGGTGTTTATTCCCGTACCCGCATCCCCCGATGTGTCTTCTGAGTGCTTTGTAAATGTTATTGTGGTGATGAAATATGTACTATTATGTACCTGAAGTGTGTATTATTGTGTACCTTGTAATATTAAAAGATAAAAAAAATTGTGTTTGCTCAGCGTTGCCTAGGGGCGTTGCCTAGCAACCCTTTGATCTTTCCTTTGATGTTCTGGTCTCCTGATTCTAATTATTAGGGGGACAAGCACCGAAGGTGCTTAGGCACCCTATAGGAATTGCTTTGCGTTGCCTAGGCAAGTTGCCTAGGCAAGTTGCCTAGTAACCCTTTGATCTTTCCTTTGATGTTCTGGTCTCATGATTATTATTATTATTAGGGGGCCAAGCACCGAAGGTGCTAGGCACCCTATAGGGTGTTTGCTTTGCGTTACCTAGCGAAGTTGCCTAGCGAAGTTGCCTAGCGAAGTTGCCTAGCAACCCTTTGATCTTTCCTTTGATGTTCTGGTCTCCTGATTGTTATTATTCTTTATTCCTTTCACCATGGGAGTCTATGGCAACCCCTAGAACCGTCTGGTAAAAAGTTGTGAAATTTTGCATGCACATTCTAGCCAGTCTCCTCATTACCCACAGCGATTTATAGGCCCCCAGCCCCAACCGTCTAGCGGCACCAGCAGCTCAAAGTTGCAGAAATTTGTCAATTGCCTAGCAACGCACCTAGCAACCTTTGATCTGTCTTTGATGTGTCTGTTCTGACAGGGTTAGACCCTGACCCTGTCATACTCTGTTAGATCCTGTCAGACCTTGTTAGACCCTGTCAAACGGTGCTTGGCCCCCACATTGCTGCTTGCAGCTATATTTATTATTATTATTATTACAGGGGGTCCTCGGGTTACGACGGTCTCGACTTACGATGTTTCGTGGTTACGAACGCGCCCCCATTAAAAAAATAAAATAAAAATTACGCGTCATTCCGTCTTACGCGGTTTAGCGTGGTAAGCGACGTAAACAAACGCGAACGGTGCGCGGCGCACGGCGGAAGAATACACTCTGTTGTGGTTGTAGGGCGGAGAAGACGGCCTCGTGTGTGTGCCCAATGTGGGCGGAAGTACCTGATGTGGGCTCTGATCTGCTCCTATGAAAGCGGCAGTGATAACCAAGCAGCGTAGTGGTCTAATTATTGAGATGGAAAGGTTATTGGTGCTTTGGTTGGAAGATCAAAGTCAAAATCCAACTTACGATGAAATTCGGGTTACGACGCGTCTTAAGAACGGATCAACGTCGTAACCCGAGGACCCCCTGTATTCTATATTCTTTTTTCAATGGGAGTCTATGGCAACCCCTAGAACCGTCTGGTCAAAAGTTGTGAAATTTTGCATGCACATTCCAGCCAGTCTCCTCATTATCCACAGCAATTTATAGGCCCCAAGCCCCAACCGTCTAGTGGCACCAGCAGGAATTTTCAGGAATTGCCTAGCAACGCACCTAGCAACCTTTGATCTGTCTTTGATGTGTCTGTTCTGACAGGGTCTAACCCTGTCAGAACAGACGCTGTCAGACCCTGTCAGACTCTGTTAGACCCTGTCAGACTCTGTTAGACCCTGTCAGACCCTGTTAAACCCTGTTAGACCCTGTCAGACTCTGTTAGACCCTGTCAGACCCTGCATGCGGCCTACATGCTGAGGCCTACATGAACCTTCGGTGCTTGGCCCCACATTGCTGCTTGCAGCTATATTTATTATTATTATTATTATTATTATTATTATTATTATTATTATTTTATGTTTTTTTGTAATTATTTTTGATTATTATTATTTTATTTTGGGCAAGTAAGCAAATTAACATGGCATTTAAGATGTCAATTTTTTTTTATTGCTTACTTGCCCAAAATAAAATAAAAAGATAAATCTATATAAAATAAAATAATAAAATAAAATATCCATATCATATGGTCTAATGTAAAATGTCTGAAGAATGCAAAAGACAGATCATTATGTTAAATTAGAAAAGGGGGGATGGGATTAAATGAATTTTCTTCTTCCCACTCCTTTTTGGAAAAATGTTTTTTTTTTTTTCCTGTTATGTAATTTGCTTTCTTCAGACATTTTACATTAGACCATATGATATGGATATTTTATTTTTATGATTTTATTTTATTTTGTTTTATTATGTTATTTTATATAGCTTTATTTTTTATTTTATTTTGGGGGCGACAGTAGCTCCTTGGGCAAGACACTTAACCCCACCTTGCCCCCAGTGTCTGCGGACACTGTTAGCCCCCATGGCAGAAGATACATCAAGGCCTGTTGTGACGTGAGCCGTCCTCCTGTGGACCCACCACCCGCGGGAGGATTCATGGTGCATTGTGTTCTGGGCAGCAGAACACTGCTTGGACTGCTGCCTCCGCGACCCAGAAAATGGAAAAGTGGAAGAAGATGAATGAATGAATATTTTATTTTGGGCAAGTAAGCAATAAAAAAAAATGGACTGGAAAAATTGATTATTTTGCAGTCTGTTTTATAGGAAGAATGTTTAGTAAAGTACTTAAAGGAGGCAGTTTTTAAAGAGAGAGTAGTTACTACATCCTTTTACTCTTGAGTAATTTTAGTGACTCTTCCCATGTGTTATGAATCATTTTTGAGCATTTGTGTTTCCTGTACCATTCCATACCATTTTGTACATTATTTAGGGTTTTTGTCCTAGTTACATCAACTTTTAATTGTAAATAACATGTTATTTATTTGCAGTAATGATGTTATGCCATGTTATAATGTTGTTACCTCCTGAGAAACACACCACACAGGCTATTAGCTGCCTGTTGCCTTTTCACTCGTAAACTTCCCCTTACGGCGATCCGCATCCGTCGTTCACTTCCGCTAAAGGTTAACAGGCTAATAATAAGTAATAGGCGCGCAGTGATACAAATCGAGACGAGATATGCAAATGCGAAAATACGCTGCTGGATTTTTCGTGGACAACTGTTTAGGACGCAAATATATCACCTTTTGGACAATTTTTTTGTTTTGAGAAGAAAAACAAGCTTTATTACGAGTCCCCGCGAACTTACCGGACCTAATTACCTGAGCTCCAGAACACGAGCAGAACCGGGCTGAGCGCAAACTGTCAGAGGTAAACCAGTGTTACCGCACGTAACTTTTAGAAGGAAACCCATACAGATTAACATTTAAAAAAAACACACACACACACACACTATCCCTTTAAAGGTAAACAAAGTGATTTCATCCTTCTCAAACTCTAAAGCTAAGGATATCCATGGACTTGACACCATATTATTTATTAACATATTATTTATTACTTCCAATTACGAGAATAATAAATGTTCCCTTCAGGAGTGTACCTTTCCCACCGCACTAAAACCTGCTATTGTAACTCCAATTTATAAATCAGGTGATAAACAAGTCATAAGTAACTATAGACCCATAAGCATACTGCCTGTTTTTTTCAAAAGCAGTAGAGAAAGTGGTTGCTGAACAGTTAACAACACACGTGGAAAATGAGGCCCCGCTACACCCTATTCAATTCGGCTTCAGAACTAATCACTCTACTGAAAAAGCGTGTTGTTATTTAATGGAGTCAATTAAATCAAGCCTTGACACAGGAAAGGTGGTAGGTACGGTATTTTTAGACCTTCCCAAGGCTTTTGATACAGTTAACCATGCTGTATTGTTATTAAAACTGAATCTAAACTGTCCGTGGATACCTTTAGCTGGTTAAAATCCTACTTAGCTGGGCGCTCTCAGTGTGTTGGTGTAAATGAGCAAGTGTCTGAAATGAGAGAGTGTATTACGGGAGTCCCACAGGGATCGATTCTAGGGCCACTATTGTTCAGCCTATATATTAATGACCTCCCATCCGTGTGTGACGAAGTTGGTGTCCAGATGTATGCTGACGACGCTGTCATTTACACGGACGGGAAGGATCATGAACACATGGCAGCCAAATTATCAATGGCAATGGAAAAAATTGCACATGGTTGAAGGACTCTTGGCCAATGTTCCCTCTAAGGTGCGCGCATGCGCAATTGCGCACTGCCCAGACGTTCAGTGCACACATCAAATTCTTTTCAGCGCATAAAATAAAATCTAACTTGAACTGAGCGCTGGTTTGACACACGGAATCCAGTCTGATAGATTCAGGTTGCACATGTGAATGTGCACATGCGTTAGGAACAAGCCAACTAAAAACAGACACATTTCGACCGCATTTCGCTCGCTTCCTTCAGTATGACCGTAGTTGTAGTGCACATCTTCGAGCAGCGGCAGGTCCGCACCAGCCGACAGGAGCGCTGCCGCACACACTCCACGTAGGGACGAACAGAAGAGGAGACAGGTAGAGCCATAATGTAATCCTCAGCTGTTTTCTTTTTTCTGGCCCAGTCATAGTTTTTTGTGAGCCAAAATAACGGGACTTTCTCAAAGTGTGAATCCTCTCCCCAGAGCGTTATTCCACAGAGCTCTGACACTCACACAAAATTACTTAAATAGGCTGATGATTAAAAAGCAAGATATAAACTGATAAAAATTTATACTTATTTTGGAGAAAGTCTCATCTTATAGTGGCCTATAGGTCCTACAATCCCTAAAAAAATCTGCAGCTATATGCAGGCTATATATTTATCAAGCTGAAAAAATCTCTCTTCATGTGGTTTTACAGGTTTATACACTATAATTAAATGTTATATATGTATGAGGTTATTTTTCAAATATTGTAATGTTCAATGTTTCACTGACCACACCAGGACCCTCACACTGACATACAACATGTACAAAGCTCATGAACAGATTTTGTCTTTGTCATTCTAAGCAGACCAAAAAAAAAATCAGTTATATTAAAAGTAATCTAAAGGAAATCACTGCAGTAATTTGATGAATAACCTATGTAACTTGCAATGATCTCAGGTGTGATACTGGTGTGGCCACAGTGTGCATGTCGGATGTCGCTCACGGGGGTCCAAGGAACGCTCAGGGAGTTTGTGTGTTTGCTCAGACACATGAAAAATTAGGGGGAACATTGCTCTTGGCTAACACTGAATGTTGGTAAAACAGCCACAATGTTTTTCTCCACAAAACAAAATAAAAGAACATATCCCTTAATCACAGTAAATGGCAAAACTATTAAAAATGTTGATGAATACAGATATCTTGGCATCATTTAGATAACAGACTAAGTTTTAAAAAACACATACGAAATTCCCTGACAATACAAGGAGTAAAAATGTATCTAAATGCAATGATACTACCTCATTTAATTTTTGGTGTTTCATGCTGGCCACAAGCCAACCAAATCACAATAAAACCTTTAGAATCTCTTTATAAACACTTAAGATTCTAGATCGGAAACCACGAAAATACCATCACTGTCAGATATTAAATAAACATAAAATGCTCAACTTTGATAATACAATTAAACTGGCCAATCTAAGGTTCAAGATTATCAATAATGTGGCACCACCATTGAAAAAGTTTATCCATTTAACATCTGATCAGATGGTCAGAACAACCAGGTCAACGATCAGTGGCCAATGCGAAATACCAAAATGGAAAACATCAAACATCACAATCTCAAACAATCTCAGAATGGAACAAACTTTCAACTGAGCTAAAATTATGCAAATGCTTAAAAAAATTTAGCCTGGAAATTAAACAACAATTTCTAAGAGTGCAGACGTGTCAGCGTTAAAGAAGGGGGAACAGGTATCGGGGAAAGAGTTTTAATTATTTTTTACTAATTGATGAAATGTATCACTGTATCACTGTGCCACTGTAAATATTATGAACTGCATTGTTTATATGCTTTATGTTCATTGTTTGTGATGTTGTTTGTCTCAGGGACTGCAGATGGAAATTAAAGTCTGGTATAAAGCATCTTTTCATTTATTGTGATTAATGCTCCTGTACATTGTACCTGTCAAATAAATCAAATAAACTAAACTAAAAACACATGGAATGGAAATGGAAATCATCAGAACGTCTTCACGAAACTGTGCAGTGCGCTGTCGTGCTGCCCCCTAGACTAAAACTAAACTAAACCCGGACTAAAACTGGACTAAACCTGGACTAAAACTAGACTAAAACTAAACTAAACCTGGACTAAAACTGGACTAAAACTGGACTAAACTTGGACTAAAACTAGACTAAAACTAAAGTAACCCTGGACTAAAACTGGACTAAAACTGTACTAAAGCTGGACTACACCTGGATTAAAACTGGACTAAACCTGCACTAAAACTAGACTTAAACTAAACTAAAACTGGACTAAAAGTGGACTAAACATGGACTAAAACTGGACTACACCTGGATTAAAACTGGACTAAACCTGCACTAAAACTAGACTAAAACTAAACTAAAACTGGACTAAAAGTGGACTAAAACTGGACTAAAACTGGACTAAAACTAGACTAAACCTGGACTAAAAGTGGACTAAAACTGGACTAAAACTGGACTAAAACTAGACTAAACCTGGACTAAAACTGGACTAAACCTAGACTAAAACTGGACTAAACCAGGACTAAAACTGGACTAAAGCTGGACTAAACCGGACTAAAACTGGTCTAAACCCGGACTAAACCGGACTAAAACTGGACTAAAACTGGAGTAAAACTGGACTAAAGCTGGACTAAAAACTGGACTAAAACTGGACTAAAACTGGACTAAACCTGCACTAAAACTAGACTAAAACTAAACTAAAACTGGACTAAAAGTGGACTAAACCTGGACTAAAACTGGACTAAAACTAGACTAAACCTGGACTAAAAGTGGACTAAAACTGGACTAAACTTGGACTAAAACTAGACTAAAACTAAAGTAACCCTGGACTAAAACTGGACTAAAACTGGACTAAAGCTGGACTACACCTGGATTAAAACTGGACTAAACCTGCACTAAAACTAGACTTAAACTAAACTAAAACTGGACTAAAAGTGGACTAAACATGGACTAAAACTGGACTACACCTGGATTAAAACTGGACTAAACCTGCACTAAAACTAGACTAAAACTAAACTAAAACTGGACTAAAAGTGGACTAAAACTGGACTAAAACTGGACTAAAACTAGACTAAACCTGGACTAAAAGTGGACTAAAACTGGACTAAACCTAGACTAAAACTGGACTAAACCAGGACTAAAACTGGACTAAAGCTGGACTAAACCGGACTAAAACTGGTCTAAACCCGGACTAAACCGGACTAAAACTGGACTAAAACTGGAGTAAAACTGGACTAAAGCTGGACTAAAAACTGGACTAAAACTGGACTAAAACTGGACTAAACCTGCACTAAAACTAGACTAAAACTAAACTAAAACTGGACTAAAAGTGGACTAAACCTGGACTAAAACTGGACTAAAACTAGACTAAACCTGGACGTCCCCCGGTCCCACGGCGGCCGGGTTGTCGTGGACAGAGCTTGTGGACCTGATCGGAACGTTGTCTTTGCTGGTCCGATTCTCCACCAATCTGTGCAGTGTGCTGTAGTACTGCCCCCTGCAGGACGACAACAGTATGTTAACGTGATTGTTCACAACCTACGCTTTTATATTTGGTCTTTTATCACTTTAAATAAAATGTGTTCATATTTTATGGCTTTAGAGCTTCCATCTGTAATTAGATTCACCAACCCCCTGTTGTATTCTCACATGTCACCACTAGATGGTTCCTATGTTACTGCTGGCTGACAGTGTGCTGGGGTCTCCAACCCGGAGCTCGGGAGGTACCAGAAGCTCTCCACCTCCTTCAAGGGATTTCTGAATTCTATGTATTGTGAAAAATAAGTCGAACTTGACCAATAACCAATGTAAATGTATTCTTGGAGCACTGATAAATGGAAAATGGTTTATGTTTTATAAGCATCTAACTGTTCCCGTCTGAGGCTCGCCGTGACTCACTTTCTTTGTGACTGCTGAAATTAGCAGCTCTCTGGCATTTTTGTTTTGTAAAGGCAGCTCCCTGGAGAAAAAAAGGTTAGAGACCCCTGCTTTAGGGCATTTCAACAGACAGACATGCTGATTCACGTCGTTTAAACCTAAACACTGGGATAAAAAGTGTCAGTGGTTGTCATCTGGACAATGTTTAGAAATGGAGACATCTTAAAGGCTGCTAAATGTTATTTTGCAGTCTGTTTTAAAGGAAGAATGTTTAGTAAAGTACTTAAAGGAGGCAGTTTTTAAAGAGAGAGAGTAGTTACATCCTTTTACTCCCATGTGTTATGAATCATTTTTGAGCGTTTGTGTTTCCTGTACCATTCCTTCAGATTTATGGTCTATCCCAGGGGTGGGCAAACTTTTTGACTCGTGGGCCACAAAGGGTTCTAAAATTTGACAGAAGGGCCGGACCAGGAGCAGGTGGATTTTGGTAATCCACCTCATAAGAGCAAAAAATAATATATGTAGAAATATATGTAGAAAACTTGTGCTTTATTTCAATAAAAAATTAACAAAAGCATTACAACAAATATGCCAACACCTGGCATATCAGGCATACAGCAGATGATAAGTATTTGGTTAAAAAATATTTACTTGTCCACTTCTTATTAAATACTCGACATTCTCTGTCCACTTTTCTTTTCTTAGCTCCGCTCATCTTTACAGGAGGGCTGAGGGGTTAAAGAGTAAAGCACCTCAACAAAGTTCAATGTATCTAGTGCGCCAGCTATTGGAAAACGCCAGAACTGCAGGGAAATTAAAACATTAAAACAAGGTTTATTAATATAATTTCTTCAAGTTCGGCAGGCCGGATTAAAAAGCTTAACGGGCCGCATATGGCCCCTGGGCCGTAGTTTGCCCATGCCTGGTCTATCCTGTCAGCTTTCTTCTGGAGACGACCTCAAACAAGAGTCCAGGAGACTTAATGCAGTTTCACATTACAGGTCCTTTAATTTTGGCTCAAGCAGATAAAGGTCATAATTCAGTTGATTTTTCTTTACACGTCTCACCCAGACGCGAGGGGCTTATATACTGAACATCCTGACAAATATTAACTCATTATGCAACTTGTTTTTCATAAACCCCTGTTGGCTTGTTAATCGTTAACCCCTCTAACATTATTAACACACGGAGAATACAGAGAATAATTCTTACAATCCTTGCGTGAAGAGTCCCTCAGTCGTCCAGGTAGAATCCATGATAAAAGGAGAAATTCAATTTGTCAACTGGACTAGCACTAGAACCAGAACTGACGAAGCCTCTTGGATGAGCGGCGAAACGTTTTCGACCAAACAAACTTTGTCCAGTTGACAAATTGAATTTCTCCTTTTATCTTACAATCCTTAGAAAATACCCCGTTTTGTACATTATTTAGGGTTTTTGTCCTAGTTACATCAACTTTTAATTGTAAATAACATGTTATTTATTTGCAGTAATGATGTTATGCCATGTTATAATGTTGTTAAGTCCTGGACTAAACCGGACAAAAACTGGACTAAACCCTGAACTAAAACTAGACTAAAACTAAATTAACCCTGGACTAAAACTGGACTAAAACTGGAGTAAAACTGGACTAAAGCTGGACTAAAACTGGACTACACCTGGACTTATACTAGACTACACCTGGACTAAAACTAGACTAAAACTGGACTAAAACTGGACTAAAACCGGACTAAAACTGGACTAAAACTGGAGTAAAACTGGACTAAACCGGTCTAAAACTGGATTAAACCTGGACTAAAACTAGACTAAACCGGACAAAAACTGGACTAAACCTGAACTAAAACTGGACTAAACCTGGACTAAAACTAGACTAAAACTAAACTAAACCTGGACTAAAACTGGACTAAACCTGGACTAAAACTAGACTACAACTAAACTAAACCTGGACTAAAACTGGACTAAACTTGGACTAAAACTAGACTAAAACTAAAGTAACACTGGACTAAAACTGGACTAAAACTGGACTAAAGCTGGACTAAAACTGGACTAAACCTGGAGTAAAATTGGACTAAACCTGGACTAAAACTGGAGTAAAACTGGACTAAACCTGGACTAAAACTGGACTAAACTCGTACTAAAGCTGGACTAAACCTGGACTAAACCTGGACTAAAACTGGATTTAAACTGGACTAAAACTGGATTAAACCTGGACTAAGCCTGGACTAAAACTGGACTAAAACTGAACTAAACCTGGACTAAAACTGGATTTAAACTGGACTAAAACTGGATTAAACCTGGACTAAAACTAGACTAAACCTAAACCAAACCTGGACTAAAACTGGACTAAACCTGGACTAAAACTGGACTAAACCTGGACTAAAAGTAGATTAAAACTAAACTAAACCTGGACTAAACCTGGACTAAAACTAGATTAAACCTGATCTAAAACTGGACTAAACCTGGACTAAAACTAGACTAAACCTAAACTAAACCTGGACTAAAACTGGACTAAACCTGGACTAAAACTGGACTAAACCTGGACTAAAACTAAACTAAACCTGGACTAAAACTGGACAAAAACTGGACTAAACCTGGACTAAAACTAGACTAAACCTAAACTAAACCTGGACTAAAACTGGACAAAACCTGGACAAAACCTGGACTAAAACTAGACTAAAACTAAACTAAACCTGGACTAAAACTGGACAAAAACTGGACTAAACCTGGACTAAAACTGGACTTAAACTGGACTAAACCTGGACTAAACCTGGACTAAAACTGGACTAAAACTGGACTAAACCTGGATTAAAACTGGATTAAACCTGGACTAAAACTGGACTAAACCTGGACTAAAACTGGAGTAAAATTGGACTAAACCGGTCTAAAACTGGATTAAACCTGGACCAAAACTGGACTAAACCGGACAAAAACTGGACTAAACCTGAACTAAAAATGGACTAAACCTGGACTAAAACTAGACTAAAACTAAACTAAACCTGGACTAAAACTGGACTAAACCTGGAATAAACTGGACTAAACTTGGACTAAAACTAAAGTAACCCTGGACTAAAACTAGACTAAAACTGGACTAAAACTGGATTAAACCTGGACTAAAATTGGACTAAAACTGGACTAAAACTAGACTAAGCCTGGACTAAAACTGGACAAAACCTGGACTAAAACTAGACTAAAAGTAAACTAAAACTGGACTAAACCTGGACTAAAACTGGACTAAACCTGGACTAAAATTAGACTAAAACTAAACTAAACCTGGACTAAACCTGGACTAAAACTAGATTAAACCTGATCTAAAACTGGACTAAAACTGGACTAAAACTAGACTAAACCTAAACTAAACCTGAACTAAAACTGGAATAAACCTGGACTAAAACTAGACTAAACCTAAACTAAACCGGGACTAAAACTTGATTAAACCTGGACTAAAACTGGACTAAACCTGGACTAAAACTAGACTAAAACTGGATTAAACCAGGACTAAAACTGGACTAAAACTGGACTAAACCTGGACTAAAACTTGACTAAACCTGGACTAAAACTGGACTAAAACTGGACTAAACCTGGACTAAAACTGGATTTAAACTGGACTAAAACTGGATTAAACCTGGACTAAGCCTGGACTAAAACTGGACTAAAACTGAACTAAACCTGGACTAAAACTGGATTTAAACTGGACTAAAACTGGATTAAACCTGGACTAAAACTAGACTAAACCTAAACCAAACCTGGAATAAAACTGGACTAAACCTGGACTAAAACTGGACTAAACCTGGACTAAAAGTAGATTAAAACTAAACTAAACCTGGACTAAACCTGGACTAAAACTAGATTAAACCTGATCTAAAACTGGACTAAACCTGGACTAAAACTAGACTAAACCTAAACTAAACCTGGACTAAAACTGGACTAAACCTGGACTAAAACTGGACTAAACCTGGACTAAAACTAAACTAAACCTGGACTAAAACTGGACAAAAACTGGACTAAACCTGGACTAAAACTAGACTAAACCTAAACTAAACCTGGACTAAAACTGGACAAAACCTGGACAAAACCTGGACTAAAACTAGACTAAAACTAAACTAAACCTGGACTAAAACTGGACAAAAACTGGACTAAACCTGGATTAAAACTGGACTTAAACTGGACTAAAACTGGACTAAACCTGGATTAAAACTGGACTTAAACTGGACTTAAACTGGACTTAAACTGGCCTAAAACTGGCCTAAACCTGGACTAAAACTAGACTCGACCTAAACTAAACATGGACTAAAACTGGACTAAAACTGGACTAAACCTGGACTAAACCTGAACTAAAACTGGACTAAAACTGGACTAAAACTGGACTAAACCTGGACTTAAACTGGACTAAAACTGGACTAAAACTGGACTAAACCTGGACTAAACCTGGACTAAAACTGGACTAAAACTGGATTAAAACTGGACTAAAACTGGACTTAAACTGGACTAAAACTGGACTAAACCTGGACTAAAACTAGACTAAAACTGGACTAAAACTGGACTAAACCTGGATTAAAACTGGACTAAACCTGGACTAAAACTAGACTAAAACTAAACTAAAACTGTACTAAAAGTGGACTAAACATGGACTAAAACTGGACTACACCTGGATTAAAACTGGACTAAACTTGCACTAAAACTAGACTAAAACTAAACTAAAACTGGACTAAAACTGGACTAAACCTCGACTAAAACTAGATTAAAACTGGACTAAAACTGGACTAAACCTGGATTAAAACTGGACTAAACCTGGACTAAAACTAGACTAAGCCTGGACTAAAACTGGACTAAAACTGGACTAAACCTAGACTAAAACTGGACTAAACCAGGACTAAAACTGGACTAAACCGGACTAAAACTGGTCTAAACCTGGACTAAACCGGACTAAAACTGGACTAAAACTGGAGTAAAACTGGACTAAAGCTGGAGTAAAACTGGACTAAAGCTGGACTAAAAACTGGACTAAAACTGGACTAAAACTGGACTAAACCTGGACTAAAAGTGGACTAAAACTAGACTAAACCTGGACTTAAACTGGACTTAAACTGGACTAAAACTGGACTAAAACTAGACTAAAACTGGACTAAAACTGGACTAAACCTGGATTAAAACTGGACTAAACCTGGACTAAAACTGGACTAAACCTGGACTAAAACTAGACTCAACCTAAACTAAACATGGACTAAAACTGGACTAAAACTGGACTAAAACTGGACTAAACCTGGATTAAAACTGGACTTAAACTGGACTTAAACTGGACTTAAATTGGACTTAAACTGGCCTAAAACTAGACTAAAACTAAACTAAACCTGGACTAAAACTGGACTAAACCTGGACTAAAACTGGACTTAAACTGGACTAAACCTGGACTAAAACTGGACTAAACCTGGATTAAAACTGGACTAAACCTGGACTAAAACTAGACTAAAACTAAACTAAACCTGGACTAAAACTGGACTAAAACTAGACTAAACCTGGACTAAAACTAGACTAAAACTGGACTAAAACTGGACTAAAACTGCATTAAACCTGGACTAAAATTGGACTAAAACTGGACAAAAACTAGACTAAGCCTGGACTAAAACTGGACAAAACCTGGACTAAAACTAGACTAAAAGTAAACTAAAACTGGACTAAACCTGGACTAAAACTGGACTAAACCTGGACTAAAACTAGACTAAACATGGACTAAAACTAGACTAAACCTAAACTAAACCTGGATTAAAACTGGACTAAACCTGGACTAAAACTGGACTAAAGCTAGACTAAACCTGGACTAAAACTGGACTAAACCTGGACTAAAACTAGACTAAAACTAAACTAAACCTGGACTAAAACTAGATTAAACCTGATCTAAAACTGGACTAAAACTAGGCTAAACCTAAACTAAACCTGGACTAAAACTGGACTAAACCTGGACTAAACCTGGACTAAAACTGGACTAAAACTGGACTAAACCTGGATTAAAACTGGACTAAACCTGGACTAAAACTAGACTAAAACTAAACCTGGACTAAAACTGGACTAAAACTAGACTAAACCTGGACTAAAACTAGACTAAAACTGGACTAAAACTGGACTAAAACTGGATTAAACCTGGACTAAAATTGGACTAAAACTGGACAAAAACTAGACTAAGCCTGGACTAAAACTGGACAAAACCTGGACTAAAACTAGACTAAAAGTAAACTAAAACTGGACTAAAACTGGACTAAAACTGGACTAAACATGGACTAAAACTGGACTAACTATGGACTAAAACTAGACTAAAACTAAACTAAACCTGGACTAAAACTAGATTAAACCTGATCTAAAACTGGACTAAAACTAGGCTAAACCTAAACTAAACCTGGACTAAAACTGGACTAAAACTGGATTAAAACTGGACTAAAACTGGACTAAACCTGGACTAAAACTAAACTAAACCTGGACTAAAACTGGACTAAACCTGGACTAAAACTAGACTAAAACTAAACTAAACCTGGATTAAAACTGGACTAAAACTGGACTAAATCTGGACTAAACCTGGACTAAAGCTGGACAAAATCTGGACTAAACCTGGACCAAAACTGGATTAAACCTGGACTAAAACTGGACTTAAACCGAACTAAACCTGGACTAAACCTGGATTAAAACTGGATTATACCTGGACTAAAACTGGACTAAACCTAGACTAAACCTGGACTAAAACTGGGCTAAACATGGACTAAACCTAAACTAAACCTGAACGAAACCTGTACTAAAATTAGACTAAAACTAAACTAAACCTGGAGTAAAACTAGACTAAAACTAAACTAAACCTGGACTAAACCTGGACTAAAACTGGACTTACCCGGGACTAAACCTGGACTAAACCTGGACTAAAACTGAACTAAACCTGGACTAAAACTAGACTAAAACTAAACTAAACCTGGAGTAAAACTAGACTAAAACTAAACTAAACCTGGACTAAACCTGGACTAAGCCTGGACTAAAACTGGACTAAAACTAGATTAAACTGCACTAAACCTGGACTAAAACTGGACTAAACCTGGACTAAAACTGGACTAAAACTGGACTAAAACTGGACTAAACCTGTACTAAAACTAGATTTAAAACTAAACCAAACTTGGACTAAAACTGGACTGAAACTAAACTAAACCTGGATTAACCTGGACTAAACCTGGACTAAAACTGGACTAAGCCTGGACTAAAACTGGACTCAAACTGGACTCAAACTAAACTAAACCTAGACTAAACCCGGACTAAAACTGGACTAAACCTGGACTAAAACTAGATTAAAACTAAACCAAACCTGGACTAAACCCGGACTAAAACTGGACCAAAACTGGACCAAAATCTGGACTAAACCTGGACCAAAACTGGATTAAACCTGGACTAAAACTGGACTAAAACCGAACTAAACCTGGACTAAACCTGGATTAAAACTGGATTAAACCTGGACTAAAACTGGACTAAACCTAGACTAAACCTGGACTAAAACTGGGCTAAACATGGACTAAACCTAAACTAAACCTGAACGAAACCTGTACTAAAATTAGACTAAAACTAAACTAAACCTGGAGTAAATTTAGACTAAAACTAAACTAAACCTGGACTAAACCTGGACTAAAACTGGACTTACCCGGGACTAAACCTGGACTAAACCTGGACTAAAACTGAACTAAACCTGGACTAAAACTAGACTAAAACTAAACTAAACCTGGAGTAAAACTAGACTAAAACTAAACTAAACCTGGACTAAACCTGGACTAAGCCTGGACTAAAACTGGACTAAAACTAGATTAAACTGCACTAAACCTGGACTAAAACTGGACTAAACCTGGACTAAAACTGGACTAAAACTGGACTCAAACTAAACTAAACCTAGACTAAACCCGGACTAAAACTGGACTAAACCTGGACTAAAACTAGATTAAAACTAAACCAAACCTGGACTAAACCCGGACTAAACCTGGACTAAAACTGGACTAAAACTGGACTAAAACTAGACTAAAACTAAACTAAACCTGGAGTAAAACTGGACTAAAACTGGACTAAAACTGGACTAAACCTGGGCTAAAACTGGCCTAAACCTGGACTAAATCTAGACTAAAAGTGGACTAAACCTGGACTAAAACTGGACTAAACCTGAACTAAACCTGGAGTAAAACTGGACTAAAATTGGACTAAACCTAAACTAAACCTGGACTAAACCTGGACTAAACCTGGACTAAAACACTTTGTGATGTCATGATCAGCAGTTTTAAAGTTAACAGCTCCTTTCTACTTTTTGTTCAGTTGAGATTGGCAATTCTATGTCTTAAATTATCCAAATGATTCTAGTGAAGCTGTATGAAGTTTAAAGTGTAAGTGTGAGAGTGTTTTCCCTTTCAGTCTAAATATTCATTCACACATGTCAAAAATGTCTCAACAGAACAAAACACAACTCCTAGTATGTTCCTGACGATTATAACATGAGAAAATGGCCTAATATGATTCTTTTACTCACTCTGTTCTGTTGTGGTGCATATAGAGGGAGGAGATCTGCTGCCACTCCTCGTTGGAGGGTGTGTGGTAAGGGTCTGGTTTGGTGTCGGTGAAGAAGCTTTTGACGTTGCGTTTGGCCAGCTCCCGGGCGTGTTCTGTTGAGTACAAGTGAAAGGCAGCGTCCTCCTCCTGTGTGTAGAGCTTCCAGAACTTCATCTGGCGGTAACTGAGCGGAAAACAGCACCGAGCCAGACAGTTGAGGGCCAAGTGGGAAAGAATGATGCTCGCAATCAGCAGCCAACCCACAATCTGAGGAGAGCGAGGACAGGTGAAAGAGGAGCAGAGACAGAGGACGAGAGCCAGAGGAGCATAGTTTAAATAAGTGCACATATAATTTAAAGGTTTAAAACACATTACTTGTTTTACGCTCAAAGTTCCTAATTTCATTATTGTCTACTATACACTCCCACAGCTGCCCTGGGTCAGACTGACAGAATCAAGGCTGTGAATCTGTGCCATTGGCGCCCCCCACCACCAAGAACACTGTACACTATACAAAATACTGAATAAATGAATAATGAATAAATTAATTTATTGAGTATGTCACAAAGTCAATATACAGTACATAATACATTACACGTATACATGTACATGTAGACATAATAAAGGTCCCATGGCATGAAATTTTCACTTTCTGAGGTTTTTGAACGTTAATGTGAGCTCCCCTACCCTGTTTAGCCCCCCCCCGTGGCTAAAAGTTGCGAAATGTGTAAACTGAGCAATTGCGGTCCTTTTCCACGTTTGAAAAAAAGCCAGCCCAAACGGGCAATTCTGAACAAGGGAACTTTCTGACATCACACTCGGGGAAAGGTTTCCACCCCCCGCCTGGATGTCTCTGGAAATCATGCCCAGAGAATTTGGACCGCAAACGAGCTACGAGATGCGCATGCTTGGATGTCCTTTATCTGAGCCTCCGAACCTCTGAAACATTCATTCATCATTCATTCATTTTCTTCCGCTTTTCCATTTTCTGGGTCGCGGGGGCAGCAGTCCAAGCAGTGTTCTGCTGCACCACACAATGCACCAGCCCCCATGAATCCTCCCGCGGGTGGTGGGTCCACAGGAGGACGGCTCACGTCACAACGGGCCTTGATGTATCTTCTGCCATGTGGGCTACCAGTGTCCGCAGACACTGGGGGCAAGTTGGGGTTAAGTGTCTTGCCCAAGGACACAACAGCGTTGATCTGTGGGATCACATGCGGTCAACCCGTCAGGAGCGGGATTCAAACCGCCAACCCCTGGATCACTAGACAAGTGCTCTACCAACTGAGCTACTGCCGCCCCCTCCCCCTCCCCATCTTTTCTGTGGAAATTTGTTTTGTTTTTTTCATGGGACACGTCTCATATTTTCCTGAGCACTTAAAACACGGAAGTGGGTGACAGCGCACAGCGCACCACTAATCCAGGAAACAGCAGCGTATTTGGCCACACCCCCACCTGCTGCACTGGCCTGTCTCTGTCCTCCTCATTTGCATTCAAGCAACAACGCCCAGAATAAAGTGTTTCAGAGACATATTTATGAATAGAACTGTCTTCAAGAGGCTCTCTCATGCACTGAGGCTTGATTTTGGAGAAGGATTCATTTACAGTATTAGGGAACCATTAAGGCGCCATATAAAAGCATCAAGAAGTATCTTATCATGGGATCTTTAATATAAGTTCCTTTACATAAGTAACATATCTCAAAGGGTTATGGCAGGGATGTCCAAACTTTTTTCATCAAGGGCCACATATATAAACACAGACGAAGCAGAGGGCCGATCGAGGGCCATAGACTGGTGCTCAGGACAGTGAATAATTGAAATATATCCATGTTTAACGTGTTAGAATGAGCCATCAGTCCTTTATTCATGCCAAGATCCTCAAACCCACACAATAAATATTAAATATTGTCTTATCAAGGTAGATTTCCAAAAAACTTGCAGTCAAAAGTTCTGCTCATAGTTTGGACATGCCTGGGTTATGGGAAGAAGTGTTCACTTTTTGAATCCCACCCCTTACAGTCACTTAAGCATTAATATTGTCCGGTTTCCTCTGAACCATCTTCGTCACATTTATCTGGTGTTACTATACAACTTATATTTACAATGTCCACAGATAAGCCATTTATAATAATTTACCGTATTGGCCCGAATATAAGACGATGTTTTTTTGCATTGAAATAAGACTGAAAAAGGGGGAGTCGTCTTACATTCGCGGTCGAGACATTATACCCATTCACAACGCTAGATGGCGCCAGATATCTTTAAAGCGAATGCTAAACACACCCACCTCTGACTTCAAAGCGAGCCTCGGCTAGTGTAAAAGAATGATGCGGCGTGACGGACTAACGCTGCGACGCAGAACAAGTCTCGCCCAGCGCCTGCCCTCTGACTTTGGAGAGAAGCTGTTGTCTTCAGAGGCAGAGGATGTTTGTGAGGAGTAATGTTCTGACATGACAGATTTCAGCTACTCTCAAGTTTAAACCAGTTTGCATTGTTTTATTGCAATGTTTTTCCTTATTCAGATTTGTTTCAAGACTACAGTTACAGTTAGACTTCACTTTGATGGTTAATGCAGTTATTGCAATTTTGTTGTCTTATCACAGTAGATTGGTTTATTTACATTTCCAAAACCAGAAGCCATTCATTTACAAATGTGATTGCACTTTAGTTTACATATTTAAATGTTCAGATATTAAGATGTGATAGACAGTTTTTGCATGATTTGAATGAGGCAAAATAACATGCTTTTTCTCTCGAATATATTGTTATAATCATTTGTTTCAGATGTACTGTAATTATTTTCTGTATAAAAATTAAATTTGGTGTTCAAAAAGTCTTTTTTCAAACTTGAGTCTTGCAAAAGAGGGGGTTGTCTTATAATCAGGGTCGTCTTATATTCGGGCCAATACGGTAATACACTAATATACAACATTGCATCACTATAACGACTCAGAATACTAGATCTGTATTTTTTAAACTGCTTAAAGTTTGAACAGTGTTTTAGTTCATCACTCAGGCTGTTCCATATTTTCACCCCACAGACCGATATACAAAAACTCTTCCTTGTGGTCAGCGCTAGAGCATGTTTATATATTGCTCTATATATAGAGCACGTAATAGCACATTTTTGTAATATTGTTAAAGAATGTATGTTGATTTTATAATTATTTCCCCAAACTTCTGCACAGTAGCTCAAGTAAGGGTAAATGAGTGAATAGTATAGCTCCTGTTGGATCAACACAATCCAGGCTGATTTCTAAAGCCTGGACGAAGCAAAATCATCATCTTCACAAACCTGTGACTCGGCTCTGAGCATGAGGAGCACCTGGTCTCTCACGTCTTTAGGCACTTTTCCATCTTTTCCGCAGGGGAATGTGTGTAGCTCCTTTAAGCAGTCCACCTCCATCTCTGTCCCTTTGCACAAATGATAGTCAAAGAGCGTCATATTGGCAGTCCCTGTCATGGCACATTCTATGAAGACCCCGTTCAGAAGAGCCACTGCGATCCAGGTGCTCGGGGCCAGGAACACCATCATCAAAATCTGAAAGAGCACATTTGCAAGAGACTTCGCTTTACTGCAATGAAATCTCTTTCTTTGACACAAACCCGTCAACAATTTCCACGTTTTCTTGGACAAAATAAAACCAAGAGTGGTCAACGCCAAAGCAGGAACAAGCAAAAACACAAAGCCATAGGAGAAGTTGAGTTGGTTGCACGGGCATTTGAAAACCACGTGTGAGAAGATCTGTTCAACCCCTACAGTGAGCAACGCGACCAGGCAGAGGCCGAGATTGAGCTGCTTGTCGGTGATGTTGAGGACAGTTTTAAACTTGTCCATTTGGCTGCTGAGACGAGACAAAAACTGCAGCGGGTTCTGGCAGTGGATTGAGTTTTAACTGAATCCTTCTCCTCCCCTTCCCGGGAACGGCAGAAGCACTTTTGGTTTCACTGTTTTATTTGTCAAGTACAATGCAAATGTACAGGGGGGATGGGGGGGGCGAGTGAACAATTTTTCCCGAGGAGCAGGGGGGTGGGGGGGTGGGGGGGGTGGGGAAGCGCAGACTTGAGAGCCCTGACTGTAAATGTTTGTCTAAAGAGCAAACTTAAACTACAAAGCAACTAATGAGAGTTATATAAATGAAGTTATTACCTGATGTTTCTCAGTTTGTTTTATCATCTCCTCCTGTTCAGTCGCTGTCCTTATCACTGAGCGCGCGCTGCACTGTCAACAGTCTGCCCAACAACAGAACAATCTATTTTCTGATTGGCTGAAAAGGGCTCGGCGCCTGATATCTGAGATTTTTTCCGGGGAGCGGGGCGGTGGGGAGCGGGGGAGTTTTTTTCGCTGAAAACGCGCAGTGCCTGCATAAACTGAGCCACACAGACCGATTTTCTGGGCACAAAAAAAAAAAAAAAATTCAGCATGAGAAATGCCATGTGACACGTCGAATTGCGTGTGTCACACTCTCAATGCGTGAGACTTGAGAGCCCTGGCAAATGATCACTGTTCAGGTGTAGTGTCCACGAAACATGCTTTCTTACTGTGAGGGGGCCCGCCTCTTCACAGATCAGACTTATAACTTAGCCGGGTTGCACCGCAAAACACCGTGGAAACAACAGGCAGACGCTTTACTAGGAAAGTTACATAGTGCACCTTTAAATATAAAACTAAATGCTCTGAAATGTGATTCTTGTATTCGTTTGTCAGTTCATATTTCCGTCTTTTTGTCTGAACATGTTTAAAAAGTGAACTTTCAACAGAATCCTATTGTATTGCTTGTAGCTTGTCAGAAAAAAATCCAAGGAGATATTTTTCCGTATAGTTCCGCAGCCCTAAACTCAAGTCCTGTTAACAAGACTGGGCCTATTGAACTGGAGCCCCAGGCCTGGATTCCTCTTGTCTCACTCAGTCCAGGGTCCATAACAAAACTGTAAAAATTAAATGAGCCATGAAGCAGCTTGGAAACAGAACAAATTCACAAATTCACACAAAAAACAACACTAAATCAACTTTTGTGTCATTAACTGTGTGCATTCTGCTTTTATAGCATTGTCAACTGTAGTATTTTTTATTTATTTTTATTTTTTTTGCAATTTGAGTGCAAAGTGGGTTCATTTATTGCCTAAAACAGAATAAACTGAGCGTGTGCTGGAACCCCTTTAGTCCTCCAGACAGCGCCAAGTTGAACTTTACTTTTTAGGGATTCTTTTATTTTTCATTATGTGCAGGATCTTGTTTATAAAATAAACAAATAAACTTGGATTGTGAATGTTACAGAACGAACACTGAAAACAAAAAGAAAAACTTTTGGACTAAAACTGGACTAAAACTGGACTAAACCTGGACTAAAACTGGACTAAAACTAGACTAAACCTGGACTAAAACTGGACTAAACCTGGACTTAAACTGGACAAAACCCGGGCTAAAACTGGACTAAACCTGGACCAAAACTGGACTAAACCTGGACTAAAACTGGACTAAACCTGGATTAGAAGTAGACTAAAACTGGACTAAACCCAGACTAAAACTGGACTAAACTCAGACTAAAACTGGACTAAACTCAGGCTAAAACTGGACTAAACCTGGACTAAAAGTAGACTAAAACTGGACTAAACCCGGGCTAAAACTGGACTAAACCTCGACTAAAACTGGACTAAACCTGGAATAAAACTGGACTAAAACTGGATTAAAGTAGACTAAAACTGGACTAAACCTGGGCTAAAACTGGACTAAACCTAGACTAAAACTGGACTAAACCCGGACTAAACCTGGACTAAAACTGGACTAAACCTGGACTTAAACTGGACTAAGCCCGGGCTAAAACTGGACTAAACCTGGACTAAAACTGGACTAAACCTGGACTAAAACTGGACTAAACCCGGACTAAAACGACTAAAATTGGTCTAAACCTGGACTAAAACTGGACTAAACCTTGATTAAAACTTTGTGTGAAGAGTCCCTCAGTCGTCCAGGTAGAATCCATGGTAAAAGAAATTCAATTTGTCAACTGGACAAAGTTTATTTGGTTGAAGATGTTTCGCAGCTCATCCAAGCTACTTCGTCAGTTCTGGCTAGAGTCCTGTGGAGACTGCTTATATCTAGCTGCAGGGAGGAGCTAACAACAATGAAATTACTATGAAACTATCCCACCTCTTTGTTTTCAGTTTCTGTCTGGGGTCTTGTTTAGCATACCCATTCAGGACCATTATGGGTGTTTTCACACCTCTGGACCTGATCTGGCTAGTCCTATGGTTTTCTTTGTTTGTTTTGATTTAGGTTTGAGAATGGAATTATAGATGAGAGACAAATTGTGTCTGACCCCTCCATTCCTGTTCAAGGAAGGATTTTCTTTTTTGACAAAAATAGCCTCTTTAACTCCCCTCTCAAACCAGTTCTTTTCCCTGGCCAAGATCTGAACCTCACTGTCCTCAAAAGAATGGCCTGTGGCTTCTAGGTGAAGATGTACGGCAGATGACGGTCCACTCTGGCTCTCTGTGTAGGTACATCCTCTTGTGAAGTGGCTGTTTTGGTTCTCCAGTGTAGCGCTCACTGCAGTCTTCACTACACTGAATGGAGTAGACCACATTGCTTTGTTTGTGGCTCGGTGTTTTGTCCTTTGGGTGGACCAGTTTTTGTCCCAAAGTGTTTGCGGGTTTGAAATAAACTGGGATTTCATATTCTCTGAAATTCCTTTGTAGTTTTTCAGAAACACCGGGCAGGTAAGGAATAGCTACACCTTTCCTCCAGGGTTCTGATTCTCTGTTGTCTTGTTTCTTGTCCTTGTCTCTCTTAGTTTTGTTGAAAGCCCATTTAGGATATCCACAAAGAGAGAGGGCTTCCTGGACATGTTGTTCTTCTTTCTCCTTACCCTCTGTGCTTGTGGGAACCACTTGGGCCCTGTGTTGTAATGTCCGAATAACACCCAGTTTGTGTTGCAGTGGGTGGTGTGAATCAAAAAGCAGGTATTGGTCTGTGTGTGTGGGCTTCCTGAAGACTTCTACTTGGAGTCGCCGGTCTTCTCCTATCGTTACTGCACAATCTAAGAAAGCCAATGTGTTGTCTTGGCATCTTCAAGGCTGAATTTGATGTTCGGATCTACAGAATTGATACATGCAGTAAAAGGTTAATTGATTGCTTGCAGAAGTTGGAGCAGGAAGAAGTCATTGATCGACAGCTGTATTACAGACTGTACCCGGGTGACGCTATCTTGTGCATCTATGGCCTCCCTAAGATTCACAAACAAGGAGTACCACTCAGACCCATTGTGTGTAGCGTTGACTCCATCACGGCCAAACACCTTAAAACCATCTTGGCTCCTTTGGTGGGTAACACAGAGCACCATATTGAGAACATTATAATGTGCAGATTTTATGATAGTCTGCACATTATATGCTGGACAGGATGACCTAATACAACGTGGATATCCAAAGCTTTTATTGTCATATGCACAGTATAGAAACACATTTCCCTGTACAATGAAATTCTTACTTTGCTGTCCACTCTGGATGTCAAGAGCATGCAAAAAAAAAAAAAAAAAAAAAAAAAAATGTAAATAGATAAATAAGATAGAGAGAAGCATGTAAAAAGTATAATCAAATAGAAACAATCTTACTGAATATACACTATGAAAAATATAGACTAGGTGCTATGTACATATTTACAGATAATGTGCAACATTGGTTTTATGTGCAACTATCAGTAGTAAAACGGTATTTTATTTAATTATTATTTTTTATTTTATTATTATTATTTTATTTTATTTTGGGCAAGTAAGCAATATGATAGTGGTGTGACTATCATATTGCTTATGATATGATAGAGATATTTTATGAGAGTAGGGTGCGCCCTCTGCTGGACTGTATGACCTAATACAATGTGGATATATTATTATTATTATTATTATTATTATTATTATTATTATTATTATTATTATTATTATTATTATTATTATTTTATGTATTTATTTTTTTGTGTAAGTATTTTTTTATTATTTTATTTTGGGCAAGTAAGCAAATTACATTACAGAAAAAAACCAAAACATTTTTCCAAAAGGCAGTGGGAAGAAGAAAACTCATTTAATCCCATCCCCCCTTTTCTAATTTAACATAATGATCTGTCTTTTGCGTTCTTCAGACATTTTACATTAGACCATATGATATGGATGTTTTATTTTTTTATTTTATTTTATATAGTTTTATTATTTTATTTTATTTTATTTTGGGCAAGTAAGCAATTTACATAACAGAAAAAAACATCCCAAAAAGGAGTGGGAAGAAGAACATGTATTTAATCCCATCCCCTCTTCTAATTTAACATAATGAGCTTTCTTTTGCATACTTCAGACATTTTACATTAGACCACATGAATTATTTACAAGCGAGGACAATGAGTGAGTGTTATAGCTTGGTAACATTACTAAGACATAGACTTAGACAAACTTTATTGATCCACAAGGGAAATTATTTGGATACAGTAGTTCATCACAATATAATATAAATAATAACAGAGAGTAACAAAAATAGATGGTATAGCACAAAAGATAGCAAGAGACCGGTGTCAAATGAGACAAAATTATAAAAATAAAAAAAACGTGTCAAAATAAAATAGAAAAATAAGTAATAAAATATACTGTATTTAAAAAAAAACAAAACAAGAATTGCAGTGCAATAATGTACTGATTGGCAGAGAATAAGGTTATCCATTACACAATCATAAGGATGTGTTTAATTAACAAAAATAAACAAGAGCTCATAAACTATAGGTCGTAGCATAAGTTAAAGGAGGTATTTATCTAATTATTTATAAGTGCACCAGGACACCACTTGTTTAACTGGATTCTTCCACAGTACGGCCATTGTCTCTCTTGTCTCCATGTTCGATTGAAATAAAGACACCTGCAAATCACCTTCAAATATTTCTTTTATTTATCTCTCAAAATCTTCAGAACAAATTAGAAACAGGTATTGCACACATTTATAAAGAAACATCTCGGAAAAAACAGGCAAAGTTTTCAGTGCAACCTCGGTAAACTGGTGACAACGCACAAAACACAACGCATAAAGACGCAAAACGACAACGAAACCTACAGCTCGAGCTCAGGCAAAAAGAAACAGAGAGAAGGAAGAGAAAGGACTGAAATATTAATTGGAAATAAATAAATAAGCAACTGTACTCTTACATAATTGCATGCATTTTTTTTTATTAAAATATGCATACATGATATATTATGATTTATTTTAATCTCAATTTACATCCATTTCTGTCAATATATAATTTTTTAAATGTCAATCAATTTGAACACAGGCTTTAAAATGTATGCAATTACGTTTGAAATCTATTTATTTACACATTTTTACATATTTCTACATGTTATAATTAGTTATTTCCAATTAAGTAATTTTAGTCCTCCATAAATGGCCACAAGGAAGTAAACAGGAAGTAGGTGTGGCCAATCAGGAGACACAAGTGCACTTTAGAATTGTTTCCCATTGGCCAGCAGTGAGGGTGGAACTGGAGTCATGCCAACGCACACTTTTCACGATGACGCATGCATATTGATGTTTTAGACCGATTTTGTACTTAGCAACAGTTACCGGTGGAATTTACAAGGTTTGAAAAGAAAATGGGACAGGAAATGGATCTTAAATCAGTGGTTTTCAAACATTTGGGGTGTTTTCATTTCCACCAAATTGGTAAGTTTAAGTCTCTTATCTCCAATGGCATGGGTGTTCCACAAGGCTCAGTGTTGGGGCCGGTATTATTTACAATGTATGTAAATGCTTGATAATCTCATTGCGGTGAATCATTAGGATGACTAAGACTTAGACAAACTTTATTGATCCATAAGGGAAATAGTTTTTAAATTGTTTTTAAAGTCTAAGTCAAAGGATGCTCAAAAATGCATGAGGTAAGGAATAAATGCAAACAGTTTAAAGGTCCTATATTAAGCAAAAATGACTCTTTTGAGCTTTAACTCATGTTATAATGTTACCTTATCAAAAACATAACTGGAGTTGTGTTTTGTTTCATTCACAAGTGTTTACACATGTCATACAGACCTTATTATTAATCTGTCCGACCTTGTGATGTCATGAAGTGGTAGTTTTCAAGTTAACAGCTACATTTTACCTTTAGTTCAGTAGAGATTGGGAATTCCAGGGCTGAAATTATCCCAGTGTTTCTAGTAAAGGTTTATGGAGCACTTCCTGTATTACCACATGACATCACAAGGTGGAACAGAGCATTTGGAGTTTTTGTGTGAATGGAACAAAACACAACTCCAGGTCTGTTTGTGATGAGGAAACAACATTATAACCAGGGTTGGGGAGTAACGGATTACATGGAACGGCGTTAAGTAAAAGGATACAAAAAAAAGGTAACTGTATTCCCCTACAGTTACAAAGAAAAAGACGTAATCAGATTACAGGTACATTTAGTGAAAATGGGGATTACTTAGCAGGATTACAATTTGAAAGCATTTTATGTTATTTCATTTTTTCATTTAAAGCCGGAGGTCATATGTAGGGAAAACCGCGCCGCGCGCGCTCTGTGAAACAAACTTGCATCGGCGCGCACTGAACTTCACGCAGGTCGCGCACTACGGACTAAACTTTCACCGATACGCGCTCCCGCCAATCATGACGATTGCCGCTGTTGTGTTTGCGCCTGTTCGCCGATCAGCTGTGAGCCTGATATTTACGCGGCATTTCCAAGAGAAGAAGCATCCTTAACTTCCTACGTTAATGCTACGTAAGAAGGAACTCTCGCCTCGGGACACGGGATACGTTCGGGATTATGTCCTTTTCTCCGGATTATTAAAGACAACACGACAAACTGTTAGAATGGAGCTGACCGCATTCTTATGGGTGAGTCATATTATCAGGTTATTTCTGCATCTATTTCGGCACTAAACCAGGACTAAACCAGGACTAAACCAGGTTTAAACCAGGACTAAACCAAGACTAAACCAGATCTAAACCAGGACTAAACCAAGACTAAACCAGATCTAAACCAGGACTAAACCAGGTTTAAACCAGGACTAAACCAAGACTAAACCAGATCTAAACCAGGACTAAACCAGGACTAAACCAGATCTAAACCAGGACTAAACCAAGACTAAACCAGGTCTAAACCAGGACTAAACCAGGTTTAAACCAGGACTAAACCAAGACTAAACCAGATCTAAACCAGGACTAAACCAAGACTAAACCAGGTCTAAACCAGGACTAAACCAAGACTAAACCAGATCTAAACCAGGACTAAACCAAGACTAAACCAGGTCTAAACCAGGACTAAACCAGGTCCAAACCAGGACTAAGCCAAGACTAAACCAGATCTAAACCGGGTCTAAACCAGGACTAAACCGGGACTAAACCAAAACTAAACCAGGTCCAAACCAAGACTAAGCCAGGACTAAAACAGGTCTAAACCAGGTCTAAACCAGGTCTAAACCAGGACTAAACCAGGACTAAACCAGGACTAAACCAAGACTAAACCAGGACTAAACCAGGACTAAACCAGGACTAAGGTGTGTGTGTGTGTGTGTGTGTGTGTACGTGTGTGATAACATATATCCTGTGTATTATTGAATTATTGAATGATTGAATGGACTTTTTGTTATAAAAGCATTTCCATTTTAACAAAGTACCTTCTAATACTGCCCTGCCCTGAAACACCACAGTGATGTCAGTGATGGGGGAGGGCTTAGCTTAATGCCTCCCCCCCGTTGGTGAAAAATTTCACCATCCCCCCCTGGTTTCATTTTACAACTCGACTACTGGGTAGGAGCCAGTTTCGAGTTAGCTATCGACTAGCAAACTATTAGCAAGCTAGCTAACGTTTGCAGTCACAAGTACACTTTGTGCATTTGTAGAACGATATTACAACATTTAAACATTATCTAGGCAACATAGTCATGTTAACTGATCCATGAAGACCCTTTAGACAATTCCGAGCAAAGCTGTCGTTAGATGTAGGCCAGCACGCAAGCTGGACGAACATCCTGTCCAGCTGCGGAGATCGGGCAAGATGACTGTCCCGGTAAATCTAAAACTTAATAAATATAATTTCATTGAAGTCATAGGTGTTTAGGTGTTTGGTTTAGTGAGTGACCTTGTTTACTAGTGACTTGGCTTATAGTGATAACAGTTGTTAAAACTACACATAGAACTGTACTTGTCCTCCTAAAAACTTTTAATTGTATTGTAATTTTCTTGTTTTCTTGTTGTTATAGGATATTTGGTGTTAAAGTAATCCAAAAGTAACTGAAAGTAATCAAGTTACATTACTTTAATATTATAGTAACGGGATTACGTTACTGAATACATATTTTAAGGAGTAACTAGTAACTGTACCGGATTACATTTCTAAAGTAACCCTCCCAACCCTGATTATAACATAGATCAGAAAATAGTATGAAAATAATATGGGACATTTAGTTAAGTTTGATTTGCTTGAACATTATGATCATTGGGTTTGATCACTTTCAATACTACAAATATCAATCTGACAAAAAAACAAACAAAAAAAACAGAACCAAACCAGGACAAAATACCATCATTCCCCACTAGGAGGCACCAGCACCCCAGTTTGAGAACCACTATTTAAAAAACAAAAAACAAACAGGAGAGTCACATGTAGATTAGCAAACAGCTTTTCTAATCAGCCATCTTTGGTCCGATTTATCAATTCTGTAAACATAAATCATCAATCATTTTATAATATTCATGTTCACTTCATGGTCCCTGATTTCCGATCGACGCAAGTCCACTGAAAAACTAGGTCCAAACCAGATCTAAGCTACACCAAAAAGTCCAAACAAAACAGAAGTTAATAGAGTAAAAATTAAGTTTCATATTTTTTTCATTTTATCATATTTTTTTTTAGACTATTTGTGAATTGTGATTAGGAAAAAACACTTCAAAAGCACATTTAACAACTTTAAAACCAACTTCCACATCATCTTATGTCTTTATCAAAATAGTCTTCACACTAGAATTACATTATTACTCTTCAGATGTGCAAAAATGCAAAATATTGTTCAATTGTTCCCCTCAAATCCATGTTTTAATCACAGCAAATTCTTAAATCTTCTCTTCTGATCACCCTATGAAAAAATAATACTAGTAAATACTCCAATAGTGCTTGTTTGGTCAGATATTGTGGGTTTAATATTTTTTGTGGTAAGTCTGTTTAACGCATGCCCATGAGTGTAGAATAGAGCAAAAATATTATTATTATTATTGCAATAGTGTTGAATTTAAAATACATATTAAACCCCATTCACACATTCAGTCTAACCCGGGAATTTTCCTGCATTTTGCCAGAACAGGGTCATGTGTGAACGAAGCCAGAACTACAGTAATTCCACAAGAGATTGACCAATGTGGATTTTTTTCATGACTGAAAATGTGTAGAGTTGTGTAGAATCCTGAGCAACCAATGTCCAATATGCAAATATGTTTGTGCTGATATGCAAGGCCGATATTTGGAATTTTTATATAAAGTTTGAATGGTTTTCTGAAATGTCATACTGAAGCCAAATCTACCCAAGGCATAATGTAGATATTAATGCTGTCAGGCGATTTAAAAAAAATAATCTAATTAATGACAGGTTTTGTAATTAATTAATCAAATTAATCGCATTTTCAGAGAGAGAGAGAAGCCATGTCCCAATTCAGAGAGTGCACGGTTCGGAGCGTGGTTTGAAGGGCATGTGCATCACATCCGGCGCGACGACTGCTGTCCCATTTCGTTTTTGTCCCATGCACAGTTAAAGGGATATGCCACCCCCAGGTCAAACTTGCGCGTTCATATCGAGTGCAAATAAATGTGCAAATCAATACGGAGAGCTTGACTTGGTCATTTTGGGTGGGAACTATTTTTCAGTGCGGAAAAACACAACCGAAGCACACACCACGCTGCGTAACAGGGGAATCCCTGTTACGCACCAGGAAGGCAGTTCCCCTGTTACGCAGCGTGGTGCGTGCTTTGGCTGTGTTTTTCCGCACTGAAAAATAGTTCCCACCCAAAATGACCAAGTCAAGCTCTCCGTGTTGATTTGCACATTTATTTGCACTCAATATGAATGCGCACTACACAGAAAGTAATTGGGAACAGCATCGAGCAAATTAATTCCTTTTGGCCGAAATCTTTCTCTGGCGACGTTAGACTTCAGTCTAACGAGGAGTAGCTGCAGATACCGCGGCGGTCAGTGCTGACAGACCTGGACAATGGCTGGGTCACCAGAAAAATGCTTTCCACCATTTATTTTAGTCTATGGACTGTGGGGAGATGCCCAAGTTTGACCTGGGGGTGGCATATCCCTTTAACACACGGTCTGAAGACCGCAGTCATTTCCATGGAAATCGGGGCGTGGACCAAGCGTGCAAAAATGCACGCTTCGCGCAGTCATATATCCCAGCATGCACTGCGCGCTACTTCTTCTACGGGAGAAAATGGAGTCGGCGGCTGCTTCCCGTAGTTGCGAGACCTGTTGCATTTCACAGACGGCCATGCGGTCCGCGGAGTGCACTCAGGGCTGAGCAAGTATGCACAGTCTTGACTGCAGTCTGAGCCCCCTTCAAACCACGCTCCGAACTGTGCACTCTGGGAATTGGGACACGGCTAAAGAGTGTGGTTTGTTGAAGTTCGCTCACGCTCGCTCTATCACCGCTAACGATGGAACTTGTCCGGACATGTTTATCGTTCAAATGATCCATCAGGCTGGAGCAGCTTCGATGATCGGAAAATACTTTTTGACAAAAGCTCCAAATCACGGCGTTCTTGTTGATCGTCCCGTCTTCGTTCTTTTTATAAATAAAGTTGCCGTCCAAAGGCCCTGGCAGCGATTCGCTCCTCGCCCCCTGTGTCGAGTCCATGTCAGTTTCCTCCAGGATTTATTTGTTTGATTAGCGACGCAGGTGGAAGTGACGCCACTGCCAAGTCGCCTACAGGTCCTTTAATGGGACAAATTTAAAATGAGCATTGAATTGCCACTCATAATTAATTGCGTTGACCTGGGTTCGAATCCCTCCACGGCAATGAGCAAAGCCAGTGTGGGTCCTTGCACAAGACCCTTCACGGTACTGCCCCCCGGGTGCCTGAAAGATGAGCTGCCCACTGCTCCTGAAAAGGATGGGTCAGGGATGGACTAGCTCTGTTTCACAGTAGTTTAGATCTGGCAATTTCCTGGGCAAATTAGCGTGAATATGCAGGGAAGGATTATGTGTGAACAAAGCCAGAAAACTCCCATTAGCACTGCTTGGGAACGAGTTTGGCTTCCTGGTTATAAGCTTAGTTTCCTTGATTGTCAGTTTGGTTTTCTATTTACGAGTTTGGTTTCCTTGGTTTTGCTACATTCCATTTTGATTCAGTTCAAATGATGAGTGCGGAGAGCCAAATGCAGGTTGTGTGTGAACAAAGCGGACCCGGTAATGTTCTGGGACTAGTGCATGTGTGAATGGGGGTCATTGTTGAGCGTTCTGACATTTTGTACATGTGAATGGGGCTTTAGAGTTAATTCCAAACTCCTAAATTTGGTGCTATTAAAGAAAATACACATTTTTACAAAGTTTAGTTCAGCTTTCAGGAGCATTCACACTTCACGTTATTTGGTCTTAATTAATTAGATTATTAGATTATTAGATCCAAGCTTGGACTAAACCACACCAGGCGATGGACTGGTCTGAAATAAGTCTGAACCAGTCCAAAACCAGAGATAAATGAGGTGTGAAGTCAACAGCTGATTTAAACCAAGGCTAAACCAGGTGTAAATCCAGTCTCAAACTTAATAAACCAGGACCAAAACTGGTCTAAATCCAGTCTAAACCAGGTTTAAATATAGACTAAACCAGGACTCAAGCCAGCCCAAACCAGGACTAAACCAGGTCCAAACCAAGACCCAATCAGGTCTAAACCAGGCCAAATGTAGATTTAAACAAAGATTAAATCAAATCTAAACCAGAACCAGGACCAAACTGGTCTAAATCCAGTCTAAACCAGGTGTAAATATAGACTAAACCAGGACTAAACCAGGTCCAAACCAAGACCCAATCAGGTCTAAACCAGGCCAAATGTAGATCTAAACAAAGATTAAATCAAATCTAAACGAGGACTAAGCGAGAATGAAATCCGTACTAAACCCGGCCTAAATCTGGGACCAAAGTGGTGTAAACAGGTTTCCCCCCCTGCCCTCCTCAGGCCCCAAGGAGCTTCTTGACCAGGTATCCGGGCATGCTGTAGAGGAAGAGCCCCAGCATGACGAGCAGGAGCAGGGCCAGTACCGCCTTGATGATGAGCCACTTGTATCGGGTACAGATCAGGTAGCGCACGGCCTTCAGGGGACTCAGGAACCACAGGAAGGTCGTGTCCGGGCGGCTGCAGGGGTTGTCCCGGAAAGGTCAGGGGGGGAGGGGTCGGGTGTAGGTGAGTGAAATGGTGAGGGGGGGGAAACAAGAGAGACACAGCATGTATTAGCAGATGTACATTTATAGGATGGAGGTAACTGAACCCAGTCCGCTCTTGGACATGTGTTTTAAGCTGTGTTCATGTGTTATTGCTTTACTTTTTGAGCTTTTAACCATGTTGCAAAGTTCTCCTCTGATCAAAAACATGCATGGAGTTGGCTTTTGTTTCATTCAGGTACAAGGATTATGGTTAATATGGTTAATACAGAGCCAAATACTAAGTGTGGACTGGTGGAGGGTCTGATCGTCTCCATGGAGATATTATAGCTTTGTCTGGAATGTTTTGCAATACAGCAAGAGGCCAGCTAAGGAGCTAACTACGGATAATTGAGATGCTACAGGCTTTTTACACCACATGTGGCAGAAGACCTTCCAGAAGAAACACTCCGAGACCCTGCACAGGAAATACTTTGAGGGAACCGCTTGTTTCACCACCAAACGAAACACCAGAACAGAGTAAGAGTGAGACGTTTCCTGTTGTGTTCACCTGGCGCCCCCTGGAGGCTGCTGTGATGCTGCAGGACACAAAGGAGGGACACTTTTGGCTCTTCTTCTCCTCAAACTGCCCTGTGACACAGATCTGCTGACCCTCCCTGACCAGTCCTCCTGTGAAACTGCACTGAGATCTTTGACTGAGACATAAAGGACACCGAGAAGGGCAGTCTAAGGCTGCGTCCCATTACTCTGTCTTACCCCTTCCCCTATCCCTTTATCTACATCTTTGTCTTGCCCCTCGATACCGAACTGAGAGGGCTCGGGGTGCGAATGTTCCCTTAAGAAATGGGACACCACTCGATTACCGTTTGCGTCATCGTCCCTTGTCTCTACCTGAGCTGCTACGTCTACAGAGGCAACAACAATTGACGCAAACAAACGTAAACAAATGTCAAGGATTATCGGGTACCTCAGCTCGACAAAAAAACTAGCTTGTTTATGCATAAAAGTTCGATGAAAACGATAAAATCCGCTAAACGGACATCACTACAATTAAAACCGCAACAACAGTTCACTAAAAGTAACGTAGAACATAAGCGTCATAATTGTAAACCTGCTAAACTGTTAATCGATAATTACAACTGCTGAATATTAGCCTGGGAATTCCCAGGCCGCTTCCGTTCGTTTCGAACTGGAAGGCGGCCTGGAAACTCGTCCAAGCGAGAGTCCCAGATTTAGGGCCCCAATCAGAGAGCGGGGGAGGTGTGGCAAGACGGTGACGCGTACTACATGACAAACGGAAGCTTGTAGTTTGAACTGACAACTGACATGATTGGCTCTGGACTTACGTATACGCTCAATGATAGACATTCATAACGCCCAATAAACGGCCGTTGGCAATCGCTAACCACACCTCCGCTACGGGATTTTTCGAAGCGAGTTTCCAGACCCATATCTCACTTGTGATATGGTCAGGTGTTAACCAGACTAGCTGAATATACATTTATGAGACTCCTTGGCTGGTCGATGTGACGCTGCCATCCTGATCCCAAAACCTGCCTGAGCTTGTAGGCGTACGTCTTCGTTCCAAATCTGGTCGAGAGCTTACTTCGTTTCAAGGGGTATGTAGCCCGAGGTCGTGGCCCAAGCCCTTGATCAAAATTAGAATCGGGACAGCCCTTGCCCTCACATGAACGAGCAAAACCAAGGGGTAGGGTTAAGACGAAGGGGTAAGACAGAGAAATGGGACGCAGCCTAAATGTTGCTGCAGCAAAACTTGAATTTCCCTCAAGATCAATAAAATATCTCTTTCTCTCTATGGCTTTAAACTGTTTTATGCCCGGCTGAATATTCGAATATTCGAGGCAAAGCGGTAACATCTCCACGGAGACAATCAGGTGGACACCTTACCAGAAAAGTTACACAGTTTAAGTTGTGATATTTTTCAGTTGTTGTTGTTGTAATATTTTGAGGACACAATCACAAAAATGATCAGGTCAATATCTTCTGAATTTTTCAAATATAAACTCTAGAATGTGAAAATAATAAATCCTCCAAAATACTATTAATGTACATTGCCCTTGACACAGTGAAGGCGTCACAATGAGCAGCAGTGACTGGATACACCCCCAGACAATGACACCAGATTTTGAACTGCTTTTCAACATTTAAATGTGCAGAAATGAATAGGTTTAGGAAACTCAATGATTCTTTTAATTAAATATACAGCTCTGGAAAAAAATAAGAGACCACTGCATTTTTTTAAAAATCAGCATCTCTACATGTATTACAGCCATTCCATTCCAGCGTCTGTTGAATTCCAACACAAACACAAAGCTGAGCTACTTCAGTTCTTGCACCAGGAGTGGAATAAAGTCACCCAAGAACAATGTGAAAGACTGGGACTAAACCAGGTCTGAACCAAGACTAAAGCAGGTCTAAACTAGGACTAAACCAGGTCTGAACCAAGACTAAACCAGGTCTAAACTAGGACTAAACCAGACCTGAACGAAGACTAAACCAGGGATGAACCAGGACTAAACCAGGTTAAAAAGGGGACTAAACCAGGACTAAACTGGGATTAAACCAGACCTAAACTTAGATTGAACCAGGGATAACCAGGACTAAACTGGGTTAAAACAGGTACTAAACCTAAACTAGGACTAAACCCTGTCTGAACCATTCTAAACCAGGTCTAAACCTGAACTAAACCTGGTCTGAACCAAGACTAAACCAGGTCTAAACTAGGACCGAAGAACAATGTGAAAGACTTGTGGAGAGCATGCCAAGACACATGAAAGCTGTGATTAAAAATAAGGGTTATTGCACCAAATATTGATTTGTGAACTCTTCTTAAGTGTAAACATTAGTATAATGTTGTTTTAAAATGAATTTGATCTTGTTTCTTTGCATCGTTTGAGCTCTGAAAACATGGATCTGTTTTGTTATTTTGACCATTTTTGTCATTTTCTGCAAATAAATGCTCTAAACGATAATATTTTTATTTGGAATTTGGGGGAAATGTTATCAGTAGTTTATAGACTCAAACAAAAATGTTCCTTTTGCCCAAACACAGACCTATAAGTAGTAAAATCAGAAAAAAACTGGTCTCTTATTTTTTTCCAGAGCTGTATTAATAAATTGTGGCTCTTGATTTGAAATAGATGGAAGGTTAAAATAATGTCCCAAGCATGGATACTGAGGTGTATTTCCATAATTAGTTGTTGAAAAGCAATATTTTCTTAAGTGTTATTGACACACATAGTAAACAACAGACACGGGAAGACAAAGGACACCACAGCTGTTCCATAGAGAATTTAAAAGAGAAAATAAGTTCATCTGTGACAGACAGAGAGCCCACAAACAGCAGAGGAACAGTAGTATAGGATTTGGGCGAAGGCTACCGGCTCCTCAGGCCCCCATCTCCTCAGGCCCCAGGCTCCTCAGGCCCCCAGCATCTTCTTGACCAGGTACCCGGGCAGAGAGTAGAGGAAGAGCCCCAGCATGAGCAGCAGCAGCACCACGCCCAGCACCTTCAGGATCAGCCAGTGGTAGTTGTGCCAGATGAAGTAACCAATGGACTTGAGAGGGCCCAAGAACCACATGAGACTGGTGTCCGGGCGACTTCGGGAGGAAGGAGGGAGGAGAGGGGGAGAGGCAGGGGTCAGGGTGTGAGGAGGGAATGTAGGATGGAGGTCATAGGTCAGAGCGGGGTCAGGAGACAAAGCAGAGGGAGGGGCAGACAGAAGGAGAGATGGTGAAGAGGAGCGACAGTGCAAACAGCAGTGGGTCGATGTGCAGATAAATAATAGTCGTTTCATTCATTTGTTGAACTATTTTAAACGATGTAACTAGAGAAACTGCTCTTTGCACTGTGCGTCTGAGCCATCCTGGCAGTTACTGTGGTCAGATGTATCTGCAGATCTACAGACTCTACAGTTGTGCAGGTATGACAGGGTCTTACTTTGGTTTCTCCAGAGGATCCGGCTCATTCCGGCCCAGGCCCACAGGACTCTTCTCTGCCTCCTCTGCTGTCACCAGGTGCAGCTCCGCCTCTACTTTACCCTGTAACACACAACGCTCCAGTCTCATACTAGTACACGCTCATATACATCATTCAGAGCACGGGACATCCTGGTAACAGCTGCCCTGGGGCAGACTGATGAAGACAAGGCAGCCTGTGCGTCTCCCATCACAAAAAATGGTTTGTGATGGAATAATTGTATATATTATCAACTTTTGTGATTCTTTATTTTTAGAAATGAACTTTTAAATGTGACTTTTAATCATATGCTTTTCAGTTGCAGAAATGTCAGATGATAGTCTAAGGGCAGAGGTGAACAGACAGTCCGGTTCCTGATTTCACTGCCTGTTCATGTCATAGTGAAACTTCACTGTCTGTTCATGTCATAATGAAACTGTCACAACTGTCAAATGCTATATATGGAATTAACTTACGAGTGTTTCTTGATGATTATGTTTTATCGTTGTCCTGCCATGATTCCCCCACCCCCTTTTAGGGCAGGGCAACGGGGTGTAACTAGGGTGTGAAAATTTGAATAAAAAGAGCACGGAGGGCGACAGGGGACCAGAACGCTGAGAGCAGACTGTTGCCAGAGCATTTGTGATCTGGGCTTTCTCTCTGATCGTCCTCCGCTTGCAAGTGAAAAACCTAATCTGTCTCGTCTTCCTTTCCTTGTGTACAGTTTATGTTGGGTTACCAGAACCCATCAGTTTGTATGTATGGTCAGTGACATATATTCAGTTTATATTCAGAGGGACAGAATAAACCAGAACAGGGTAGATCTAGAGCATTTTAACTGACTGGGGGTTTAAAGGGATAGTGCGTTTTTTTTGTTTGTTTTTTTTATGTTAATCTGTATGGGTTTCCTTCTAAAAGTTACGTGCGTTGACACCGGCTTACCTCGGACACTCTCAGCTGATCCCGGTTCGGCTCACCTTCTGGAGCCCACGTAAGTAGGTCCGGTAACTTCCCTGGAACATGAAATAAAGCTTGTTTTTCTTCTCAAAACAAAACATTTGTTAGAAAGGTGATATATTTGCATCCCAAACAGTTGTCCACGAAAAATCCATCAGCGTACTTAGCGATCACGTATTGTGTCTCTCGATATCTCGGTATCACTGCGCGCATATTAGCTGCATTAGCCTGTTCACTTGTAAACTTCCCCTTACGGCGGACCGCATCTGCCGTACACTTCCGCTAAAGGCTAATACAGCTAATATGCGCCAGTGATACGAATCTACAGACACAATACGCGACCGCTAAGTACGCTGCTGGATGTTTCGTGGACAACTGTTTGGGACGCAAATATATCACCTTTCGGACAAATGTTTTGTTTTGAGATGAAAAACAAGCTTTATTTCATGTTCCAGGGAAGTTACCGGACCTACTTATGTGGGCTCCAGAAAGCGAGCCGAACCAGGATCAGCTGAGAGTGTCAGAGGTAAGCCGGTGTCAACACACGTAACTTTTAGAAGGAAACCCATACAGATTAACATTTTAAAAAACCCACACTATCCCTTTAACATGGTGTTATAGCCTGGTGTGCCTCTTGAATGTCCCAGCATCATTCAGATCATTCTTTTCTAGGGATCCACTGATCCAGCGGTTTCACTTATAAGCCAAACAAAGCCAGAGCCCTGTTCTCACCGTGAGCTCCATCTCATCGTTCTCATCACGGGCCACAAAGGGCCACCAGCCTTTGACCCTCTTCTGTTTGAAGATGGAGATGGTAGGCAGCTCCTGCTCCTTCTTGATCATGTCCAGAGTGCACTGTTTGGCCGTCTTTGCCCCGCGAGGGAAACGGTTCAGGTCCAGCTCTATGGCCCCTGGAAACAGAGACCTCACCGTTTAGCCAAGGACACACTTACAGACACAAACTTTCAGTGGTTTCCACATTTCTTAGTGTAAACACGCTCTTTATTATTATTACTTGTATAACTCCACTGTATGGTCCTAACATGCAATATCGTTTTTCAATACTCTCCTTGTTTCTGTTTTATTATTATTACTTATTCTATTATTACTTATTTTATTATTATTATTACTACTTACAGGGAGTCCTCGGGTTACGACGTAGATCCGTTCTTAAGACGTGTCGTAACCCGAATTTCGTCGTAAACCGGATTTTGCCTTTGATCTTCCAACCAAAGCACCAATAACCTTTCCATCTCAATAATTAGACCACTACGCTGCTTGGTTATCACTGCCGCTTTCATAGGAGCAGATCAGAGCCCACATCAGGTACTTCCGCCCACATTGGGCACGCACACGAGGCCGTCTTCTTCTCCCTACAACCACAACAGAGTGTATTCTTCCGCCGTGCGCCGCACGCCGTTCGCGTTTGTTTACATCTCTTACCACGCTAAACCGCGTAAGACGGAATGACGCGTAATATATACATATTTTTTTTAATGGGGGCGCGTTCGTAACCACGAAACGTCGTAACCCAAGACCGTCGTAACCCGAGGACCCCCTGTATTTTTATGCCATTCTTGCCTGCATGCACTTTTCTTTCTTGTTCAAACTGTCCCTACCTGGAGCTACTGTGACAAGTACATTTCTCCTGTGTGAGATCAATAAAGTCTTATCTTATCTTATCTTACCCAGGAAGTCATCAGCAGAGAAGTGGTCTGCGTCCCACACCTGCAGGGTTAGTCTGGGGGGGATCTTGTACTCCGTCTCATCCCAGGAGAACATGGACTCCTTCTTGGAGATGACGATCTTCTCTTCAGCCATGAGATAATCAAAGGGAAACACAAAGCGCCAGTTAAAGTTGCCCTCTCCTGTCAGGGAGTGGTAGTGGACATCTGTGTCCTGCTTGTCCTCCTGCTGACCCTTCAGCCACCTGCATGAAAACATGACAACATTATACTGACAATAACCACAACATACAGATGAGTTAGTTGGTGCTAGTCATGCACTTTGCCAAATGTGTTTTTTAGTTTTTTGTAAATCTGATTAGGTGATTTGATTTGCGACATTTAAAGTCAACAAGAGACGATGCTCAAAGGTCCAGTACAGTGTGACTCTCCAATATCAAATGTAAATACACATACACATACCTGCATGTATTAAGAGGTTCAGCATACGAAAATCCTTTTTGCCCAACCACTTCCCCCTATTGGTCAGCCTTGGCATTGCACTATGTCAGTGACAGGTGGATTTATTCACGTGTAATAAAGTGTGAACTTTGTATTTTTTGGCTTACGGCTCACCCCTAACTGACCACCATCTCAAATCCAGAATGTATTTTCAAAATGAACCGCTGAGGTCAGTTGTATGTGATTTAGACTTGGTTTTGGAGCATCACAAAATAAAGCCATGCAGGTCTGGCACAATGCAGACTGTAGAAGCTAAACCACAGAGTCCATCATGTTCTGTTACAAACATCTGCATAAAGAGGGAAACAGTTTTGTGTGTCGTAAAACTGCAGCTGTGAAGGTCAAACGGTCAGCAGAAGACTTCATACTCCACATGTAGAAAGTCCATGCAGTTACTGTAAGTAGATCTTTGCATTGTTGTTGTCGTTTCATATGGTCGTACACATGCTGGGTGTTTAAAGGTGCACTGTGTCACTTTTCTGGGGAGTGTACACCAACCGTCGTTTCTACGAAGAGGACATCCCCTGGAATGTTCCGCAGTGTGGGTATTTAACTTATTGATCTCCTTGGTGACATACAGCTGACTGCAGCAGGCCAAGTTACAAAGTTTTACTCAAAGTGTATTTTTATTTTTTGATGGCATCTCCATGGCGATGAGCAGGAGGAGGACCCTACACCAGAAAAGTCTCATAGTGCATCTTTTTTGATCATCAGTCATTTTAAAGGAGAATTAACGTTTTTTTTTACCATCTGAGCCTTATTTCGGTAATAAAACAAGTTGTTTTATTCACCCATAACACTTTGGTGTCATTTGGAGCATTTCCGGAGATGTTTTAGATTAGTGATATCCGTAACGTGAGTTCTCGGGGCATACTTTAGCACTTTTAAGATAAGATAAGATAATCCTTTATTTGTCCCACAATGGGGAAATTGCAGTGTCACAACGCAAGTTTCAGAACAGTTGGAAAATATGAGCATGCATCAAAATTAAGATAAATAACAATAATAATAAGTATGTACAATCAACTAAAAAACACAACACTGTAAGGTTAAAAGGTTCTTTTCAAATCATAGAAGCTCAATGTCTTAGTCTACACTTTTGTTTGAGTCAAAAGTGGCCTCATTTGGAGCATTTCCGGAGATGTTTTAGTTTAGCGATCTCCGTAACGTGAGTTCTCGGGGCACATGTTTGCGGTCTCCAAATAACACAAACTTTAGCACTTTTCAAATCATAGAATCATCGATGTCTTAGTCTACGCTTTCGTTTGAGTCAAAAGTGGCCTGTAATCCGAGATTTAGCCATAATTTACAGCTTTGCGTTTCATGTTCGGGTCCCGAGAGCTGAGAGCGAAATAAGCTGTGACTCTGCACATGCGCACTGGCGTCCTCGTCTACTCGAAATTATGGATAAATCTCGGATTAGAGGCCACTTTTGACTCAAACAAAAGTGTAGACTAAGACATTGAGCTTCTATGATTTGAAAAGAACCTTTTAACCTTACAGTGTTGTGTTTTTTAGTTGATTGTACATACTTATTATTATTATTATTTATCTTAATTTTGATGCATGCTCATATTTTCCAACTGTTCTGAAACTTGCGTTGTGACACTGCAATTTCCCCATTGTGGGACAAATAAAGGATTATCTTATCTTATCTTAAAAGTGCTAAAGCATGCCCCGAGAACTCACGTTACGGATATCGCTAATCTAAAACATCTCCGGAAATGCTCCATATGACACCAAAGTGCTATGGGTGAGTAAAACAACTTGTTTTATTACCGAAATAAGGCTCAGATGGTAAAAAACGTTAATACTCCTTTAATACAAAACCATACCACAAACACTTCACTGACGTTTTACAGAGAATATTTACAATATGAACAACTGAAAACGCCACACTGGGCTTGTAAAGTTTGAATAATAATTGTGTTTTAATAGAAGTGCATTTGAAACTTTGAAACGTCCTTATGCTAAACGAAAGTCACCGGAGCGACTCTGTACTCTGGTCGTGTGGTATGGTCTTGACTGGTGATTATCACATATCGCATTAGGTTTTACGTGCTTAAGTCAAAAGGCAAGCGAGTTGTGCGTGCTGAATGAAAACTGGAGTCAAAGAGGTAAGGTTGGGCTTTGGGGAGTGGGAGAGGAGATCAGGAGAGAAGAGACAACAGGAGGAGGAGGGAGAGACGAGACTGGAGCATGAAGAGAAGACAAGATCCCGGTTTAGTATATGAGCGACGACACAGGAGACAAATTAAGGACTTAAGACTTAGTGGACAGGAAACAAGGAGACAAGATGAAGGATTTGTGAAGTACTGCAGGAGACAAGATAAGGGCTGTCGCTCGGAGGAGATAATACAGGGAGACTTGGCAAGAGTTATAAGAGAGGAAAGAAGAAGAAGACCTCATCGCCTGAGAATGTTAAAGAGGAGACGAGGAGAGAAGCCTTGGGTTTGAGGAGGTAGGAGAGGAGGAGACAAGCTTTAGGAGGTAAGAGAGAAGGAGACAAGGTAAGGTCTTTAAGGTCTTTAGGAGGTAAGAGAGGAGGAGACAAGGTAAGGTCTTTAAGGTCTTTAGGAGTTAGGAGAGGAGGAGACAAACTTTAGGAGGTAAGAAAGGAGGAGACAAGGTAAGGTCTTTAAGGTCTTTAGGAGGTAAGAGAGGAGGAGACAAGCTTTAGGAGGTAAGAGAGGAGGAGACAAGGTAAGGTCTTTAAGGTCTTTAGGAGGTAAGAGAGGAGGAGACAAGGTAAGGTCTTTAAGAGCTTTAGGAGTTAGGAGAGGAGGAGACAAGGTAAGGTCTTTAAGGTCTTTAGGAGGTAAGAGAGGAGGAGAAAAGGCAAGGTCTTTAAGATCTTTTGGAGTTAGGAGAGGAGGAGACAAGGTAAGGTCTTTAAGGTCTTTAGGAGGTAAGAGAGGAGGAGACAAGGTTTAGAAGTTAGGAGAGGAGGAGACAAGGTAAGGTCTTTAAGGTCTTTAGGAGTTAGGAGAGGAGGAGACAAACTTTAGGAGGTAAGAAAGGAGGAGACAAGGTAAGGTCTTTAAGGTCTTTAGGAGGTAAGAGAGGAGGAGACAAGCTTTAGGAGTTAAGAGAGGAGGAGACAAGGTAAGGTCTTTAAGGTCTTTAGGAGTTAGGAGAGGAGGAGACAAGGTAAGGTCTTTAAGGTCTTTAGGAGTTAGGAGAGGAGGAGACAAGGTAAGGTCTTTAAGGTCTTTAGGAGTTAGGAGAGGAGGAGACAAGGTAAGGTCTTTAAGGTCTTTAGGAGGTAAGAGCGGAGGAGACAAGGTAAGGTCTTTAAGGTCTTTAGGAGTTAAGAAAAGAGGAGACAAGGTAAGGTCTTTAAGGTCTTTAGGAGGTAAGAGAGGAGGAGACAAGCTTTAGGAGTTAGGAGAGGAGGAGACAAGGTAAGGTCTTTAAGGTCTTTAGGAGTTAGGAGAGGAAGAGATAAGGTAAGGTCTTTAAGATCTTTAGGAGTTAGGAGAGGAGGAGACAAGGCAGGTCTTTAAGATCTTTAGGAGGTAAGAGAGGAGGAGACAAGGCAAGGTCTTTAAGATCTTTAGGAGTTAGGAGAGGAGGAGACAAGGTAAGGTCTTTAAGGTCTTTAGGAGGTAAGAGAGGAGGAGACAAGGCAAGGTCTTTAAGGTCTTTAGGAGTTAGGAGAGGAGGAGACAAGGTAAGGTCTTTAAGGTCTTTAGGAGGTAAGAGAGGAGGAGACAAGGCAAGGTCTTTAAGGTCTTTAGGAGTTAGGAGAGGAGGAGACAAGGTAAGGTCTTTAAGGTCTTTAGGAGGTAAAAGAGGAGGAGACAAGCTTTAGGAGGTAAGAGAGGAGGAGACAAGGTAAGGTCTTTAAGGTCTTTAGGAGTTAGGAGAGGAGGAGACAAGGTAAGGTCTTTAAGGTCTTTAGGAGGTAAGAGAGAAGGAGACAAGGTAAGGTCTTTAGGAGGTAAGAGAGAAGGAGACAAGGTAAGGTTTTTAAGGTCTTTAGGAGTTAGGAGAGGAGGAGATAACGTAAGGTCTTTAAGGTCTTTAGGAGTTAGGAGAGGAGGAGACAAGGTAAGGTCTTTAAGATCTTTAGGAGGTAAGAGAGGAGGAGACAAGGTAAGGTCTTTAAGATCTTTAGGAGGTAAGAGAGGAGGAGACAAGGTAGGTCTTTAAGGTCTTTAGGAGTTAGGAGAGGAGGAGATAACGTAAGGTCTTTAGAAAGTAGGAGAGGACAGTGTTCTAGGAGGTAGAGGAGTAAGCCAGATGAAGTGTTTATATGAGGGCACAGGAATCGTGGTGATGGCTGTAGGATGTAGGATGTAGGATGTAGGATGTAGGAGACTGTACGAGCCATGCGATGGGTGGTGTGTTTACCCCCTGACATAGATGTCAGACATCTTCTCTCCTGTCATGAAAGCATCGTCCTCTAGAATAACGTCATCAGTGTTCCAAATAATTACACGCAGCTCAAAGCTGGACAGAGCACGAGCGGAGAGAAGAGAGGACAGACACACAGACACCACAGACACACACCCACACAAATGGACAAGACAAAACAAAAGCATGGTTAAATAAAGAGAAAAACTGCACGCACAGCGCACACACGGGAGCAGCCTGCACACGCCGCTGGCCCGCCCGTACCTACCCCCGCACAAATATGTCACTGGACTTTTCCCCAGTGAAGAAATCATCGTCCTCCAGAATTACTTCGTCTGTATTCCAAATAATCACCCTGAGCTCATATCTGGTGAGGGATGAGGAACACACTTCAATATGGACAGTACACAAGAGCGAAGGCTACACTCACCATGTTAGCTTAGCGACTACCTGGGAATATTAGACATTACATAATCAATACGACTGTTCTCCCATTACTGGTATCATCAATACGTACATTATGATCAAACTGTTACGTAATAATTCAGCTGCAATTAACAACATAATGACGTCATTTGTGAGAAATGAAAAAACAAGGGTGGATGTCTCCTGTGTGCTTCCTTGTCTGTCTTGGCTGTACCTTTTTGGTTTCCGTGGCGATATGTCCAGAGCAGGTCCTGGGGCGGGCGAGTCCATGGGGAACATGTCCACCCACATTTCAATCCGGCCCTGCACAAACACGAGCTTTTTAACAAGTCTGCCCTCCACATTAACGTTTACCTTTTAAAAGGGGCACTATGTCACTTGTCTCCATGGAGATGGATTGATTTGCTCGGGATCTATCTCCATGGAGACAAGCAGGTGAGCCACCAGGCCAACTTACAGAGCAGCTCTGTGAAGGCTTCCATTAAAATGTTTTCAGTGTATTAATGTAGAGCATGTTTATGTCTCTGACCTGTTCTGTGCCGGGCTTGTCTGGGTTAAAGGAGAATTAACGTTTTTTACAATCTGAGCCTTATTTCGGTAATAAAACAAGTTGTTTTACTCACCCATAGCACTTTGGTGTCATATGTAGCATTTCCGGAAATGTTTTAGTTTAGCGATATCTGTAACGTGAGTTCTCGGGGCATATGTTTGCGGTCTCCAAATAACGCAAACTTTAGCACTTTTGAAATCATAGAATCATCTATGTCTTAGTCTACACTTTCGTTTGAGTCAAAAGTGGCCTGTAATCCGAGATTTATCCATAATTTACAGCTTTGCGTTTCATGTTTGGGTCCTGAGAGCTGAGAGCGAAATAAGATGTGACTCCGCACATGCGCACTGGCGTCCGCATCTACTCGAAATTATGGATAAATCTCGGATTACAGGCCACTTTTGACTCAAACGAAAGTGTAGACTAAGACATTGAGCTTCTATGATTTGAAAAGTGCTAAAGTTTGTGTTATTTGGAGACCGCAAACATGTGCCCCAAGAACTCACGTTACGGATATCGCTAAACTAAAACATCTCTGGAAATGCTCCAAATGACACCAAAGTGCTATGGGTGAGTAAAACAACTTGTTTTATTAACAATATAAGGCTCAGATTGTAAAAAACATTAATTCTCCTTTAAATTTGGCGTGTGACGAGCAAATCGCTGCTCAGGCCTTTGAACGACAAGTTTATTTATAAAAACGAAGACGGGACATTCAACAAGAACGCCGTGATTTGTAGCTTTGTCAAAAGAATTTTCCGATCACCAAAGCTGCTCCAGCCTGACGGATCATTTGAACGATAAACACGTCCGGACAAGTTCCATCATTACCGGTGATAGTGCGGATTTCACCAAACCACCAAACCACGCTCGCAGAATTTGAGAAACGAAAGAGCAAAGCAACCACATGAAAACTGACAAACTCGATCGCAAATTGGGTTCGTTCGTTCGATCGCTCGCTCGCTCACTCACTCACAATCTCTCCCTCTCTCTCTCAGTCTCTCTCTCACACTCTTAAAATGTGATTAATTTAGATTTTTTTTTTTTTTAATTTAATCACCTTACAGCACTATTATTAT